>JAVUPR010000327.1:4645000-5245000 GCA_036785695.1 Gentiana straminea | reverse complement strand
TGTAAGATTTAAGTATCGACTTAATTCTTTAATCATTGCTTGAAAGTAAATTAAATAGTTCATGTTTTGAATATGATTCAAAAGGTTAAATAGACTATTTAAAAAACGTTGGATTTTCTTTATGAAAGAAAATTGAAGACACGATTCTTGTGATTTTTCTTAAGTCTTATGAAGACCAAATTAACAAATATTTGCAAGAGCTTGAAGGATTACAATGGAAAGTTAGGGCATGTGCTTAAATAAAAGAACTTATTGAAGTCTCTATTTCAGGCAAGCACGTTGAGATAAATCTATCTAAACTCAAGTCAACTCTCGGATATATGATATCCTACGAATGTGATTAAATTAGAAAGATTAAATACAGATTTGGAAGGTAAAGCAAACGTTGTAACACTCACCATATTCTGAATCTGGTAAACTGATAAGAGAACTAAATAAATATTATTATGTTCCGGTTCTTATGAAGAACATGATTTTCAGTTACTTGTTAGGATTTAGTAGACATATTCAATTGTGAGGATTAAATGTTATTCCGATAAAGTTGAAAGGTGACTGAATCTAACATACTAGATTGATGTCACTATATAGTTGATATAAGTGAAAAATCTCAACTAAATTTTTGTATGGCTGTTATCCTTAATATTTGTGGTTGTTCTATACACTGTCTCTATGGAAGGGAGGCGTGTAATAAAACGTCATTCTGATGATGCTGAACCATGCGATTATGAATCATGTGGGTTATACATATCTTATCCAAAGAGGACTAAAATACCCTTTTATGAAAGTGGTTATAAAATCTAGAAGATTGACTAGAGCCTAAACATATTGATGTTTGTTGGCTTATGACAATTTATACGATAAATAATTGTTTATCTCTCTCTTGGACTATTTTAGAAATAGTTGAATGTACTTATTGAAGTACGACAATTCTTAAAGCCCGAAAATTTCGAGCTGGTGCGATGTGAGATAAATGAAACTTAGGAATTAATCTTCAATTGGATTGAAGTAATTAATAACTGGAGGGTGTTTCAGAAGACGTCTGAAAAGGAATCATATTCTCCTTAAAAGGATATCATTTTGAGATGCGCGATCGGATTGCGGTTCCGAAATATAAGCGACACTTTATACGATAAAGTTTTGACGTAAGCCATGTAAAGAATCCCTTACCCGTTTTGGGATAGTGCCCTTAATCAAAACACATACTTAACCGTGATCCAAAGAATAAGGTTGAATAAATTCCATATTAGATATGGAAGAGGATAATGTCGAATCTATATTAACCGATGATTTGAAGTTGTCATAGGCAAAGTCAGAAAGGCTTGGAGCCTAGTACGATATATGCAACTTTGTGGAATGTCTTGGCGAGTACGCTAGATATTGTCTACTTTCCCGCGGAACAAAATGTTTGTCTCCAAACATGCTGTCTTCTAGAGGAGGTATTTCTTCCAAAAGAGATAGTGGGAGTAAGTGAGATCTCAAAAGAGTTTGAGAGCCACAAGGAGAGATTCAACCATAGGAACGTGAGCAGACGCCACATAGTAATGAGGTGTAGGACACTGCTCAGTGTACACAAAAATTCTATAAGTCTATGGCCTGAAAAGGCTGCTGATGTGTTCATCTTGAAGAATGAATATTTCATGACTTATGAAGGAATGTTTGAAAGGCAAGATTAAGTGAGATGGCCGGGAGCCATAATATCTGAATTAGATTCCATCAGTGACAACCAGGTTGTGAACCTAGTTTATCTTACCTAGAGGGAATGTCCCTGAAAGACTGACATGGATAGTAATATGATTATCATAAGGCTATAGTGAAGGCTGAAGGGTACGGGGTGTAAACCTTGTAATTATCTTTATGCTGTCAGCTGAGCCCAATTCTATTCAGACTATGCTTGTTATAACTTCGTGTCATAGCTATATGATAGTGTTGAAGACGTTGGGCAAATGGCCCGATGTTCATAGACGAAAACATGATATGTGAGCCCGCGAGATCCATTTATTGACTCAAACAAGTTTCTCTAGACGATTTCTTTGTTTGATAATCAAAGGAGTTTGATTTAGTCAAAAGAAGGGATATGCCCAATGTATTGGGAGTGTGTTACAATTTTTGAGTAAGGTTTTGGATATCTCTCTCGGGAATTATCACCCCATGTCACAGTCAATTAATGTTTGGTAGTTCAAGGTCTTTACGAAAGCACTTGGATTAGCAGTTCTTATTTTTAGATTTAACTGCTGTTAGATTATAGTTTACCTAAATAGATGTGATGCTAAAAGAGTTTAGCATAGATCACGACAGGAGATACCGCTAGCCGGTGTTCTCAAGATCTATCTATGTCAGGACGTAAGTCCTAAAGATAAGGTGAAAGATGATGCCAGATGTTCATAGTCCATGAAGAGTCATGAGCAAGTATGAAAGTAAATCTGGTGAATGTCAAGAATATCCTTAAACAAGTTAAGGATGGTTTCCTAGTGTATCGAAACTTGGAATTGGATAAATATAAATATACAGACGTGTATGCTGAGCCTTATGAAGGTGGGTGTGAGCTGGAAATGTTCTTAGCAAGACATCATTGTGAATTCTACAACTGAGCCAAAACACAGTATTGCTTTGGAGGCACATCGGAAGCTGTACATGGATTTAGAAGGTTCATCCTTGAACCTTGTGTGGTTCTTCCACCTTTACTATATAGCTGATATAGTGGTGGATTCCTTGCATGAAGCAAGGACCAAGGTCTCATCGGAGATTCGTGCGTGTTGAGGCGGTTCCTTTTGACTTGGTCATTTGTAGCATGATATGAAGATAGTTTGGGTCCCCACGGATAATGATCCGTTCACGGCTAGGGCTGGTTGCGAGCATTGCATGAGATTCTTGTGTTTCAACTTGGTCTTGTGTGTGCGGGTGATTCGTTTTAGGCCAAGTGGGAGATTGTTGAAATAGTGTCCTAAATTCAATCGGGTTGGACCGGATCCGACCGGGTCGGATCATTTCTACTATTTCTTTATGATTATATATATATATATATAATAAATGGCTTTTCTGTTGTCATATATTTGTTCTCTTAAAGAACCGGTTATGAATTGTTGTATGATAACGTCCTTAGTATTAAACTATGGTAGGGAAACCATGATAGGCGATTATGCTTGATGAGATCTCTAATCACTTTAATAAGTTTGATACTTAAATGTCTCTAGGATGATGTACTATTAAATAGGGGATTGATAGTACGTACAGACTAGCATGTATTAGATGTCTTATGTCTTTAAGGGCAGGGATAGATCTCGTCTATCGAAGTGTGGCGATACTTGGACTGTACGTGGACGTGTATTAGAGAATGCATACGTTAGACTGACCCACTTACATTGATAACTGTCACACTATGTGACGGTTGTGTAATTATCCTTAGGACTGGAGTCTACATGGCATCACGGTCTGGGTGGTCATGCTTTGACACTATTGAGGTTTCCTCAAACCATGAGGCGATCATGCGATAGTGATTGGGAATAGGCAGAGTATACATGTTATGTCGTCTAGGAATCGTGTACCCTATGAATAGGGGTGAATATCCGAAAGGACCTTCTTATAAGGAATGTCTTACTCTCGTGAATCTTTGCAAAGTGGAAGTAAATGAGTTACTTCGCGAGAGCATGATATCCAGATTATAAGATACAGTCGTCAATGCTTGACACTCGATGTACGACCGTATGGCTATTATTACAGCGATAGGATTCTATTTACACGCTAACCGAGCACATGAAAGGTAGTAGTCATTGTGTATTGACTCTTTCGATGATTGAGGGTCATGGACGTGTTGCTAGACGCTATCCATGATCGTTAGTGGTAAAGGGCATTTTCGTAATTGCGCCTTATGTCTGCAGCCAACATATTCGGAAGCCTATCGGGTCACACACATATGAGCATCGAGTCGGATTAAAATGTGGTTATAATTGATAACCAAATAATGAAAGTTTATCTCAAGACTATAAAGGTTATAGTGGTAAATTAATATGGTGGTATTTATTTATTATTAATAAATATAATACAAGATATTAATTATATAAATTAAATAAATAAATAAATATATATATATATATATATATATATATATATATATATATATATATATATATATATATATATATATATATATATATATATATATATATATTTATTTATTTATTTATTTATTTATTTATTTATTTATTTATTTACATGATTTTGTTTATAATGTGGCGCCAATTCTTTTGTGTATAGGATACATTTGAATTGTGCAATTTAATTAATAAGATTACCATAATATTAATATTGGATATTAATTGATTTTTGGAAAATAGATTTATGGTAATAAGATAAAGATATTCAATATAAGATATTAACAATATCTTGGAAATATTTAATATAGGATATTAAATTAAATGAGATTAATCAATCTAAGAGATTTTCCTTATTTTACTAGTCAAATGTCTTCTTTCTCTCCACTCTACCCAAGACTTGTTCCCCAAGGATTTTGGGAATCAAAGGGGCGCCCCATATGCCTATAAAAGCAAGGAGGTGCCAAGCTCTTGTATGTACACAATAATTTCAAGAGTTAACTGTTCTTGTGAAAAATAAGAGAGCTTCTTAGAGAGAGAAAAGGTCGGCCTAGCAGTCGAGTTTTTCTAGTAGCAATCCTTGGCGGGATTCCAGCGAGGTGCTCGTGTGGATGACTGGTAGAGGCCGGATGCTTGGACGGCACGCGCACATCTACTCCTACTGGACGGTTAAAGCATCGATCATTTAGATCAACCAAGGTAATAGTACCATCCCCTCTCTTATATGTTTATTGTTTAAACCGAGACGATCCTGGATCGGGAAATCAATTTTTTAAATTCCGCTGCGCTACTCGATAGATTTCCTAACATCGTTACGCCAAGTCCTCCACAAGCCGGACTTATCTGGTCGATTGTTGCGATGGGCCATTGAACTAACTGAGTTTGACATCCGGTATGAGTCTCGGAAAGCTATCAAAGCCCAGGCCTTACCCGATTTCATCGCACAGACAAGCTTCAATGAAGTAAAGCCAGAGGAGCAACCCATTTCAGATCTTATCAACAACCCCATAGCAACCACTGTGGCCGCACCCTAAAGGCCGAGTCATTGTTGGAAGCTTTACGTCGATGGAGCTGCAAGTCATAACGGTTGCGGAGCTGGATATATATTACTATAGCCAGGTACCTCAGAAGAAATTGAAAAGGCCTTGAGTTTTGATTTCACCACATCAAATAATCAACCAGAGTATGAAGCGGTCATAGCAGGGCTTGAGATCACCAAGGCCATGAGAGTTGAAAATATGGAGGTATTTTTTGATTCGCAGTTGGTGGTCAACCAAGTGACAGGATCATACAACATTCATTGTGAAATCTTACAAAAATACATCACTCTAGTGAAAGCTAGAGGGAAAATTCAAATATTGCAAATTCACCAACATCCCTCGAGAGGACAATCAACGAGCAGATTATTTATCAAAATTAACTGGTAAAGACGAGATGAGCAATCCGGCAGTTATGGTGGAACATCTATCAGGGTCTGCCATCAACAGGGTCGAAATTATGGATTTCCAACCCACCAATCCATGTTGGGTCGACGAGTTAAAAGCATATATTGAATAAGGAATGCTCCCATCAGACCCCAAAGAGGCCAGGGCATTGGCCAGGAGAGCCTCCAGGTACACATCTTGGATAATATTCTATATCGGAAATCTTTTTCCAAGACTTTGTCACGATGTGTACGGCCAAAAGAGGTCGAAGGGATACTTATGGAGATGCACGAGAGGATGTGTGGCGGCCATCCGGCTAGCCACACACTCGCTCAGAAAATTTTGTTAGCCGGATATTACTGGCCCAAGCTCGCAGAGGATGCTCAAAATATGCCAGAAAGTGCGATAAATGTCAAAAGTTTGTGGATATCCCCATGCTTCCCTTGGTTGAACAAAGCATCGTCGTCGCGGCCTGGCCATTCGACATGTGGGCGGTTGACCTCATCGGACCGCTCAAAAAAGGTCGCTCGGGATGTGAATATGTGGTCGTTGATGTCGATTACATCACCAAATGGACCGAGGCCAAAGACTTGGTAAAAACCAAGTCTAAAGATATAATCTATTTCTTGCTTGACCAAGTTTGGACCAGATTTGGAGTCCCAAGGATAATAGTATCCGACCACGGGCCGCAGTTTAGAGAGGAGTTTGACGCATTTTGAAGGGAACATAACTTTAAGCATTGGCAATCGTCAGTATGCTACCCGCAAGGAAATGGTCTGGCCGAGAATGCCAATAAACAAGTATTAAGCGTGCTAAAAAAGTGCCTGGACAACAAGTCAGGAAAATGGCCGGATCACTTGCCTGCAGCCTTATGGGCCCTCAGGACGTCGAGGATAACAACTACTGGGGAAACCCCTTTTGCCTTGACTTACGGCTCGGAAGATATGGCCCCGATAGAGATGGCCCTACCCAATTTAAGGGTCACACACTTCCGTGAGGTCAAAAATACGCTGACAAGACAGCTCGACCTCAATTTGTTGGAGGAAAAACGAATCAACTCATATGACCGCTTAATCAAGTGCAAACAAGCGGTCAAACTACACCATGACAATCATATCCGCGACCATCACTTCACGGTGGGAGATTGTTGCTCCCTTGAAAAGGCATTGGTTAAGTTTAGAAGGGGGGGTTGAATAAACTTAACACTTAAAAACTTTTTGGAGTTTTACAAACTCAGCAGGGTCAATAGTCTGCTGACTATTGAATCTATTGAATTTGTTGCAGCGGAAAATATTAGATTATGCCTTGCTATTTGTTGATTTAAAGATGATACTAAGTATTGGATACTCGGCAGTGTCAGTTTGTGTGATTCAGCAGCTAGTTCAGCAGGTTGATGTGATAAGCATGTAAATAAAGTAAATTGCATAAAGTAAATACAGTAAAGTAAAGTTGGCAAGTTTTATAGTGGTTCCAGGTGGTGTAATCCTGTCAGTCCACTCTTCTCATGTGATGTTGGAGGAAATTCACTAGAGAATTTAAGATATTTGTTACAAAAGCCCTAAACTGTTTGTCCTTGACCAATGACTATAGCTTCACAAACTGAACACTAGAAACCGGTAGGATTGCTGCTCCTAAGTATTCCGCTGGTCCTTGAAGGGTAGGATTGCCTCTTCACCAGCTCCACCACAAAACACAACAGTCCTTGACACTTCAGCAGTGCTTCTCTGTCTTCAGGTTCTTCTTGAAAAAGAAGGGGTTGAATCAAGAAGGTGATTCAGCTTTCAGCAAGCATTTGATCAGGATAATAAGATCAGCAGCTTGTAGACTTCAAGTGTGTATACTGGATAGAACTTTATTGAAGAAACACTTGAAGAAAATCCTTGATCAGTAAGTTAAAGCTCAGAGAGTATCAGCAGGGTAAGATTGCACTTTTATCAATTACTTGCTCAAAAACTTAGTTGCTTCACGTGTATTCTTGTTGTTGCAATCTGAATTAGGAGTCCTCTATTTATAGGTGTAAATCCTGTGATTTGAATTTGAATTCAAATACAACCATTTCATGATTGTCTAAATATTCCTGAAATTCTCTCTAATGTACCTAACTGTCACTGTCGGTGTCCTTTTGACAGTCCAGTCTGTCAACCAATGATTTATTTCCATTTGATATGGCTCTGAAATCCTTACAACATCCCTTTCATCTTGGCCATTGATTGACTAATTAATCCAATGCTTGTAATTCATCCTTATCCATTTAATCTTCTAAAAAAACTTGGATTAATTCGACTTTTACATTCAGCATATACCTGTTGTATAAGTCTGCTGATGTACTTGCATGGTCAGCTGACTTTTAGTCTGCTGTGTTTTATAAACACATCATCTGACTGCTTCTCATCTAACTTTTTATAGTGAAGTTAGAGTACACCATTTTAATCTTAACCAAGTTTCAATCACCGCTTTACTTTAATGGAACTTAGACCTTCTTTATAAGGTATATGTGATTAGTTTAGGTCATCACAGACTTCTAAATTCTGATCTCATATCCTTGACTTTTAATACTAAGTTTGATCCCTTAGCCTTCATCACTGAGTTTGAACCCTCAGCCTTCAACCATCAGCAGGTCCTAGACACTCTATGACCTAGATAGGTCTGCTGAACAAGTCAACTAACTTTATTCAGTGCTTGTTTGATCAAATCTATACAGAGATCAAACTCTAGTAAACTTATACATTCAATCTAGACATATTTTTGCCTTTTATCTATAACAGCTAGTCTGGCACTCATCATTAAAACTAAAATATGTCTAACAGAGATTATGTTTAGCAGAAAAGACAGGCCACTGGTCACGAAGCTAAGAAAGGAAAGCTATCTGAGAATTGGGAGGGTCTACTTCAAGTCGCGAGGATAGTCAAAAATGGCACTTATGCTCTGAGGGATAACCAAGGTCGCGAATACGACAGGCCTTGGCACGCCGACAACTTGAAAAGATATTACATGTAAGATCCTCTTCATTTTACATCAAGCATATTTTGTGAGAAAGCCTCAAACCCTTTCTTTTTGAAATCATTTCGAATGAGAAGCTCATTTTGACAACTATAAATTGATCTCAACTATAAAGCGTACCCAGCCGCTCTGTTTTCGACAAACCCACGGGATAAACGCCATAGGTTTCTCCAAAACTAGGGGGCCTGGATGAAAAAATAATCTAGCCGATAAGATCACGCTGTTTTAGTGAAGGATCACGCTGTTTTAGTGATTGTTTTGGCATCGTCATGAAGATCAAGTCAGCCCCGCTCAAAATAAGAGGGCCGCATACATGGATTTTTGATTCAAACGAGTTGGTTTTTGAGGTTATTTCCAGTGACCTCAAGGCCTAGCGCCCTCGACCTCTCTGGAAAATAATGGGGCCGCAATTTGAAATTTTCAACCTAACTTGGGGCAAAGTTCTATATTATTTTTGGCTAGTTCAACGTTCAACCTCACCGAAAATAAGGGGGCTGCTTATATATACTGCGTTCTCTTTTGCAAAAGTGCTCAAAAAGAATGCGAGAAAGAAGAAATCATACATACAAGACAACAGACAACATGGCAAACGAAAATGGAAAACTGCATACATCAAAAGGCCAAAGGCGGGCTCAAGTCAAATTAAGGTACAAAACAATAGAGGAATGGAAATTGTTCAAATAAGTAAAGACATTTGGTATTATTACAAAACAAAATAATCTTCAATTATGGCCGGGAGGAGTCGGAGTATGATCGCTGGTCAAGTTTAGAAACTCATCGCAGGCTTGATAATCTCCAGCAGCGGGAGATCCCTTGGTCAAAGTGGTCAAGTTTATGGAGTTGCGGAGAAAAGGATCCCAAACCGGCTCTCCGTCAATCTGGTCAGAAGTAATGTCAACAATGTGGTCGTCTGAATAGGGGATGTCCGGATGAAGGGCCAACAATTAAAGTCTCCGCTGGGACATGCCAACCCACTTGGCCATTTCCTCGAGGCTAACAGACTCTCTACCATGAGTTGACCAGAGGCACCGGGTAAAGTGGTTAAAACCTTGGTCGAAACTCGCCTCCTGAGTGTCCAGAAAATCATCAGAGCGCTTGTATGCATCAATGGCTGCAGGACCAGCCTCCTCGGCAGCTTTCTGGGCAGTGACAAGTTGCTCCTCTAAACTGGCGATCTTCTCATGCGTGCCCTTGAGATCCTCTTCAGATTTCTTGGCAATCTCCTTTAAGTTCGCCACTTTCTGCTCCAGTTGAACATCCAGCTCTTTGCACGCCTTGACGGCCTTCCTTAAGCAACCGTTCTCTCGCAAGGTGTTTGCATGCTTGGCCTCAAGATTAGCCTTTGCTTTATCAAAAATAGCAAGAGCAGCAATAGCTTTCCTAAGTTTGGCCTTGCATTTAGTGGCGGCCTCAATTGCCTTATGGGTGCGAGTTTTGAGCTGAACCAAGAAAAAGGATAAGCTCGCAGAAATAATAAAAGAAAAGTACAAGACATAAATAAAGATTACCATGGCAGAGGTGAGCCCAAATTGGCCACCGAGGTCATCAAGCTCATCACTTTCATCTCCAGCAAGAATCTCATCTTGAACCACAACGCGAGCAGTGATCCCTCTTCCAATCTCCATCTGAACCCTTGGCGGTGATTCCCAAGTGAGCCAGTTAAGGGGAATGACGTCAGGAATTGCCTCCTTCAGTAGGCTTGCCTTATTCATGTCAATAGGGCCTTGAGTAAACTTAGAGTCCAACCAGAGGGCCTCTTTACCTTTGTAGCCACGCGGTAAAGGCTCACGAGGAGACGCCTTGGTCTCATCGGTGGCCCGCTCATTCTCTACTTCAGGTCGCTCTAAAGCTTTCTCAGCAGGCCTCCCCTCAGAAGGGTTGGAGCCCTTATCAGCTCCAGAAGCAGCAGCAGCAGTCTTGGATTTATCGGAGGTCCTGGACCGCTTAGGAGCTTGAGACTCCTTCGCGGGCACATCCACCTGAGATCTTTTTTGAGCCCCGCCAGTCCGACTTGAGCCCGTGCTAACACTGGCCGCTGGCTGACTTTGATGAGTCAGAACAAATGTTTCATCAATAATAGAAACATCCACGTGGCACCTTCCCCGGAGCTTGCTTCAACATCTCTTGCTTAGCCTTTGCAGCGACATCAGCCTGCTCCTTCCTCCGGGTGTGACGCTCATTAGCATTTACCATTGCAACTGCAAAAAAGAGTATCAATACTGAGCAAAATAATAAAAAGCAAAGATAAAGGAAGGAAAAGCAACGAAAGAGGATTACGGTGATGTCTTCGGTTGGGGTCGCCAACGCAGATAGTACACTCAAAGGGAAACACTTGCCCAAAATGCAGTCTCCTACCCATTCCGAATCAGACTCCACAGGCTCTATGGCGACCAAAGCTTTAGATTTTGGCGGACCTAATATCCCCACCCTACTAGGATATGGCTCCGCCACATCAATAAGATTGACCCAGGATATGTTCCTCATGGAAGGCTCGATCCCATTAGAATTTATAAGTGTCCTGAGCCCTTTGATAAATCGGAGCTCAGTAACAAAAAGTTCCTCGAACAACAGAGTCAAAGATTTTCCTCTACATGAAGCGGTATTGGGAAATGGCCAACCAACCTTCAATTCGACTTTGAGAACGCGCTCCCCCAATGGTGAATCTTGTTGGGTAGGTGGAAGAACAAACGAGGAGTTTTAGTCCTCAAAGAAATCTGCCCCGAAATTGAGGTTCTATGAAAAAGGTAGAACTGGTTTAGAAGAGAAATAGTAGGCTCCATCTTCATCCGGCACAACACAATGAATGACATGAGTTGGATCGCAGCCCCCACAGTGAAGTCGCTCGACAATGCGTCCATACGTTGAAACACCTTCACCAAGAATGGGTCAAAAGAAGGTGGGAAACCAGCATAGAAATGATCAAAGTGAAGGACCTAAGAATCTCCTGGGCGACGAGAACCAATGCGATCCTGGCGCTCATCTGGTTTGTACTTATCGTCTTCTTTCTTAAAATCAAATAAAGAAAACCTATATCAGTCAGGGTCGATATTGAATCTACGTTGAAGGGTTCTGGTGAGGTTCTTGTTGCTCTATAGCCGCTCCCACTCCTTAACAAGGGCTTTCTCATACTTGTCTAACAGAGCGAACTCTCTCAGAGCCTCAGGATTATTGGGTTTTGAAGGTTTCCCTTTCACCGCTTCACCAGCAGTTGTGTCAGGATTTTGTCCCCTCTTCATTTTCGGTTTCTTAGGGACTTCCTAAGCAAGCTTACGAGATAGTGGTAGACCCTCATCCTCACTTACCCCCACAAGTTCAAGATAAGCGACGTTCTCAGCAAGTGTTAAGTCCTCAGCGCCTGTGGCACCACTAATACTAGCCTCGGCCTGAGTCTCGGAGATATCAACATCCTCACCGACTACGGCATCGCTGGTGTCGACTCTAACCTGACTCCGTGCGGTCTCTTTGTGAATTTTCTTACGTCGCGGCGCCGGTTCATGTATGATACTTCTTAGATCGAAAGGATCATCTTGTGCTCACAAAGTGGCTTCCCTCTCGGCCAGCTTGTCAAGCAGGTCATTCCGCGCAGGCTCAGCAGAGCTGAAGGAGTCCTCTTCTCCTTCGTCGAATGCATAATCGTATACCTCTTGATCCTCGTCAGATTCCCCCTTCGGAGCGTACTAGACATCCTGAAAAACAAGAGGGAAAGTTGGAGTTTTAAACTAGAGGAGTGATCGCACCCATCTTGACGCCTTCCCCTCCGTTTTTGCTTCTAAAAAATGAAAACGCAATTGCAAAAGAAAGGGGCATACATACAGTCGCAAAGCAAAAATACCCAGGTTAACTCACCAAAAAATCCTACTTTTAACGTCGAAACATCATTCACTTTATCCCTCATTGAAGAAAAGCAAACTAGACATGAACATCTACCCAAAAATCCAAACTTTAACCCCGAAAACACAATCAATCCGACCAACATTGCTAAAAAGCAAGGCAAACTTGAAAAAAGTGTTGGAAAACAAGAAGAAAATGAGGAAAAAGAGCAGAAAGGGGGAGTTTACCTGTTTCAGAGATAAATAGATAGACCGCAAACTGGAAAAAGAGGCCGGAACATTCAACCTGTAGCCGGAACCCTAAAGCTTACAGCCGGATCCTTCAAACGTGCAAACGGAAACACAAACCTCCACTGAGAAACTCGAACTCTCACCGGAAACACACTGGGGATTTAGGAAGGCGAAACACAAAGAAAGCCAAAGAAATATGAGATGCAAAAGTGTCAGGTAATTGGGAGAGGGAGCATTATATAGGAAAATGGAAAGATGGTCATGCGGCCAGAATTCAATCCATCCAACGGTCCAGATTAGTGCGGTCATTTCAAAATTTGAAAACCGTCATCATTACGGGGAGGCAATCAATGCCCACGTAAGTACATGGGCGGTTATCGAGAAAGTTGACGATAGGCCACAGACGATGATCTGACCTTTCAATTGCCCTACTGCCCACGTCTGACAATTCACTTTGCCTGACTCTTTAACGGTCACCGCCACAATGCTCCAAACACAACTGAGTTCTCCAACAACACCGCCATCCTAATGAGTCCATCAGCTTAATAGCGTGATATTCATGATCGTCCGCTTGATAGCGCGATCCCATAAGTCCATCGCTTAAGGCCGTCAGCTTCATAGCGCGAGCCTAAAAAACATGTCACACAAAATGACAAGGCCGTCAGCTTCACAGCGCGAGCCTAAAAAACATGTCGCACAAAACGACAAGGCCGTCAGCTTCATTGCGCGAGCCTAAAAAATATGTCGCACAAAATGACAAGGCCGTCAGCTTCATAACACGAGCCTAAAAAAACATGTCGCACAAAACGATAAGGCCTTTAAAGACCAATATCAAAACGCTCAAATAGAGCCATAGGCAATCTGTGAGCACACCTTACTCCATGCTTGGCATTTGTGAAAATACCAAAGACACGGAGTAGAGGGCCATTGATAAGCCTAAATAGTGCCACCACCTATGAGTCACCGGATAAAGCCCATCTAGCCACCAGGTTGGATAGTGAGGTCCACAGCCATAGCATCCGCGTCGACAATCAAACTGAGGTCGCCAAGCTCAAGTCCCCGCCAAGAGCCTTCAAACCTTTAAGGTCAGTAGTAGCTCAGGGGGGCGATATGCGACCCTAAAAGGGGTCCGCAAGAGACCGCACAAGCCCTTGGAGGGAATAACTGAGAAAGCAGTTGAGACAGGATGGAGAGCGCGCGACCCCATGGATGGCGACCTGATCGCCCATACGCGTATTTGTCGCGGCCATATTATGTAAATTTGTCTTTAGCTTAAACCTTAATCTTCCCTCCTTCCTATAAAATGAGGCCTTATGTAATAGAAAGGAAGGATGCAAATTGATAATGATAACTAAACTCTGTCAAAATATCTACTCTCTCAAGCATTCATTCACGCTACCCTCACACCGCTGTGCACCACCGGCTATCATCACTCAAATTCGTTACATAAGCCATATATTCACTATATAAACCACCGCTAGACAACCGTTATGATTTTTACATCATCACCAACTATTCCCAATTGGATTTCATGTGAAACAGTTACCGTGTAAATAGAATCCTATTGTTGTAATAATATCCATACAATCATATCTCGAGTGTCAATATATCAACGAACGTATCTATTTATCTGGATATCATGCTCTCTCGGAATAACTTATTTACTCCCACTTTGCAAAGATTCACGAGAGCTAGACATTCCTTATAAGAAGGTCATTTCGGATATTTACTCATACTCTTAGGATACGTGATTTCCGGATGAACAAACATGTATCTTTGCATGCTTCAATATCATACCCGAGCACTACCGCATGATCGCCTCATGGCAAGGGGAAACCTCAATAGTGTCAAAACATGACAATCCACACCGTGCTGCCATGAAGACTCTGGTCTTAGATGAAAGGTCCTGAGATCAAACCCTTCTCCAAACACAATTTTCCCAACGAAAAATATTTCCCAAGTGTTGGGCCCCTTTCCCTCTTCTATAGGCTCACACTTGAGGGGGCGTATTAAGATATAATTTTAATTATCTACCTTTCCATCAGCTTAAGCTTTTGGGAAAGATAGTGGTTCAAGAGGCAAACACTGGAGATCAAGTACAATAACAATTCTGAAGCTCGAATGATGGAGTATAAAGGGGCACTCACTCACACTGATAATGGTACAAAATCCATGGTGGATTACATTGCATAGATGAAGTCTTACTATGACGGATTAACAACTGTTGGATACCTAATTTCCAATGATGAACTAATCTTGTCCGCTTTTGGTGGACTGAACAAAGACTATGAATCTGTCATCGTCAACATTACTTCAAGAATTGGTTCGTTATCATGGCAGGAGGTTTAGTCACAATTGATAAACCATGAAAGACTTTTAGATCGGTTTAATCCTACTGTCAATCAGGAAAATGCATCACCATCTACTCATTTGGCTACCCAGAAACAAGGAAAATTCAAGTCTAATGCTCATTCCAATGGCTCATTCAATGGACAACAATATGGGCGTGGCAGAGGAGGTTTAAAGGATTTCAGAGGGGTTAGAAACAGAGGATGAGGCAATCAGTTGTTAGAATCAATAGGCCTTCAAATTGTTCATTTGAAAAAATGGAAACCCTTCCTATTGGATGATCATGATACTTCCCGAAAATCGAAATTCTTGATCAATGGAGGAAGAATAGCACCATTTTTGTTCAATAATGGATCTAGTTTTCAGGGCTCAGCTCCTAGACGTGTTTATCAAGTGTGTGGTAGGTCTAGGCATATTCCTATAAATTGCTATTACATATATGATTCCTCCTACACAGGGCCTGCTCCTAACCTTGCTCTATTTCAGATTAGAATCCTAGTCCTAATACTGCCTATCTTGCCTTTGTTGATATAGTTGGTGATCCCAGTTGGTATGCTGATAATGGTGCTACCGGTCACATTGATTCAGACCTAAATGGACTTCATCTGAGTTCAGACTATGAAGGTTCAGATCCTTTAAGTGTTGGTAATGGCGAGTCCTTGAAAATAGCTAATACTGTTCATTCTATTCTGCCTGCTAATCATAAGTCTTCCTTGTCTCTTAATGATAATTGCATGTTCCTAATATTACCGAAAATCTAGTGAGTGTATCTAAATTGACTTTAGATAATCATGTGTATCTTGAGTTTCAGTATAATTGCTGTTTTGTCAAGGATCTAACTACAAAAAAGGTTTTGCTCCAAGGAATTATTAGAAATGGCCTCTACCCGCTTCAATGCCCTCAAAGATCAGCCTATTGGTTCTGCTTCTCAATTTGCTTCCGTTTTTGTTAGTCCTCGGTCTTTTGTGAGTCTTAAGTCTACTGTTAATAAGGCCAATGTTTGGCATACGAGGCTAGGGCATCCCTCTGAGAGGTTAATGAGTCAAGTCCTCAACAATTATAACGTTTTTATGAAATCTAATGAGAAATTATCCTTTTGTGAAGTTTGCGAATTCTGTAAACACCATGCTTTTCCTTATTCCTTGTCTGATACTAAAACTTTTATTCTCTTTGAGCTTGTGCATTCTGATTTATGGGGTCCTTCCCCAGTCACTTCCACAGATGGTTATAGTTATTATATTCATTTCATGGATGATTGTACCTGGTATACCTAGATTTATCCATAAAAACTTAAATCTGATGCCCTAACAGCCTTTGTTCAATTTTAGAAACTAGTGGAAAATCAATTTGACTGTAAGATTAAGACTCTCCAAACAAACTGGGGAAGTGAGTTTAGGTCATTTACTACTGTTTTTGAAAATCTGGTATTATTTTTTGGCACCTCTGTCCTCATGCTCATGCCCAAAATGGTAAGGTTGAGAAGAAACATAGATCTATTGTAGAATGGGATTGACTCTTTTAGCTCAGGCATCCTTGCCTCTGAGTTTATCGTGTCAAAGCCCACAACATTCTGCCAAAGTGCGAAACTGTGTTCCCACTCCTGTCTTGGATCATAAGTCCCATTCTGAATGTCTTTTTTTTGGAAATATTCCTGATTATAACATGTTCAAAGTCTTTGGTTGTGATTGTTACCCTAACCTAAGAATCTATCAACCTAGAAAATTTCAATAACATTCTCAAAAGTGTATTCATTTAGGAGTTAGTACTGATCATAAAGGATACTTATGTTTGGCCCTATGAGGGAGAATCTATACCTCTAGAGATGTTTCCTTTTGATGAGTCTAGTTTTCCTTATTCAGATCAAAAGAGGTCCTATAGTGTCTCCATCCTACTTCTAGACAAAAGAATGTCCTATCTCTTCCTAGCCTCTCAAGCTCTTCTAACACATCTATTACCTTTCCTCAATCCTCTTCTGTTCAATCTCAGAACTCACCTCAAATTCCTCCTGACCACCCTTCAAATTTTGTGCCTTCTCATATACCTTATCCTCAAACTACATCCTTAAGTCACACTTCATCTCCAATTACACCCTTTAATATTAAGATTAGACCTGCTAATTCTATTACCCTTGTGTCTGATTCCTCATCCTCTTGTACTCACCATCTCCTGCACAAACATACAATCTTGCTCTGCTCAACCAACATCCCACACATACTAGGGCCTAGAGTGGAATCTTTAAACCTAAGACTTATTCATATCTTGCTACAACCTCTACTTTTGTTGTTCACCATGAACCAACTAAAGTCTCTGATGCTCTCAGTCGTCCTGACTGGAAAAATGCTATAAAGGATGAATACCATACACTCATACATGGGATCTGGTCCCTAGGTTTAATGGTCACAACTTGGTGGATAATAGGCGGGTTTTCAAACTTAAATTGAATCCTATTAATAAGTACAAAGCAAGGTTAGTAGCTTAAGGGTTTAATCAAACTCCTGGAGTTGATTATTTAGAATCTTTTATCCCTGTAGCAAAGGCATCCACCACCAGAATTATCTTGGCCTTAGCTATTGCCTTGGACTGGTCAGTCAAGCAAATTAACATCAACAATGCCTTTTTAAATGGTACTTTGTATGATTCAGTATTTCTAAAACAACTTGAAATTTTTGTAGATAGAAAAGACAAGAGTATGTCTACCATTTGAAGAAAGCTCTATATGGTCTTAAACAGGCACCAAGAGCATGGTATGATGAACTTAGAACACAGCTGTTGGCCTGGGGTTTTACACAGTCTAGAGATGACACATCTGTTTGTTTTTAAATCTGGTATAACACCAATGTATGTTTTAATATATGTTGATGATATTCTAATTACAGGAAACACAGACAACACTTTTAGAGGTTTTTTCAATCCTTGAACACCATATTTTCCCTAAAAGATCTGGGCGATCTTCATCATTTCTCGGGCATACATGCTTACAGAGATCAGTCTGGTATGTACTTGTCTCTGTACAATTATTCTCAGCAACTCCTGGAAAAATTGGACTTTCGGTATTTAAATCCTTGTCCTACTCCTATGGTGATCAACTCCAAAACATAGTTGTTCACAGAACCAATGAAGAATCCAACTTTATACAGGAGTACCATTGGAGCTTTGCTTTATCTCACCTTCACTAGACTAGATGTGGCATTTGCAGTCAATTTCATAGGTCAGTTTATGCATAATGCGATTGTGGGTCACTCGCAACTTGTCAAAAGACTGCTATGATATATTAAAGGCACTATCTTTTATGGTATGCACTTCAGACCTACACATCCACTATGTATTCATTGGTTTAGTGATGCAGATTGGGGATGTGACAAGGCTGATAGAAGATCTATTGCGGCATACTGCATTTTTCTTGCTGGTTTTCTAGTGTCTTGGTCATCAAAAAAGTAACCAGTGGTGTCAAGATCAAGCACAGAGTCTGAGTATAGATCCCTTGCTAATGCAACAACTGAGACACAATGGATTCTTAATATAATGTCTGAACTTCATTTAAAGCCAGCAGCCAAACAAATTCTTTGGTGGGATAATTTGGAAGAAGAGACCCTATCACACAATTCTGTTCTCCACTCTAGGGTCAAGCATATTAAACTAGATATTAGAGATAAAGTGCTTCAAGGTGTGATGAAGATTGAATATGTTCCCTCATTTGATCAAACAACAGATGCTCTAACAAAGCCACTTGGATCATCTATAATTCATAATTTTAGAGACATACTAAATGTGGTTGTCACCCCCATTTGGTTCGAGCGGGGATGTTAAAGTATAAGGACCTTTGTGCATTTAATAAATAGTTTGTGAACTGGTTATATTATTAGGTGAGTGTGTGCCAAGTGTCGGCCCATGTGTAAGGCTATTAGAGAGTTTGCTGGATTGCATCGTATAAGTAAATCTGTGGTGTGCTGCAGAATTAATTATTCTGATTGAACCTATTACCTTATCTTGAAAGTTTATCTGTGATGAACACTGGTGTTGTGAATTACAATCAATACCTCAAAAAATAGAAAGTAGTAGTATGTAATCATAAGCTTTGGACCATGAATAGATAGCCAAAAAGCAACATTTTGAGGTATTGACTGTAAAAGCAACATGTTGAAGAGAGTCACACACACACTCTCTTGCTTTTCTCTTAAGGATCTCGGTGCTTCCAAACTCTGACGGTCTTCTACTTTCACAACGGCGTTATATTACTGAGTTACTTGCCAAGCTAAATTTCCAAGATGTAAATTCAGCGGCCACTCAACTATCGTCTGATATTTCCACTCTTACGTCTCGTATTGGCACTACTCTTAATGACCTTAAGCAATACCATATGGTTCTTGGCAGCTTACAATATTTATTATTTTCGCACCCGGATATTTCCTTTGCATTTATTAAATTGTCACAATATATTCATCAGCCGACTGATATTCATTGGTCTTATGTCAAACATATTCTACGCTATCTCGTTGGCACTCCGCACTACGGCCTTCGGCTCTACCTCCATACACCTCTCACTCTACATTTCTTTTCAGATACTGATTGGGGCGGTGACAAAGATAATTTTGCCACCACCAGTGCTTATATTGCCAATCTTTGCCGCAATCCAATCTCCTAGGGTTCCAAGAAACAAAATACTATCGCCCGCTCCTCCTTTGAGTTATGTGCCAAACCGGTCATCTACATGATACCTTGGCACGGCTCAGTTCTGTGCCAATCCGGTCTTCCATTCCCGCATGGAGCATGTTTCCATAGATTACCATTACATTTAGGATCACATCCAACATGGTTGTCTGCGCGTCTCCTATGCCAACACCTCGGATCAGCCTAGCCGATTCACTCACCAAGTCTCTACATCGTCCGACTTTTTCACATCAACGTCACAAGTTGGGTCTGTGTCCACGACCCACTTGAAGTGTGGTATTAGGGATAGATACTTTTATATATTTATTTATTATAATATCTTCTCACTATTTGTGTAATCATCCAAAGATAGGGTAGGTCATCCTAGTTATCTTGTAATATCTTATTAATTATGTAAACATTCTAGAATAGTCTAGGTACATCCTGCAATATATATACCCACACACTTGTATCACCAATTGTAAATTAATACAAAGTAATCATGATTTTGACATGAGTGACACAATGGTTTTCTGCACCGTCAATCATGTTTGGTTTAATTATGATCGAAACCATCATAATCAACAGGATAGATGAGCATTGTATCACTATTGTCGCATAGAGAGTGTGTCAGTATCATTATTCGGGTAGAAAATAGGGTTTAATTCAACTATTCTCTCATGTTTTTTCAACCATTCTCTCATATTTCATATAATATAAGTCGCCGTTGTGGGAGTAGTTAGCAAAATAGACAAGTATTTATGTACCTAGGGGAATAGGGATTTGGGTTTTAATGGCTACTTCATTTATAGGTAAAGGCAAAGATCGACTTTTTTTGTTTAGCTTTTTCTTTTCTTAAAAGTTTAATGTTAAATGTTATAGCACTTGCTACAAGTATAAGACAACTAAAGGATTCTATCTAATGACAACCAACATGGTAGTATTCAAGTTTTCTACATTTACCGGTAATACTAAAAAATATTTGAATAAGGTAGGATGCATATAGGTTGGGTGACAAAGATTAATGAAGTCTAATTGCTATAGATATAATTAAAACACAGAAGGTGTTGATTACTATGTTTAAACTTAGATGTCGTTTTTTTTCTGAAGGTTACCTCTGATGATATTCATTGTTAAAGCTCTTGACACAATGCTGAAGAAATGTATCAAACCATATATATATAAACAAATATCAATACAAAATTGACCATACCATTCGGATCTGCAAAAAAGGTAAAAAAAAATTGCTCGAAAAAGCCAACACATAGACGCACAAATAATGTTCTTGATGTTGGTTGACAAAGTTCTTAAAAGTCATCAATTAACTTGGGCGAAAGGAGAGGGTGGGATAAGAGATGGCTTCAACTCCTTACCTTGATGATTCATATGGATGGTTTTCTCTAAATTCTTCCCGTAGGGTATCCAATGGCATTGACCTCAGAGCCTCCATGTTGAACGTAATTGGGACATCCTGTTCGCATCTAACCGGTGTTGCCCCTGTTGCCTTGTAACCCTGGACATTGAATTCAATCCTTATCAACTAAGTGTATCTGGCAATGCAAATTTCAGTTCTACTAAACAAATACAAACATGAAAAAAGAGTGCATAAACATTATATTTCAGACGAGAAATGAAGCCAACAATATCTTGCATACCATGTATCGTTGCTCAAAGGTATCTTGAGTCTTCTTTTCAATTATGGCAGATTGCAAAGAATGGTCGTTTTGAAAGCTCTCCAGTGTTCCTACATGACACCTGGCTACAGCTGAAATCTCATTGACAAACCATCTTTCGACATCTTTGTTCCAACGAAATCAGGTCCAAAATTCGACACAAAACACAGCAGGTAAACCATTTAAGCTTTAATTTACAGGTAAAGGTTACAACTCTTCTATCTTACCCTTCCTCAAGTTATATTATACTTGAACTTCAACGTAGCAAGCCTCATCAAACAAACATAAGAGGATAATGGTCTTTTGGCACATCAAATAATAAGGAAAATTATCAAACGACACATCAATGTCTTTGTTGGGATCAAGTAGTCCTTGTTGCAATGTATCTTTAAAATCCCGACTCCCGGTTATTGTAGTTGAGGGGGATGATCAAGATCCTCGGCCACCAAACTATTTATCCTTTGATCTTCAACAGAATTAGCAATGTTGTAGTCGAACTGAGTAGCAGCTGAACTGGAAGCAATCATTCTCAACAGCGGTCTTAATTCGTCAGTAGTTTCTCTCAACTTCTTAACTTCATTATACAAACCCGTTTCAAGATTATTATCATTCGATTTTCTTTTTTCGGAATCAGGAGACATAACCTTGACTCCTTCAGCTATAAGACCTTGTGCTAGAACAACAGATGTTGTTGTCCCATCCCACTAAGTCGTTGGTTTTAAGAAAATTTGCTTGTCTAAGTAATTTAGCACCAATATTTTCAACTTGGTCCTCCAACTCAACCTAAGGGAAAACCATATGAAACAACACTCATGGTTAAAAACTTAAAATAAATTACAGAGGAATATAGAGGGTCTCATGAACGAATGACGGAAAGAATGCTACATGGGCATAGCAACTTCACACAACAACCAACAAAAAAGCTCTTGGAATACAACATCAATAAATAGGACAATACAATGACAAGGAAGGTCAACCAAAAAGCAATGTGCATTTGTAAAACAGATGCATATATCTTAGTAATCTTACAGCCTTAGGAAGCAAAATGCAGCTTACCTCTTTGGCAACAGTGACATCATCATTTACGATTCTGGGGGCGCCATATTTACTCTCAAGAACTACATTTCTTCCCTTTGGACCTAAAGTAACCCCCAACTAAGTCTGCAAGCTTATTCACTCCAATCTGCAACAATTAACAAATATAGAACACATTAAAAACACCAACAATCCACAAGAACATTATAAAAGCCAGGTCAACAGATGTTAGATACCAATAGAATACATACCTGCAATCGTTATGTTGAATTCTATGCTTTTAACTTTTCATCTCTCCTTTTTAAATTTGATAGCAACTAAATGGGGTATTCTGTTTAATCTACCATTCATGCACATAATCCCCAAAATCTGAATCCCAAAAAAAATTTCAGTACACACATCAACCAAAAAAAAGTAAAAAGTGAAAAAAATATATATATATATATATTAGCTACACAATACACTAAGCCACACATGCAAGAACAAGAAATAGCATCTTTACTCATCGGTGCAACCAGATGCTAACCTTTAACTTGACCCGGATCTTTCTTTGGGACCGACCCGTTTAATGAACTCAAATTAACCACATCCACGAGATTACCTGACCGAACCACTTCTTGCTTTTCGGTACCTTAACCGCCCCTGTTGCTGCCACCAAATCTGCATCACTACCCGAAGACACCTTTTCCTCCGCCTGCACCTCAATCTCAAATCATATTAAACAAAATTCAAAATTTATCGATTAAACCGGGAAACCAAACAAACCCAGAAAAAAGAAAATGTTCTTGAATTATAAAAACCAAAGGAAAAATTATGACAAATACACAGACCTTAGATCGTTTGCCGTTGGGGAGAGAAGCCGAAGAAGAATTATTAGAGCGTTTGGAAGCAGAAACAATTTAAACCTGGATTTGGGAAAAAATTTAGCTGTAGTAGATTAACTTGGATTTGATAAACAATTTAGCGAGAGATTAAGTCGGATTCAAAATTTAGCGAAGAGATTACAACCCTATCTTAGGGATTGCCCGAAGAAACACATTAGGAAATAAGAAGGAATAAAATAAAAAAAGCTTACCTGATCGGAACATCTCACCGAATGATGCAGAGCGACAGACATGAGAAAAGAGAAGAACGGAGACCAAACGGGAGACAGAAGCTTGGAGATGGAGATGGAGATGAAGCGGCAAAATAGTGGACGTGGTATAGAGAAATCGGGCGGTGAAGCAACAGCTGTACAAATGCATTGAACGTGGAAACAACATAGAAGAAGAGCTGTAGATGTTACACCTGCTTCCTAGGTGACAGGCACGTGTATTTTTTCAGAAATGAAGAGTAATACGGCGTCGTTTAAACCTTACCAGGGCAAAAAAAAATGCACAAAAGGACAAGATAGTCAACCAGATTTGTGCAAATAATAGACTGCATACTAAATTGAAGATGTACAAAACAATGTGGACATGATTCAGATTTTCACACTAAAACACTATGGAAAAAATATTTGCCAGGTTCAATAATGTAAAAAGGTGTATACGTGTCAAATGCATAGAAGGATGTATAGCAAAATGCATTAATCCACCATCAAAAGTAAAAACAAAAGAATAGGTATAATTTTTTTTTGTTGCTTTTTTAGGATCCAATCACGGTTGTTGTTGATTAGACTGCAGTGTCTGCTCCTAGTTAGCCCAGAAACAAAATACTATCGCCCGGTCCTCATCTGAGTTTTGTGCCAATCCGGTCATCTACATGATAACCTTGGCACGGCTCAATTATGTGTCAATCCAGTCTTTCCACTCCCGTACGGAGCACGTTTTCATCGATTACCATTACATTCGGGATCACATCCAACATGGTCGTCTATGCTTCTCCCATGCCAACACCTCGGATTAGCTAGCCGATTCACTCACCAAGTCTCTACATCGGCCGACGTTTTCACATCAACGTCACAAGTTAGGGCTGCATCCGCGACCCACTTGAGGTGTGGTATTAAGGATAAATACTATTACATATTTGTTTATTAATATCTTCTCATTAATTGTGTAACCATCCTAGATCGAATAGTGTAGGTACATCCTACATATCTTGTAATATCTTCCTTATTAATTCTGTAAACATTCTAGAATAGTCTAGGTACATGCATCCTGCAACATATATATATATATATATATATACACACACACACTTGTATCACCGATTGTGAATTAATACAAAATAATCATTCTCTAATCATCAAATCATGATCTTGACACGAGTGACACAACGGTTCTTTACATCGTCAATAATGATTGGTTTAAATCATGATCATGATTTGAACCCATAATAATTGACAAGACAGATGACCACCGTATGAAGAATGTGCAAGTATCATTATTCGGGTAAGGGTGATTCTGATGCAGGGAGTTCTTTGGACTCAGCTGTCGGATCTGTGCGATGTGTGTATAAGACAAAAAGAGTTTTTGTCTTATACACACGTGGTACAGATCCGACGGCTGAGTCCAATGAGGTTTACCCGCATCAAAATTACCAAACGGGTAAATAATAGGTTTAATTCAACTATATTCTCTCATGTTTTTTCAACCATTCTCTCATGTTTCATATCATATGTACAAGCAATGTGGACATGATTCAGATTTTCACATTAAAACACTATGGAAAAAATATTTGCCAGGTTCAATAATGTAAAGAGGTGTATACGTGTCAAAGGCATACAAGGATGTATAGCAAAATGCATTAATCCACCATCAAAAGTAAAAACTTTTCTTTTTTAGGATCCAATCGTCGTTGCTGCTGATTAGACTGCAGTGTCTGCTCCTAGTAAGCCCAGAATAATTGTTTTTTGGTTTTTCTTGAGAATAAGCCCAGAATAATTAAATTTACCAAAAAGTAATTGGGAAACTTGAAAAAATACAGTTAAAAAACTTATTATTCGTATGGTATGCATTTAAAATAATAATATTTAAAAAATATGTCTGAAAAAACATTTCGTTGTAGATTCATTACGAATTCGTTGCGAAATAGTTACGAAAACGCTATGATTTTCAAACATAATTT
Source organism: Gentiana straminea (assembly GCA_036785695.1). NCBI lineage: Eukaryota > Viridiplantae > Streptophyta > Magnoliopsida > Gentianales > Gentianaceae > Gentiana > Gentiana straminea. The sequence continues at coordinate 5,219,675 of JAVUPR010000327.1, read as the reverse complement.
TTAATGTTATCTTTTAAAACATACCACGTAATAAAACAAAATATTCAGCCATATTTTTTTTTTTCAATTTTCCCAAATAATTGTGGGTCTAAGTTAAGGGACCATTTTTTTTCTTTTGAGAGTTGGTGTAGTGTGACTCAGAAAACGTAATTTACACATCTGCACTCATTTCAATTAATTATTCATGCTGTCTCATTCTTGTACATGTTAATTGCATTTCATTCGGAAAAAAAGCTTTTCATGTCTAATTAATTTAGAAATTTTATGAACTTGTTACATTACTTTTTATGTCACATAGTTGTGTTGCTTTTTTAATCATAAATAACATAATTTTTTATAAGTTAGCCATGCACAAATACAACGTGTGTAAAGATTTCATGTCACATAATGATTTGGATCTGCAAATTAAAGGCAAAATTAATGTGGAAATAACCAGGTTTAGAGGAAAAGAAACAACTGCATTAATTGATGTACAAGTTTACAAGTTTCATTTTTTGTTTAAGCTGCAAGTTTTAGAAACTTATAACCAAAATGTACCTGCTACTGCTAGTACTAAATATTTCAACCTTAAAACAAACAAAGCATACCATCTCAGATATATGTAAATTTAGCTAATTTGGTAACTGTGTACAAACCCTTCTCTTTCTAATGGAACAAGTCTTGCAGCCACAGCTTGTTGATCAGAAGAAGTGGTGGCGGCGGCGGCAGCGGTGGTGGTGGTTGTTGTTTGGCCACTACAGCCCACTATTTTCTGGCAAGTTTCAATGAGGCAGTGGCGGCACGTAGGGCAAGACGAGTGCGAATTGAGCCATTTATCGATACACCGGACATGAAAACCGTGGTTACACTTAGGCAAAACCCTAACTTTCTCACCAGGAGCAAAGTCTGAAAGGCAGATTGCACACTCACTGTCTAAACCAGGAAGTTTTAGCTCAGTTGTGTAACTTATAGTAGGAAATGTTTTGAGGGCTTTCTTTTTTATCCCTGTATTTGCTAACCTTGCTGAAGAACTGCTAGCGGAATCCGAGGACGACGACGATACTATGCTTGAACATCTTAATGCACATCTGATTATAGAGTTTAAGCCAAGTGAGCAAATTAATGCACATAAAAGGACTGAAAGGACCATAACAACATTTGCATCAAAAGTATTATCAGGAGGAGATGCTGATCTAAGATCATTACTTGGTGGTGGAGAAGTTGTGGGATCTGTTGATTGATATAAAGGGGCATGAAGTAGCAATTTTCTTGAATGGATTTGTGTAATAAGTTCTTGAATGAACATAGAGGTTGTTCTTGAATCAGCCATTTTAGAGGTTGTTGTGTTGTGTTGTGTTTTTTTTTTTTTTTTTTTTCTTCACTTGATGATTTTGGATGTGTCATTTATAGTGGGAAAAAGTGTGTGAAAAAGGGCTATGGGAGTAACTTTTGGAATCATATAACAGAAATAAATTAGTTTTTAAAGTAATCAGAAATATTTAGAGAGCATATTCTGGTTTGAACACATGAGGGATTTGTCAATAATCTTCTCCCAATTTGGAATCTCCACTAAGGAACATTTTAAAAAATTAAGAGTAATGATAGAGACACAACCAAAATTATACAACGGATGCCACAACGTGATCTCTCACCATTGATTTTAATGGGTCCATATCACAATCTATTAACACTCATCAAAATTAATGGTAGAAGATCACGTTGTGGCATCCGTTGTGCCCCTATCATTACTAAAAAATTAATGGCCTTCTCAATCAAATTGGGACCTGATCACTCCTTCCAAGATTGCTTCTTGGGGGCCTGTCTTTATTAACTGTATTTGCTGTTTAATGGAATTAGTGTATCATAAAGTTGGGGAAGGTAGCTGGAAGGTTCATGATGTAATAGTGATACAAACAATATTCCTTAAAATTAATTAATTGATTTCATGAAGTTAAAGTCTGTGTTTACACTTTACGGCGTAAGCTTTTAAGAAAGATGGTACTTTTACATTGTATCAGGTAAGAAATCATGGGATCAAATTAACTTTATATCACAACAAGAGATCTCTTATGTCTGCAAGCTCTATAGAAGATGAAGTAAATGGCAAAGAAATAGTATATATATATATATAGACACTCACACAAGGGTTTGAATGTTTTTCTTTTTGAGAAAAATTGAGAGGCGTCGGTTTACAACAATCAGGGGAAAGTGAGTTCTCATGAACAACAAAGAGATATAGATTAATAAAAGGACTTATCTAGCAATACAATATGTTATGTCGGATCGTCAGGAATTGATGGTGATTGTGAGAAAAGAACATATATTAAACAATCAAACAAGTACAGAAACAAAGAGAACACAGATTTAACGTGGTTTCCGACAATGTGTCGACTACTCCTCGGACAAACGAGGATATGTTATTATTCACAGAATGTTACGTGGATTGTCACACGTATATGTTAATTAAAATTACAATGGTATTTATAGGCCCATGGAATCAAACCCTAACCGCCTTAACAGCCAAATCAGACAACAACTGAAATACCCCCAGAAGTAACTCAGATTTACAGATGGATTCCATGCAGACTTTTTCCCCAAGTAAGTGCCGAGAACCATCTCAGCACATCAGATTCAACAGATGATCAACTCTTCTACTCTTCAGACGAACACCAGACTCAGCTACAACACATTGCTTTGCTGACCAAAACAGGCTTCCTCACAAACTCACCTCAGTAAACTACTCAGCCGACCAACAAACTCAGCATGCACAGTTCATGACACCGTTAAAAATCTCCACCTTGACTTGAACTCCATGCAGACTGACAGACCAGATGCACAACCAAGTGCCAGACTTCCTCATTTCCACAGATTTGAATGCCTCAACAGAACCCCTACGTCACCTGAGTATTCCAGATACATATTAACAGCTTTAAATGTTCAACATGTCCAGACACAACTAAAACTTACTATTTGGAATAAACTTAGTGAACATATTTGTAGGATTGACATCAATGTTGATCTTCTTCACCTTTATCCTCCTCTCATTCCTCAGAAAATAGTACCTTACATCAATGTGATTGGTTCTTTCATGATGAACCTGATCCTTAGCCAAGCATATTGCACTCAGACTGTCACAATACACCTAAGCTTGATCTTGATGCAGACTCGGATCATTGACTAGCCTCTTTTACCAGATTGCCTCATTTGCTACTTCTGTCAGTACGATATACTGCTTCAGTTAGTAGATAATGTCACTGTTGCCTGTAAAGTTGCCTTCCAACTTACCACATAACCACCCAAAGTAAACACATACCCAATCATAGATCTTCTGATGTCCACATCAGCAGCATAATCAGAAACACAGTACCCTATGACCAGACATTGAATACCACTTACATAAATGAGTCAAATATCAGAAGTACCCTTAAGGTACCTAAACACCTTCTTATTGGACATATTTTAGATATAATGATGAGTGTCAGACTAGATGTTATAGAGCAAAGGCAAAAAGATGTCTAGATTAAATGTATAGGTTTACTAGAGTTTGATCTTTGTATACGTTTGATCAAACAAGCATTGTAAAGAGGTCAGCTGACTTGTTCAGCAGACCTATGTAGGTCAGTAGAGTGTCTAGGAACCTGCTGATGGTTGAAGGATGAGGGTTCAAACTCAGTTATGAAGGCTAATGGATCAAACTTAGTATTTAAAGTCAAGGATATGGGATCAGAATTTAGGGAAGTCTGTGATGATCTAAACTGATCACATATACCTTGTGTAGAAGGTCTAAGTTCCATAAAAGTTAAGTGGTGATTGGAACTTGGTTATAATTAAAATGGTGTACTTTAACTTCATAATAAAAAGTTAGATGAGAAGCAGTCAACTGAGGTGTTTATAAACACAGCAGACTAAAAGTCAGTTGACATACATGGACATCAGCAGGCTTATGCAATAGGTGTCCGCTGAATGGAAAAGTCGAACTAATCCAAGTCTTTATGAAAGATTAAATGGATAAGGATGAATTACAAGCCTTGGATTAATCAGTAAATCAATGGTCAAGATGGAAAGAACGTTGTAAAGATTCAGAGCTATATCCAATGAAATTAAGTCAATGGTAGACAGACTGAATTGTCAAAAAGAAACACTAACAGTGTCAGTACGATGCATCAGAGGAAAATTGCAGTCAAGACAAAGACAATTTTGAAACGGCTATATTTGAATTTCAAATTCAAGTAACAGGATTCACACCTATAAATAAAGGACTATTGATTCAGATTGCAACAACCACGAGAACAAGAACCACAACAAGATTACATACGAAGCAATCAAGTTTTTGAGCAAGTAATTACCCTGCTGATACCTACAGAGCTTTAATCCACTGATCAAGGAATTTCTTCAAGTGTTTCCTGCTATCAAGTTACATCCCGTATATACACTTGAAGACCACAAGCTACTAATCTTATCATCCTAATCAGAAGCCTGCTGAAAGCAAAATCACTTTCTTGATTCAACCCTTCTTTTTCAAGAAGTTTGATAAAGATAGAGAAGCAATTTTGGAGTGTCAAGAACTGTTGTTTGTGGTGGAGCTGGTGAAGAGGAAATCCTACCCTTCAAGGACCAGTGGAATAATTTGAAGCAACAATCATACCTGTTTCTAGTGTTCAGTTTGTGATGCCAAAGTCATTGGTCAATGATAAACAACTTAGGGATTTTTATAACAGCTACCTCAAGAATCTCTAGTGAATTTCCTCCAACATCACATGAGAAGAGTGGACTGACAAGATTACACCACCTGGAACCACTATAAATCTTGCCTACTTTACTTTACTGCATTTACATTCTGCAATTTACTTTATCTGCATGCTTATCACAAGAACCTATTAACTAGCTGCTGAATCACACTACTTACACTACTGAGTATCCAATACTTAGTATCATATTTAAAACAACAAGTAACAAGGCTTAATTTAATATATTCCGCTACAACAAATTCAATAGCTTCAATAGTTAGCAGACTATTGACCCTGTTGAGTTTGTAAAAAAAATTAAAAAAAAAAATTAAACTGTTAAGTTTATTCAACCCCCCTTCTAAACTTAACCAAAGCCTTTTCAAGGGACCAAAAATTGGTATCAGAGAAGAGCTTCTGTCCTGAAGTAATCTTATTTGTTGTGCTTGTGAAAAATCTTTGAAAACTTTTTCAAGTTTCTGTTTTCAAACCATTGCATCATGGATAACAACCTGTATGCTAGGACAATGTTGATGTGCTCTCTAGATCATTTTGATGAGTATAACTGTCGTATGCAGGCTTTTCTAGCTGCAACTCATGATGAGATGATGGATGTGCTGACTAATGGACCACTGGAGATCACTAAAATCATAACTGTGGATGGTCAGAATCAGACAATCCCAAAGCCAAAAAATGAATGGGGTGCTGAAGATAGAAAAATGGCAAACTTGAACAATATTGCTATTGATATCATCTACAGAACTTTAGATAGAAATATGTACATGAAGATGAAAGATTGCCAAACTGCCAAAGCATTATGGGAAAGATTGCAACTTATTTGTGAAGGCACTGATGCAATCAAAAAGAACAAGATCAATGTGGCCAAGCAAAAATTTCAAGTGTTCAAAATGAAATCAAATGAAACCATTGAACAGATGGAGTCAAGGTTCAATGCAATTATGGATGAACTCACCCTGCTGAATGTTGTCTACACAAAAGAAAAGATCAACACCAGAATTCTCAAAGATTTACCTGCAAAAGAAGTTTGGGAAATGAAGGTTACTTCAATGGAGGAGTCCATGAGACTACATGAGGAGGACACCTTCAAACTATTTTCAGATCTTAAAGCTTATAAATTCAGTAAGGACCTTGTTGCAAGTGCGAGGAAGAAGCAACAAAACCAACAGCATTGCCTGCTGCACATAAAGAAGAATCTTCGAGTGTTCAAGATAATATTTTAGATGTAATGCAAGAGCAGATTGCCCTACTACCAAGAGGATCAAAATGATGAAATCTGGATAGGGATCTCCAAGAAATTTCAACAAAAAGACAAGTGAGAAAAAGGAAGAGTCCAAAAAGGATCATGACTTTTTGTGCTTTCATTGAAAGAAACTAGGATATTTCAAACCTGATTGTCCTAAGTTAAAACAAAAGAAGGATCCTGACTACTTGTGCTTTAACTGTAAGAAGCCTGGGCATTTCAGACCTGACTGTCCAGACCTGCTGAAGCACAAGTAGTCATGATCCTTCTTGTTGGTCCCTTGGAAAGGCTAACACAAGTTTAGAGGGGGGGGGGGGGGTGAATAAACTTGTCCCTAAAACTGGATTTAAAGCAAATTAAGGTTCAGTTAAAAACTTGTGTGGAGTTAAGGCGACAAAGCCGAGATTAAATCAAACGACTTAAGCCGAAACGAGTCAACCGGCGGCGGATATGATTTTAGCCTTTTTCTTGATCTTGTTATTCTATTATGAAAACGAGTGTTGTGAACGAATTACGGTTGAATGTCGGTTGTGATCGTGAGGAGTATAACAATCGGGTATCACAATGCTTTTGTAAGTAAATGCTTTGAATAAATAAATAAATGCGTAAAGTAAATAAGGCGGATATTATAGAGGTTCCGGGTGGTGTAATCCCGTACGTCCTCTCTTACCCCGTGGCGCGGAGGAAAATTCCACTAGAACTTCTTGAGGTGAATCTTGTTACAAAAAGTCCTAAACAATAGTCCTTGGCTAATCCCTAGCTTCACTATCTAAACGGTTGTAGAACGGGTAGAATTGCTTGCTCTTCAAATGCTTGAACCACTTGGTCCTTAGAGGGTAGGATTGCCTCTTCACCCGCTACCACCACAAACACGATCTACCCGATCGCTTGTCACAATCTTGTCCTTGGCGAAACCTTCCCGGTTTGCTTCACGATCTAAAACCTTTGATGTAGAATCAAGGTTGGGCCGAGAATCAATAAGTTGATTCTTGTTTGTGGTTCTTCAAAGTGTTGGATTCTTGATAAATTCTTTGTAGCTTGAACACTTGAAGAAATACTAGATATGATCTTGTTATAGTTCAGAGATGATAGCAATTCGAATAGAATAGACTGATGCACAAAATTGCTTGTTGATTCTTGTATATGCTCTGTTCTATATATTTTGTTGTTGGTGCAAAGTCTTCTATTTATAGTGTGAAGTCCAACGTTCATCTGGCTTCAATTTGAATTGTATCAACGTCTATCTTGCAACGGCTATATTTTCTGACCGTTCTGCTGTGTCAGTATTTCATCCAATGAAATTGCTTTCTTTACAACGTTCGACTGTACGATCAGTTTGTTGGATGGCTGACTTATAAAACCGAGTTTCCTTATCAGTTTTATACTGAGTTTTTCATTTGTCAGTTTCCTAACTGACTTGGAGCATTAACTAAGATTTTACTCTTCTTCAAATATCAGTACTCATGTTTTCATCTGATTATAATTGACTTAATCAGAGTACACCATGACTCATTATCATCTAAAAATTCATTGTCCTTATGAGTCTTAGGTCTTCATACAAGATCCATAAAGTCAGTTCAGGTCACCACAATCTTGCCTGAAGTCCAACTTTACAGTCTCGACTTGTAATCTTCATAACTGAGTTTGAACCCTCAGTTCTTCATTCTTCAATAACTGAGTTTGAACCCTCAGTTCTTCATTCTTCTAGATAAGCCAACCGAGTCTGTAACTCTCAGCGAACTTACCTTCTTCAGTTTCATGTAGGTGTATTCTGAGTCAGTTTGCTTGTCTCGATGATTTCTAGTTTTATAAATGATTTCCATTTTTCAGTTTTACGACACACTAATAATTACAGTGCTTGTCTGATGTAACCTATACAAATATCAGACTCTAGTAAAACTTATACATTCAGTTCTAGACATCTTTTAGCTTTCCACTATAACAACTGGCTTCAGCACTTCATCAATGGGGTTAAGATAATATTTTAACAAATAAGATGAATTATCATCAAAACATAAATTTTATTTCCAACACTTCTTTTGTTTTAACTCGGCACAATCAGATTTGAAATATCCTGGTTTCTTGCCTGGGCATTTTAGACTGACTGTCCAGACCTGCTTTGAAGAACAAGGGTCAGCAGAGAAGATCGGGTAAGAAAGCATTGGTTGCTGATGATGAATCTGGCTATGAAGTGGAATCAGAAAAAGGAAATGAATCAGATGACACTGCACTCATAGCACATATGGATGATTATGCTTTCATGGCTAATATGGATAAAAGTGAGGAGGTATACAATTCTGTATCTATAAACACTCATACTGAAAGTGATTGTGAGTCTACTTGTGGTTCTAATCCAAAAATTACTAACAATGAAGATCCTCTACATGCCCTTCTTAATCAACTGAGGATAATACAATCTGGTTGTGAGATTGTGAAGGCTGAAAGAGAAGCACTTCAAGCAGAAATTCAAAGATCGAATGCTGAATTAAGAAGTCTCAAAGGTAAGGAAAAGGATTATGAACATAATCAGTGTAAGTCTGCTGCACCAGAAGTGACAACTGAATCTACTGCACAATCTAGTTCCACAACTGCATTTAAATGTGGAAAGCCTTATGGTGATAGAACATGCCTTGGATTTGAAACTCAACAATCTTCTAAGGGTGGATCTAGTGAATACTGAACCTAGTACTAGAATTGGTCATACGTTTGTACCTGCATAAGATCCAAATTCTCAAAAGGTTGTTGAGGCAGTAAAACCTGCTGAGAAAGCTTCAAAGAAGTAAAATCAGAAGTCCAAAAGGACACCAGCACATTACAAAAATGGTACATACAAAGGTAGGACTGCTGTACATTCTAGACCTGCTAATAGCATACCTGTTGCAAAGTCTGCTGGACCACAAAAGGGTAAGAACCAAAAATATTCCAAGGATAAGAATGCTAAACCCAAGAATGTAAATCATTCAAGGGATACTTATCTCGGGGAAGGCAGATTGTTCCCTACTAATGAAGATTGGAATACCCCTGCCTCTGCTGCTAGAAACAATAGATTTAACCATAATGCTAATGCTAGACCTCAGCAGTGGAATCAGTAGAGGACTCACCAGAGACCTCAGCAGAGACCACAATACAGGGTTGTTCCTAACAGACAGCAACCTTATTGTTATGCTAATGCTTCTAACAACAGAAATCACTTGAAACAACACTTTATACCAAAAGGTAGAGAACATATGTGAATGCTACACAACCAAATGTTAGATTTATGGAAATGTAGCATACATATATGAACAAAAGTGCAACACCTTCCAAAGAGGACCTTATGGAAATTTGCCAAGGGTTGTGCTTACCATTGACCAGTATGGACCCAAACAGGTTTGGGTGCCTAAACACATTAATTTGTTTTGTAGGGTGTCTTGTACTTTGACAGTGGATGTTCCAGCCATATGACAAGAAGTAAGCACTGTTTGACAAATTTTGTGGCAAAGGATGGACCAAAAGTCAATTTTGGAAACAAGGATATACCAGGATATACAATAGGGTATGGAACACTGGTGAGGAATGGATTAACAATCAAGAATGTTGCATATGTTGAAGGCTTGGATTACATCATGCTGATCACTGGACAATTCTGTGACATGGGTTACAAAGTCACTTTTGACAAAGCCTACTGCATTGTCATGTGTGAAATGGGAGAACAAGTTGTGTTGGCTGGAAGAAGACAACAAAGCATGTATGTAGTAGATGGGACTACTGTTGTTCCTGAAACATGTCTTATTGTGCATACAAAATCAGAATTGAATTGGTTATGGCACAAGAAGTTGAATCATCTAAATTTTGATGATATCAACCAGTTGGTGAAGAAAAAGTTGGTGATTAGTTTACTTTAATACAAGAAAGATGGAATATGTGATACCTGTCAGCAAGGTAAACAAACAAAGTCAAGTTTTTAGTCAAAAACTAAACAATCAACCAAGAGAGTGTTGGAATTGATGCATATGGATCTATTTGGACCAGTAATTCCAACAAGCATAACAGGAAAGAAGTGCACTCTGGTAGTTGTGGATGATTATTCAAGATACACTTGGGTGATTTTCATGAACAAGAAAAGTGAAACACTTCAAAAGATGCCTAAACTTTTGAAGAGATTACAAAATGAGAAAAGTGTGACAGTAGTGAAGATCATATCAGACAAGGGTACTGAGTTCCTAAACAAATTTATAAGAAAATACTGTGAACAAAATTGTGTGCTGCATCAATTATCAGCTGCTGGAACACCTCAGCAAAATGGGGTTACTGAGAGAAGAAACGGGACTTTGAAGGAAGGAGGGAGGACCATGATCTGCGAAGCATTGTTACCTGAAAGATATTGGGCGGAAGCAATCAATACAGCATGCTACACATAGAATAAAACCTCAGTGAACAAAAATCTTTTGAAGACACCTTATGAAATATGGAATGGAAGAAAACCAAATATATCATATTTCCATCCATTTGGAGTAAGTGCTTTATCTTAAATCATAAGGAGCAACTGAAGACTTTTCAACCAAAATCAGATGAGGGAATCTTTTTGGGATACTCTTCAGTCAGCAAGGCTTTTAGAGTGCTGAACAAAAGGACATTAAAACATGAAGAATCAATACATGTTTTTTTTATGAACCTAAGTTCACTGGAATGGAAAATGAAGAAGTTTCCGAACATGCTATGAATCTAGAAGTCGCTGATCCAGAATATGTTGATGTTCTAAAGAAGATAAGTGACTTAAAAGTTTCTAATTCTGGAAGTAAAAATTACCCTGCTGAAGGACCTGTTGGTAACACTACTGATGCAACAACATATGCAGTTCAAATATCTGTTGATCCTCCTACTGAACCAACATCAGACCTTACTGAAGATCAGGTTCCTGTAAATCAAGCAAACCAAGATTTACAATGGTTAAAGGATCACCCTGCTGAACAAATAATTGGTGATGTATAGCAATGTGTGAGGACAAGAAGACAACTAGAAGCAATGTTCACTTGTTTTTTGTCTCAAATAGAACCTAAAGTTGTTGAAGAAGCAATTTCTGATCCTGATTGGATAATTTCTATGCAAGAAGAATTGAATGAGTTTGAAAGAAATCAAGTTTGGACACTAGTTGAGAGGCCAAATCATGCAAATGTAATTGGCACTAAATGGGTATACAAAAACAAACTGGATGAATCTGGTACAATTGTTGGTAAAAGGCTATTCTCAAGCTGAAGGAATATATTTTGATGAGACATATGCTCCAGTTGCAAGATTGGAAGCTATAAGACTCTTTTTGGCATATGCTGCAAATAAGAACTTCAAAGTATACCAGATGGATGTCAAGAGTGCATTTTTGAATGGCATTCTAGAATAAGAGGTTTATGTTCCGCAACCTCCTGGTTTTGAAGTTAAAGATCAAGAGAATAAAGTGTATAGACTCAACAAAGCACTTTATAGTTTGAAACAAGCACCAAGAGCTTGGTATGAGACTCTATCTCAATTCTTGGTGAACAAACGTTTTACCAAAGGAACCATTGACAAGACTCTTTTCAGAATCAATAAAGGAGACAGCACCATGCTCCAAGCGATTTATATGGATGACATAATTTTTGATTCTGAAAGTACTATGTGAAAAGTTTGCCAATCTCATGAAAAGCAAGTTCCAGATGAGTATGATGGGAGAAATGAACTACTTTTTGGGATTACAAGTTAAGAAATTCAAGATGGAATCTTCATTCATCAAACAAAATACACTAAAGAGCTGCTGAAGAAGTTTGGTATGAAAAATAGCACAAAAGTATCAACTTCAATGGGTACAAGCATCAGATTGGATGAAGACAAAGATGGTAAAGATGTTGATTAGACTCTATATAGAAGGATGATAGGAAGTCTGATGTACCTCACAGCCAACAGACCTGACATATCCTTTGCAGTAGGTGTGTGTGCAAGATTTCAATCTAAACCTAAGAAAAGTCACTTAGTTACATTAAAAAGGATTCTCAAGTATCTTAATGAGACTTTGGGAGTAGGAATTTGATATTCAAAATATGGAAGTTTCAAAGTTATATCCTACTTAGATTCTGATTATGTTGGGTGCAAGATTGATAGAAAAAGCACCACAGGAACTTGTCAGTTGATGGGAAATAGACTTGTTTCCTGGTTTAGCAAGAAACATAATTCTATATCAACTTCCACTGCTGAAGCTGAATACATTGCCGCTGGAAGCTGCTGTGCACAAGTACTATGGTTAAGACAGTAATTAAGAGATTATAGGATTGAAGAAAGAGAAATTCTCATAATGTGTGACAACATAAGTGCAATTGCAATCATAGAAAATCCTGTTTTACACTCAAGGACCAAACACATTGATGTAAGACATCATTTTATAAGAGATAATGTTGAAAAGAAAGATGTGGTGGTTCTCTATATTCCTACTGAAGATCAACTTGCTGACATTTTTACAAAGCCTCTGGATAGTGAAAGATTTGCTAAGTTAAGAACTAAACTTGGCATCATCAAGGTTGACTAAATCTTTAATGGTCAGCAGAGTACTTGAATTTACCAAGGGGATTTGTCTTTGCCCTACTGGGTGCGCTCACATGGTAGATTAGTCATTGGTATCAACAATTCCTAAGTATTGTTATAGTTTGAACAATTGAGCAAATAAAGTTTCCAAGGGGATTGGTCTTTGCCTTGTTGGGTGAACTCACTTGGCAGATCAGTCATTGGTGTTAAACTTCATCTTGTATTATCAATTGGACAAAACTATGTTATATCAAGATCAGCTGTGCATTTCTGTATCAGCAGGCTTCTGAAACAACAGAAGAATATCAGTAGAGTATTTTCAAAGAGACCCTGCTGAAGATCAAGCCTATTGAAGACCCAGTCTGCTGAATAACTTGTTGTTGATAAAGTCAGACTTTAATGAAAGTCAACAGTGGAGTAAATGGATATTAATCTTATCCATTATTACAATTGTTACAATATATAACGGTTATTACACTAGTGGGATCAATTAGTGGGACACGTGACAGCATCACATTTATTCCAAATTGAATCGTGTGATTATGGTATAGTATGTGCACTGTACATCCCCACCCACTAATTCTGCCTATATATACAGAATATACACAGATTGTATATGCAAACACTCAGATCATTTTCTCTGCAAATATGCAAGTGTGAACACAGATTTACAGAGTTTTCATCTTCATCTTTCTCAAACTTTAACAATGGCGGATAAAGATGTTCATCTTGGCACCAGTCATAGTGTTAGAGGTTATGTTACTGACACTGATGCAACCAATTTAGCTATCAATCTGGGAAGAAGAATCAGACGATTTGAATGATTAAAGAATGTTTTAAATCTCAGATTGGAGAAGATTTCTTACAGGAATGTGTGTGATTTCTTGAGAAATATGGTGGTTAGAGATGATGCTGAGTCATTTACAACTACCATAAATGGTTAGGAGATTGAAGTAACTTCAGACCTTTCGAGAGAGGTCTTTGGATTTGGTCCAGGGAATGGAGCCCTTACAAATCCAGAATCTATGGGATTAGCAAGGTTAGCTTGTGTGGAATCAATCAGAACTAATCCAGATGCACAAATAGCCTTGAAAATAAATGTAAAGAACATTTCTTTTGAGTATAATTTGCTGAGCAAACTTATTGCCAAGAATATTTTGGGATTTGTTGGAAGTCTTGATGCATTATCCGGACCCAAAATAGACTTGATGTTAATCATTTCAAGGAGCATAAAATTTGATTAGGCTGGTTTCTTTGTTCAATATATGAAGAAGATAATGACTGATGAAAGAGAAACCAATGCAAAAAGAGTGAGAAAGAAGCAATCTGCTGGATATATGGGTTCAGGTTTCTTCATCAAGACAAAACCCTAGTGGTTAATGGTTCAGGCTCTACTGAATCATTTGAAGATTGCTAATGTTGCACCTTCAAACATCAAGAAGGCTAGATTTAAGCCAGAGATAAATACTCTTATCCCAGGCCTAAATGATGATGATGAGATACAAGAAGTGGAAAGTGATGATGAGCAGGAACAAGGAAGACAAACTAGAAGTGATGTGCAACCTGATGCACCAAAGAAAACAAGAGAAAAGAAAGGCTGCTGATACTAGAAAGATAACAGAGATGTGAAAACCTAAAAGGACAGGCAATCAGTAGACACTGCCAAGTCTACTAAGGATCAAACTGCTGTTGAGCCTACTGAGTCTACTAATCGTTTCAAGAAGACTGATGCTGGTTTGCTTAAAGAATAGATCAAAGAAGCATCTAAGAAGATAAATATTTCTAGCAAAGAGCAATTAGAATATTCTCTCCCTGAGTCCCCAGAAAGGCCTTCCAAAAAAAGAAAACAAGTTGTAAAGAAGAAGGGACATGGCAAGGGGAAAGAACTAAGAATTCTTGAAGAACAAAAAGAAGAAGAAATAGTAGATATGGAAGAAACAATAGAAGTTGTAGAGCCTACTGTGGAGGCTACTAAGATTGTGGAAGACCCTGCTGAGATTGCAACAACTCAGGGGGAAGAACAGACAGTTGAGATCCCGGCTGAGGAGCATATAATTCAGGGGGAAGGGAGTGTGGAACAATTAGAGATAGTAGACACAAATTTTCCTACTTGAGTGTCTACTGGTCTTTTTGTATCTGCTGAAGATACACAAAGTCATCTTGTTGAGACTTTTGGAAGTCAACAAGTTGAGCAACCTGCTCCAAGGAAACCATCCATGCCATATGAAAGGAAAGACAAGAAGTCTAAAAATCAAAAAGAGGATCCTAATCTTAGGAAGATCTATAAATACTTTGCATGGAAGTTTGGTTTTTACAAGAGACAAAAGCCAGCAAGAGAACCAATGAGTGGTTTTGAAGAATGGGCTTTTGAAAGTCTTGGGGTGGAAAGTTTACACGGACTGATTGATACATCACTCCTAGAGATGAGACTGTTAGAGATCATAGAAAATGAAAAGCAGAAAGGAAATATCATGTTTAAGGATCCCAAGTTTACACCAGATAATGATGATGATTCATCATCAGATTCAGATGATGATCATCCTATGCATCCTGGAGAGTCTATTGGTGTTGCAAAGGAAACATCTACCGAGGCTACTGGACAAGGATATACTGAGAAAACAGTTGAGCAACCTGCTGAGGATGGAAAGTCTGCTGAGGATCAACAGACTGACAATCTAGATCAAGAACTGTTTGCTGTATTTACTAAAGATTTGGAAGAGCAAACATCAGCATCAACACTTCTTGAAGATGCTATGACAAAAGCTACTACTAAAGCTATGATGATTGAATTGACTAAAGTCATTTTTGAGGAATCAGTTCAATATCAAGACAACATTGACACTGAGGAAACCCTTGCTCAAGGTGCTGACGTATTGAAAGAGATTGCTGAGGTTGGTGGAATATTAGAGGAAAACATGGCGGTTTTTTCTAATGTTGTAGAAGATATGGAGGTTCAGCCTGCTGAGGTACAAACAACAACTGAACACAGGTCGGAACGGAGGTCCAAAGTACTTAGGATCAAACAGTATTATGACAAAGGTTGGATATTTTGTTGGGATTTGAGGAATCCCTTGTGTCTAGTTTGGAGGCTACTAAGGAGAGGGTTACTGATGGTAAAAATAGTCAAGAAGCTGTTGATGCACAATCTGAGGATCAACTTCTTGACTATAATGTCAGTGATGAATAGTTTCAATTGCCTACAGAAGAAGAAGAAGAGCCCCAACAAGCACAAGAACCTGTCATTGGGGAGGTACCTAATTTGGTTGTGGAAGGTCCTGAACCCTATGTATGGGACATGACAAGGGAAATTGTGGTAAGGGTACCCAGGGAAGATGATAATGCTGAAGGATCTATTGAGAACTTTGCTCGGTGGTATGGCTAGTATGGTTGCTGCAATTCCAGCATACATTTTGGAAGAGTTAAGAGCAGTAAGAGATGACATTACACAGCTAAGAACTCAATTGACTAGGAATGAGCAAAGATTTGAAGATTTGGTGAATTTAGTGGAGAATAGAGGAAGGACAACAGAAACTGTTGCATCAAATGTCACCTCTGCACTATTTGCTATTAATGATATGCTTGGAGAAATTGCCTATGTCAAGCAGGATGCTACAAAGAGAGACAAATCCATGGTTGAGAAGATTGCATATTTGCATAAAAAGGTTGATAAGTTGGCTGAGAAACCTAGCCCTGCTGAAACACCTAACCCTGCTGCACTTGATCCTAAACATACTGAGAGGATAAACCTGTTGGCACAAACTATGGAAGGCCGAATTACTACAGTTGACACAAGAATAGAAATCATGAAGGGACAATTGAATAATTTGGTCAACACACACGAGAGTGTTTAAGGCCTACTGAACCATTTTATTGATGATGTCAATAAGAGGGAAGAAGGTCAGACAGCAGAAGCAAAAGAGGTAGCAAGGATCTATAACAAGAAGAGATTTGAAGCTGAAATCAATGAATTTAGAGCACTTGCACCTGGCAGAGTACAGTTGACAGATGACCTGCTGAAAGAATTCAAAAATGCTTTCTATGCAAGGAGAAGATCCTACCAGGATATGGATTTTCAGGAAGGTCTAAATTCCTTCCTTGGATTAAAATTGTGGGAGACAAGGATCAAATCCTTTAAAATGACTAGAAAATGTCAAATTAGAAGAAGAGGTCATACTGGAAGATCACCTGGAGGAAGACAAACATCTATTGATCAAAAAGCAAAAGATTGTCTAGAAGAATTCAAGGTATGCTACATGGGAGGAGGATTTAACTAGCATGGTGTCCAGTTAACCTTGACTGAAGCCTAGAAGTGGTGGAAATTGGTACATACCTGGATTGACTTCTCAAGAATTGAAAATCAATGGATGTTGGATATGCAAAGAGAAATCAGAGAATATATTCAGAAGAGAGACCAAGAAAGAGATAGAAACTAGATCGGTAGACTCATACTTATGATGTTTTCTTTTATGCTGATCCTAGTTGTAATAATTTTGAACAAGTTTGAACACCAGTGATATATGAATGAAGCTTGTTCTGTTTTTGTGTTTTTATCTTTTTGCTTTGCTGTAAGGAGGGTATTGGCATCATCACTAAAAGGGGGATATTGTTGGACACATTTAGTTTAAATGATGAGTGCCAAACTAGCTGTTATAGAGCAAAGGACAAAGATGTTTAGATTATATGTATAGGTTTACTAGAGTTTGATCTTTGTATAGGTTTGATCAAACAAGCATTGTAAAGATGTCAGCTGACTTGTTCAGCATACCTATCTAGGTCCGTAGAGTGTCTAGGAACCTGCTGATGGTTGAAGGCTGATGGTTCAAACTCAGTTATGAAGGCTAAGGGATCAAACTTATTATTTAAAGTCAAGGATATGGGATCAAAATTTAGGGAAGTCTGTGATGACCTAAGACTTCCCCAAATTGAGATCACATATACCTTGTGTTGAAGGCCTAAGTTCCATAAAAGTTAAGTGGTGATTGGAGCTTGGTTATAATTAAAATGGTGTACTTTAACTTTATAATAAAAAATTAGATGAAAATCAGTCAGCTGAGGTGTTTATAAAACACAGCAAACTAAACGTCAGTTGACATATGGACATCAGCAGGCCTATGCAATAGGTGTCTACGGAATGGAAAAGTCGAATTAACCCAAGTTTTTCTGAAAGATTAAATAGATAAGGATGAATTAAAAGCCTTGGATTAATCAGTAAATCAATGGTCAAGATGGAAAGAACATTGTAAAGACTCGGAGATATATCCAATGAAATTAAGTCAATGGTAGACGACTGGACTGTCAAAAACAAACATTGACAGTGTCAGTACGATGCAGCAGAGGAAAATTGCAGTCAAGACAAAGACAATTCTGAAACGGCTATATTTTGAATTTCAAATTCAAGTCACATGATTCACACCTATAAATAGAGGACTCCCAATTCAGATTGCAACAACCACGAGAACAAGAACCACAACAAGATTACATACGAAGCAATCAAGTTTTTGAGCAAGAAATTACCTTGCTGATACTTACAGAGCTTTAATCTACTGATCAAGGAATTTCTTCAAGTGTTTCCTGCTATCAAGTTACATCCGGTATATACACTTGAAGACCACAAGCTGCTGATCTTATCATCCTGATCAGAAGCCTGCTGAAAGCAAAATCACTTTCTTGATTCAACTCATCTTTTTCAAGAAGTTTGCTGAAGACAGAGAAGCACTTTTGGAGTTTCAAGAACTGTTGTTTGTGGTGGAGATGGTGAAGAGGCAATCCTACCCTTCAAGGACTAGTGGAATACTTTGAAGTAGCAATCCTACCTGGTTCTAGTGTTCAGTTTGTCAAGCCATAGTCATTGGTTAATGACAAACAACTTAAGGATTTTTGTAACAGCTACCTCAAGAATCTCTAGTGAATTTCCTCCAACATCACAGGAGAAGAGTGGACTGACAAGATTACACCACCTGGAACCACTATAAATCTTGCCTATTTTACTTTACAGCATTTACATCCTGCAATTTACTTTATCTGCATGCTTATCACAACAACCTGCCGAACTAGCTGTTGAATCACACTACTTACACTACAGAGTATCCAATACTTAGTATCAAATTTAAAACAACAAGTAACAAGGCTTAATTTAATATATTTCACTGCAACAAATTCAATAGCTTCAATAGTCAGCAGACTGCTGAAGGTCAGCAGACTATTGACCCTGCTGAGTTTGTAAAACTCCAAAAGTTTATAAGTGTTAAGTTTATTCAACCCCCCTTCTAAACTTAACCAAAGCCTTTTCAAAGGACCAACACTTCTTTACAACTTTCTAGTGTTCTTTTCTAGGTTGAGCTATAAATCTGCTGACAACACTGACTGCCTAAGCCAAATCAGGCCTAGTGCAGACCATGGTATACATCAGACTGCCTATTGCACTAGCATATGGAACTCTTGACATGTATTCTTCCACTTCAGCTAACTGTGGAGCAAACACATTAGACATGTGTGGATTTGGTGCCATTGGAGTGTCTATATGTTTGGCTGCTGACATGCCAAACATGGACAATATCTTCTCAATATAATCCTTCTTAGACATGAACAACTTTCTCTGCTTCCTATCTCTATAGATCTCCATCCTCAGAATTTTCTTTGCTCCCCCTTAATCCTTCATCTCAGATTCATCTTTGAGCAGATTCTTCAAGTTTTGAATGTCAGACTTGTTCACAGCAGCTATCAACATATCATATATATACAGAACCAGATAGATGCCTGAACCATCCATCATCTTGTTGTGATAAACACAACAATCATATGGACTTCTGTTATAACCCACATGGATCATATAAATGTCAAACTTCTTATACCAATGCATTTGAGCTTGCTTGAGTTGATACAAAGACTTCCTCAGTTTGCAATCATACCCTTCTTTTCCTGGAACTTGAAACCCCTCTGGCCGAAACATATATATCTTATTATCTACATTCCCTGTAGAAAATCCATCTTCACATCTAGCAGCCCAAGTTCAAGATTATGATGTGCCACAACTCTAGTAACACCCTGATGGAAGTGTGTCTGACTACTGGTGAGAATATCTCATAATAATCTACCCCTCTTTTTGAATGAACCCTCTTGCAACCAAACATGCCTTATACCTTATGCCATCAGCAAGTGATAATCCTTCCTTTTTCTTAAATACCCATTTGCAGCTGATTACCATTATCCATTGTAGTTGTTTGACCAGATCCCATGTCTCATTCTTCTAAAGTGACTCCATTTCATCACCCATGGAAGCAAGCCATTGAGATTTCTCTAAACATATCATACATTCCATGTAGGTGGATGGCTCAGATCCATCCACCTCTTCAGCTACCTAAAATGCATTTCCAACTATATCCTCAAACCCATACCTTGTGGGGGTCCAAAATTGGTCTTTATTGCTCTGTTGAGAGCTATGCTCTGCTGACCAACTTCAACTGTATGATTATCTATTGGACATATTTTAAGTTTTAGTGATGAGTGCCAGACTAGCTGTTATAGAGCAAAGGCAAAAAGTTGTCAAGATCAAATGTATAGGTTTATTAGAGTTTAATCTTTTATAGTTTTGATCAAACAAGCATTGTAAAAGGTCAGCTAACTTTCATCAGCAGACCTGTCTAGGTCAGTAAGGTACCTGAGTCAGTAAACTAGTTTAAGAACCTACTGAAGACTGAAGGCTGAGGGGTCAAACTCAGTTATTGAAGGCTAAGGGATCAAACTTAGTTTTTAAAGTCAAGGATATGGAATCAGAATTTAGGGAAGTCTGTGATGACCTAAACTGATTATATACACCTTGTGTACAAGGTCTAAGTTCCATAAGTTAAGTGGTGATTGGAACTTAATTATGTTCAAATTGGTGTATTCTAACTTCATAACAAAAAGTTTGATGAAAAGAAGTCAGCTACGTAGTGTTTCATAAACACAACAAACTTGGAACATCTGACTGACAAGTATTTCAGCAGACTTACATACATAGGAACCTGCTGAATATATATTTCTATTTAATCAAAGGTTACATTGGAAGATTACAAGGATAAGGACAGATAACAAGTCTTGATTTTGTCAACAAATCAATGGTTAAGATTAAAGGGATGTTGGAAAGATTCAGAGCTTTATCCAATGGATACAAGTCAAGGGTGGATAGTCTGAAATCTGTCAAAAAGTAAACTGATAGTGTCAGTACTATGTACATGGACAGAATGCAAGTCAAGATGGGGACAAACCTGAAACGGCTATGTTTTGAATTTCAAACATAAGTCACAAGGATTCTCACCTATAAATAGAAGACCCCTGATACAGAAACAAGTGATGAATTTTGATGAAAAACAACAATCAATCTTGAGCTATCATATTCTTATCAAGAAATCACCCTGCCGACGTTATAGAGCTTAAAGCTACTGATCTCGTAAATTCTTCAAGTGTAACCTGCTATCAAGTTACATCAAGTTTACACACTTTAAAGACATCAAGCTGCTGATCATTTCATCCTAATCAAGCTGCTGAAAGCTGAATCACTTACTTGATTCAAACTTTCTTTTACAAGAAACCTGCTGAAGATAGTGAAGCATCTTTGGGTGTCAAGGACTGTTGTTTGTGGTGGAGCTGGTGAAGAGGCAATCCTACCCTTCAAGGACCAGTGGAATACTTTGGAGCAGCAATCCTACATGTTTCAAGTGTTCAGTTTGTGAAGCCATAGTTATTGGTGAAGGACAGACATCTTAGGGATTTTTGTAACTGCAACCTCAACGATCTCTAGTGAATTACCTCCAACATCACATGAGAAGAGTGGACTGACAGGATTACACCACCTGGAACCACTATAAAAATTGCCTACTTGCTTTCTGCATTTAGTATATTAAGCACATCAACCTACTGAAACTAGCAACTGAATCACACACTCACACTACTTAGTATCTAATACTTGGTATCATATTTTAACAACAAGTAATAAGGCTTAATTTGAATATATTCCACTGCAACAAATTCAATAAAATCAATAGTAAGTAGACTACTGAGTGGTCAGCAGACTACTGAGCAGTCAGCAGGCTACTGAACTTGCTGAGTTTGTTAACTTCAAAAGTTTTAAGTGTTAAGTTTATTCACCCCCCCTAAACTTAACCAAAGCCTTTTCAAGGGATCAACAATTGGTATCGGAGCAGTGCTTCTGTTCTGAAGTAATCCTACTTGTTGTGCTTGTGAAAATACTTTGAAAACTTTTACAAGTTTATGATTTTCAAAGCTTTGCATCATGGATAACAACCAGTATGCTAAAACTATGTTGATGTGTTCTTTAGATCCTTTTGATGAGTATAAACGTCGTATGCAGGCTTTTCTAGCTGCAACACATGATGAGATGATGGATGCGCTGACTGATGGACCACTGGAGATCACCAAGTCAGTAACAGTGGGAACTGAAACTCAATATATTCCAAAACCAAAAAGAGAGTGGAATGATGAAGATAGAAAAAGAGAAAACCTCAACAATATTGCTATTGATATCATATAAAGAACCTTGGATAGCAATATGTACATAAAGGTGAAGGATTGCAAGACTACAAAGTTATAAGTTACAATTAATCAGTGAAGGCACTAATGCAATCAAGAAGAACAAAATCAGTGTGGCAAATAAGAAGTTCCAAGACTTCAAAATGAAACCAAATGAAACCATTGAACAAATGGAATCAAGATTCAATGCCATCATGGATGAACTCACCCTACTGAGTGTAACCTACTCAAAAGAAGAAATCAATTCAAAAATCTTAGAAGCCCTACCTGCAAAAGAAGTTTGGGAAATGAAGGTGACTGCAATAGAAGAAATGAGAAATCTACATGAAGAGGATACCTTCAAGTTATTTTCTGATCTCAAGGCTTTTGAATTCAGTAAGAAACTTGTACTTGAGACTGAAAATGAAGAACCAAAGACCACTGCATTGGCTGCCACACATCAAGAAGAAACATCAGGAGCTCAAGATAATCTACTGGATGAGATGCAAGAGCAAATTGCCCTACCGAGCAAGAAAATCAGAATGATGAAAAATGGAAGGGGTTCTCCAAGGAATTTCACAAAGAAATCTAGTGAAAAGAAGAAGGAGGAATCCAAGAAAGACAATGATTACTTGTGCTTTCAATGCAATAAACCAGGACACTTCAAACCTGACTGTCCTAAACTAAAATAGAAAAAGGAACATGATTATCTTTGCTTCAACTGCAAAAAGCATGGACATTTCAGACTTGATGGTCCAGACCTACTAAAGAGCGAAAGTCAAAAGAAGATCAAGAAAGCTATGGTTGCTGAAGATGAATCAGGATATGAAGTTGAATCAGAAAAAGGAAATGAATCTGATGATACTGCACTTGTTGCTGATATGGATGATTATGCTTTAATGGCAAATATGGATGAAACAGATGAGGTATACAATTCTGTATCAATAAACACTCCTACTGAAAGTGATTGTGAATCAACTTATAGTTCAAATCTTAAAAATTCTGACAATGAAGAAACTTTGGATGCCATCCTTAATCAACTGAGGATAATACAATCTGACTATGAGATTGTGAAGGCTAAAAATGAAGCTCTTCAAGCAGAAGTTGAAAGGTTAAAAGCTGAATTAAGAATTCTCAAGGGAAAGGAAAAAGAGTTTGGACAGAATCAACATAAGTCTGATGTACATTCAGTAGCTGCTGAATCTGCTGAACAATCTTGTTCCTCCATTGCGTTCAAATATGGAAAGCCTTATGGTGATAGAACAAGCCTTGGATTTGGAACTCAACAATCTAATAAGAGTGGATCCAGTAAGGTTATTGAACCTAGTACCAGAATTGGTCCTAAGTTTGTGCCTACACAAGATCCAACTCCCAAAAAGTTTGCTGAGACAGTGAAACCTACTGAGAATGCTTCAAAGAGGCAAAATCAGAAGTCAAAAAGGACATCAGTACCTAACAAAAAGAATAAATCTAAGAGTAGGACTGTTGTACCTTCTAGACCTACGGATAGAAGACCTGCTACCAAGTCTGCTGGACCACAAAAAGATAAAAACCAGAAATATTCCAATGATAAGAATCCAAAATCTAAAAATGTTAATCATTCTAAGGATACTTATCTCAGGGGGAAAGGTAGATTATTCCCTACTGATGATGATTGGAATATTTCTGCACCTACTGCTAGAAACAATAGATATAACCATACTGCTAGGGTAAAACCTCAGCAATGGACTCAGCAGAGGACTTATACAAGAACTCAGCAGGGACCTCAGCAGACTCCATATTACAGGGCTGCTCCTAAAAGACAGCAAACATATGGTTATGCTAGTGCTTCCAACAATAGAAATCACTCCAAACAGCATTACATACCAAAAGGCCAGAAAGCATATGTGAGTCCTACACAACCAAATGTTAGACCTTATGGATGTGTAGAATACATGTATGAACAAAAGTATAATACTTTTCAAAGAAAACCTTATGGAAATTTGCCAAGGGTCATGCTTACCACTGACCATTATGGACCCAAATAGTTTTGGGTACCTAAAATACATTAACTTTGTTTTGTAGGGTGTTTGGTACTTTGACAGTGGATGTTCCAGACATATGACAAAGAATAAGCACTGTTTGTCAAATTATGTGGCATAGGATGGTCCAAGAGTGAATTTTGGCAACAAGAACACACCAGGATACACAAGAGGATATGGCACACTTGTGAGAAATGGATTAACTATCAGGAATGTTGCATTTGAGGAAGGACTGGACTACAACCTATTGAGCACTGGACAGTTTTGTGACATGGGTTACAAGGTCACTTTTGACAAAGGCACATGTATTGTAATTAGTGAAAGAGGTGATCAAGTTGTGTTGGCTGGAAGAAGACAACAAAACATGTATGTTGTGGATTGGTCTACTACTGTTCCAGAGACATGCCTGATTGTGCATACCAAGTCAGAACTAAATTGGTTATGGCATAAGAAGTTGAATCATCTAAACTTTGATGATATCAATCAGTTTGTGAAGAAGAAACTTGTGATTGGTTTACCTGAGATCACATTCAAAAAGGATGCTATATGTGATGCTTGTCAGCAAGGTAAACAAACAAAATCAAGCTTCAAGTCAAAGACTAAGCAATCAACAAAAAAAGTTTTGGAGCTGATGCACATGGATCTATTTGGACCGGTAACACCAACTAGTGTAACAACAAAGAAGTACACTCTAGTAGTTGTGGATGATTATTCAAGATACACTTGGGTAGTATTCATGAACAAGAAAGTGAAACACTTCAAAAGATGCCTGAACTTTTGAAGAGATTGAAAAATGAGAAAAGTTTGACAGTAGTGAAGATCAGATCAGACAAGGGTACTGAATTTCTCAATAAAGTTATAAGAGAATATTGTGAGCAGAATGGTGTGCTGCATCAACTAGCTGCTTGCAGGTACACCTCAACAAAATGGGGTTGCTGAGAGAAGAAACAGGACTTTAAAAAAGCAGGAAGGACTATGATATGTGAAGCATTATTGCCTGAAAGATATTGGGCTGAAGCAATTAACACAGCATGCTATACACAAAATAGGACCTTAGTGAACAAGAAGCTGCTGAAGACACCTTATGAGATTTGGAATGGAAGGAAACCCAATATATCCTATTTCCATCCATTTGGAAGCAAATGTTTTATACTAAATCATAAGGAGCAATTGAAGACATTCCAACCAAAATCATATGAAGGAATCTTTATGGGATATTCTTCAGTCAGCAAGGCATTCAGGGTAATGAATAAAAGGACGCTGAAACATGAAGAATCAATACATGTTGTATTTGATGAACCCAAGTTCACTGGAATGGAAGATGAAGTTTCAGAACCTGCTGAGAATCAACAAGTCACTGATCCAGAATGTGTTGATGTGTTGGAAAGGATAAATGACTTAAAGATTTCTGACTTTGCCCCTGCTGAAGACCCTGCTGGTAACACTACTAATGCAACAACTGAGGCAGTTCAAGGATCTGCTGACCCCCTTGCTGAAGCAACTGTAGACCCTACTGAAGATGATGTTCCTTAGAATCAAACTAACCAAAATCCACAATGGTTAAGGGATCACCCTGCTGAGCAAGTTTTTGGCAATATACAGCAAGGTGTGAGGACTATAAGACAATTAGAAGCAATGTTTACTTGTTTTCTATCTCAAATGGAACCTAAAGTTGTTGAAGAAGCAATATCAGATCCAGATTGGATAATTTCTATGCAAGAGGAATTGAATGAATTTGAAAGAAATCAAGTTTGGACACTTGTAGAAAGGCCTAATCATGCAAATATAATTGGAACAAAATGGGTATACATAAACAAATTGGATGAATCGGGTACCATTGTGAGGAATAAGGCCAGACTGGTAGCAAAAGGCTATTCTCAGCAGAAGGAATAGATTTTGATGAGACATATGCCCCAGTTGCAAGATTGGAAGCTATAAGATTATTCTTGGCATATGCTGCTCACAAAAACTTCAAAGTATACCAGATGGATGTCAAGAGTGCATTTTTGAATGGCATTCTAGAAGAAGAGGTTTATGTTCAGCAACCTCCTGGTTTTGAAGTTAAAGATCAAGAAGATAAAGTGTACAGACTCAATAAGGCACTTTATGGTTTGAAACAAGCACCAAGAGCATGGTATGAGACCCTATCTCAATTCTTGGTGGACAATGTTTTTACCAAAGGAACCATTGACGAGACTCTTTTCAGAATCAATGAAGGAGACAACACCCTGCTGGTACAGATGTATGTTGATGACATAATTTTTGGTTCTGAAAATGAATTGCTATGTGAGAAGTTTGCCAATCTCATGAAAAGAAAGTTCCAAATCAATATGATGGGAGAAATGAACTACTTTTTGGGATTACAAGTCAAACAAATGAAAGATGGAATCTTCATTCATCAAACTAAATACACCAAGGAATTACTGAAAATTTTGGCATGGAAAATAGGACTAAAGTGTCAACTCCTATGAGTACCAACATTAGATTGGATGAAGACAAAGAAGGCAAAGATGTTGATCAAACTTTATATAGAAGGATGATAGGCAGAATGATGTACCTCACTGCCAACAGACCTGATATATCCTTTGCTGTAGGTGTTTGTGCAAGATTTCAATCAAAACCTAAAGAAAGTCATATAGTCTGCGTCAAAAAAAGATTTCTCAAGTATCTCAAAGAGACTTTAGGAGTAGGGATATGGTATTCAAAAGATGGAAGCTTCAAGGTTATATCCTACTCAGATTCTGATTATGCAGGTTGCAAGATTGATAGAAAGAGCACCACGGGAACATGTCAGTTGATGGGGAATAGACTGGTTTCCTGGTTCAGTAAGAAACAGAATTCTATATCAACTTCCACTGCTGAAGCTGAATACATTGCTGCTGGAAGTTGCTTTGCACAAATACTATGGCTAAGACAACAATTAAGGGATTATGGAATTGAAGAAAGAGAAATTCCTATAATGTGTGACAACACAAGTGCAATTGCAATCACAGAAAATCATGTTTTGCACTCAAGAACCAAGCACATTGATGTGAGACATCACTTTATAAGAGATCATGTTGAAAAGAAAGATGTGGTGGTTCTTTACATCCCTACTGAAGATCAACTTGCTGATATATTCACAAAACCATTGGATAGTGAAAGATTTGCTAAGTTAAGGACTGAACTTGGAATTATAAAAGTTGACTAATATACTTTAATGATCAGCAATGTACTGGAATTCACCAAGGGGATTAGTCTTTGCTATGTTGGGTGAGCTCACTTAGCAGATTAGTCATTGGTATCAACAATTCCATGTACTTATATGTGTTTGGACAATTGAGCAAATGAAGTTGCCAAGGGGATTGGTCTTTGTCCTGTTGGGTGAGCTCACTTGACAGATCAGTCATTGGTATTAAACTTCATCTTGTATTATCAGTTGGAGAAAACAAGTGTATTTGAAGATCAGCAGAGTTACCTTGTCAGTAGGCTGCTGAGCCATTCTTGTCAGCAGGCTGCTGATGCAAGTCTACTGAAATTCAAGACTGCTGAGTTATACGTTACAAGACAGTCAAACTTAAATGAAAGTCAACGGTAATTGGATATTATTCTTATCCTTTATAACCGCAGTTACAAATATCCGACGGTTACAACTCTCATGGAATCAATTAGTGGGACACGTGGCAACATCACATTTATTCCAACTTTAATCATGGTTAATGCTACGGTGCACGTACAACACTTTATCTGACAGTTACCACCCACTACTTTCTCTATATATACAGATATATACACATAGACATTACTTACAACCTTCAGATCGATTTTCTCTAAAGATACACTGTGTGAACATAGATTTGAAAGCTTTCTTCTTCATCTTTTTCATCTCTAATGGCGGACAAGGATGATATTCACATTGGAACGAGCCAAAATGTCAGAGGATTTGTTGTTGATGCTAACAAAACTGAGTTGGCTATCAATATTGGTAGAAGAATCAGAAGATATGAAGGATTGGAAGATGTTCTTAATCTGAGATTGGAAAGCATCTCCTACACAAATGTTGAAATTTTTTGGAGAAACATTGTGATAAGAGATAATAGAGAGGCATTTACTACCACAGTTAATGGCCAAGAGATTGAAATTTCCTCAAACCTGCTGAGGGAAGTGTTTGGTTTTGGACCTGGTAATGATGCTCCAACCAGTCCTGAAGAAATGAGGCTGCAAAGATTGGAGTTTGTTGATAAAATAAAGACCAATAATGCTATAAAATCATCACTGAGCATCAATGTGAAGCATATCAGGATGGAGTATAATCTGCTGAGTATGATTATAGCCAAGAACATTTTGGGATTCAGTGGAAGTGTTGACACTTTGTCAGGACCCAAGATTGACTTGATGATCATCATATGCAAGAGTATGAAGTTTGATTGGGTTGGATTCTTTGCCCAATATATGAAGAAAGTGATAACAGAGGAAAGAGAAGGGACAAGAAAGTCCAAAACACTGCCTTTGGGTTTGATGATTCAGGCCCTGCTGACTCATTTGAGGGTTACTGATGTTGCACCTGAAAAGATCAACAAGTCAAGATACAAAAAGGAGATCAGTTATCTCATCCCTGGATTGGATGATGATGAAGAACTGGACACTGAAAGGACAGAAAGTGACAATGATGGAGATGATAATGCTGGTGGTGAGCAGGTTGAACAAGTTGCTAAATCTGATGCACCTAAGAAGGCTGATGAGAAGAGAAAGTCTGCTGATACTAGAAAGATTACTGAGATGCTAAAGCCTAAGAAACAAGGAAGCAATCATTAGAGACTACTGAGTCTACTGAGGGTCCAGTTGAAGTTGAAGTTACTGACCCTACTGATGAGGTTATAAAGAAGAAGTCTGCTGGTGAGATCTTGAAAGAGCAACAGAAGGAAGATAAAAGAAAAACGAAAGCTGCTGAAATTGAAGCTGAACGACCTTCAAAAAGAATGAAAGAGATTGCTAAGAAGAAGAAACATGGAAAAGGCAAAGTGTTAAGGATTCGGAGGAACAAAGGAAATAGAAGAAGAGGCTGTGGAGCCTATTGCTGAGGCTGGAGAATTTATTGTTGAGCAACACATTGAAGGTTCACAGCAACATGCTGAGGAAACTGTTCCAAACTCTACTGTGGAAACTACTGAGGTTGCAACTGAACAACATGGTGAAGCACCACACAAACCTGCTGAACCAGAACCTGTTGTGGAAGTTATTGAATATGCACCTATAAAAGCTATTGAGCCTATTGAGGCTGGAGAGGTTGTTGTTGAGCAACTTACAGAAGAACCACAGCAGACTACTGAATAAGAACTTGATGTGGAAATTGATACAACTATACAAGACCCTGCATTTCTGCAATAATTCAGGGGGAAGAGCAATCTGTTGCTAACCCTGATGATGAGCATGTAAGTCAGGGGGAACCTAGTGTTGAGCAGATGGAGGTAGTAGGGACAAATTTACTCTCTGAGGAGCCTATTGACATGATGGCATCTACTGAGGAAACACTGAATTTGCTTGTTGAGACCTTTGGAGGACAACAAGCTGAACAAACAGCTCCTAGAAAGCCATCAATGCCCTTTGAGAGGAAGGAGAAGAAAAGGAAAGAAGGGTATGTTGATCCCAAACTCAAGCTGGTTCCTATTACTTTCAATGGAAGTTTGGCTACTATAAGAAACAAAAACCAGCTGCTGAGCCAATGACAGATTTTGAGGAATGGGCATTTGAAAAGTTAGAAGTTGAAAATCTACTTGATTTGGTTAATACTTCTTTGCTAGAAATGAGATTGACGGAAATCATTGAAGAAGAAAAGGGAGAAGGAAGTATCTTGTTTAAAGACCCTAGGGATGCACCAGATAGTGATGATTCATCATCATCTGATTCTGATGATGATCATCCTACACATCAAGGACAAGCCAGTGGAACTGTATTGTCAACTGAACCAAGAGTAGAACGATCTCTGTGTTGGCGGTGTCCGCCGAGGGCCAAGCAACCGATCAAATGGATGAAGATCTCGAAGATCTAACTATAGATGATTTGGAGGCTCTAATCAATGATGGAATAAATTTTGGAGATAATAGGCTGGTCAGTATGTCTGATACATTCTTAGTTGTGGAAACTGATGTGAATCCTGATGATCCGCAGACTGAAAATTTGGATGAGGAGATGGTAATAGCACATAGTGAGCCTGACATCAACTCTGAGGATTCAGCTCAATATCAGGAGTGGATTGACACTCAGGACACTTTATCTAAAACTGCCGATACTCTACAGAAGATTCCTGATGATAGAGAGTGCTAGAGAAAAATTTGGCTATTTTTGCTTTCATTTTTGTTGAAGGTAGGATCCTACTCACTGAGGAACAAACAGTGATAGGACAGAGATTAGATTTGGTGATGGGGTTGGAAGGATCACCCACACATTTTGAGGAGGTTCAGGCTGCTGAGGAACAAACAGCACCTGAACAAAGGTTGGAACTGGAGGTACAGGTTGCTGAGGATCAAACAGCACCTGGGCAAAGGTTGGAACCTACAATGGGATTGGAGGAATCCCCTGCAATTTTTGAAAAATAGGCTGATGTAGTACAGTCTAATATGGCAAAAGGTACTGAAGGAAATGATAGTCAACAGGCTGCTTTTGATGAGGATGAACAGCTGCTGGACTATGATTTTAGTGATGAGGAGTTCAAAGTGCCTGAGGAAGAACTTGTTGCTACTGAAGAAATAGAAGATTATCCAATGGATACAAGTCAAAGGGTGGACAGTCTGAAATCTGACAAAAAGTAAACTGACAGTGTCAGTACTATGAACAGTGACAGAAAGCAAGTCAAATGGGACAAATCTGAAATGGCTATGTTTGAATTTCAAACATAAGTCACAAGGATTCCTACCTATAAATAGAGGACACCTAATTCATATACAGGTGATGATTTTTGAGAAAAACAAAGTATAATCTTGAGCTTCAGATTCTTACCAAGAATTCACCCTGCTGACCCTACTGAGCATAAAGCTACTGATCCAGTAAACTTCTTCAAGTCTAATCTTCTTTCAAGCTACATTAAGTTTACACACTTGAAGACCCCAAGCTGCTGATCATATCATCCCGATCAAGCTGCTGAAAGCTGAATCACTTACTTGATTCAAACTTTCTTTTACAAGGAATCTGCTGAAGACAAGTGAAGCACATTTGTGTGTCAAGGACTGTGGGTTGTGGTGGAGCTGGTGAAGAGGCAATCCTACCCTTCAAGGACCAGTGGAAGACTTTGGAGAAGCAATTCTACCTGTTCCAAGTGTTCAGTTTGTGAAGCCATAGTTATTGGTGAAGGCCAAGAAACTTAGGGATTTTGTAACAGCTACCTCAAGAATATCTAGTGAATTACCTCCAACATCACAGGAGAAGAGTGGATTGACAGGATTACACCACCTGGAACCACTATAAAATTGCCTACTTCCTTTCTGCATTTATATTCTGCATTTAGTATATTTAGACATTAACCTACTGAACTAGCAACTGAATCACACACATACACTACTGAGTATCTAATACTTGGTATCATATTTTAACAACAAGTAATAAGGCTTAATTTGAATATATTCCGCTGCAACAAATTCAGTAAAGTCAATAGTCGGTAGACTACGACGATCGACGGACTGCGAGACTATCGAGCATCGAAAGGCTGCTGAAGTTGCTGAGTTTGTTAACTCCAAAAATTTTAAGTGTTAAGTTTATTCACCCCCCCTAAACTTAACCAAAGCCTTTTCAAGGGACCAACAATTGGTATCGGAGGAGTGCTTCTGTTCTGATGTAATCCTACTTGTTGTGCTTGTGAAAATACTTTGAAAACTTTTTCAAGTCTCTGATTTTCAAAGCTTTGCATCATGGATAACAACCAGTATGCTAGAACAATGTTGATGTGTTCTTTAGATCATTTTGATGAATATAAACGTCGTATGTAGGCTTATCTAGCTGCAACACATGATGAAATGATGGATGTGCTGACTGGTAGACCACTGGAAATCACAAAAGCCATAACTGTGGATAATGAAACTCAGTACATTCCAAAACCAAAAAGAGAATGGATTGCTGAAGATAGAAAAAGAGCAAACCTCAACAATATTGCTATTGATATCATATACAGAATCTTGGATAGCAATATGTACAAGAACATACCATCAAGAATCCACATAACCTGACACGAGATATAGTCAAAATCATGACAAGCTAGTATTCAGCAAATCGACCTCACTCGGTGATGTGTGTGCAGAACCTACTAAACTTCCACCGATCCTCTCTTGATATAATACATCAAGCACTAACGATTATCCGGTCAACTAAACGAAAACTTCATTCTATCTACAACACTTACCTAACAAAAACTAATTACCAAGAACATAGTAACTAACTCACAACTAAATTCCTTTACTTAGTACCAAGAAAATACCTTTCGGGTCTCTACTGGGTTTAGATCAACTTGACTAAGAATTCCAAAAAAACGTGTATTTTATATTTCCTATCGTCACGTCTCAAAAGTATAACACACTCCCCTACATTAGAGGCAGTCACCCTGAGATCACTCAATCCCTTACTGTCCAAGGTAAACCACACTCCCCAATTGGGGCAGTATCCAAATGGACTCGAGGTGATAGTTACAAACAAAATTCCCGCAAAGAAATTCTATTCATTTATTATTTATAGATATATATATTTTTATATTTTTCAAACTCTTTGGAAACTCTCGGTCAAATATATTTCTAACACATTCAAGACTCTCAAAGTTCTCAAGAACACTAAGGTACTGAGATTCTAACTGTGAGTATAGCACAAGTTCTTAACTTTCATTAATGCTAAATAAGTGTTATCTGTATCAAGAATTAACTTCCCTTTAACTAACCGGAAACTATTCTATATTTGGCTCTTCATCTAATAGGTTCGTGAAATGAAGTTCAATTGAGTATCGACTTACTAAACCTATTCTCAGAACATGATATGACTACTGATAACAACTAAAGGTGCCGCATTATAAAACTAGCATGCCGGTGAAATGTTACTCAGGACTAAACAAAAATTTTTGAAAATTTAGCACTTTTCATAGAAACATAACAGAAATTGAGCAAACGACTCATAGATACATATAAACCATCCTCTCCCCCACACTTAGATTGCAACTTGTCCTCAAGTTGTACAGAAATAATAAATTAGAGAACTTAGCTGATTGGATGCTGGCAATTCTGGAGGAACCAACAAGAGCCAGGATTGCTTGCATAGCTCAGTAGACTGTGGAGCATCACAGGACAACTGAATTCATCGTGAAAGTGCACAATCGCTATAGAAAGTATCCTGCAGACTTGATTAGTGCAAAAAGAGTCTACGGGGAAAAGATTAGACTTATACAAATAAAGCACATGGAGAAGAATTTATAGAGATATTCAAATTATGCTCACATAAAGATGGACACATATACATGAAAATATCACAAACTCGTGGCTAGGTGCAACTATATGAAAATATACTACAATGCAGCCTACATGATATGCAATAATAAAATAATGATGGCATATGGAAAACCAACGGTAACCATCATGAAAAAAAAAAACGAGGTAGTATTACGGAAACCGACAGTTAACTACACTCAAGAAAAATAAAAGAAAAATAGAAAAACAAAAGAAAATTTATAAAACCGGCCGAATACCGGGTAGTTGCTAGTAAAGTTGGATAAGTACGGGTATCGATCCTCAGGGAAAAGGGATGTTGAATCTAACTTATTAATTCTTCTTTATTAACCTAAACCTAAACTAAAACGGAAAAGTAAACTGGACATAGGATTATTAATCCAAAGCCAGGAAATATAGTTGCGGACAAAATAAATAAAACTACATCTACGAAAACAGTAAAACTAACTATCAACTGACCAACCATAAACAAACTATGATCAACCTATTCCCAACAACCATCACCTCACCGAAAGAAATAAGATTAACACATATTCATTCACAAGTTATCTTGGATTATTATCTTATCTAAAGAAGCGTTTCCTCTTCCGATTTATCACGCCATTCATTAGTTTACCTTCCGGTCTTAACTAATATCGATACAAATCAAAGATATGGATTGAATCCTAACCTAACAACATTATCCCTCAACTTCCGTTTGTTGGAATAATTATTGTCAATCTCCCTCACGATAATCTAACGAATCTATCAACTTCCGTTATCTAAATTCGATTAACATACGGCATATAAACATGAAGTAGAACAAGTTAACTCGATAAAATAAACACATGAAAAATCTCATCTTTCTGGTGATAATGATACTCGACTTCTCCCTAGGATAATTTTGCATCGGTTCTAATTCAAATTGTGGTTCTCTCGTAAACCTAGAAATTTAACCTACGAACTCTCGTTATATGTAGATTAAAAATCCAAACTTTCCTACGGTGATCTAAACTACACCGACTCTCGTCATACGGTAGAAATCAAATCATGCAATCATCTTTCGATTTATATGCAATTAACAAATTAAACATAGGAAATAAACAATTGAATTAAAACTTACAAAATTAATCCATAGAAAAGAATTAAGGTGCTGCTGTAAATAAGAAAGCTCAGAGCGTGTTCATGGCTGCCGGCTCCAAACGAACAAGAAAAACTTCGAAACACGGGATTGAAAGAACACCTAATCTAACTAATCTCCGGCCGGCCAAGCATGGAGCTCAGCCGGCCGGGCTGCTGCTGCTCGATTTCTAGAGTTTCAGAGGCTGCTGCGGCTTTTTTTATGATATTAGGGTTCAACAATGTGGCTGCTTAAATAGAAATTTGAGGCGGCTGTCTCAATGGCGGTGGCGGACGGACGTCCTGAATCATGGACGCACGTTCAGCTGCAGTCTGAAGACTCTGTACATGTTTTTGCCTCCTGGACGCTAGTTCAACTCGGGCTCAACTTCTAAAATTCATATCTTGAGTTGTAGACCTCCAAAAATTATGATCCGAATGTCATAATTAAGCTCTCGGAAAACTCTACAACTTTCATTAAGGACTCTTCTTCAGAAAACGCCTTTTTGACTAGCCCGTCGTATTACGAGTCGTTTTCGGGATTTTCCAGTAGTTTCAAAGCAACAGCATCCAAACTTGTAACGCTCATATCTCGGGCCTCATAAGTCGGAATGAAGTGATTCAAAATCCTGTAGAATCCTCTCTTCAAGACCTACAAATCTTCTCTTGAGGTCGAGAGTCAAATCAGTGTATATCATATCAAGAACTGCATCGGAAGTTCGGCTGCTTGAAAGCTTCATTCCAAGCTTTATCTCCATCTTCCTTCCATTTCACTTCTCTTCCATGCAAAACCTCATCATTTAATCCTCTTGCATGCCAAAATATGTATCTATAACATAGGAAAATATACCAAAGCGTAACACAATCCCAAAATAACATAAAATCACAATTTAAGCACATAAATCGTTACATTTTGCAATTAACCTATTAAAAACACTATTTACTCAATTAATCGATTATAAGCTCGATTTCTATGAAAAACATCCATATACGGGGGAAATTGATGTAAAATATATCATTAAAAACACTACAAATTGACCCTGAACAACACCCCCACACTTAAACTTTTGCTCGTCCTCGAGTAAAACAAAACAAGAACATACCATCAAGAATCCACATAACCCGACACGAGATATAGTCAAAATCATGACAAGCTAGTATTCAAGCAAATCGACCTCACTCGGTGATGTGTGTGCGTAACCTACTAAACTTCCACCGATCCTCTCTTGATATAATACATCAAGCACTAACGCTTATCCGGTCAACTAAACGAAAACTTCATTCTATCTACAAGACTTACCTAACAAAAACTAATTACCAAGAACATAGTAACTAACTCACAACTAAATTCCTTTACTTAGTACCAAGAAAATACCTTTCGGGTCTCTACTTGGGTTTAGATCAACTTGACTTAGAATTCCAAAAAACGTGTATTTTATATTTCCTATCGTCGCGTCTCAAAAGTATAACACACTCCCCTACATTAGAGGCAGTCACCCTGAGATCACTCAATCCCTTACTGTCCAAGGTAAACCACACTCCCCAATTGGGGCAGTATCCAAATGGACTCGAGGTGATAGTTACAAACAAAATTCCCGCAAAGAAATTCTATTCATTTATTATTTATAGATATATATATTTTTATATTTTTCAAACTCTTTGGAAACTCTCGGTCAAATATATTTCTAACACATTCAAGACTCTCAAAGTTCTCAAGAACACTAAGGTACTGAGATTCTAACTGTGAGTATAGCACAAGTTCTTAACTTTCATTAATGCTAAATAAGTGTTATCTCGTATCAAGAATTAACTTCCCTTTAACTAACCGGAAACTATTCTATATTTGGCTCTTCATCTAATAGGTTCGTGAAATGAAGTTCAATTGAGTATCGACTTACTAAACCTATTCTCAGAACATGATATGACTACTGATAACAACTAAAGGTGCCAGATTATAAAACTAGCATGCCAGTGAAATGTTACTCAGGACTAAACAAAATTTTTTGAAAATTTAGCACTTTTCATAGAAACATAACAGAAATTGAGCAAACGACTCATAGATACATATAAACCATCCTCTCCCCCACACTTAGATTGCAACTTGTCCTCAAGTTGTACAGAAATAATAAATTAGAGAACTTAGCTGATTGGATGCTGGCAATTCTGGAGGAACCAACAAGAGCCGGATTGCTTGCATAGCTCGCAGATCGTGGAGCATAACAGACAACCGAATTCATCGTGAAAGTGCACAATCGCTATAGAAAGTATCCTGCGTACTTGATTAGTGAAAAAAGAGTCTACGGGGAAAAGATTAGACTTATACAAATAAAGCACATGGAGAAGAATTTATAGAGATATTCAAATTATGCTCACATAAAGATGGACACATATACATGAAAATATCACAAACTCGTGGCTAGGTGCAACTATATGAAAATATACTACAATGCAGCCTACATGATATGCAATAATAAAATAATGATGGCATATGGAAAACCAACAGTAACCATCATGAAAAAAAAAAAAAAAAAAAAACGAGGTAGTATTACGGAAACCGACAGTTAACTACACTCAAGAAAAATAAAAGAAAAATAGAAAAACAAAAGAAAATTTATAAAACCGGCCGAATACCGGGTAGTTGCTAGTAAAGTTGGATAAGTACGGGTATCGATCCTCAGGGAAAAGGGATGTTGAATCTAACTTATTAATTCTTCTTTATTAACCTAAACCTAAACTAAAACGGAAAAGTAAACTGGACAGGGGATTGTTAATCCAAAGCCAGGAAATATAGTTGCGGACAAAATAAATAAAACTACATCTACGAAAACAGTAAAACTAACTATCAACTGACCAACCATAAACAAACCATGATCAACCTATTCCCAACAACCATCACCTCACCGAAAGAAATAAGATTAACACATATTCATTCACAAGTTATCTTGGATTATTATCTTATCTAAAGAAGCGTTTCCTCTTCCGATTTATCACGCCATTCCATCATTAGTTTACCTTCCGGTCTTAACTAATATCGATACAAATCAAAGATATGGATTGAATCCTAACCTAACAACATTATCCCTCAACTTCCGTTTGTTGGAATAATTATTGTCAATCTCCCTCACGATAATCTAACGAATCTATCAACTTCCGTTATCTAAATTCGATTAACATACGGCATATAAACATGAAGTAGAACAAGTTAACTCGATAAAATAAACACATGAAAAATCTCATCTTTCTGGTGATAATGATACTCGACTTCTCCCTAGGATAATTTTGCATCGGTTCTAATTCAAATTGTGGTTCTCTCGTAAACCTAGAAATTTAACCTACGAACTCTCGTTATATGTAGATTAAAAATCCAAACTTTCCTACGGTGATCTAAACTACACCGACTCTCGTCATACGGTAGAAATCAAATCATGCAATCATCTTTCGATTTATATGCAATTAACAAATTAAACATAGGAAATAAACAATTGAATTAAAACTTACAAAATTAATCCATAGAAAAGAATTAAGGTGTTTATTTTGTAAATAAGAAAGCTCATAGCGTGTTCATGGCCGCCGGCTCCAAACGAACAAGAAAAACTTCGAAACACGGGATTGAAAGAACACCTAATCTAACTAATCTCCGGCCGGCCAAGCATGGAGCTCGGCCCGGTCGGGCCGCTCGTCGCTCGATTTCTGAGTTTCGTAGGCCGCCGCGGTTTTTTTTTTATGATATTAGGGTTCAACAATGTGGCTGCTTAAATAGAAATTTGAGGCGGCTGTCTCAATGGCGGTGGCGGACGGACGTCCTGAATCATGGACGCACGTTCAGCAGCAGTCTGAAGACTCTGTACATGTTTTTGCCTCCTGGACGCTAGTTCAACTCTGGGCTCAACTTCTAAAATTCATATCTTGAGTTGTAGACCTCCAAAAATTATGATCCGAATGTCATAATTAAGCTCTCGGAAAACTCTACAACTTTAATTAAGGACTCTTCTTCGAAAACGCCTTTTTGACTAGCCCGTCGTATTACGAGTCGTTTTCGGGATTTTCCAAATAGTTTCAAAGCAACGCATCCAAACTTGTAACGCTCATATCTCGGGCCTCATAAGTCGGAATGAAGTGATTCAAAATCCTGTAGAATTCTCTCTTCAAGCCCTACAAATCTTCTCTTGAGGTCGAGAGTCAAATCAGTGTATATCATATCAAGAACTGCATCGGAAGTTCGGCTGCTTGAAAGCTTCATTCCAAGCTTTATCTCCATCTTCCTTCCATTTCACTTCTCTTCCATGCAAAACCTCATCATTTAATCCTCTTGCATGCCAAAATATGTATCTATAACATAGGAAAATATACCAAAGCGTAACACAATCCCAAAATAACATAAAATCACAATTTAAGCACATAAATCGTTACATTTTGCAATTAACCTATTAAAAACACTATTTACTCAATTAATCGATTATAAGCTCGATTTCTATGAAAAACATCCATATACGGGGGGAAATTGATGTAAAATATATCATTAAAAACACTACAAATTGACCCTGAACATGACTATAAGTCAGGATTCAGGCAAGTCTGTGGTGACCTGAAACTGAGTTATAGATCATGTAAAGCTGAATAATCTTAAGGACAAAGATTATCAGTTACCTGGATAAGAAGAAACTTATTGGTGTACTCTGACTTAGTCAATTGAAGTCAGATATTAAGTATACAAGGTACTCAGTTTTGAAGAAGAGTAGAAAACTGAGTTAAGGCCTTGTTAAATTTGAACTGACAATACGACAAAGATCGTACTTGTGAACATTGGCTAAACGACAAGTGTAACGGCTACAAGAGCTAGTGACCGTTACATCACCCCTATAAATACACAAGAGAATCACTTGAAGAAAGAGAGAGAGGAGGATCAGAAAAAGAGCTTTACAATCGTATATTCAAAGATACAAATCCAGATCCACAAAATCAGATCAGATATATCTAGAAAAAAGGGGAAGCCAACGGAATTGCCTTGAAGACTTCAAAGAAAGATCCAGTAACCCATTGAGGGGGAAAGAAGGCATCTTGGAGCTACAAAGTCAGATCTAGAAGAATCAGACAGCTCACTGAATTAATCCTTGATTAATTATAAACCTAACCTTTGTGAAAATGGGTTGGCTGTGCATAGTTTGAAGGGAGCAATTCTACCTTTCTTCATACAGTTGCAACTTAGTTGCCACAGCTATTGGTGCAGTCTGAGGCCTGTGTGTTGGTATTAGTGGTGAGCTGGTGAAGGAGCAATTCCACCTCCGAAAGATCAGTGTGCAGGATGAAGGGAGCAGGATCAGTGTGCGTATATTCAAAGATCCAAATCCAGATCCACAAAATCAGATCAGATATATCTAGAAAAAGGGGATGCCAACAGAATTGCCTTGAAGACTTCAAAGAAAGATCCAGTAACCCATTGAGGGGGAAAGAAGGCATCTTGGAGCTACAAAGTCAGATCTAGAAGAATCAGACAGCTCACTGAATTAATCCTTGATTAATTCTGAACCTAACCTTTGTGAAAAAGGGTTGGCTGTGCATAGTTTGAAGGGAGCAATTCTACCTTTCTTCATACAGTTGCAACTTAGTTGTCACAGCTGTTGGTGCAGTCTGAGGACTGTGTGTTCGTATTAGTGGTGAGCTGGTGAAGGAGCAATTCCACCTCCGAATGATCAGTGTGCAGGATGAAGGGAGCAATCTCACCTTTCTTCATTTTGTGTAGACGATTGAAACTAGGGTGTCGTGAAGGACTGTCATAGTGCTAGGATTTTGTAACGGTTATCTCATTATTCTAGTGATACCTCCTACGCCACAGGAGAAGGGGAGACGTACGGGATTACACCACCCGGAACTTCCATAAACAAATCTTGTGTTGATTTACTTTATGCATTTGTGTTTGTTTTATTTATTGCATTATCACTCGCAAACACTAGACACCGAGTCGGCACGATTTACCCGATACATAGAGAGTCTTAGAACTTAACCGACACATCTATTGCACTAAAGGCTAGTTTTATCCGCCGCGCTTAACAAGACTAAATATAAGTTAGAATTGACTTATATTCGGTTGAGCTAACGAACTCCGCACAAGTTAAGGGACGGGAACAAAACTCGAATCGAAGATCGCTTGAGTTTCGAGAAAACTCGGTTCCCGGGGCTTTTCCAAATTTCAGATTAGTTTTTGGTGACAAGTTTATTCACCCCCCCCTCTAAACTTGTGTTAGCCTTTCCAAGGGACCAACAATTGGTATCGGAGCGGTTCCCTCTTTTGAAGGTGATCCAAATCGTTTACCGATTCAAGGTTCAGTTATTTCCGATACCAACAGTTGGTATCGGAGCAGTGCTTCTGTTTTGAAGAGATCCATTACTGATCCAATATCAGTTTGTCTATTTTGAAGTAACTGGCCATCAGTTATTTCTGATACCAACAATTGGTATCGGAGCAAGTCTTCCTTTTGGAAGAAATCCGTATTGTTACTGCTCAAGGAGATAACTGTGCATCAGTTATTTGTTCAAAGCATCCAGTTGTTGAAGACCCCTCACTGTATCAGTTCACTTAGTTTCAATGTCTACATCTAGAACTAGAAGTTGGCTTACTCACCCCCTGACTAGTTGCTTGCAAAATATATCTAATTTTCAGGATCAAATGATCGAAAGGTTCAGTGCGACAAATTTACATACAAATCTAGAACCTCAACTCAGTGATGATATGGATACAAACTTCAATGTTCATATTAAAGAATCCAGAGGAGTTCCATCACTAAGAGACCTCTCAAAAGAAGAAGGAAAGGAGTTGTTGCAAGTGGTTGTTGATATAGAAGATTCATCACAAAGAACAAAAGAGTGTACATTCAAATCCTAAAACCGCATCAAATCATCAAGGAAAGGTACATTCTTCAAATCGCTTATCATTTGCGAACTCGGTCGAGAAACTCGATCTTGTCAAGTTAACGAAAAACTTACGTTGGAACTAAAATTAAAAGACAGAGAACTTGACAAAGCAAAAGATTGGAATGAGTTTCTTGAAACTGAGGTGTCAAATCTAGCTGAAAGATTAATGTCTAGTAAATTTGACAAAAGCAATGATAATCCCCCACCCCTACCCAGTCTTGAGACTTCAAAAAGTATAAACTTTAGAAATCAAGATGCTGGAAGATCTAGTAGATTACACAAGGAAACTAAAAATGTTAAATCTAAAAGAATCCTTGTGAAATCAACTAAGATTGAGCATAATGGTTTATCCAGAAAATAGTTGAGATGGTTTAATTCTCTCAACAAAGAATTTGAAAGTAATACTTCAGTAACTAACTCAGCCGGACCCAAAAAGGTATGGGTACCGAAGAAAACTTAAACTGTTTTGCAGGAAAAGTCAGTTCACATTGCAAAATCCTCAGAAAACTGACTCTTATACAAAATTGAGAAGGCAAAGGTTGATAAAGGACAAATTGGTCAAAAGAAGTAAACTTTCCAGCTACCATCTGACGTTTGGGCTGACATGACAAATCACTCGAAGCCACGTGTCAATCTGGGAGAAAAAGTAGATGTACATCCCTACATAATCCACTTGATTATGACACTACTCTTATTTGAAAACAATTGCAAAACAAAATCTTGACGAAATCCTACTCACCCAAAATCAAGCATTCCAGGATCCCTAACTCAAAAATCAATGGAGCAATACAACATTGACGATGGAATCACCACCAGCTTGGATAATTTCTGTCAAAGATTTTCAAACTCCAAGCTATCAACCCAGATTGTTAGCAAAATCAAAAAGATTCGGGGACTCGAAAACCTGTTCGACACAAAGGTGGATACTTTATGCCCGTAAACCATCGTAGACTTCTACAAGAATGCAAGTAATCACCAACGAGGGAAAAAGCTTCAGACAACTGTTCAAGATAAGAGCTTCACCGTTGATGAACAATTGCTTTCCCTGGTGTTTGGTCTAGACGTAATTAGAGGATCTACATCTTTCACCTTTGGAAATAGAGAAAAGGACAAACTTTGGGACGTCACTGCAATCAACAAGAATGAGAAGAATTTTAGTGGATCTATCTATCAGCAGAAATGAGAATTTGCATTTTTGACGATCCTTCTGACAAAAAATGTCATTGGTCATGCTAGAAATTTCTACACTCTTTCGACTGATAAACTAAAGCTAATCTACGCCATTTGGTTTGGAGAGAGATTGGATTGGAACGAGTTTATTCTCAATCAGTTGATAAAGCAAATCTCAGACGAAAAGGAGAGAATCAAAGAAAGGAAGGAAGTTAC
Organism: Gentiana straminea; assembly: GCA_036785695.1. Lineage (NCBI taxonomy): Eukaryota > Viridiplantae > Streptophyta > Magnoliopsida > Gentianales > Gentianaceae > Gentiana > Gentiana straminea. The sequence continues at coordinate 5,176,810 of JAVUPR010000327.1, read as the reverse complement.
TGGAGAAATGTTTCTACTGAAAAAGGGATTTAATTATCTAGTGCAAAGGATACTAGATCATTTCTCCATCTCAAAAGTCACAGAAACCAAAGCAAAACTCAAATTAGTGTCCACTGGGACAAAGAAAAGAAAAATCTTTATTGAAGAAGAATAAAGTGAAATCTCAGATTCTAGTTCAAGTGAGACTATGAGTTTGGATGACAGAACTCTGAGAAGACCGAAAAGAATGTGGAACAAGTTTCAAGCAAAGAAAACTGAAACTGATGACGTAATTGAAATTGAGGATGAAACTGAAGAAAGCGAAGGAAGCGATTCTGATGAATCTGAAGAAAGTGAAGATGAAGAAAATGAAGAAATTAAAGAAGATGATGATGTTGATGAAACTGATGAGAGTGAATCTCCAACTAAGCTGTATGGGGAATACACTGAAAGACAGAGAGAAGCTGTGGAAGACGCAGAATTTTGTGAAGCTGAGTATGAAAAGGAACTGACAGTTCATGATACTCAAACTGGCTCCTCATCGCAAGTTCATGAGGCATCCACAAGAAGATTGGAAACTGAAGAATTTCAACCTCCTGAAACTGTAACTGAAGAAAAACTGAAAGGATGGGAAGAGACCATTGAAAGTGTGATGCAAACTCTACAGCAGCAGCTCTTTGAATTACATGATTTCATTGGAAGATCACATTTCTCAGGTCTATTCGAATACTCTAACCTCATCACCCTCCGTAGATAATTTGAAGATTGCTATCGCTTATCTTCAAACAAGGGGGAAAATAAAGCTGGTGATGAAGTTGAAGGTGATGCTGTCATTACTGAAAAGGCTTATGCCCTACAGTTGATTAAAGAACAAGATGAACAAATAGACTCTGATCTACAGACCATTGATCTGCTATCTACTTGAAGGAATGAAGAAGCAATTGACACTCTATTTGAGGAATTGATTAAAAGAGAGACCTTCATTGAAACTAGAACTGAAGAAGATGAAGATAACGCAGTTCAAGTTGTGCTGAGCATCAGGAAGAAACTTGTAACCTATATCAGATTGCAAGAGGGTCTACAAGCAGCAAAAGACAGAGGGACAATAACTAAGGGGGAGCTGAACCAGAAAGGGAAGATGAAAAGGAACCAAAAAGAAAAACTGAAAAAGAAAAACTTAATCTCATTTCGGATGAAGAAGAAAAACTGATGGAAGAGGAAATCAAGGAAATTCTGATCAAGCTCAAGAACAAAGACAATGAAGAGGCTAATCGCTTGATCAGTGAATATATGGAGATCAAGCCTAGAGATGGCGAATCAGTTGAAGAAGGAAAAGAAAGAAGACTTCTGGAAACTAGGAGAAGCATTTTTCTTGGAGAAAAGATAATAGCACTGGAAAAAGAGAAGTTGTAATTTTATTCAGTTATAACTAAGTTTGTTTCATTTTGAATCCTGTAATAAACTTGGCTGTTCTAGTTTGCTATCTTAATTTGTTTCGTTATGATTTCTTGCACAATTCTTTTATTATTGCTTTTAAGGAGGGTTATGATACATCATCAAAAAGGGGGAAATTGTTGGAAATATTATTTATGTTTTGATGATGATTCGTCACGAAATTAGACAAATCACTTACAACCATGATGATGAAGTCGTAACTAACTGTTATAGTGCATAATGAAAGAAGAAGCAAGAAATGGTCTAGAGATAAATGTATAAGTTCTATCTAGAGTCTGAACTTTGTATAGGTTGTTTCAGACAAGCATTGTAATAGAATAGGAACTAGGCGAACAGCTGAGTCATAACAAGAAAACTGAGTTATAGCAAGAAAACTGAATATGCACATGAAGAACTGAGGGTTCAAACTCAGTTATGCTAGAACTGAAGAAGATAAGTTCGCTGAGGGACACAAACTCAGTTGGCTTATCTAGAAGACTGAAGAACTGAGGGACACAGACTCAGTTACAGAAAACTGAAGAACTGAGGTGGCAAACTCAGTTAGAAGCTGATTAAGTCGTGACTATAAGTCAGGATTCAGGCAAGTCTGTGGTGACCTGAAACTGAGTTATAGATCATGTAAAGCTGAATAATCTTAAGGACAAAGATTATCGCTTACTGGATAAGAAGAAACGATTGGTGTACTCGACTTAGTCAATTGAAGTCAGATATTAAGTATACAAGGTACTCAGTTTTGAAGAAGAGTAGAAAACTGAGTTAAGGCCATGTTAAATTTGAACTGACAATACGACAAAGATCGTACATGTGAACGTTGGCTAAACGACAAGTGTAACGACTACAAGAGCTAGTGACCGTTACATCACCCCTATAAATACACAAGAGAATCACTTGAAGAAAGAGATAGAGGAGGATCAGAAAAAGAGCTTTACAAGCGTATATTCAAAGATCCAAATCCAGATCCACAAAATCAGATCAGATATATCTAGAAAAAGGGGAAGCCAACGGAATTGCCTTGAAGACTTCAAAGAAAGATCCAGTAACCCATTGAGGGGGAAAGAAGGCATCTTGGAGCTACAAAGTCGATCTAGAAGAATCGTACACTTTCACCGAATTAATCCTTGATTAATTCTAAACTTAACCTTTGTGAAAAAGGGTTGGTGTGCATAGTTTGAAGGGAGCAATTCTACCTTTCTTCATACAAATTGCAACTTAGTTGCCACAAATACAGTGCGATCCGAGGACCGTGTGTTGGTATTAGTGGTGAGTGGTGAAGGAGCAATTCCACCTCCGAAAGATCAGTGTGCAGGATGAATGGAGCAATCTCACTTTTCTTCATTTTGTGTAGACAGTGAAACTAGTGTGTCGTGAAGGACTGACATAGTGCTAGGATTTTGTAACGGTTATCTCATTATTCTAGTGATACCTCCTACGCCATAGGAGAAGGGGAGACGTACGGGATTACATCACCCGGAACTTCCATAAACAAATCTTGTGTTGATTTACTTTATGCATTTGTGTTTGTTTTATTTATTGCATTATCACTCGCAAACACTAGACACCGAGTCGACACGAACCGATACATGAGAGTCTTACAACTTAACCGACACATCTATTGCACTAAAGGATAGTTTTAGCCACGCGATTAACAAGACTAAATATAAGTCGACATTGACTTATATTCAGTTGAGCTAACTGAACTCCATACAAGTTAAGGGACAAGAACAAAACTGAACTGAAGATCAGTTTGAGTTTCAGAGAAACTCAGTTCCTGGGGCTTTTCCAGCTCAGGATTAGGTTTTGGTGACAATTTTATTCACCCCCCCTATAAACTTGTGTTAGCCTTTCCAAGGGACCAACAGCATGCTATACACAAAATAGAACCTCAGTGAACAAGAAGCTACTGAAGACACCTTATGAAATTTGAAATGGGAGAAAACCTAATATATCTTATTTCCATCCATTTGGAAGCAAATGTTTTATCTTAAATCATAAGGAACAATTGAAGACCTTCCAACCAAAATCAGATGAAGAAATCTTCTTGGGATATTCTTCTGTCAGCAAGGCATTCAAGGTACTGAACAAAAGGACACTAAAACATGAAGAAACAATACATGTTCTGTTTGATGAACCTAAGTTCACTGGAATGGAAGATGAAGGTTCAGAACCTGCTGAAAATCAACAAGCCACTGATCCAGAATGTGTTGATGTTTTGGAAAGATTTATTGACTTAAAGGTTTCTGACTCTACCCCTGTTGAACACCCTGCTGGTAACACTACTGATGCAACAACTGAAGCAGTTCAAGGATCTGCTGAGCCCTGTTTAGAGGAAATATTGAGGGGTTATAATTTAATTATGAGGAAATATTGAGGTTAAATGTTATTTTGTTACACATTTTATTATTATTATTATTATTATTATTATTATTATTATTATTCGATGACTTGGTGTAACAACAATTTTGCAGAAAATAAAGAAATGCAGGGGGATGTTATTTATTGAGAGATTTATCTCATTCAATCAAGTGACTTCAAAATAAAGAAGAAAATCGGAGCATTGAAGAGAGGATAAATCAAATTTGGTCGAAAGAGTGATTAGGGAACACGGTATACGAAGCAACAGTGTGAAAACGCATAAATGGTAGGCACGGTCGACCGAGCCGTGCTATTCGGTCGACCGAACCCCGAAGCTACAAAATCGACGCGTTTTTCTAGATCCTTCTTTATGTCGGCGAAACTCCTATATAAGCAGCACCATTCGAGCAGAAAAGAATACACAGAAAAAATACAACACATCATTACACAACAGCCGCACCACATCACACAAAAACATGAGTTTCTTTCTTTCAATTTTCTTTTAGAGATCGAAGATGATTGAAGGCTAAGCAATTCGCAGTAGGACAACGGGATGAAGCCATTACAACATCACCACAACCATGAGATTTTCAATAAACATTATTAGTGAGTTTGAATTTATTTTTCTTTATCGAATGTTTTGAATTGTTTGAATGTATGTTTTGTTAGATTGGAAAATCGATGAAACGATTGTTGTTTTGAATTTGATGAGAATTAAATTTACATAGTACCCTTCATTCGATACAATTAATGATATTCCGAGAGATTAGTTTATTGTTAATTGGGTAGGAGATTCGGAGACGAACTCATGATCATGTTCTTTTATTGTTAATTTTGTTTCACTTGAGAAAGGGAACAGAAACCAAATAAATTTGATTAAAGAAATTTGATTGGATTTAAGTTAGATCACACCAAGAAATTTGATTCATCTCACAAACTGGTTGGGTGGTGGTTGTTTGGTAGAATCCTTGTTGCCCTACTGTCTCGTTACATTAAGAAGGAAGTCAGTAATTTTTCATAGCAATTTGGATTTTTGATTCAATAGCTTATTTAGGTTTTATTTGTTGTTTTTCAATCTTTATTTCCTTTAGTGTTAATTTGATCTCTTTTGTTTTATTAGTTTAATAGAAATTATTTAGGACCATAGAATTTGTAGGAACTTTATTATTTTAATTAGATTTATCGTGACAATTCACCGGTACGTTAACTGTATTTTTGTTTCCGACATCATTCGATTCCTTGGACGACCCGGTAATACCCACTACAACGTGCCTTGCACTTGGGGTGTTCCGGTAAAATAATAAATTTAAAACTTACCGAACAAGCCCCCTGTTGAAGAAACAGCAGACCCTACTGAAGATGATGTTCCTGAGAATCAATCTAACCAAAATCCACAATGGTTAAGGGATTACCCTGCTGAGCAAGTTATTGGCAATATACAGCAAGGTGTGAGGACTAGAAGACAATTGGAAGAAATGTTTACTTGTTTTCTATCTCAAATGGAACCTAAAGTTGTTGAGGAAGCAATTTCAGATCCACATTGGATAATTGCTATGCAAGAAGAATTGAATGAATTTGAAAAAAATCAAGTTTGGACAGTAGTGGAATGGCCTAATCATGCAAACATTATTGGAACAAAATGGGTATACAGAAACAAATTGGATGAATCTAGTACCATTGTAAGAAATAAGGCCAGACTAGTAGCAAAAGGCTTCTCAAGCAGAAGGAATAGATTTTGATGAGACATATGCCCCTGTTGCAAGATTGGAAGCTATCAGATTATTCTTGGCATATGCTGCTTATAAGAACTTCAAGGTATATCAGATGGATGTCAAAAGTGCATTTTTGAATGGCATTCTAGAAGAGGAGGTCTATGTTCAGCAACCTCCTAGTTTTGAAGTTAAAGATCAAGAAAACAAAGTGTATAGACTCAATAAAGCACTTTATGGTTTGAAACAAGCACCAAGAGCATGGTATGAGACCCTATCTCAATTCTTGGTGGACAATGGTTTTACCAAAGGTACCATTGACAAGACTTTTCCAGAATCAATGAAGGAAACGGCACCCTGCTGGTACAAATTTATGTTGATGACATAATTTTTGGCTCTGAAAATGAATTGTTATGTGAGAAGTTTGCCAATTTGATGAAAAGTAAATTCCAAATGAGTATGATGGGAGAAATGAACTACTTTTGGGTTTGCAAGTCAAACAAATGAAAGATGGAATCTTCATTCATCAAACCAAGTACACCAAGGAGCTGCTGAAGAAGTTTGGTATGGAAAATAGCACCAAAGTATCAACTCCTATGAGTACAAACATTAGATTAGATAAAGACAAAGAAGGCAAAGATGTTGATCAGACTTTATACAGAAGGATGATAGGTAGTCTGATGTACCTTACTGCCAGCAGACATGATATATCCTTTGTTGTAGGTGTTTGTGCAAGATTTCAATCAAAACCTAAGGAAAGTCACTTAGCTGCAGTCAAAAGAATTATCACGTATCTAAAAGAGACCTTGGATGTAGGAATTTGGTATTCAAAAGATGGAACCTTCAAGGTTATATCCTACTCAGATTCTGATTATGTTGGATGTAAGATTGATAGAAAAAGAACCACATGGACCTGTCAGTTAATGGGAAATAGACTGGTTTCTTGGTTCAGCAAGAAATAGAATTCAATATCAACTTCCACTGCTGAAGCTGAATATATTGCTGCTGGAAGCTGTTGTGCACAAATACTATGGTTAAGACAATAGTTAAGGGATTATGGAATTGAAGAAAAAGAAATTTGAATCATGTGTGATAACACAAGTGCAATTGCAATCATAGAAAATCATGTTTTGCACTCAAGAACCAAGCATATTGATGTAAGACATCACTTTATAAGAGATCATATTGAAAAGAAAGATGTGGTGGTTCTGTATATCCCTACTGAAGATCAACTTGCTGATATTTTCACAAAACCATTGGACAGTGAAAGATTTGCTAAGTTAAGGACAAAGCTTGGAATTATAAAAGTTGACTGATACATCTATGATCAGCAATGTACTGGAATTCACCAAGGGGATTAGTCTTTGCTATGTTGGGTGAGCTCACTTAGCAGATTAGTCATTGGTATCAACAATTCCATGTACTTATGTTTGAACAATTGAGCAAATGAAGTTGCCAAGAGGATTGGTCTTTGTCATGTTGGGTGAGCTCACTTGACAGATTAGTCATTGGTATTAAACTTCATCTTGTATTATCAGTTGGACAAAACAAGAAGAATTGAAGATCAGCAGAGTAATTCTATCAGCAGGCTGCTGAGGCATTTTTATCAGCAGGCTGTTGAACCAACTCTACTGATGCCAAGGCTGCTGAAGAATACGTTATAGTCAAACTTTACTAAACTCAAAAAGCAAAATAGCGGGATATTTATTCTATCTTTATAACCACAGTTACACGATCGAGCGGTTACAAATCTTTATGGATAAGTTATGGGCCACGTGTCAAGATGACATTCACTCAAAATTTAATCGTGGTTAATGCTACAGTACGTGTCTGACAGTTTTCTACCCACTACTCTCTGCTTTATATACAGACATATACATAGAGGATTCATACAACTCTCAGATTGCTATTTCTCTACAAATATCTTATGTGAACGCAGATTTGAAAGTTTTCTTCTTCATCTATCTCTTCTATAATGGCAAATAATGATGATGTTCATATTGGCACCAGTCCAAGTGTAAGAGGTTATGTGACTGACTGTCACTCTACTAAACTAGCCATTAACATAGGACGAAGAATCAGACGGTTTGCTGGTTTGGAGAATGTTATTAATAGAAGACTGGAGAGAATTTCATATGTCAATGTATTGGAATTCTGGAGGAATATTGTTATACATGAATGTAGAGAGGCCTTCACTACGACAGTTAATGGAAGAGAGATTGAAATATCTTCAGATCTACTGAGAGAACAATTTCATTTTGGACCTGGAAATAATGCTCCCACCAATCCAGAAGCAATGAATCTGCCAAGGATGAAGTTTGTGGATGCAATAAAGACAAATGAGAAGATATCTTCATCTCTAAGCATTAATGTGAAGCATATTGGATATGAGTATAACCTGCTGAGCAAATTCATTGCCAAGACCATTTTAGGATTCATTGGGAGTCTAGATACACTATATGGACCTAAAATAGACCTTCTGATCATCATCTGCAAAAGCATGAAGTTTGATTGGGCTGGATTCTTTATACACTACATGAAGAAGGTGTTTACTGAAGATAGAGATGGTGTAAGGAAGTCCAAGACCAAGCCCCTAGGTCTACTGATTCAGACCTTGTTGAATCATTTTCAAATACCTGATATTTCATCTGAAAAGATTAACAAATCCAGATACAAGCCAGAAGTTGCTACTCCTATTCCTGGATTAGATGATGATGAAGATGTGGATGATGAAGCCACTGAGAGTGATGATGGAGGAGATGATGATGCCGGTGGTGAGCAAAGTTAAGCAAGTTGCTAAGTCTGTTTTGCACCCAAGAAGAAATTTGTTGAGAAGAGAAAGGTGCACGACATAAGAAAGATAACAGAAATGTTAAAGCCTAGGAAGACAAGGAAGCAAACAACAGAGACTGCTGAGTCTGCTGAGGGTCCAGCTGAAATTGAAGTTACTGACCTTGATGTAGTTGCAAAGAAGAAATCAGTTGCTGAAATCTTGAAGGAACAACAGAAAGAATTCAGTAGAAAGAGGAAGGCTACTGAGATTGAATCAGAGGAACTTTCTAAGAGAATGAAGGAAATTTCAAGAAAAAGAAACATGGCAAAGGGAAACAGCTAAGGATTCTGGAGGCTCAGATGGAAGAAGAGGCTATTGAGGATGAGCCCCTAACAACTATTAAGCCTACTAAGATAGTAGAGGTTGTTGTTGAGCAACCTACTGAAGAATCACAGCAGACTGCTGAACCTGAGCCTGTTGAAGAAATTGTTGAATCCTCCCTTGTAAAGGCTGCAGAGCCTACTGAAGCTGCACAAGTTGTTGTTGAGCAACTTGTTGAAGAACCACATCAGACTACTGAGTCTACACCTACTGTGGAAGTTGAAACGTTGGTACAAGATCCTGCAAGTTATGCAATAGTTCAGGGGGAAGAGCAATATGTTGCTAACCCTGCTGATGAGCATATAAGTCGGGGGAATCAAGTGTTGAATAGATGGAGGTGGTAGGCACAAATGTACAATCTGAGCAACCTACTGACCTAGAAGCATCTGTTGAAGAAACTCTTAACTTACTTGTTGAGACATTTGAAGGTCAGCAAGGTACTCAAACTGCTCCCAGAAGGCCAACCATGCCATTTGAAAGGAAGGAGAAGAAGAATAAAGAAGGATATGTTGATCCTAAACTCCTACTGGTTGCAAACTACTTTCAATGGAAGTTTGGATTCTATAAAAGACAAAAGCCAACTGCAGAGCCAATGACAGATTTTGAGGAATGGGCTTTTGAGAAGTTGGGGTGGAGAGTTTACTTGATCTGGTTGATACCTCTTTGTTGGAATCAAGATTGATGGATCTTTTTGATGAGCAAAGGAAGGAAGAGGGTATCAAGTTCAGAGAAACTAGAGATGAATCAGACAGTGATGTCTCTTCATCATCTGATTCTGGTGATGATCATCCATCTGGTCCAGGAGGAGTCAGTGGGACTGCATTATTAAATGAACCAAGTATACAACAGTCCACTGATACTGGTAGGTCTGCTGAGGGCCAGCAGACTGGTCAAATGGATGAGGATCCGGAAGATCTCACCATGTATGATCTGGAGGCACAAATCAATGAGAGAATACATATTGGTGCAAACAGGGTGGTTGGTGAGATAGATACTGTCTTCGTTGAAGAATCTACTGCACTTACTGATGATCAGCAGACTGAAGATTTGGATGAAGAAAGGGTTACTGATCAAAGTGAGCCTGATGTCAGTTCTGAAGATTCTGCTCAATATCAAACATGGATTGATACTCAGGACACTCTATCCAAAACTGCCAATTTTCTACGAAGGATTGTTGATGTTAGGGAATTTCAAAGAGATAATATGGCTGAATTCCCAGCAATTATTGTACAGAGAGTGCTGATCATTGAGGAACAAACAGTGGTAGCACAGAGAGTGGATATGGTGATGGGCTTTGAAGGATCACCATTGATTGTTGAGGAGGTTCATGCCGCGAGGATCGACAAAGACTCACGAACAAAGGTTGGAATCGGTGGTTCGGGTTGCCGAGGAATAGACGACACCGGACAAAGGTTGGAACAGGGAGGTACAAGTTCCGCCGAGGCACAAACAACACTGGACATAGGTTGGAACTATCTATGGGTTTGGAGGAAACCCCTGCTGTTGAAGAACAGGCTGCTGTAGTAGAGCCTGCTGGAGGAAAGATCACTGAGGGTAAAGGTAGTCAGCAGATTGTTGTTGTTGATGAGGATGAATAGCTGCTGGACTATGATTACAGTGATGAAGAATTTCAAGTGCCTGAGGAAGAACCTATATATGCTGAACCTCAACAGGCATTTGTACCTATTTTTGAGGAACCTGCCCTAGATCCTATACTAGAGGAGTTCCAGGGTCCTAACCCTGCTGGGAGAGATATGAGCTGGGCCATGGTTGTCAGCAGACAGAGGGCACAATACAATGTTGAAGAGCCTGCTGATGAAGTTGCTGGACACATGGCTAGAGGAATGGCTGGTGGGGTACCAGCAGAGATTTTGGATGAGTTGAGGACTGTCAGAAATGACATAACAAGGTTAAGAACTCAACTTGACAGGCAAGAGTAGAGGTTTGAATATTTGATGAATCTGGTGGAAAATAGAGGGAGGACTACAGAAACAGTTGCTTCCAATATCACTTCCACTCAGTATGCTCTTGCTGACCTTGCTCTGGATGTAAAGGGGATCAGACAAGGAAATACACTGAAGGATAAGTTTCTGAAAGACCAATTTGAATCTATTCACCAGAAACTTGACAAGCTTGCTGAGGCACCCAAGCCTGCTGTGGCTGAGCCTGCTGGAACACTTCAACCTGCTGGATTGGATCCTAAGTTTATTGAGAGGATCAATCAACTGGAGCATACTATGCAAGAAAGTATTACTGCAGTTGACACAAGAACTGAAATTATGGAGGGTCAACTGAACAATCTAGTAATCACACATGAGAGTGTTCATGGCCTGCTATCCCGTTTTGTTGATGATGTCAATAAGGGGGAAGAGAGCCAAACAGCAGTAGCAAAAGAGGCTTCTAGGATTTTTGCTAAGAAGAGATGGGAAGCTGACACCAATGCTTTTAGAGAACCTGCACTTGGCAGACTTCCACTTACTGATGATCTTCTCAGAGAATATAAGAAGCTGTACAACAACAAGAGAAGACCTTACCATGACAAGGGTTTCCATGAGGGACAAAATTCTTTTCTGGGACTCAAGTTTTGGGAAGCAAGGGTTAAAGCTTTAAGATCTGCATATAGAGGTGGAAGAGGTGGAAGAAGTCTTCCTACCACCAATTCAAAGGAATCACAGAAGGAATTCAAAGAAGTATACATGCGCTTAGGCTTTAGAGTACATCAGATCAACCTTACTCTACCTTAGGCATGGAAATGGTGGAAATAAGTGAATCCTCACATTGATTTCTCTCTTATTGAAAATGAATGGATGAGAGAAATGGTTAGAGAGATAAGAGCATATTCTGAGCGGCAAGAGAAGGAAAGAGAAAAAAGAGAAAGGAGACACTAGATCAGCATACTTACACTTGCATTTTATTTTTGGTGAATCTAGCCTGTAATACTTTTGAACAAATGATTATAATGAGAAATGACTGGAATTTTTTCTATTTTTGTTTTTAATCTTTTTGCTTTGCTATAAGGAGGGTATTGGCATCATCACCAAAAAGAGGGAAATTGTTGGACTTATTTTAAGTTTTAGTGATGAGTGCCAGACTAGCTGTTATAGAGCAAAGGCAAAAATATGTCTAGATCAAATGTATAGGCTTATTAGAGTTTGTTCTTGTATTGGTTTGATCAAACAAGCATTGTAAAAGGTCAGCTGACTTTCATCGACGACCTATCTAGATCAGTAGGGTACCCGAGTCAGTAGACTAGTTTAGGAACCTGCTGAAGACTGAAGGCTGAGGGTTCAAACTCAGTTATTGAAGGCTAAAGGATCAAACTTAGTATTTAAAGTCAAGGATATGAAATCAGAATTTAGGGAAGTCTGTGATGACCTAAACTGATTACATATACCTTGTGTACAAGGTCTAAGTTCCACAAGTTAAATGGTGATTGGAACATAGTTATATTTAAAATGGTGTAATCTAGCTTAATAATAAAAAGTTAGATATAAGAGAAGTCAGCTGAAGTGTTTGTATAAACACAGCAATCTTGGAACAGTTGACTGATATGCATTTCAGCAGACTTACATTCACAGGAACATGCTGATGTATATCTCGGATTATTCAAAGGTTACATTGGAAGATTACAAAGAAAGGGACAGCTAACAACCTCTGATTTTATCAAACAAATCAATGGTTAATTTTAAAGGGACGTTGGGAAGAAACAGAAGATTATCCAATGGATACAAGTCAAAGGATGGACAGTCTGAAATCTGACAAAAAGTAAACTGACAGTGTCAGTACTATGAACAGTGACAGAAAGCAAGTCAAATGGGACAAATCTGAAATGGCTATGTTTGAATTTCAAACATAAGTCACAAGGATTCCTACCTATAAATAGAGGACTCCTAATTTAGATACAAGTGATGATTTTTGAGAAAAACAAAGTATAATCTTGAGCTTCAAATTCTTACCAAGAATTCACCCTGCTGACCCTACTGAGCATAAATCTACTGATCTAGTAAACTTCTTTAAGTGTAATCTGCTTTCAAGCTACATCAAGTTTACACACTTGAAGATGCCAAGCTGATGATCATATCATCCTGATCAAGCTGCTGAAAGCTGAATCACTTACTTGATTCAAACTTTCTTTTACAAGGAATCTGCTGAACACAGTGAAGCACATTTGTGTGTCAAGGACTGTTGGTTGTGGTGGAGCTGGTGAAGAGGTAATCCTACCCTTCAAGGACCAGTGGAAGACTTTGGAGCAGCAATTCTACTTGTTCCAAGTGTTCAGTTTATGAAGCCATAGTTATTGGTGAAGGACAAGCAACTTAGGGATTTTTGTAACAGCTACCTCAAGAATCTCTAGTGAATTACCTCCAAAGTCACAGGAGAAGAGTGGACTGACAGGATTACACCACCTGGAACCACTATAAAATTGCCTACTTACTTTCTGCATTTATATTCTGCATTTAGTATATTTAGCACATTAACCTACTGAACTAGCAACTGAATCACACGCATACACTACTAAGTATCTAATACTTGGTATCATATTTTAACAACAAGTAATAAGGCTTAATTTGAATATATTCCGCTGCAACAAATTCAGTAAAGTCAATAGTCAACAGACTACGACGGTCGACAGACTCTGCGAGCATCGGCAGTTTGCCGAAGTTGCTGAGTTTGTTAACTCCAAAAGTTTTAAGTGTTAAGTTTATTCACCCCCCCCTCTAAACTTAACCAAAGAATTTTCAAGGGACCAACAGTGTTGGATGAGTTGAGGGCAGTCAGAAATGACATTACACAGTTAAGAACTCAACTTAATAGACAAGAGCAAAGATTTGAAGATTTGATGAACTTGGTTGAAAATAGAGGGGGGACTACTGAAACAGTTGCTTCCAACATCACATCCACTCAGTTTCCTCTTGCTGATCTAACCAAAGATGTGAGAGGTATAAAACAAGGCAATACACTCAAAGAAAAGTTCTTAAATGAGCAGTTTAACTCCATTCACAATAAACTTGACAACCTTGCTGAAGCACACAAGCCTGCCATGGCTGACCCTGCTGGAACACTTAAACATGTTGCATTGGATCCTAAAGACACTGAGAGGATCAATTTGCTGGAGCAAACACTAGAAGGAAGGATCACAGCAGTTGACACAAGAACATAAATTATGGAAGGTCAACTTGCAAATTTGGTGATCACACAGGAGAGTGTTCATGGCCTGCTTTCCCGTTTTGTTGATGATGTCAATTAGGGGGAAGAGAGCCAAACAACAGTAGCAAAAGAGGCTGCAAGAATTTTTGCTCAAAAGAAATGGGAGGCTGATACAAATGCATTCAGAGAACCTGCACTTGGCAGACTTCAGCTGACTGATGACCTCTTCAAAGAATATAAGAAGCAATACTACAATAAGAGGAGACCTTACCATGACAAGGTTTCCATGAAGGGCTAAATTCCTTTTTGGGACTTAAGTTCGGGGAAGCTAGAGTTAAAGCTTTAAGAGCTACACACAGAGGTGGTAGAGGTGGAAGAAGTCTACCTACTACATCAGCAAAAGAGTCACTGAAAGAGTTCAAACAATTATACATGCATCTAGGATTCATAGTACACCAAATCAATCTAGCTCTACCCGAGGCATGGAAATGGTGGAAGGAAGTAAATCCTCATATTGACTTTTCCCATGTTGAAAATCAATGGATGAGAGACATGGTCAGGGAGATAATAGAATATCAAGATCAACAAGAAAGAGAGACAAAAGAGAGAGAAATGAGGAACTAGATCAGCATACTTTCATATTTCTTTAGTCTTTTTCTGAATCTAGTTTGTAATATTGTTGAACACATATAATGACTGAATTTGTTCTGTTTTTGTTTTTATCCTTTTTGCTTTGTTGTAAGGAGGGTATTGGCATCATCACCAAAAAGGGGGAAATTATTGGACATATTTTAAGTATTAGTGATGAGTGCCAGACTAGCTGTTATAGAGCAAAGGCAAAAAGTTGTCTAGATCAAATGTATAGGTTTATTAGAGTTTGATCTTTGTATAGGTTTGATCAAACAAGCATTGTAAAAGGTCAGCTGACTTTCATCAACAGACTTGTCTAGGTCAGTAAGGTACCTGAGTCAGTAGACTAGTTTAGAACCTGCTGAAGACTGGAGGCTGAGGGGTCAAACTCAGTTATTGAAGTCTAAGGGATCAAACTTAGAGTTTAAAGTGAAGGATATGGAATCAGAATTTATGGAAGTCTGTGACGACCTAAACTGATTACATATACCTTGTGTACAAGGTCTAAGTTCCATAATTTAAGTGGTGATTGGAACTTAGTTGTGTTCAAATTGGTGTATTCTAACTTCATGACAAAAAGTTAGATGAAAAGAATTCAGCTGCAGTGTTTCATAAACACAGCAAACTTGGAACAACTGACTGACAAGTATTTCAGCAGACTTACATACACATAGAACCTGCTGAATATATATATATTCCGATTTAATCAAAGGTTACATTGGAAGATTACAAGGATAAGGACATATAACAAGTCTTGATTTTGTCAACAAATCAATGGTTAAGATTAAAGGGACGTTGGAAATATTCAGAGCTTTATCCAATGGATACAAGTCAAAAGGTGGACAGTCTGAAAACTGTCAAAAAGTAAACTGACAGTGTCAGTACTATGTACAGGGACAAAATGCAAGTCAAGATGGGGACAAATCTGAAACGGCTATGTTTTGAATTTCAAACATAAGTCACAAGGATTCTCACCTATAAATAGAAGACCCCTGATACAGAAACAAGTGATGAATTTTGATGAAAAACAACAATCAATCTTGAGCTATCAGATTCTTATCAAGAAATCACACTACTGACGTTACAGAGCTTAAAGCTACTGATCTCGTAAATTCTTCAAGTGTAACCTTCCATCAAGTTACATCAAGTTTACACACTTGAAGACATCAAGCTGCTGATCATTTCATCCTAATCAAGCTGCTGAAAGCTGAATCACTTACTTGATTCAAACTTTCTTTTACAAGAAACCTGCTGAAGACAGTGAAGCATCTTTGGGTGTCAAGGACTGTTGTTTGTGGTGAAGCTGGTGAAGAGGCAATCCTACCCTTCAAGGACCATTGGAATACTTTGGAGCAGCAATCCTACCTGTTTCAAGTGTTCAGTTTGTGAATCCATAGTTATTGGTGAAGGACAGACATCTTAGGGATTTTTGTAACTGCAACCTCAACGATCTCTAGTCAATTACCTCCAACATCACAGGAGAAGAGTGGACTGACAGGATGACACCACCTGGAACCACTATAAAAATTTCCTACTTGCTTTCTGCATTTACTTTCTGCATTTGGTATATTAAGCACATCAACTTACTGAAACTAGCAACTGAATCACACACTCACACTACTGTAATACTTGGTATCATATTTTAACAACAAGTAATAAGGCTTAATTTGAATATATTCCACTGCAACAAATTCAATAAAATCAACGGTCGGCGGACTACGAGCCGTCGGCGGACTGCGAGTGGTCGGCGGACTGCGAGCGGTCGGCGGGCTGCTACTGAACTTGTTGAGTTTGTTAACTCCAAAAATATTTAAGTGTTAAGTTTATTCACCCCCGCCCCCCTCTAAACTTAACAAAAGCCTTTTCAAGGGACCAAAAATATCTTCTAACCCATGTTCAGTAGACTGGTTCGGATTCAGTCATGTTGAGTGCCTGTCCCCTCTTTTTTGTTCATATTCAAAAAATATATATAAACTAGCACCGGATAAACTATCTTCGGCTGAGTTTTTAATTCAGCTGACTGAACCTGCATTGCCACCTATTTGTCAACCCTCTGAGTTTCAGATCTAATTTCAGATTCAGATGTGGCCTTCACAGATGAGTTGAGCATAGAATTTTCATCAAAGAGTACACTCCTACTAAGTTTAACCATATTTTCAGCTAATGACCATATTATATTCCCATTAACTCTAGCTCCATACCCTACAAATACTCTCTTCTTGGCCTAGGTTCCAGTTTACCTTCACTGACATGATAATAAATTGTGCTTCCAAAAACCCTCATACCTGAGTAATCTGCAGGCTTCCTTGACAAAACCTCAAGTGGTGTTTTAAGATTGATCCCACTGTATGGCCCTATATTTATTAGGTACTAGGTTGTGCTCACAACCTCTACCCAAAAATTCTTGCCAGACTAGCATTGGAGAGCATGCACCTTGCCCTCTCCTGAAGATTAAGATTTATTCTTTCTGCAACACCATTATTTTGTGGAGTATTCCTGACAGTATGGTGCCTAGCAAAGCCTTTATTCTTACAGAATTTATGAAACTCAGACCAACAGACTTCAAGATCATTATCAGTTCTAAGTCTCTTGATCTGCTTCCTTGTCTAAATCTCAACCAATGGTTTCACTGTTTGATGTTCTTGAATACGTCACCCTTATGCTTCATCATGACTACCCAAACTATCCTTGAATAATCATCTATAAAAGACACAAAGTATCTATGACCACCCAATGACTCTACCCTTGAAGATCCCAACAATCAAAATGAACATAATCAAGTGTCCGTTTTGTGATGTGAGTTTCTTTTGGGAACTTGCTCCTATGTAGCTTCCCAAACACACAAAGCTCACAAAAATCCAGCTCCTTGACCTTATGTCCCGCAAGTAGATCAGACTTAGACAAAATCTGCATCCCTCTTTCACTCATATGACCCAATCTCATATGCCACAGCTTGGTCAGCTGTGACTGGTGAACTTATGATGATGCAAGAATAGGAGAACCTAATACAGTAGACCCTTGTAGAATATACAATGTCCCCTACCTGATACCCTTCAGAATCACAGATAAATCCTTGCAGACATTCACCACTCCACCTTTATCTCTGAACCTGAACCTTTTTTTGTCTAGAAGACTAAAGGATACCAAGTTCTTGATCATTGGTGGAACATGATTAACCTTCTTCAGTGTGCAGAATGTACCATCACGTGTCCTCTGTTGTACTGATCCAATCCCAACCATTTTGCAGACATTGATTTTAGCTATAACAATATGGCCTCGCTCTACCTGCATATAGATTGAGAACCACTTTTTGTGTGGACACAGATGATATGATGCTCCAATGTCCAGAATCCACACATCCTTGGGCCCTGCTGACTCTAAGACTGCTAGAGCCATGTATTCTTCAGAGTTGGCATCTTGCTCTACCAAGGCCACAGTTCTTCACTGGTTGTCCTGTTAAATTTTTTTCTTAAGACATTCATTTTTCCAATGCCCATGGTCTTTGCAGTAATTACAAACATCCTTGGACTTAATTATGACCCTTGGAATCACCCTTCATTTTTTCTTGGTCCTCTACTGATGCCACTGGCCACCAACCACCCAACTGCCTGACTGTCTGTACCAGATCTAGATGCCTTGTGTCTCAGCTCTCTAGCATGAAAAAATGATCTCACATCCTCCAAAGATACACTATCTTTCCAAACAATAAATGACTACACAAAGTTCTCAAATGATGCATGCAATGACACTAACATGATCAGTTCTACATCCTCATCTTGCAATCTTCACATCATTTTTCCTCAAGTCCAGCAATATTGTGTTCACCTGATCAAGATGATCCCTCAGTTGAGTACCCTCATGCATCCTTAGACTGAACAGATGTTGCTTCAGCAGCAACTTGTTGGTTAATGACTTAGGCATATACAAACTTTTAAGCTTTGACCATAACTTGGTTGAGGTATACTCTTTAGAATCTTCTGGATAATATCATCTAATAAGCACAACATAATAGTTGAATGTTCTTTCTCCTCCGGATTGGCCATCTTAGCAGTTTTATCTTCTCTTGACTTTGACCGCGGACCCCAAAGCCCATGTTGTTTTAGTAGTGCATGAATCTTGATCTGCCAAAAACTGGAATTGTTTCTCCCTGTGAACTTGTTGATTTTAACGTTTAAAGCAAGCATCTTTCTCACCAGAAAATCTTGCGTTGATCCCAAACCTCTCGTCAAATATGACCTTGGTGCCAATCAACCTTGCTTCAAATAGATTGTTGATTTCCAGACAAAACATGGACTCTCTGATACCAGTTTGTTATGACGGATCGTTATGAATTGATGGCGATTGTGAGAAAAGAACATATACTAAACAATCAAACAAGCACAGAAACAAAGAGAACACAGATTTAACATGGTTTCCAACAATGTGTCGACTACTCCACGGACAAACGAGGGTATGTTATTATTCATAGAAAGTTACACGGATTGCCACATGTATATGTTAAAATTGCAATGGTATTTATAGGTATAGGTAATCAAACCCTAACCGCCTTAACAGCCAAACAAGACAATGACTGAAATACCCCCGAAAGTAACTCGTATATTTACAAACATAATCCATGCAGACGTGCTCCCTAAGTAAGAGTTGAGAACCATCTCAACACAACAGATTCAGTAGACGACCAACTCTCCTGACTCTTCATCCGAACACCAGACTCAACAACAACACATTGCTTTGCTGACCAAAACAAGCTTCCTCACAACTTAGCTCAGCAAAATACTCAATTTGACCAACAAACTCATCATGCATAGATCATGTCATCATTACACAATAGATAAGGCAAAAGAGTTTTACGGATTGAGATAATACCTAAACCCAAAATCAACACCAGAGCCTAACTGTTGGACTTATTTCTTAGTTTTGATGATGAGTGCCATACTAGCTGTTATAGTGCAAAGGCAAAAAGATGTCTAGATCAAATGTATAGGTTTATTAGAGTTTGATTCATAAATAGGTTTGATCAAACAAGCATCGTAATGGTCACCGACTCTTGTCGCGTAGACCGGTCTAGGTCGAGGGGTAGATAGATCGGTAGACTAATCGGAACATGCGAAAGATCAAGACCGAAGACCGAAGATCGAAGACTCGAAGACCGAAGGCCGAGGGTTCAAACTCGCAAATGAAGGCTAAGGGATCAAACTTAGTATTTAAAGTCAAGGATATGGAATCGAATTTAGGCAAGTCTCGTGATGACCTAAACTCGATCACATATACCTTGTGTAGAAGGTCTAAGTTCCATAAGTTGGATGATGTTTGGAACTTGGTTATAATTAAAATGATGTAATCTAACTTCACAAATAAAAGTTAGATAAAAGTAATCAGCTGCATTATATTTTACATACAGAAATATGATGATCAGCGATCGATTGGTACTTCAAATACAGACTTATGAACCTGCTGATATGATACCTCGATTAATTCAAGTTTATTGGAAGATTACATGGATAAGGACAGCCAACTACCTCTGACTTATCAAGAAAATCAAAGGCTGAGATTAAAAAGACGTTGGGATGATCTCTATTTTTATCCATTGGATACAGGTCAACGGGTGGACAGACTGCACTGTCAAAAAGGAATTCGACGTTGTCGGTCCCATGAATAGTGACGAATGCAAATCGACGGGACAAAAACAAGGAACGGTCACATTTGAAATTCAAATACGATCACATGCATTCTTGCCTATAAATAGAGGACCTTCAACTCGAAAAAAGATGATGAATGTTGGATAAACTTTAAGTGATATATCTGAGCTGAAAAACACCCTGCTGAACTTACTGAGCTTAAGGCTGCTGATCTAGAAAATCTTCAAGTGCATTTTATATTTAAGTTATATCAAGCATACACACTTGAAGACTGCAAGCTGCTGATTACATCATCCTAATCAAGCTGCTGCAACTGAATCATTTATTTGATTCATTCTTTATTTTATAAAGAACCTGCTGAAGATAGTGAAGCATCTGTTGGGTGTGAAAGATGGTTGTTTGTGGTGGAGCGGGGTGAAGAGGCAATCCTACCCTTCAAGGACCAGGTGGAAGACTAAGGAGCAATCCTACCTGTTCCCCGTTTTCGCTTGTGAAGCCATAGTCATTGGTGAAGGACAAACAACTTAGGAATCTTTGTAAAAGCTACATCAAAGATCTCTAGTGAATTTCCTCCAACATCACAAGAGAAGAGTGGACCGACAGGATTACATCACCCGGAACCACTATAAAATCTGGCTATTTACTTTCTTCTTTTACTTTCTGCACTTAGTTTATTTCACTCATCAACCTACCGAATCTAGCAACCGAAATCACACACTTGCACTATCGAGTATCTAATACTTAGTATCATATCTAACAACAAGTATTAAGGCTTAATTTTGATATTATTCCGCCGCACAAATTCAAAAACTCAACTATCGCAGACTATCGTTTATCGCCAGGCTACCGAAGTCTCAAAGCAGACTCGAAGTATCGCCAGACCGCCGAAGTTGCGAATTTGTTAACTCCAAAGTTTTAAGTGTTAAGTTTATTCACCCCCCCCCCCCCTCTAAACTTAACCAAAGCCTTTTCAAGGGACCAACAATTGGTATCGGAGCAGTGCTTCCGTTCTGAAGGAATCCTACTTGTTGTGCTTGTGAAAATTCTTTAAAACTTTCTTTCAAGTTACTGATTTTCAAGATTTGCATCATGGACAACACACGGTATGCTAGAACTATGTTGATGTGTTCTCTTGATAGATTTGATGAGTATAAACGTCGAATGCAGGCATATCTTGCTGCTACTCATGATGAGATGATGGATGTACTAACTGATGGACCACTGGAGATTACAAAGGCAGTAACAGTGGGTGACAGAACTGAGTACATTCCTAAACCAAAAAGAGAATGGAATGCAGAAGACAGAAAAAGAGCAAACCTCAACAACATTGCTATTGATATCATTTACAGAACCTTGGATAGCAATATGTACATGAAGGTTAAAGATTGCAAGACTGCAAAGGAACTTTGGGACAAGATTCACTTGATCTGTGAAGGCACTGATGCAATAAATAAGAACAAAATCAGTGTGGCCAGAAAGAGGTTTCAAAAGTTCAAGATGCTGCAAATGAAACCATTGAGCAAATGGAATCAAGATTCAATGCAATCTCGGATGAACTTACCCCGCCGAGTGTAAGTTATTCAAAAGAGGAAATAAACACCAAAATCTTGGAAGCTCTACCTCGCAAAAGATGTTTGGAAAATGAAGGTGACCGCAATTGAAGAAATGAGAAAGTTGCATGAAGAAGACACCTTCAAATTGTTTTCGATTTAAAGGCTTATGAATTTAGCAAAAAGCTTGTGCCCGAAACGAAAAGGAAGAGCCAAAGACCACTTTGCATTGGTGCTTCACATCATGAAGAAACATCGGGAGGACATGATGATATGCTTTGGATGAGATGCAAGAACAAATTGCCCTACTGAGCAAGAAAATCAGGATGATGAAGACTGGAAAGGCCCCTGCAAGAAATTTTACAAAAAGGCCTACTGAAAGAAAGAAAGAAGAACCAAGGAAAGATAATGATTATCTATGCTTTCATTGCAAGAAACCAGGACACTTCAAACCTGACTGTCCTGAGTTAAAACAAGGCAAGGAACCTGATTATCTTTGTTTCAACTGCAAGAAGCCTGGACATTTTAGACCTGATTGTCCAGACCTACTGAAGACCAAAAGTCAACAGAGAAGACATGGCAAGAAGGCTATGGTTGCAGAAGATGAATCAGGGTATGAAGTGGAATCTGAAAAAGGAAATGAATCAGATGACACAGCACTGGTTGCTGATATGGAGGATTATGCTTTAATGGCCAATATGGATGAAACTGAGGAGGTATACAACACTGTATCTATCAACACTCCTGCTGGAAGTGATTGTGAATCAACCTGTGGTTCAAATCCTAGAAATTCTGACAACAATGAGACTTTGGATGCCATCCTTAATCAACTGAGGATAATACAATCTGGTTATGAGATTGTGAAGGCCGAAAAGAAGCTCTTGAATTGGAAGTTGGAAGATTGAAAGCTGAATTAAGGGTTCTCAAGGGTAAGGAAAAAGATGTTGGACAGAATCAAAATAAGTCTGCTGAACATCCAGCAGCCTCTGAATCTGCTGAACCATCTTGTTCCAATGCTGCATACAAATCAGGAAAGCCTTATGGGGATAGAACATGGCTTGGATTTGGAACTCAGCAATCTAACAAGAGTGGATCCAGTAAGGTTACTAAACCTAGTACCAGAATTGGTCCTAAGTTTGTACCTGCACTAGATCCAACTCTCAGTAAGGTTGCTGAAGCAGTAAAACCCAATGAGAATGCTTCAAGGAAGCAAAATCAGAAGTTTAAGAAGTCAACAGCTCCTAGTAAAAAGAATAAATCTAAAAATAGGACTGCTGTGCCTTCTAAGCCTACTGATAGCAGACCTGCTACCAAGTCTGCTGGACCACAGAAGGGTAAGAAACATAAATATTCCAAGGATAAGAATCCTAAACCTAAAAATGTTAATCATTTAAGGGATACTTATCTCAGGGGGAAAGGTAGACTATTTCCAACTGATGATGATTGGAATATTCCTGCATCTAATGCTAGAAACAGTAAGTATAACCAAGCTGCTTGGGTAAAACCAAAGCAAAGGAATCAGCAAAGATCTCAAATAGAGGACTTATGCAAGGCCTCGCGAGACCTCAAGACACTCCTTATTATAGGTCGTTCCTAACGGACAAGACACCTATGGTTATGCACATGTTTCTAACAACAACAATCATTTCAAACAAAGATTATGTACCAAAAGGCCGTAAAACATATGTGATTCCTACACAACCTACTGTTAGAACTTATGGATGTGTGGAATACATGTATGAACCAAAGTATGAACCAAAGTATGACACATTCAGGAGAAGACCTTATGGAAACATACCAAGGGTCATGCTTGCTACTGACCACTATGGACCCAAACAGGTTTGGGTACCTAAAATGCATTAACTTTGTTTTGTAGGGTGTCTGGTACTTTGACAGTGGATGTTCCAGACACATGACAAAGAATAAGCACTGTCTAACAAATTTTGTGGCAAAAGATGGTCCAAGGGTGAATTTTGGCAATAAGAATACACCTGGACATACAAGAGGATATGGCACACTTATCAGAAATGGACTCACAATCAAGAATGTTGCATATATGGAAGGACTGGACTACAACTTGCTGAGCACTGGACAATTCTCGTGACATGGGATACAAGGTCACTTTTGACAAAGACAACCGTATTGTCATTAGTGAAAGAGGTGATCAAGTTGTACTTGTTTGGTAGAAGACAACGAACATGTATGTTGTGGATTGGTCTACTCAGGTTCCGAAACACGCTCGATTGTGCATACCAAATCGAACTCAATTGGTTATGGCACAAGAAGTTGAATCACTTAAACTTTGATGATATTAATCAGTTGGTGAAGAAGAAACTGGTGGTTGGTTTACCTGAGATCACATTCAAAAAGGATGCTATATGTGATGCTTGTCAGCAAGGTAAACAGATAAAGTCAAGTTTCAAATCAAAGACCAAACAATCAACTAATAGAGTGTTGGAGCTGATGCACATGGATCTTTTTGGACCAATAACTCCAACAAGTGTAACAGAAAGAAGTACACTTTAGTGGTTGTGGATGATTATTCAAGGTATACTTGGGTGATATTTATGAACAAGAAAAGTGAAACACTTCAAAGCATGCCTAATCTTTTGAAGAGATTACAAAATGAGAAAATTTTAACGATCATAAAGATAAGATCGGATCGAGTACTTGAATTTCTCAACAAAGTTATAAGAGAGTATTGTGAACGTAATGGTGTACTACATCAACTTGCTCAGCTGTTTGGTACACCTCAAAGAAAATGGGGTTGCTTTGAAAGAAGAAACAGAACCTTAAAGGAAGCGGGAAGAACAATGATTTGTGAAGCATTGCTACCCGAAAGATATTGGGTTTGAGCGAGAAATACAAGATGCTATACACAAAAACAGAACATCGGTAAACAAGAAGCCTGCTTTGAAGACACCTTATGAGGTTTGGAATGGAAGGAAACCTAACATATCCTACTTCCTTCCATTTGGAAGCAAATGCTTTATTCTAAATCATAAAGTTCATTTGAAAACATTCCAACCAAAATCGAGATGAAGGCATATTCTTGGGATATTCTTCGGTCGACGAGCATTCGAGTGCGAACAAGAGGTCACTGAAACATGAAGAAACAATCCATGTTGTGTTTGATGAACCTAAGTTTACTGGTATGGAAGATGAAGATTGTGGACCTGCTGAAAATCAACAAGTCACTGATCCAGATTGTGTTGAAGTTTTGGAAAGATTCAATGACTTGAAAGTTTCTGATACTGCCCCTGCTGAACACCCTGCTGATAATGTTACTGATGCAACAACTGAAGCAGTTCAAGGATCTGCTGACCCCCCTGTAGAAGAAACTACAGCAGACCCTACTGAAGATGATGTTCCTGAAAATCAAAATAACCAAAATCCACAATGGTTAAGGAATCACCCTGCTGAACAAGTTATTGGCAATGTACAACAAGGTGTGAGGACCAGAAGACAACTGGAAGCTATGTTTACTTGTTTTCTATCTCAAATGGAACCAAAAGTTATTGAAGAAGCAATTTCAGATCCAGATTGGATAATTGCTATGCAAGAGGAATTAAATGAATTTGAAAGAAATCAAGTTTGGACACTAGTTGAAAGGCCAAGTCATGCAAATATCATTGGTACTAAGTGGGTATACAGAAATAAACTTGATGAATCTGGTACCATTGTGAGGAATAAGGCCAGACTAGTTGCAAAAGGCTATTCTCAAGCAGAAGGAATAGATTTTGATGAAACGTATGCACCTGTTGCAAGATTGGAAGCTATCAGATTATTCTTGGCACATGCTGCATATAAGAACTTCAAAGTATATCAAATGGATGTCAAGAGTGCATTTTTGAATGGCATTCTAGAGGAGGAAGTTTATGTTCAGCAACCTCCTGGATTTGAAGTTAAAGATCAAGAAGATAAAGTGTATAGACTCAACAAAGCACTTTATGGATTGAAACAAGCACCAACAAAAGGCACCATTGACAAGACACTTTTCAGAATCAGTGAAGGGGATAGCACCCTGCTGGTACAAATTTATGTTGATGACATAATTTTTGGCTCTGAAAATGATTTACTTTGTGAAAAATTTGCAAACCTAATGAAGAGTAAATTCCAAATGAGTATGATGGGAGAAATGAATTACTTTTTGGGATTGCAAGTTAAACAAATGAAGGATGGAATCTTCATTCATCAAACCAAGTACACCAAGGAGTTGCTGAAGAAGTTTGGTATGGAAAATAGCACTAAGAATTCAACTCATATGAGTACAAACATCAGATTGGATGAAGATAAAGAAGGCAAAGATGTTGATCAGACCTTATACAGAAGGATGATAGGCAGTCTGCTTGTACTAATCACCGAATGACTGATATATCCTTTGTTGTAGGTGTTTGTGCAAGATTTCAATCTAAACCTAAAGAAAGTCATTTGGGTGCAGTCAAGAGAGTTCTCAAGTATCTTAAAGAGACTTTGGGAGTAGGGATATGGTATTCCAAGGAAGGAAGCTTCAAAGTTATATCCTAGTCAGATTCTGATTATGTTGGATGCAAGATTGATAGAAAAAGCACTTCAGGAACCTGTCAGTTAATGGGAAATAGACTGGTTTCCCGGTTTAGCAAGAAACGAAATTCTATTTCAACTTCCACTGCTGAAGCTGAATACATTGCTGCTGGAAGTTGCTGTGCACAAGTACTATGGCTAAGACAACAATTAAGGGATTATGGAATTGAAGAAAAGGAAATTCCAATTATGTGTGATAACACAAGTGCAATTGCAATCACGTAAAATCTGTTTTGCACTCTAGAACCAAGCACATTGATGTGAGACATCATTTTATAAGAGATCATGTTGAAAAGAAAGATGTGGTGGTTCTATACATCCCTACTGAAGATCAACTTGCTGATATTTTCACTAAACCACTTGACAGTGAAAGATTTGCCAAATTAAGGACTGAGCTTGGAATTATCAAAGTTGACTGATAATCAGCGGTGTACTGGAATTCACCAAGGGGATTAGTCTTTGCTATGTTGGGTGAGCTCACTTAGCCGATTAGTCATTGGTATCAACAATTCCAAGTACTTATGTTTGGACAATTGAGCAAATGAGGTTGCCAAGGGGATTGGTCTTTGTCATTTTAGGTGAGCTCACTTGACGGATCGGTCATTGGTATTAAACTTCATCTTGTATTATCAATTGAACTAAACAAGAAGAAAACGAGGATCGCCAGAGTACATTTGTCGGCCAGGCTGCCGAAGCCTATTTATCGACAGACCGCCGAACCTAACCCTACCGAGGATTACCTGCTTTGAATGGAACGTTACTCGGTCAAAGTTATTAAAGTCAAAAAGGCATATTGGCGGGATATTTATTCTATCCATTATTACCACGGTTAAACCATCCAACGGTTACAAACGTTATGGATGAGTAATGGGCCACGTGTCAAGTCGAAATTATTCAACTTAATCGTGGTTACCTCAATGTACGTGCAAAGACAGCTTCAACTACCCACTTTGTCTATATAATCGATCGTCACACGGATTCTCTACTTGCAATTTCTACTTTATCACCAAATCCTACTCTATTTGAACACGATTTGAGAGCAATTCTTCTTCATCTTTTTCTTATTTCAATGGCGGAAAGGATTGAAGTTCAAATCGAATCAAGCCAAAGTGTGAGAGGCTATGTTGTTGATGCAAAACAAACGAGAGTTGGCTATTAATATAGGTCGAAGAATAAGGAGATTTGCGGGCTTGGAGAACAAACTCAATATCGGATTAGAAACAATCTCATACACCAATGTTATTGATTTACGGAAGAATATGGTTGTGGAAGAAGGAACCGAAGCATTCAAGACAACGGTGAATGCCGAGGAGCTTGTAATTTCCTCCGCTGCGAGGGAAGTGTTTGGATTTGAAGAAGTTGTGGATGGCTCAATCAATCCTGAAAGCAATGGGATTAGACAAATTGGCATTTGTTGATCAGATTAAAACAGATGCAGCCATCAAATCCGTTCCAGGCATAAACTGCAAACATATTGGATATGAGTACAGTCTGCTGAGCAAGCTCATTGCAAAGAATATACTTGGACTAGTTGGGAGCATGGATACTCTATCAGGACCTAAGATAGAGCCGATGATAATCATCTCATAGGAGCATGAGGTTTGATCGGGCTGGTTATTTCATTCATTATATGAAGAAAGTGGCCAAGGAGGAGAAATTAGGGAAAAGGAAATCAAAGGCCTTACCCTTAGGATTGATGATTCAGACCCTGCTGAATCATTTGAAAGTTCCTGATCTTGAACCTGAGAATATTAATCAGTCTAGATACAAGAAGGAAATTAATCATGACATTCCTGGTCTAGATGTTGATGAAGAGGTTGCTGGAGAGGCTGCTGGTGATGACAATGATGGAGATGATGGTGATGCCGGTGGTGAGCAGGTTCTGCAAACCAAGAAGATATCTATCAAACCTGCTGCACCAAAGAAGGCTGCTGAGAAAAGAAAAGGTGGAAATACAAAGAAAATATCTGAAGTTTCAAAGCCTTCAAAGAAGACAAGAATGGAAACAGCACAGACTGCTGAGTCTGCTGAGGGTTCGGTGGAGGTTACTGACCCTGCTGTTGCTACAAGTAAAACTGCTGATAAAATCCTAAAAGAACAACAGAAGAAAGACAGTAGAAAGAGAAAGTCCACTGTAGTAGAAAAAGATGATGAACCTCTCTCCAAAAGAATGAAGGAGATTACCAAAAAGAAAAAGCATGGCAAAGGAAAAGAACGAAAAACTTGGAGGCACCAGAGAGCCCAAGAAGAGGCATCAGTAGAAGAGGAAGAACAGGCTATTGAGGTGAGCCCTTAACTATCATTCCGCCTGTAGTAATTAGTGACTCCTCACCTGAAGAGGTTGTCAAATCTACTGATGCTGGACAGGTTGTTGTTGAGCAATCTGTTGAAGATATACAGCAGTCTGCTGCACCAGAGCCTGTTGTTGTATCTACTGAAGAACCACAACAAACCACTGAACCTGAACCTGCTGTGGTAGTTGAAGAGGTAATAGAAGACTTGGTTGAAGACCCTGCAAGTGTGGCAAGAACTCGGGGGAAGAGCGATCTGTGCGCTAACCATGCTTGATGAGCATGTAAGTCAGGGGGAACCAAGTGTGGTACAGATGGAAGTAGTAGGCACAAATGTACAATCTCAGCAACCTACTGACTTTCAAACATCTGTTGAAGAAACCATGAATTTACTTGTTGGAACCTTTGGAGGTCAACAAGGCACCGAAGTGCTCCCGAAGATCTTTTATGCCATTTGAAAGGCATGTAAAAGAAAGAAAGAAAAGCGAAGAGTATGTAGATCCCAAACTTCGAAAATTGCCGACTACTTCCGGTGGAAATTTGGTTTCTACAAGAGGCAAAAGCCAATTCTTGAACCTATGACGAGATTTTGAAGAATGGGCTTTTGAAAATTTGGGAGTAGAGAACTTGTTTGGATCTAGTTGATACCACCTTGCCGCAATCAAGGCCCGATGGATTTGTTTGATGAACAACAGAAGGAGGAGGGTATCAAGTTCAGGGATCCAAGAGATGATGGCGATGGCTCTTCATCATCTGATTCTGATGACAATCACCCCTCTGGTCCAGGAGAGACCAGTAGGACTGTAATGTTAATTGACCCTGCGAAAGGCGGTCTCGGTGTGTTTGGAGTGTCTACGAGAAACAAATGGTGATCGGAGAGATGGATGAGGATCTACAGGATCTCACCATGGATGATCTGGAGGCATTGATCCATGAAGGAATAAACCTTAGTGCTAGTAGGCTGGCTGATGCACCAAGTACATTTCATGTTGTAGAGCCTACTGCACAAACTGAAGGTAAACAAAGTGAAGAATTGGTATCAGAGAAGGTCATGGGTTCGAATCCTGGCAACAGCATTTCTGTGGTAATCCATTCCCGCCCATGGCATACTACGGGTGTCACGGTTGGAGTGGGGTAGCAGGTGCTGGGGGGGATTGTTGGGTGTACAGCACTCTGCCCTCCCATGTTAGTTCAACCCATGGCGCTGTAATGGTGTGATTTAAGGAAATAAAGTTGCGCCTTTACTACCACCAATTGGTTTTAGTACAACGGTAAGCGCTTGATCCTAAGACTAACTTCAAACCCGAACCAACATCACAAAACATCTACCAAATCAAAACCTCAAACAGAGCGAAGCCTACCCTTGCACGTCAAAACCACCACAAGAACGCCTAACAAGAACACTTCCCTACTCACTAAACTTCATAACCTCAAAATTCACCTAAAGTATTTAAACCCAACAAACAACGAAAAAAGAAAATGACTTTTATACAAGAATTGTACCCAAACCACAACAAAACAACTAAAAGTCCACATTACAAATCTCTCAACCCATGAGAACCACAAAAAGATAAAACATCTAACACACAATAAGACACGCCTAAACAAACCTCCTGCATAATTCAAGGAAAAGTAATACCAATGTGATGAGAGTCAACTTTCCATGATTCGGTGCATGTATAACCCATCTTTTATGACTATATAACTGGGCCTATTTTGGTGTGTTTAGACACATTTTGAGGTACTATCACCGTGGTTGTTCACTATGAGGAGTACCGTCAATAGACCAGAAACCTTGTCAGTTTAGGTAATAATCTCTTGATTTTATACCTAGTTATCTTGAGGAATTATACGTGTTATGTGTTTCTTTGATGTAATGCATGACTTAAGTGATATATGAGCCCAAAGGACAAATCATGGAGCTTAGAGGAGCATAACCGAAGCCAGGGGATGAAAACGAGAAGAGAATTAAATTTTATGAAGAAAAGAAGCCTCAGACGCACCTCAAGCAGGCCAAGCACACGCCACCAGAATACAAAGATTATTGGCCTGATTTCACCTCTTTAGGCACATGCCTTAAATAGCCGAGCACGCACCATCCACACAGGCGCACGCCACAGACGACCAGGTGCACGACTCGTCTTTGAGAAGCATTCTCCCCAAAGTTAACCTTTCAGGCACACATCACTGGAGCTCAAGCGTGCGCCTAGGTCTATTCAATCAAATATTTCAGATCATTTCACTCTTCAAGGGGTGCACACCAAAGACTGTGTTCTGCACTTTTTATGAGTTTTATGATGTACGGATAGGGGAGGGTATACAAAGATTTTATCATGACATTAGACAGAATCTTGACTTTACCTAGTGAATTTTCAACTCTTTGAGATTAGCTCACTTTTTCATTTTAGGTTTTTGTCAGGAAGGACACATTCAGATAATTAATCAGGACAAAACCTATGTAAATTTCCCAAAACACCCTTTTTATAACTATCTATAAAATAAAAAACCCTCATTCCAAAAAAAAGCAGCAGCGTCATATTTGCAGGCAATCACGAGGCGTTCAAAATTTGCATCAGCGTTCAAACAATATACGTAAAACCAAATGGCCAAAAACCAAATTGCACCAAAATGAACCAAATTGCGTTCATTGGATGGTTCAATTTGCAGGCATCAGCGTTCAATTTGCAGCGTTCATCAGCGCCCTGATGTCAAAATTTGCAGCGTTCAAATTTGCAGGCATCAACGTTCACCGGAATTTGAAAATTTGTCCTTTTTTTGTTGTTAATGCTGCGAATATGAAGAAGAAGAAGGTAAGAAAAGGATTTGGAGAAGGAGGTTTGCTTCTTGATGGTTGACGGAATAGAGGGGGTTGCACCGGCGAAGGAGTTAACGGTGGCCATGGTTTAGGGTTTGAAACTTTTTTTTTTTGAAAAAGTTTAGGGTTTAGGGTTGTTACTATTAATTTTGTAACATTACTACGTTTTTTGATGTACTTCATATATTTTATGGACTGTTACTACTTGTTTATTGACCGTTACTACAGTTTACGGGCAGTTACTACTTCTTTTTAGGCTGTTATTACTTTTTATTTGATGTTACTACTTTTTAATTGGATGTTACGATATTTTATGGGCCGTTACTACTTATTTCTTGGCTGTTACTATTTGTTTTCTTGGTTGTTACTACACTTTAATTATCTAGCGTTACTACGTGTTTAATGTGTAAAAGGGTATTTTTGTCCATTTATTATGAATTTGTCATTTTTAATCACATATCATGTAGTAACGTCCTTATGCGTTTGATGTGTAATCCATTTATTATTTTTTTTGTCCTTCTGGCCCTTTCCCCCTTTTCATTTCCATCATATTTTAGGTAATCTAGCATATATAGATTTCACTATTTTGTTTATGCTTTGATGTCATCTTCTCCAACTTGACCATGGGCTTGTATGAGGATTGAAGTATTTTAAGTTTTCTTCATTTTGGTAATTAATTTCGGAAAGAAAAAAACGGCGGTAAAAAAGCCGCCGCCAAAACACATATATAATCATTAAACTCCAGCAACTGTCCGTTCATCTTTTTATTTATACCAACTTGCCAATTAAGTAGTGTATATTAAATAAATTACATACGAACTGCACGTTATAAATCTTTTCAGATCTTCTTAATGAATCGTGGATATGGTGGATCTCCATTCGGGAAAAATGCTTTTAAGTTTCTGATAATACTACTATTCTAAAGAACTTATCAAAGATTTATATAGTGGAACAATGCACCTTATATATAATTGCAATCTTGTCCTAGAACAATAACAATACTTTAAGATTTATATTAAGTTTTAGTCTGAACTAGATAATAATTTATATTATACAAACTTAAAATACTCCCTCATGAAGTTTTCAGAATACTGAACTAGATAATAATTTATATAAATTTTCCTAAAAAATTAACAATTTACACCAGGGACGGACTTAGCATAAAAAGGGGTGCACGGTCCCCACTGAGATCCGAAAATCGACGCGTTTTTATAGGTAAAAAATGTAAAAACACTATTGATGTCTCCACTCGCCTTTCGAATTTGTTCCGATGCCCCCACTGAGATTTTTTTCTGGGTCCGTCACTGATTTACACTTTATTTATTCAAATTGACAAGTTACTTGCATCAAAGCATTAAACATAACTCATTTAGCTCTATCTTTTGTATAGATCTAAACTTTAGTCATTTTACTTGAACTGCAAGGACAATCTCGGGGATATAAAACTTAAACGACAATAGCAGTAAAAATATAATGGAGGCGTCATGTTGAAAGAGCTATTGCTATGCCTTATTCCCGAGTAAGAGTCAGACTCTGCAGGCACGACACGAGTCGAACTCCGAATTAGTCGGACCAGTGGGTTTCGGATACCGGGGGCTTTTAAGCAAAAAAAAAAAATATATAATCGAGGCGAAAACACCATAATATATGTTTTTCGGTTAGCAAATACACGGTAGTGGAAAATTTTACGAGTGTATATAAAGTCTCAAATCTTGATGACAACACTATTATTTACTATTGAAACAACTTTTTCAATGGCTTTTGAACATGATAGGCCTCTCAATTATGTACAAGTAAATTTGTAATCAATGAATCATTAGCGCGCATGCGGTTTGTCAATGGTTAAACTTTTGAAAGAGATGATAATTCAACAAAACTGACTTCGAACTTGGCCAAGAAGCATCACTTAATGATCCTGGTTCAGGTTTTCACGGTCGATGTTTCAAGAAGATTAATAGAGGGGACCAAGTGTTATGAAGGATGGAGATAACTTCAGATGCAAGAAATAGAAACAGATGCAATCAAACGCAAATAATCAAAGGAGATAACATAAAACAAGAATATTACAGATTTAACGTGGAAAACCCCTCTCAAAGTGAGAGAGATAAAAAACCACGGGCAGAAAAGAGATCTTTATTATTATGCACTGAGTTACAGATTTCACACGCACAGACAATGCAACAACAACTGTATTTATAGGCACAAATCCCTAAACCCTAGCCGTCAGGAATCTTTGTCTCGAAACACCATAAATACCCCTACACGTGTCCTCCTTTTAATGACAACCGTATAGTCGTCACATAACGTAATTAACAGATGTGGGACCCTCCTGTATTCAGTACTCAGCAGCCTTCACCCTGCTGACAGAAGCCTTAGTAG
This sequence comes from Gentiana straminea, assembly GCA_036785695.1. Classification (NCBI taxonomy): domain Eukaryota; kingdom Viridiplantae; phylum Streptophyta; class Magnoliopsida; order Gentianales; family Gentianaceae; genus Gentiana; species Gentiana straminea. The sequence continues at coordinate 5,143,146 of JAVUPR010000327.1, read as the reverse complement.
AATCCACCCTACTGACGCACAGAATTGAATACACTTCTCAGCTGTCCATCACACAGCTGAGTCTTCAGATTGGTTCCACCAAATGTAGAGTTTAAGTCACTTTACTGACAAATATCCACCTTGACTTCAACTCTCACCAGAGTCAAACAGATTGCATAACCGGATATACTTGTACCGGATGCATTCGTCAATGCCGGATGTACTTGTACCAGACTATCTCCACGGCATCCACTCCACTGATTATGCCCTCAGTAGAGTTTCCAGAAACATATTATAAGCTCTGAATATTCAGTAAGTCCAGGCAAAGCTGAAACTTACTCTGCTGAACTGGTTTAGTGAACATATCAGCAGGATTATCCTTGGTGCTGATCTTCTTCACTACAACCCTCTTCTCATTCCTCAGAAAATGATACATGACATCAATATGCTTGGTTTTCTCATGATGAACCTGATCCTTGGCTAAACATATTGCACTTAGGCTGTCATAATATATCTCAGCCTGATCCTGATGCAACCCCAAATCACTGACTAGCCCCTTCAACCAGATACCCTCCTTAGCTGCTTCAGTAAGAGCCATGTATTCTGCTTCAGTAGTTGATAAGGCTACGTAGCTTTGAAGAGTAGCTTTCCGGTGACCACCGCATTTCCCAATGTAAACACATAACCGGTCATTGATTTTCTACCGTCAACATCACCCGTATAATCGCATCACGGTAGCTTTGTGACCGGACTAGTATCACCTCCATAAATGAGACCAACATCAGATGTACCTCTCGGTACCTGAATATCCTTTTAACAGCTTTCCAGTGTTCCTTTCCAGGTTGAGCCATAAACCTGCTGACAACACTGACTGCCTGAGCCAGATCAGGCCTAGTGCAAACCATGGCATACATCAGACTGCCAACTGCACTAGCATAGGGAACTTTTGACATATACTCCTTCTCTTCAACTGATTGTGAAGCATAAACAAACAAATGAACATTTGATGCCATAGGAGTATCTATTGGTTTTGTAGCATACATCCCAAACTTGGCCAATATCTTCTACACATAACCATGCTGAGACAAGAACAATTTCTTCTGATTTCTATCTCTCCAGATCTCCATCCCCAAGATTTTATTGGCTACACCCAAATCCTTCATTTCAAATTCAGCACTGAGAAGGTTCTTCAGATTTTGAACATCAAACTTCCTTGCTGCAGCAATCAACATGTCATCCACATACAGAACAAGATAGATATGTGATCCATCTTTCAGCAGACTGTGGTATACACAACGGTCATAAGGACTTCTGTTGTAACCCTGCTGAAGCATAAAACTGTCAAACCTTTTATACCACTGCCTTGGAGCTTGCTTCAAACCATACAATGATTTATTCAACTTGAAAACATAATTTTCCTTGCCAGGAACTTGAAAACCCTCGAAATTTGTGTCATGTATATCTCCTTATCCACCTCACCATGTAGAAAAGCGAGTTTTCACATCTAATTGCTCAAGTTCCGGATCTGCTTTGTGCCACCATTGCTAGTAACACCCGATTGAAGTGTGTCTGACCACTGGTGAAAATATTTTATCAAAGTCAACCCCTTAATTTTGACTGAATCCTCTTGCAACCAAACGTGCCTTATACCTGACCCCTTCTGCCATAGTTATTCCTTCCTTTTTCTTGAAAATCCATTTACAAGTCACAACTCCCTTGTCAGTAGGTTGTTTGACCAATTCCCAAGTCTGATTCTTCAACAATGACTCCATTTCATCTCCCATGGCAACATGCCACTAGATGCTTCTGTACATGTCACTTCTTCCCTGTAAGTAGTAGGTTCGGCAACCTCTACCTCTTTTGCAACTTGGAGTGCATATCCCGCCAAATCATCATACCCATATCTCTTTGGAGGTATCCTAACATTAGATCTTCTAGGCCTGCTGGTAGCTAGACTCTGATGATTAATGTTTGTATGATGCCCTACTGAGGTCTCAGTAGGCTGGCTTGGATCAGATTCTAGTTCATTATCCAGATCAGTATAGTGTTGATTTGGATCCACTGATTGTTGCATATCAGTAGACTCCACCTGAAGCTCCACCTGTTTCTCAACACTATCAGATTCAGCACTGGTTTCAGATTCAGTAGACCTCCCCACTGATGAGTTTAGCATAGAATTTTCATCGAACACAACATCCCTGCTGTGGATTACTCTGGACTCTGCTGATGACCAAATTCTATATCCCTTCACTCCATCACCATACCCCACAAACACTCTCTTCTTGGCTCTTGGCTCCAACTTCTCTTCACTAACATGATAGTAAGCTGTACTCCCAAAAACCCTTAGAAGTGAGTAGTCAGCAGGCTTGCCTGACCACATCTCAAATGGTGTCTTGAGATTGTTCCCTGTGTGAGGACTCCTGTTGATTAAGTAGCAAGTCGTTTTTTTTACGACCTCTCGCCCAAAATCTCCTTGATAAACCAAACTTGAGAAAGCATACATCTTGCCCTCTCCAAGAGAGTTTGATTCATCCTTTCGCTACACCATTCTCGAGATGTATTCCTTACGATGATGTCTGGCAATACCCTCAGCTGCATAAAATGAATCAAAATCATTCCAGCAGAATTCCAGACCATTATCTATACGAAGCTTCTTGATTTTCTTGCCTAACTGATTCTCCACTAGGGCCTTCCATTGCTTGAAGTTACTGAATCCATCACTTTTGTTCTTCATCATCACCACCCAAGTCATCCTTGAATATCTATGAATGACACAAAATATCTGTGACCACCCAATGACTCAACTTTTGATGGACCCCAGCAGTCTGAATGGATATAATCAAGTGATGCCTTTGTGTTGTGCAACCCTGCTGAGAACTTACTTCTATGCAGTTTCCCAAACACACAATGTTCACAAAAGTCCAGATTCTTGACTTTATATCCCTCAAGAAAACCTGCTGAAGAAAGAATCTGCATACCCCTTTCACCCATGTGACCTAGTCTCATATGCCACAACTGAGTCTGCTGAGACTGGTGAACTGCGAGGATGCAACGAAGAGCGGTGCTAGATACGATAGATCCTTGTAATATATACAAGGTTCCCTCTTGATGCCTTTGAGGACTACAACTCGAATCTTTGAAGACATTCACCGTCCACCTTCACCCTTGAAATTGAACCCCTCGTCCAAGAGGGCGAGAGATACCAAATTCTTGGTCATCTCGTGGAACATGTCTTACATCTTTCGGTGTACGAATTTACCATCATCTGTCCTTAACTTTACTGAGCCAATTCCCACAACTTTGCAAACCTTGCTGTTGTCCATATAGATTTGACCACCATCCATCTGCTCATAAGTAGAAAACCACTCCCTATTTGGACAAATATGGTAGGATGCTCCAGAATCAAGTATCCACACATCATTATGGTGTGTAGAGTCCCCTGCAACTAGAACCAGATCCTCATCAGATTGCTCAGTAGCCAAGGCTACTGTGCCAGAATTGCCTTCATGCGGTTTCTTCTTCCTTAGACAATTGGACTTCCAATGTCCCTGCTCCTTACAATAATTACAGACATCAGTAGACTTAGGACCTTTGGACCCTGACTTCTTTTTCTTCTTCTGTCCATATCCTTTTCCACTATTGCTGCTAGCTACTAGCCCAACAGCCTGACTGTCTGTCCCACCCGCCTTGTATCTAAGCTCCCTGGCATGTAAGGCAGAGCTCACATCCTCCAAAGCTACTGTATCATTTCCAACTATGAAAGACGGCACAAAGTTTTCATATGATGTTGGTAATGACACCAATAGGATTAGGGCTTCATCTTCATCCTCAATTTTAACATCAATATTCCTTAAATCAAGTAATATTGTGTTCAGCTGGTCAAGATGGTCCCTCAGTGGACTCCCTTCATGCATCTTTAAACTGAACAACCCCTGTTTCAACAACAACTTGTTGGTCAGTGACTTGGTCATATACAAGCTTTCAAGCTTCTTCCACAACTTGGCTGCGGTGTCTTCCTCAGCAACCTCAGTGATAACATCATCAGATAAGCACAACATGATGGTTGAATGTGCTTTCTCTTCCAGACTGGCATAATCTGCTGCACCTGTATTTGGTTTGTCAGATAAAGGACTCTATAAACCCTGCTGTTTCAACAGTACACGCATCTTGATTTGCCACAGACCAAAGTTGTCCCCTCCTGTAAATTTATCGATTTTCACGTTTACTGCTGACATATTTTCTTGCTAAAAATCACAACTTTATCATAGATCCTAGCATCTTACTGAAGGTCTTGGTGAAGATGAAGTTGATCGTACAGACTGTTTTCTCTAGGAACCTTGCTCTGATACCACTTGTTATGACGGATGGAGATAACTTCAGATGCAAGAAATAGAAACAGATGCAATCAAACGCAAATAATCAAAGGAGATAATAGAAAACAAGAAGAACACAGATTTGACGTGGAAAACCCCTCTCAAAGTGAGAGAGATAAAAAAAACCACGGGCAAAAAAGAGATCTTTATTATTATGCACTGAGTTACAGATTTCACACGCATAGACAATGCAACAACAACTGTATTTATAGGAACAAATCCCTAAACCCTAGCCGTCAGGAATCTTTGTCTGAAACACCACAAATACTCCTACACGTGTCCTCCTTTTAATGACACTGTATAGCTGTCACATAACAGAATTAACAGATGTGGGACCCTGCTGTATTCAGTACTCAGCAGCCTTCACCCTGCAGACAGAAGCCTCAGTAGACTCCACCCTACTGACGCACATAATTGAATACACTTCTCAGCTGTCCATCACACAGCTGAGTCTTCAGATTGGTTCCACCAAATGTAGAGTTTAATTCACTTTACTGACACTAAGAAACCTAAATGTTGTACCGAAGGTAGGTCTATACGGTGGATATATGTTGTGATGAGCATGCATATTGATGTAGGCCAATTCTACGTTGTATTTTGACACATTTACTTCCATTTTCAGAGCTTACAAGAATTGTTTTCATTTTTTTTGACATCCAAATACATGTTTACTGCTTTGGCATACATATATTTTGTCCTCTTTTGGCAAACTACAAAAATTATATGTTTTGGAGGCTTTTAGTAGGTTTTGTGGTTTTCTTTTGTCTTTGGGCTTACAATCGATTTTGTTGGTGCTTGATTACAAGTTTACATGTTCTTCCAAGCCCTATGAAACATACGTCCGAAGCTAAAGAGTACAAACGGAGCAAAGATATTTGATGCTTTTATCATACTTTGACTTGAAGTGACATTTGATCCATCTTATAAGCATTATTCGGACTTGACATCTTCACGAGAGTTATATATCTTTGAATGGTCTTTCTAACGCAACTAAAATTACTCGAATCGGAGTTCTACACACAAAGAAAACATTAAAATCTTAAAGATGAGTCAGAGTGAGTCTTGTGCTGAACTCCCCGACGGCTTCTAGAGATCCAAGGGCGGCCACCTACGTCCTATTTCTTTTTTGCCAAAATGATGCCCCGTCGCAAAGGGCGGTTGCCTGGCCTATGAAGGCGCCCACCCGGGGCTATTTCAGGAAAAAAAATCACTAAAACCTTTGTGGATCTTTGGAAGTGAATGTTTTTTTTTTTTGGTTTGTTTTCGCAAGGTATCACCATGCAATTGTCTGAGGCTAATCCTTCGAGGTACTGTCGGACACCAATTGTGGGGACCTCTCCCAACAAGCTTGAAATCTAGGTAGCAACAAGGTGGAAGTGAATGTTTTGATTACAAGTTTCTTGATTAGTATTATGTTTTGGTATTTATCCGTATTATCAATATTGATTTGGTCGATTGATGCATGATTTTTTACACACATTTTTATAAACGAGAGTTGGAAATTATTGTAGGATTAGGAATACCGAAATCCCCTAATAAAACAGATTTGAGATGGATTTAATTTCTCATACGAGCTTTTTAATTTCAATAAAATGTTTTAATGCATGTGTGATCATTGACCTAATAATTAAAGATAACGTGTTAATTCATGAGAATGATTAGTGGTTAGTTGTACCCTTGATTTCACAACGAACATTACATGTAGGTTGGTGGGTTAAATTCACTTTTAGGGGCGGATGTACACTGAATGTAGGGGGCAATCACCTTCCTCGGATCGGAAAAAACACTATTATGTATGTTATGTATTTTTTTTGTCCTCCTAAAAATTTACACTCATCTATAGTATCGTCCCCCTCATCCGGGATTCTGCGTCCGCCCCTCACTTCCAAATATCTCATTCAAAACATCATCGTTACTTGGATCATTATTGTGGCTAGTACTTTTCTTTCTTGGTTTCTTTCCTTAATTGTCTAGACTGAACGAGCTACTCATTTTGGTACCTAATGAGCATCCTCGGGGTATTTACATTGTACTCAACCCTATATTATATGTGCTTGACATAAATAATCAACACTATTGTATTAAGTAAAACAAATATTTTTCAATTTAAACAATTAAAATACAAAGACTTAGGAAAATTCAATTTCCTAGCTTTCCATTTATCTCATTAATGCCCGTTAACTAAATCCGAGGAAGAACTCTTTTTCCCATTTATGAAGGAGTGCTATTAATGTGATTTTATAGTAGACAATCCAGGAACCATGAGTCCTTATCTCGAAGCTTCAATGATTCGAATGACCGATCAAACTCCTTAGTCAAATTCCATCCCATTAATCTTGGCATCATGTCCCACAACACTTCGGGTGTGTGATTGTCTGATTCGGTCGTCGGTGTTGGACAACTCAGTGAATTATCAATCATCACCTCTAACTAGGGGAAATTTTTAGTTGGTATATCTGCATGATGCACGTACACGTATTTTGACTTATAAACACATGTGTTCTTAAGTGTAAATAGTCTAAAATGCAAAACACCCAGCAAAACACACGTGTTTTTTTTTAAAAATCAAAATAGGTGTATCTATACCATGCGGATACACCACCCAAAAATTTTCCCTGAAATGCATGTGTATATAATCACATCAGAATTAAGATTAAATCTATAAGTAACCATCTAATGATTCAATTAAATTCTCTCATTACAGATTTAGTACAAGATCATCCTATCAAATCGGTCTAGTGCTATGTGAACTTTTCACATATAAATGCATCCACGAGGTGTCCGACACCGACGAACTGAATCAGACGATCACTCTCTAAGATCCCGAATTTTAGTCAATTTCACCATTCAATCCCCCCGTACAACATTTAAGCATTGATTCTTATGATCTGAACTATTTGGGATTTTCGTACCATACATTTAAATGCATACTGTTAAGCAAGTAAATGAGAAATCTCAATTTACATAAGAAAAACAATTTTTCATGCTAACACAAATATCATCCATGACTTAAAGGGCCGGAGTAGGTCACAAGTGGCTACAAACATGGAGAAAACAATAGCGAATTCTAGAGCTTTTCATAGAAATCTTGTAAAATTCTCAAGCAAAATATCCAATCTATCCTACACTTAAGCCTGTAAGTGAGCCTTAAAGTTCGATTCGATTCTGCGTGTTCGGCTCGAAAAAGTTCGGTTCGGGGCTCGGCTCGTATCATCAAACATAGAATAAGGCCTTGGAAATTGGTATTCGGACAAACGAGCCGAACATGTTCAAACATGTTCGGCTCGTAGAGTTGCAGGGCTTCAATAATTCAATTTAGCCTGACCCAGTTTAAACCCCAACTCTCCAAGCCCAAAACCATGTAAAAGCCCAAAACCATGTATAACCCAACCCAATCCCTGGCCTTATTCCCTTACCCTTACTTACGCCTTACCCCCCCCCCCCCCCAACCTAAATTCATTTCAGCCTTACCCCATTTTCATGATGAATCTCAAAACCAAAAGTCTCATCCGCCTCCTCTCCTTCGATTCCCGACTCCCGCCTCCCGCCTCATCCCAGTCCCGTCCCCTTTTCGCTCCGATTCTGAACACTAGCAAAGCAAACGGCCGGCGAACATACATACTCAGATACTCACTCGGTCTCCCGAATCTCCCCGTCGTTTTCATCTCAATTTCATATCAGATTAACCGGCGGCTGCATATCTTTATCTCTCACAATCACAAGTCACAATTTCACTCGAGTCACGACTCATAAGCACAACGGAATCATCTGAAATTCTGAATCTCAAATTGGGTTGCCTCATTCCTTCATCTCACCGGCGGCGAGATGTCAGATTCAGGACATTCACCGGACTCATCGGAGGGCCCTTTTCGATGACAGGTCCGATTTCATGTTTTTGACTAATTTTGATTTGAATTAGGTTTCAATTGAATTAGGTTCCCAATTGAATTAACAGTGTGTCAGTGTCTACACCCTAATGTAATATCAGTATTATACTTTTTTTTGACAGTATATCAGTTTTTTCCTTGACAATCAAGTGCTATTCATCAACATGTTAGTTTTTTTTCACTCTTTACCCATGTTTCATTAAACATTATTCGTTTAGGCCTGTAAACGAATCATACCCAAAAGTGATATACTGATATTACATTTAATTGTTTAAACCTTAATACCCTATGATGACTGCTTCTTTTGTTGATTCTTCAGATACCCCCCTCTGAATAATGATATTGAAATATTGCGGTTTGACATTGAGGAAGTTGCTAGTGAGAAAGGAATTGGAGGCAACTCAGATTTGGGCAGGGTTCAGATGGATTCTGTTGAGGAGGGGCCTGAGGAAGATCATGAAGATAGTGAGCCCCTTGCAGATCAAGGTAAATTAAGATCTGAAGTGTGAGATCATATGGAGGTTGTGACACTTCCTGGTGATGTTCAAAATAACAAATGCAAGCATTGCAAGAAGCTGCTATCAGTTCAGTCAGGTGGGACTACAAGCCATCTTATTAGGCACTTGAAACAGTCTTGTCCATTCAAAGAAAAATACTTTCCCAAACCATTAAATGATGCTACTACTGCTTCTCATGGCCTTCATCAATCTCAACTGCATGGGGTTGTGCTATCAGAAGGTGAAAGTTCTCTATATACTTTTACATTTAGTTTTGAGAGAGTTAAACTGCTTGCTGCACATATGGTTTTAGCTCATGAGTATCCCTTTAGCATTGTAGAACATAAAGTGTTAAATGATTTCTTGAGGGCCTATACTCCTTACTATAGAAAAATCAGTAGGTACATGGTTAGGAAAGAGTGCTTCAATGTTTATGAAACTGAAAAAGAAAGGATTAAGGGGATTTTGGGGAAGGTGATCGAATAGATTTAGCTTAACTACTGATTGTTGGTGGTCTGGGGTTCAGAGGATAGGGTACATGGTAATTACAGTTCATTACATTGATAGAAACTGGACTTTGCAGAAGAGAGTACTCTCTTTTGTTAATGTACCTCCACCTCATAATGGAGCTGCATTGGCTAAAGAAGTACATAGGGTGTGTAAAGTGTTTGGAATTAGTGACAAGGTATCCTCTGTGACAGTTGACAATGCATCTGCAAATGATGCGTGTATATCTATTTTGAAAAAGGATTATGATTTGTTGTCAAATCTTGTGTTGGATGGTAAACTTTTTCATGTTAGATGTTGTGCACATATCATAAATCTGTTGGTTAGGGATGGTTTGAAAGAGATTGAGCATGTTATTGAAACAGCTAGAGATGGAGTGAATACTTGTTTAGATCAGAAAACAGACTTTCCTCTTTCAATGAACATAGGCTGAATTTAAGTTGCCTCCAAATAAATTAGTATTAGACAATAACACTAGGTGGAATTCTACTTATGTGATGTTGTCTACTGCTTATAAGTACAGACAATTCTTTAGTAAGTTTGGGGAAGATGATGAATCTTTTGCAAAGCATTGCCATTCTGATTTTGAGTGGGATGAGGTGAATGAAGTTTGTGAGTTCCTTGAGGTTTTTTTGGATGTTACTAACCTTATTTCTGGAAGTAATTATCCAACAGTGAATCTGTTTCTTTTGGAATTATCTAGAATTAAGGAATTGATCAATGGCCAGTTGGATATCTCTTGTAAAAAACATATGCAAAGTATGGCTGCTAGAATGGCTCTTAAGTATGATAAGTATTGGGATGAATGTGATTTGTTGCTTAGTTTTGGTTCAATTCTAGATCCTAGATATAAGAAGGAGATGATCAACTTTGCTTATGCTTCAATGTACCCTTCTGATTGTAAAATGAAGGTTGAAACTGTTTTGAATATGTTTAGTGAACTATTTGATCAGTATGCTAAGATCTTTGGTGATGAGAAAGGAAAAGGACCAGAATCTTATAGTTCCTGTATACAAACACCTCCATCTTCCACAGTTGGTAAAAGAAAGTTTGATGAGTTTATGATGAAAATGCAAACTAAGGGGAAAGAGAAATCAGATCTTGAACTGTATTATGATGAAGTTTGCTATCCAAATGTTGCCAATTTTGATGCCCTTGCTTGGTGGAAAGGGAATGAGGGGAAATACAAAGTGTTATCCAAAATGGCCATGGATATTTTGTCTATCCCAATTACAACTGTTGCCTCAGAATCTACCTTTAGTGCTGGTGGTAGAGTTAGTGATAAAAAAAAGAGCTTCTATGAGAAGGGATACAGTTGAGGTTTTGCTTTGCGGTGGAGACTGGATAAAGGAAGCTTATGGAATCAGATCATGGAAAGATGTATACCTAATTTACATGAATTTTTCTTAATCTTAACTAATGTTTCAATGTTTTTAAGTTACTAATGTGTGTTGCTATTTTCAGGGGAATGAAGATCCCATTGAATTGGAATATGAAAATGAATATGATATGAAAGATCCTTATGATACTAGTATTGGTAAGTGGTAACTACTAACTTATACTCTGATTTCCATAGATTTGAATTCATTTTTGTAATATGTTGGCACCTTACTCGTGTTATTTATGTTGTTTTCAATAGATGATGCTGCAGAAACCATGCAAGAAGTTCCTTCTCAAGTTGTCCAAAAATCAAAAGATGTCAACACAACAAAACAATCCAAACCTAGCAGTAGCGGCAAACCACCCTCCAACAAAAGCTAAAAAAGCCAAGGAGAACATGAATTGGCATTTGGCACTTGGGAATTGGGATTGGGATTTGGGAATGTAATAATATTTTGGTCTGCTTTAGTCTTTAGTACTTTACTAGCTACTAGTTAGTAAATTCAGCCTATGTTACTACTTATTATGAAGTTAAGATTTATGAACTTGTTCAAACTTGAATTCATTTTGACGTTTTGGGCATGTAATATTTTGGGACTGTAAGTTTTAATATTTTGGACATGTTATGTTATATTTTGGAACATGTAATGTATTATTTTGGTTTTGGCAATGTATTTTTGAACTAGAATTATTTATTCGGTATATTTGAATTTTCGGACCGAACATGTTCGAACTATTCGAACTGTTCGAGCCGAATAATACCGAATTTTTTCCCTTTTTTTTAAGTTCGAATACTAACCGAATCCTGATATTTTAGGCCCGAAAATTCGAGTCGAATCGAGCCATGTATTCGAAAATGTTCGAGTCAAACCGAACTACTCCAGGTTCGATAGGGTTCGGCTCGTTTACAGGCCTACACTAATTAAAGAACAAAAGAATAATATTCTCTTATATGACAGGAGAAATTAATAATAACTCATATTTTAGGCTTTCAAAACACAAGCCTAAAATTAACTTAAATTCAAGTCTATGAAACATTCTTTAAGAGATTTGCTTTCAATCCATCCGTATCCAAATGTCCCACTTGAAGAAATATCCATAGGATTTTTGGGGATTGTCCTTATCACATTGCTTTAGAGTTGGCTATGACTCAATTTCTTTTTAATATTTCTTTAGGGGAATGCATGTGAGATGTCCCAACCTTATCTTGCACAGTTAGTTAATGAAATCTCAAACCTATAAATTTAATTAAAAAAATATTATATTAAAACTCAACAAAACAAATATTATATTATCTTGCAAGAAATTTTCCATTGATCGTTAATTGCATAGTATTTTTTAAAAGATTTTTGTCAAAAGTCTAGAACTGTTAACGAGCCGAGCTGAGTCCAATCGAGTATTGGTGGTTCCAGCTCTAGCTCGTTTAGCTTACGAGCTCGTTCGAGCTCGTTTGTTTGTTAAGAGAACAAAAAAAATTGTTCAATCTCTACTCGTTTAAAAGATTAAATGTTTTAGGGGAATGCATGTGAGATGTCCCAACCTTATCTTGCACAGTTAATTAATGAAATCTCAAACCTATAAATTATTATATTAAACTCAATAAAAAAGAATCGTTTCCGTTGATCGTTAATTGCGTAGTATTTCTTAAAGATTTTTGTCAAGAATGATACATTTACTAATAAATCAGAGTAGGAGTACGCACATGATTAATAAGGACAAAATTAATTTAAAGTTCCGATGATACCCTATTTTATAGTTATCCGTGTATTTTTTTTTCCATAAATGGCGGTTACAACCAAAACGTAAATAAACGGAAGTATATCCTGGCAATTAAAGGAGGAAAATATAGGAAATTGAATCTTCTCAAATCTTTTATCCAATTTAAAAAACACACAATCATGAGTACGCTTCGGTTACAACTATATATATATATTACGAGTCATGTAATAGTAACACGTGAAGTAACAATGCAATATGAATGATAATTTCCAATATATAGTAAAAATTACGAGTGAAGTAACAGTAACATGTGAAGCAACAATGCTATATGAATGATAATTTCCAACATATAGTAATAATTACGAGTGAAGTAATAGTAACACATGAAGTAACAATGCTATAAGAATGATCATTTCCAACATACTTACGAGTGACTACTTCTTTGTATATTGGTTGTAACTATTTCTTTGTATAAGTTACAACATTTTTTTCTAGTGTTACTACATTTCTTTATTGTAACTATATTTTATTAATTGTTACTATTTCTTTTTATGCTTATTGTGTAACTACAATGAATAAATTGATTTGGCTGATTCACTCTCCATAATTTAAGGTGCGACATTTACTCCAATTTATTGCATGACATTTACTTCAACTTTTCCATAAAAAAAGAATCATGTGTATTTCGGTCCATTTATTATAAATTTTTCTTTTTTAATCACTTAAAAGGGAAGTTGTCCTTCCATTCTTATTTATGACATTCTTTGTTCTCTTGCCTTTTTTTTTAATGTACACCCGATAGTGTAAAACTATTAGTTTTGTTTTGAAAATAATAAGTTATATTAATATCCAAGTGTAATGTGCTGAGTAGTGACACTTGGCAGCCTTATAGAGTGACACACTAGATTCTGTTGTATAGGAAAGTGTGTATGGATGTAGCTAAAATCTTATAATTAATGAAAATCTGAGATTCTCCAAAGTTCTTCATCTCCTTCAATGGAGATTTTATCTTTTTGTTAATTTCACTTTCCAAACTTGGTATCGGAGCTTAGGATCGTCACCATGAGCTCAGGATCTTTATCTTCCACTATTCCGATGGAAGGAACAGTTGATGTCACCACTACAAGCTCAGGATCAGTTGCTACAACAGTCACCAGAGGTTCGGCAATTACTGGAGGTTCTGTGACTACAACAGACACGCACACTCGACCTCCGGTCATGCCGCTTTTCTATTCAAGCTTCATGTATCTCTCATCGGACTTCTCTACTAGTTTTCCCTTCAGTCAAGTCACCGGAACAATAGTGCCACCGTCCTTTCCTTCACCTTTCAGGTCACCGTCTCCTAGTTCATTACAACAATCTGCTTCTTCATTTCATGGCCATCTTAATCAGACCTATAATGTCAAGTTAACAAGAGATAATTATCTCCTTTGGCGTTATACCATTATCCCTATTATGCGTTGTCACAAACTTGAAGGTTTTCTGTTCTGCACTAAACCTAGGCCATCTACTTCAGGTATATATGCTGCTATTCCTAACCCAGCTGTAGAAGAATGGGATGCTACCGACCAATTACTGTCTGGTTGGTTACTGAGCTCTATCACAGAGCAAGTGATTGTTGAAATTATGGGATGTGAAATTTCACATCAGATCTGTTCTACTCTTGAAGTTTTGTTCAACAATCAGTCTGAGGCTAGGATGTTGGAATATAAGAATGCTTTAACCAGGTCCGATAAAGGCTCAAAGAGTATGAGTGATTACCTTGCCCAGATGAAATCCGATAGTGATGGTCTTACAGCAGCATGATACCCAATCTCCAAATCTGAGTTGATTTTGGCTGCTCTAGAAGGATTGGATAAGGATTATGAAGCAGTTATAGTGAATATAACTTCCAGAATTGGTTCTCTTACATGGCGTGAGGTTCAATCCCAACTCCTGACTCATGAAAGATTACTGGCCAGGTTTAATCCCTCTATATCCACTGGCAACACAACATCACAAGGACCTGCTGCTCATGTTCCTAGTTACTCTCAAGGGTCAGGTTACAGAGGAGGAAAATCCACCTCCAGCAACAACAATAACATGGGAAGAGGTAACACAAGAGGTGGAAGAGGTCGAGGTGGTAGAGGTCAAGGCAGAACTGGTGGCAGGAGTGGCATGACATGTCATTTATGGCAAAAATGGTCATACAGCTCTAGAGTGTTGGCATAGGTTTGAAGAGGATTTTCAAGGACCAGTCACCAACACAAACATAGGAGCACCAAAACAAATATCTGCCTATGTAGAAACTCCTGGAACTGTCAGTGACAATGCCCGGTACCTGGATAGTGGAGCCACAAACCATGTAATAGCTGATATGGGAAACATGAGCATCAAATCAGGTTACAGTGGTGAGGATACCCTTATTGTTGGCAATGGTGAGAGATTGACAATAGCACACATTGGACATATCATACTGAATACACACACCGCAAGTCTTCACTTAAAGCATGTTCTTCATGTTCCACAAATCACAACAAAATTGATTAGTGTTTCTAGACTAATGTGATAATCCTGTTGTGATTGAGTTTAATGGTTTATTTTGTGATGTCAAGGACAAACACACAGGGATACTGCTTCTCTGAGGTCAACTTCAGGATAGACTATATCAGATCAGCCTGCCCCATAATCACAACAACCAGACCTCCCTTCACTCCAAATCATCTGTTTCAGACTCTACTTGTTTCCTTGTGTCTAGTAGACTTGGTGGATGTAATAATCTAGATTCTAATGCTGATGTGTGGCATAGGAGACTAGGTCACCCATCTAGCCAAGTTCTAAGTAATGTTTTGAGCCTTTGTAATGCCAAGTTGAAAAACAGTTTATCATTTTGTGAATCCTGCCAATTTGGCAAAGCTCATAATTTATGTCATCCTTTGTCGGATTCTCATGCAAAATTTATGCTTGATCTTGTGCATACTGATTTGTGGGACCTTCCCCTATGTAATCTGTTGAAGGTTATAGCTACTACATTCATTTCATTGATGATAATACAAGACACACATGGATTATTCTCTTAAAACTAACTCTGAAACATTTTCTGCATTCTTACAGTTTAAGGCCTTAGTTGAGACTCAATTTTCTGGCAAAATCAAGTGTCTACAATCTGATTGGGGAGGGGAATATAGACCCCTCTAAGACTACTTGAATAAGGAAGGAATCAGGTTTAGACATCCTTGCCCTCGTGACCATGCACAACATGGTAGGGAAGAGAGAAAGCATAGACATATAGTGGAGACAGGGCTAACCCTTATGGCTCAGGCATCTATGCCACTAAGGTACTGGTGGCATGCTTTTCATGCTGTTGTTTCCTTGATTAATTGCCATCCTACCCCGTCCAACAAAATATCTCACCTTTTGAAGCCCTCTTTCACAAAACACCAAATTATAAACAGTTCAAAACCTTTGGTTGTGCTGTGTACCCCAATCTAAGGCCTTATCACACACATAAATTCCAGTTTCATAGTAAAAGATGTGTTAATCTTGGACTTAGTACCTGTCATAAGGGCTTCAAGTGTCTTGATACCGGTGGCAGGATTTTTATATCTAATAATGTGGTGTTTGATGAAGTCCTGTTTCCTTTTGCTCATGGGTTTACTTAAGGCCCATCTAGGGAAGTTGTCACTGATTCTCTTGTTGTTCTTCCCTTTTTAACTCTTTCATCCACTCAGGAAGAGGGGCATACTGATATCATGAGGATGACAACTGAGAATGCAGACAGTCAGGTATCTCATGTTTCTTCTTCTGTTTCTGAATTTGTACATGCACCCTGTCACGGATTTTATCTAACAAAGCAAACAAGTAATAAAATTTATAAATCCGGTATTCCCCAAGTGTAGGGATCGTAGTATAGCGATTAATACCGGAGTCGGTCACAGGGAATCGGGGTATCTAGTTCATTAATTCTCCTAAGGTTGATACAATTATTCCTAAACCTAAACTAAAACGGAAAATAAACTGGACAGAGGATTGTCAGTCCAAAGCCAGGAAAATATCGTTGCGAACAAAAGCAAATAAAATAAAACTACAACTAAGAAAACAATAAAACTAACTATCATGATAATGACTGAAGCAAATCAACATAGAACAAACATGATCCACCATCCCGCAACCCTTAATTCTTCCCTATATTATCTTATGATGATTCAATCAAAGTTGTGGTTCACCTAATCAAAGGTATGAATTCCTACTTCCGTAAGTAATCCGTCTATCAATCTCATCATCTTCCGATCTATAGAGATTAACGCTCTCAAAACAAGGTGCAAGATTTATTAGATCTAACAACCTAGAAATCTAACCTATCAACTTCCGTTATGTCAAGGTTAAAAGTCTAATCTTTCCTATGGTGATCTAAGGTTTACACCGATTCCCATCATACGGTAAACATCAAATAGCAATACATCTTCCGATATCGATTGCATAAACAAACAAACAAAGGAAAGAAACAAACTTGAAATTAAACTCACAAAATATCCAAAGGAAGAAATAAAACAACGCCGGAAAAGTTTCCATGGATGCTCCAAGTTCATATCTTCGGGGCCATCATCAAGATCGAACAAGAACAGAAAAGAAACGAAAATAAAAACCTAACTAATCCGCAACCCCAGCCCTCCCGGGGGCCGGGGCGCCTAGGGTTTTTCTCTAATGTATGTATCAATAAGATCAATAATGTGTGTTTTAGGGTTGAAATCGTTGCTATTTATAGAAAAAAGGCGGCCGTCGCTAAGTCGGCCGTGGACGCCCGTCGATGCCTCTCGGACGCCGGTCCATTCTTCCGGACGGAGGTGGACGCCGTTTGCTTCAGCGTCCAAACTCTCTGTATCAAAATCGCACCTCCGGACGCCAGTCCAGCTTGGACGGGACTTGGACGCCCGTTCAGACTCTTTTTCTTCCAAATTCATCTTGATCTTCATTCCAACTTCGTCTCTATCTCTTCCCTTCCATGCAAATCATCACTCGAACATCTTTTAAGCTCCTTTCACCTCATGCAAGCGTACCTACATCACGATAAAAACATGTTAAATGTAACATCTTACATCTAAAGATATTTATCCAATAAAATCACATAATTAGCTCGATTTTGCACTTTAATACTTCTAAAACTCATTTGCTCAATATTTCAATATAAAGCTCGATTTCTATGAAAAACATCCACATATGGGGAAAATTGATATAAAATATATCCTTATAAAACGTATAAAATCACCCTTAACAACTCCCCCACACTTAGCTTTTGCTCGTCCCGAGCAAAACAAGACATAATCAAGACTCGGAGAAAGATAGACATCTCGGCAACCATAACATATTCAATAAATCGAAGTTCACCCAAGTGTGTGTGCAAAGCCATAAAAACTTCCACTAAGTCCAAGCTTGAAAACTCAAAGCAAAACTAGCTAATACCCCATTTAGACTAGAAATATAAAATACGTTATAACATGTACCTCACAAAACGTAAAATATCCCGAAAAGTATGGTCGAATATATTAAAATATTTCCGAAATACTCGAGAGGATAATCCCTACAACATATCTTTCGCCTTTATACTTGGGGATAAGATAGACAATAACTTAGTCTTATATCCATTTTTCATAATACCATTTGCTAAGTTGATTTAACTATTTCACTTTTAACACACATCGTATAGCATATTGCCCTCATTCCCAGCGAATAGGATATTCGAGATATACCCTACCTTACTCCAATCATAAGGCAGCTTCTTCTTCGGGTCGCTGAGCTTTTGGTCATCATAGTGGTATAGGACATACGTGGTATACCCTACCGCACTCAAATCATCGACCGGCTTTCGACACTTATACATAATTATTCATTATTAACTCAACTTTTTCATTTGACAATAAGTTACGTGTCACTTATCACATTCAAACCTTAGATATTCACGGTATAACATACTCCGGATCTAAATACAAACTATCATAAATCTCAAGATACATACGTAGCACTAAGAATCATGACTTATAAGAAAATCAAAAATCACTAATCAAAAGGGGTATAACTTTATAAATTAGCTCATCATTTACTATGGCTCGTGAAAATAGATCTCGGGTGAAACAACTAACTTTCAAACATATGATATACAAAAAATGCACCAATGAATATATAAAAACTTTGAATTGAATTGCCTACTCGGGACAAAACAAAAACAAAAATGTCGAGAAACTTTGAAAATTCTAGCTCATTTTGCATAGAAACACATTGATATAAGCAAATGTGTAGATACACGTCATTCATTCCCCTCCCCCACACTTAAAGATCAACATGTCCTCATGTTGTGCAGAATGAAAGAAAAGATAAAAGACTTAGCTGATTTCAAGCGTTACTCGAACGTTAGTCGTGCCGGAGCCTATATAGTTACACTTAGAACTCGTAACCAGACAATGTAGCTCGACCAAACAGCTAAAAATATACCTGCACGACTTGACAAACACGGAAACATCTCGGGGAAAACGGAGGATTATACCAGAATGAAAAGAGATAGCAAAATCAAGTATTAACAAGAGATAAAGTATCCAATACAACCAAAATAATACAAAACCACCAAAATAATAAAAGTACGGGTGCCTTATGGCTTACATGATCCATCGAAAATAAATAGTAGTAGTAGCAAACGTACAACGAATCATATAAGATTAACAATACAAAACCACAAAATCTATAATCAAACAAATAAGATCAAGGTTGGCTCGGCGCCGCAGAATCATCAGCCGGAGGATCAGAGGAGGGTCCAGAAGGTGGTGCCGTAGTCCTATCTGCCGAGTCAGGTCGCTCCTCGTCTGAAGATGACTCGGACTCGTGTAGAACATCCGCAATGGCCTGCTCAATCTCATCAGCAAAGAGATAATCAATGGAGCTCGGATTGAAGGTTCTGTCGTCCCTCGGCCGCCGGCCCTCACGGATACATTGAAGAATCGACAAAATGTTGTTCTCCGCGTATCCCGAATATCACCCACCATTCCCGGAAACTATTTGCCATGCTTAACCGCATCCTGACAGCGGGAGATAAAGTAGGAAGGGAAGAGGGTCGAGGTGGTGCTGATGAAGAACCAGGCTCCAGAGGTGCCTCCGGCTCAGAATGTCCCGAGGACTTACTCTTTTCTCTCTGTAAAGGCCTAGGGTTCTTCGGTTTATAATCGGCCCCAAACTCAGGCACACCGGCATCGAGACACAAACTGTGGATCAGGTGAGGGACGATCAAGCTCCGCGTGTAAACCTTCTCGGTTGATAGAGATCTCGTCATATAAAGCTTGTCCCACATCCACATTCAAGCCAAACGTCAACGCATACAACATGCCTAGGTCACCAATATGAAAATGTGTCAAGTTGTTTTTAGGCAACAACCGACTCTGAATAAATCGACACTGGACCTTCCAGTCCTCCGTCCAGGTCGTGGTAACCAACTCCTTCCGGTCTCCTCCCGGTCTCAACGTCCAAGCCACATCCGGGCAAACTCGCAACCTCAAATCCTCCAAAGGATCCTGTCCCAAACTCTGTCTATGAACAATCTCCTCCTTGTAATCCCGACCTTCAAAAGCCGCTAAGTTGTATTTCTGATTGATCACCTCCGGTGTAAATGGAACTTCTACCCCTCTAACCACAACCACCTTCGTCCCCAAGTCGGTTTCCGAGCAATTAGCATAAAATTCCCGAACTAGGGAGCCATTTACCGGGGTAGTCGGTATTGTCATCAAGGCTTCCCACTTCCGATCCTTAAGCAACTTAACGAAATCCGGATCGACCTTTTCCTCCAAAGTGGCCCGCTCAATCAACATTGTCCGCGAGAAATAATGTTTAGTATAGGCATCATGAGCTCTAGGGTTCACGAATCTACGAGGCAATGGCATGGGAGCGACGGTTTTAGCTTTCTTTCTAGGTTGGGTAGCCCTAGGTGCAACCGGTTCCTCCTCTCGGGTAGCATGCTCAGTCTCCTCAACTCTAGACGATCCTCCACCTCTCTGAGCTCTAGGCATCCTTACCAAGGGAATATCATCATCTGTTTCAGAGTTCGAGGTTGGTTCATCTCTTAAGGTTGCCCTAGTTTGGGTGGCTCTAGGGGTTGCTCCCGAATACTAACACCCCGGTTAGGATCAACTAACGTAGGATCAGACTCCTTGCGTTTCTTCCCCGCCTCCCGGGCCACTTCCTTACCATGCCTCTTCACCATTGCCTTCTTATGAACCATTATTCAAACCTAGACTAAACCAAACAATCCTAATCGCAACAAGATACCCGTTTAACATCCAAAGCGGGATTTCAAAACAACCAAACCACAACCACCACCATAATCATCACCAAACAACCCATTCATCATCCATCACAACACCATATCACCATAACAGAGCAGAAAGAAACACAAAACCAGAAGAAAAAAAAACGAATCAAGGTAATATTCAAGCTAACGAGCCGACCCAAAGATCGAACTCACAAAAACGTGAATAAAATCCAGAAAAGTTGTTACTATCTTACCAAGTAGGGTGAGTAGATGTTGATCGAGATGAAAACGAGTCCAAACAACACAAATATGGCCTCCAAAATCGAATTTTTTCTCTAAAAAAGTCGGACTGAGGGGGGTGCTGATTCTCCTAAAATATGGCGTGTTGGGGATTTTGGTTACGAAAATCGAAGAGAGGGTGTCAAGAGCGGTTCATAGCACTTGGAATCGCCCAAAATGGTTTAGAATCGAAGATTTTAGGGCAAAAGGAGGAAGGAGAACCGTTTTTTCGCGTTTGAAATTCGAAAAATGAAGGTTCATTGTCGAGGGGTATATATAGACGAGAGGTTGGACGCTCGTCCAACTCGGTGGACGGGTGTCCATTGGGAAATCGATGAACCGGACGGGCGTCCGCTTATTAGACGCTCGTCCAAGAGTTTAAATCACATACAGATTGGAGGGAATAAAGCGTACGGGCGTCCGTGCTTAGTGGACGCTCGTCCAAAAATTGGTCAAGGCGGACGGGCGTCCGAGTTCGGGACGGGCGTCCAAGCGTATAAGTGCAAAAATTATAAAATTTCCATACAACTCAAATTCAAAATTGCACTTTCTTATTAAACTTAACTAAAACTTCAAAAATACAAATAAAAATCAAACGAAGTACATAAAATTACTAGAAAATAAATAAAAACAAATAGAAAACAAAGTGGGTTGCCTCCCACTCGCTTTTGTTTTACGTCGTTTGCTCGACGAAACAACCTAACAACGCTAGTCCTCGTAAATTTCCGACCAATCCACAACTCGGATAAGACGGCGGAGCATGTCAATCGCCGGAGGGAAATCATATTCATCTTGCAAACCCCAATCCTCACCAAATACATCAACACCTCGAAAATGCTCACTTGCGCACTAGCGCTAAATCTGTCGGCATCGGATCATTCGGATTGTGTATGGACGTCCTAGAGCCGCCCGTAACTCCTCGCAGTAGTAAAGTCTCCACCTCCCGAACAACGGGGAACGATAAGAACATAGGTGACCGTCTTGACGCGGGTACTAATGTCAAAGTCTACGTGCAAAACGATGGTTCCTCCCGGTCCGTCATCTACGGTGATCGAGTGGATCTTCCTAAGGAAAGGTAACTCATCCGGCCGAACACCGAAATCCATCTCTAGAAAGCACAACTAACGACGACGATAAAAACAAAAAAACTTAATAAGGCTAAAACTTAATAAACTAAACTTAAATGCTAAAGCATAAAACAAGAATAACTAAAAGAATGATATCTAGGTTGCCCCCTAGTGGCGCTTTTGGTTAATGTCGTTAGCTCGACACCGTTTAACGCTCAGCCTGGGTCAGGCCATTTGACTTTTCTGCCAGCCACTACCTCGTGTAAGCTCTGATCAGTAGTGTAGCTGCAGAAACAGCACTTAACACATGGGGTTAAATCCGTGATGGCTTTCCAAATACGTTTAAACTTCCCTATGGTTGACTTCTTCCTCTCCTGATTCTTCTGATGACTTTTCAGTCGACGCTCCTTCCAATACTCTTCCATATCCCAACTACCAGCTAGAACTTCTTCAGATTGATCATTACCGTCATCCTCTGAAAATAGGTCGGGTGAAAACACGTCAAATTCATCGACTTGTGTAGCACCACACACGAGGATATCGAGGCAACGAACAGTCAAAGGCTTTTCTTTAGGTTCACCAATGTAGTGCTTGCACCTCTGACCGTTGACTCGAAACGGTTTACCACTATAACCGTGAAGTTCTAGAACGCCTCCAGGAATGATTTGGAGAATCTCGAAGGGGCCGGACCAACGTTTTCTCAACTTTCCAGGAAACAAATGTAGCCTAGAATTGTATAGAAGAACTTGTTCGCCGACTTGAATTTCTCTCTTTTTAATCTTAGCATCGTGGAGTAGCTTCATCTTATCTTTACTAATCCTGGCACATTCATAGGCCTGGAGTCTGAATTCGTCTAACTCATGTAATCGCTACTTTGCAATCGATGTTTTCCACAAGATTGGGAATCAAAGTTCGAAACTTTGTAGCCCAAGAAGCTCTATGCTCTAACTCGACAGCAGATGACATGGCTTTCCATAGACCATTTGATATGGAGATGTACCCATAGGGGTTTTATAGGCAGTTCTGTATGCCCAAAGTACATCATCCAACTTCAAACTCCAGTCTTTTCTATGACTGTTTACCGTTTTCTCCAGGATTTTCTTGATACTTTGGTTGCTTCTTTCAACCTGACCACTAGTCATCGGATGATATGGAGTGCCTGTCTTATGACGGACACCATACTTTTCAAGGACTTTCTCTAGGGGTCGGTTGCAAAAATGCGTCCCTTCATCACTGATCAAGGCACGTGGACATCCAAACCTCACAAAGATGTTTTTCTTTAGAAATTTCATGACCGTCTTATGATCATTGTGAGGAGTGGCTTGAGCCTCCACCCATTTAGACACGTAGTCTACGCAGACTAAGATGTATTTGTTGCCGCAAGATGATGGGAATGGT
This sequence comes from Gentiana straminea, assembly GCA_036785695.1. Lineage (NCBI taxonomy): Eukaryota > Viridiplantae > Streptophyta > Magnoliopsida > Gentianales > Gentianaceae > Gentiana > Gentiana straminea. The sequence continues at coordinate 5,119,794 of JAVUPR010000327.1, read as the reverse complement.
CCCATGAAATCGATACCACATACATCAAAGACCTCGCATTCTAGGATGGGTTTCAAAGGCATGTCAAAACGCCTTGTCAGAGTACCGGATCTTTGGCACCTATCACAAGCTTTACAGAAGGCTTCTGTGTCTTTAAAGATCGTAGGCCAATAGAAACCGGATTGGAAGATCTTAGCAACGGTTTTCCACGGACCAAAGTGACCTCCAGTGGGTCCACTGTGGCATTGCTCAATAATATCCCGTTGTTCAGATTCAGGAACACATCTTCTAAGCAAACCATCTTTATAGATCTTAAAAAGATAAGGTTCATCCCAAACGAAAGATTTCAAATCAGAGAAGAACTTTTTCTTCTCCTGATAGGACAATTCTGGATCGAGATATCGGGCATGAAGGTAATTTACAATGGAAGAATACCATGGAACATCGTGAGGACAACCGTCTATCAACATAATGTTCTCTAGAGGAAAGTAAAGATCTATATCATCTGGATCATCCTTTTCCTCACTTAACATCCTAGAAACGTGATCAGCCACTACGTTTTCACTGCCCTTTTTGTCCTTTATTTGAACGTCAAACTCTTGTAGGGTCAATATCCAACGTAGTAGGCACGGTTTGGCTTCTTTCTTAGTCATCAGATACCGCAAAGCAGCGTGATCAGTCCACACGATCACTTGAGCTCCTAACAAGTAACTACGAAACTTGTCCATAGCAAAGACTACGGCCAAAAGTTCCTTTTCGCAGTGGTATAGTTAACTTGAGAGGGGTTCAATATGTGATCGGCGTAATAGATAGGCTGGAACTTCCCTTGGATCTTTTGTCCTAGAACAGCACCAACAGCATAGTTTGATGCGTCACACATAAGCTCAAAGGGTAAGTTCCAATCGGGCGATATAAGGATTGGAGCAGATATTAAACAATCCTTGAGCTCCTCAAACGCTTGCTTGCAGCTCTCATCAAAATTGAACTCAACGTCTTCCTTTAGTAAAGTGGACAGGGGCTTGGCTATCTTGGAGAAGTCTTGAATGAACCTTCTGTAGAAACCGACATGTCCAAGAAAGCCTCTCACTTCACGCACATTCTTGGGATAGCTCATCTTCTCGATCGCTTCCACTTTGGCCCTGTCAACTTCTATACCTTTGGCTGAGATTTTGTGGCCAAGAACTATTCCCTCATCTACCATGAAATGGCATTTTTCCCAATTAAGTACTAGGTTCTTTTCCACACATCTGGATAACACTTGATCAAGATTATCAAGGCAATCATCAAAAGACTGACCAAAAACCGAAAAATCGTCCATAAAAATCTCCTTACACTTTTCTACAAGCCCGTCAAAGATAGCTAGCATACATCGCTGAAATGTAGTTGGGGCATTGCAGAGACCAAATGGCATTCGCCCGTAAGCGAATGTACCATATGGGCAGTGAAGGTGGTCTTTTCTTGGTCACCGGGATCAATGGGTATCCGGAAGTATCCCGAGTAGCCATCTGCAGAAGCGGTAGAATGCGTGTCCCGCCGTACGCTCAAGCATCCGGTCAATGAATGGAAGGGGAACCGATCTTTCATGGTTACCTCATTGAGCTTTCGATAATCGATGCAGACTCTGTAACCAGACAAGTCTCAATGCTATTTCCTCTCCCTTCTCATTTTTCTCAATCGTAATTCCACCTTTCTTGGGAACTACTTGAGTCGGGGAAACCCATTCACTATCCGCGATGGCATAAATGATTCCCATGTCCAGAAGTTTGATGATTTCCTTTTTTACGACTTCTTGCATATGAGGGTTGAGCCTCCTCTGGGGTTGTCTAACACATTTAGCACCCTCATTCGTCTTGATCTTGTGCATACAGATGTCCGGAGATATCCCTCTGATATCTCCTACCTGCCAACCAAAGGCTTTTTCATTTTTCTTCAAGACGTTGATTAATTTCATCTCCTCTAAACGAGAAAGCTTGGCAGATATAATCAATGGAAGCTTGTCACCTTCTCTTAAAAACACATACTTAAGATGTTTAGGCAACGGCTTCAACACCAAATCTGCAGGGTGGTCTTCTAAACTCGACTTAAGATCTCCACTTTTCAACTCAATATCACTGAGTTTACTCTGTGGTCCCACTGCCAAAGCTTCTCCTTCCAACAATTCCTCCTCAATATCAGCTGCTAATTGATCTAGATTTACCACGCCATGAGTATTTAAATTATCAACCAATCGCTCATATTCAGCTTCTACAGCCATGACTTGCTTATCCATATAATCGGTGAAATCATCCGTCATATAATCATTGGAAAAGCCGGTTGGAAGGCCAGAGGGTACTTGAATGGACTTTAAGACATTGTAACTCACCTCTTGATCACCAACTCGGATAGTCACTTGCCCACCATCGCAATCAATGAGGGCTCTAAATGTAGATAAGAAAGGTCTTCCAAGAATCGGGGGACGTTTTCATCTTTCTCCATATCTAAAACATACCAATCAACTCGGAAAGGTAAATCTATCAATCCGAACCAAAATGTCTTTCAGATCCCCGAAGCTTTCTTAGAAGATCTATCGGCGAATTGTAGACTCATAGTAGTGGGTTCTAAAGCCTTTGTAAACCGAGCATTTGCATACGTACATTGGCATAAGACTTATAGAGGCACCTAGATCACACAAAGAATTAGGGAAGACTAGACCTCCCATTAACACTTGTAAGTACGAACTTACCAGGGTCACCTCTTTTAATTGGTAAGTCTTCATAATTAATCATGGAGCAATCCTCACCAATTTGCCTTTCCATGCTCGCTAACTTCTTTTTCGAAGACACAACATCCTTGATGAATTTTGTATACTTAGGCATCTCGACCAAGACTTCGATAATGGAAGATTTACACCGAGTATTTTTCAAAAGGTTCAAGACCTTTTCGTACTTTTTGTCCTCACTCAAGGGAATGTTGCTCTTTCTCGGTGGAAATGGAAGCTTCTTAAGGTCACTCTCGAAAAGACTTTCTTTGAGGATGCGCTTACAGCTTTGTCTTCCAGATCTTTCCATCGAACAGCTTTTTCAGATTTTTTTGTAGTCAGGGGATTAGCCTCCTGACTTTCGCTTGCTTTTTCAGTCCTCGAGGGATCAGCCACTTGGGGATCTCCAACTTCTTCACCTCTCAGGGGATCAGCCACCTGAGTTTTCTCTTGCAGTTGAGGGGAGTGTAGGTGCTCAACTTCCCCTCCTGCCTTATCAATGGCGGGGAGGGGCTAGTGGTTTCCCGATGGGAAGGACCACTAACTTGAGTACCGCTTCTCGGATTCATTGCACTCGGCCTCCTCTTTACCGTATTGAATTGATGGCACGAGGTCGGTACATGGGCCTTTGTTCAACTCAAATTTCGAGCAACTTGACCACCCTTTGGATTCTTCTCGGTGAAACAGGCGGCCCACGGGGGTCTGAGAAGCTAACTGTTCGGCTAGTTGCCCAATTTGTCTCTTCGATTCTTCATTGATCTACTTTGCTCCTCCAATTTAGCTTCAAGATTGTTAGATTGGGAGGGGCTTTGAGAATTTTGGAAATTTTGAGCATAGGGCTGACTGGGCCGACTTTGGACTGCAGAATTAGAATTGGCGGGCCAATTCTGATTGAACCTTTGAGTAGGATTGGAAAATTTTGAATTTTGGTTTTGATTAAAACCCGGGTTTTTATTGAAATTCTGATTCGAATTAGGATTAAAACTTAAAGATGGATTAAACCCTTGGTTTTGAAAATTGTTCGGGCCAGAAAACTGATTGAACCTTTGATTGTTCTGGCCATAGAATGCATTCACTTCAGCATTCTGTCCGTTCATAGGACAGGATCTAGAAGTGTGCCCCACCTCATCACAATTCTGACATGTGACTTGATTGTACTGTCCATAATCATGAACAACATTCACTTGATAAGGTGCAGGGGGATTAAATTGACACTGGCCATTCATATGGCCATGGTCAAGCGAAGCGATTTTCGCGTAACCCGAGGGTTCTGTGGAAAAGAAGAAGTTTGATTTATCGGATTTGAAACTTGAGGTGTTGCCATCTCGCTTCTGCAGCATGGCGATCAAACTTTGCAAATTGACTTCCTCGACCTTGGGAGGAGGAGGTGCTTGAATTGCTTGATAAGAGGGGGCGTAGTTGTACTTTGCAATATCCTCAAACAATGCCCATCCCTCTTCAGGTGTTTTCTTCAGAAATGCCCCACTAGAAGAACTATTGACCATGCCTTTTGTAAGCTCGGTCAATCCACTAAAGAAGGTGTTGACTTGCCTTTCCAGTGGCAAGCCATGGTGGGGGCACTTTCTAAGAAGAGACTTGAATCTCTTCCAACATTCGAAGAAAGATTCATTCTCTTTCTGATAGAAAGTGAATATTTCATTTAAACATTGGGCCGTCTTTGAAGGTGGAAAATATTGACTCAAGAACTCCTTTTCGAGTTCTGCCCAGGTGGTGATAGATTCAGAAGGGAGAGAGGTGTACCACTCTTTAGCCTCTCATTTTAAAGAAAATGGAAATAGTTTAAGCTTGATCGCATCCTCATTTACTCCTTGGATGCGTGTAGTGCCGCATATCTCCAAGAATGTATGTAAGTGGGTATGCGGATTCTCTGATTGATAGCCATGAAAGATTGATGCATGCTGCATCATCTGGATAAGTCCCGGATTGAGTTCGAACGTTTGTGCAGTAATGGCTGGAATAACAATAGCCGGGTTGACTTTAACTTCGCCTGGCATGGCGTAGTCTGCCAACGTACGTCTATTATTAGCGGCCATTATTACGAGATCTTCAATTTCCTTTATTAGGGTTTGTTCAATTTCTTGATCGGTTGAACTTTCTTCGCCGGAAGGATCGGCAAAACGAAGTCTTCGCCTATTAGGTCGGACTATGGTCCGCTCGAGGTCAGGTGAAAAGAGTAGTGGTCCTTTCTGACTTCGAGTTTGCATAAACCGAAATTCAACTCAAGATGTTGAACCTAAAAACTAAAGAAAATTCAAGAGCCTAAACTAGAATTAAAAACCTAAAGAAAAGAAAGGGAAAGAAGAAAAAGAAACAAAATTATTGAAGAAAAAGGGGCCAGACGGACGTCCAAGGGTTTGGACGGGCGTCCAGGTGGAATTTGGGCTGGACGGGCGTTTAGTGGTCCAAACGCTCGTCTGAAAGGCAGAATAGTTGAACGGGCGTCCAAATTTTTTGGACGCTCGTCTGAGTGAATAAAGAAAGAACAGAATTGATAATTTTCCAGCGGACGGGCGTCCAAGCTCCCAGACGCCCGTTTGGCAGCGGGAAAATCAAAAAAAAAATTGCAGAAAAGAAAAGAAAGTAGGACGGAACGACAGAAAAACAGCAAGAAAGACGATCTAATCTCAAAGGAAACTACTAAGGGAAGGTCTTAAACCCTAACTAAACCCTAATTATCTTCTTAACAACTACCTAAAACAATTATCAACTAAAGACAAGAATTTAAAACGAAATAAAAACAGGAAAAACAGAAACAAACAGAAGAAAAAAAAACGAAAAAACAAAAACTAGACAACCGTCCGGTTCCCCGGCAACGGCGCCAAAAACTTGTCACGGATTTTATCTAACAAAGCAAACAAGTAATAAAATTTATAAATCCGGTATTCCCCAAGTGTAGGGATCGTAGTATAGCGATTAATACCGGAGTCGGTCACAGGGAATCGGGGTATCTAGTTCATTAATTCTCCTAAGGTTGATACAATTATTCCTAAACCTAAACTAAAACGGAAAATAAACTGGACATGAGGGATTGTCGGTCCAAAGCCAGAAAATATCGTTGCGAACAAAAGCAAATAAAATAAAACTACAACTAAGAAAACAATAAAACTAACTATCATGATAATGATCGAAGCAAATCAACATAGAACAAACATGATCCACCATCCCGCAACCCTTAATTCTTCCCTAGATTATCTTATGATGATTCAATCAAAGTTGTGGTTCACCTAATCAAAGGTATGAATTCCTACTTCCGTAAGTAATCCGTCTATCAATCTCATCATCTTCCGATCTATAGAGATTAACGCTCTCAAAACAAGGTGCAAGATTTATTAGATCTAACAACCTAGAAATCTAACCTATCAACTTCCGTTATGTCAAGGTTAAAAGTCTAATCTTTCCTATGGTGATCTAAGGTTTACACCGATTCCCATCATACGGTAAACATCAAATAGCAATACATCTTCCGATATCGATTGCATAAACAAATAAACAATGGAAAGAAACAAACTTGAAATTAAACTCACAAAATATCCAAAGGAAGAAATAAAACACTGCTGGAAAAGTTTCCCATGGCTGCTCCAAGTTCATATCTTCAGGCCATCATCAAGATCGAACAAGAAAAGAAAACGAAAATAAAAACCTAACTAATCCGCAACCCCAGCCTCCCCAAAGGGGCTGGGGCCGCCTAGGGTTTTTCTCTAATGAGTATGTATCAATAAGAGTCAATAATGTGTGTTTTAGGGTTGAAATCGCGCTCGCTATTTATAGAAAAGTAAGGCGAGCGGCCGCCGCTAAGTCGGCCGTGGACGCCCGTCGATGCCTCTCGGACGCCGGTCCATTCTTACGGACGGAGGTGGACGCCCGTTTGCTTCGGCGTCCAAACTCTCTCGTATCAAAATCGCACCTCCGGACGCCGGTCCAATATTCTCGGACGCCGGTCCCGCCTGGACATAAAATATATCACGTATAAAATCACTCACACCCTGTCACCAAGTAAAATACCAAGTCCAACAGATATGTCACTAGTTCCCACTATGAATGATCAGTCACCAGCTGCACAAGATCACAGTATACATGATCAGACAAGTCCTGACACTGATCACACTGATGCACCTGAGTCACCTGCACCACCACCACTAGTAAAACATCATCCTATGCAAACTAGGTCTAAAAGTGGAATATTCAAACCAAAAGTGTGTTCACCAGCTATTGTCAGTGCTCACTCATTTCCCACAGAACCAAGTAATGTGTCAGAAGCACTGAATCACACAGAGTCGAAGCATGCCATGAATGAAGAATTTAGGGCTCTCATGCAGAATGAGACTTAGGAATTGGTGCCTCTACCAATAGGCAAGTCTGTGGTTGGAAACAGATGGATTTACAAGTTAAGTTGAAGCCTGATGGAACAGTTCTGAAGTATAATGCAAGGTTAGTTGCAAAAGGGTACGGTCAACATTATGGAGTGGATTACACTGAAACCTTCAGTCCTGTGGCAAAATCATCCACTATAAGAATCATACTTACCTTGCTGTTTTCTTCAATTGGCATGTGAATCAAATTGATATAAACAATCCTTTCCTTAATGGACCATTACAGGATCCTGTGTATATGGATCAACCAGAAGGTTTCATTGATACAACAAAACCTCAGTATGTGTGTAATTTGAAAAAGGCTCTCTATGGCCTTAAATAGGCCTCAAGGGCCTGGTTTGATGCTTTGAGAACACAAATGTTGGAGTGGGGGTTGACTCAGTCTGTATCATATACTTCCTTGTTCATGTTCAGCTTGAAGACTCAAGTTCTCATTATCTTGGTGTATGTTGATGACATACTTGTGACAGGGAATTCCTCACATTTGATTCAAAAGTTTATCAGATTGTTGGATTCAATATTTTCTCTCAAAGATCTAGGACAGGTGTCACATTTCCTGGGGATGCAGGTATACATAGACTCTACTAGGAATGTATCTGAATCAGTCCTATTATGCTTCTCAGCTCCTGAAAAGAATGAATATTCAGTATCTTAAGCCATGTCCAACACCTATGGTACCTGGCAAACAGCTTGCCCCAAAACAATGTGAACCCCTTGCTAATCCTAGCCTTTACAGAAGTGAAATAGGAGCTTTGCAGTACCTAACATCTACTAGACCAGACATTGCATACACTGTGAATGTCTTGAGTCAATTCATGCAAGATCCTTATACAAGCCACTGGCATGCCTTGAAGAGACTTCTGAGATTTGTACAAGGGACATTGACTCATGGTCTGCATTTTATTCCCAGCAATGACCTGAAGCTGAACCTACATGGATTCACTGATGCAAATTGGGCAGCCTGTCCCACAGACAGAAGATCCACATGGGACTACTGTGTTTATCTTGGAAATTCTTTAATCACTTGGAGCTCCAAGAAACAGTCTGTGGTAGCAAGGTCTAGCTGTGAATCTGAGTATAGGGCTCTATCTAATTTGGGTGCTGAAATTCAGTGGATAGTCCACCTGTTGCAGGAAATGAAGTTCATGCTATCTTCTGTGCCAATACCGTGGTGTGGCAATACATGGGCAACAAACTTAGCTCAGAATCCAGTCTATCATGCTGGAACAAAGCACATTGAAGTGGATGTTCACTTTATTAGGAATATGGTGCTTGAGAAGAAGATCAAAGTCTGCTACATACCATCCAGTGAGCAGGTTGCAGACATATTTACCAAACCATTGCCTTTTTCTCCTTTTGACAAGTTTAAGGGTAAACTCAATTTAGTTGATTCATATTTTCGTTTGAGATTGGTTGAAAATAATAAGTTATATTAATATCCAAATGTAATGTGCTGAATAGTGACACTTGGCAGCCTTATAGAATGACACACTAGATTATGTTGTATAGGAAAGTGTGTCTCCCCCTTTATGTATGGATGTAGCTAAAATCTTATAATTAATGAAAATCTGAGATTCTCCAAAGTTCTTCATCTCCTTCAATAAAGATTTTATCTTTCTGTTAATTTCACTTTCCAAACTGTTTAAATGATTAAATTGTTTACATACATTGTAGGTCCATTTGTAAACATGAAAAACGATTAGTATTTAATATCTATTGTTCTTTTGGCTTTTTACATTGTTCATGTCTCATTCAATTGCCAAGTTGCATCCCTTTTTAATAAAAAGAAATTAAAAAGAACAGTAATTTTAAGATTTGCCCTTGTGCATAATGTCCAATCCTCTTTTGGATGTAATTTCTGCCTGCACTTCTGATATTGTCATTTAATAAAATCATTTTTCCTAAAAAAAAATTATCCTGAATCGAATTTGGTATATGTGTGAAAAGACTCTCAATTATTTAATGAACACCGTATATAGCGTAAACCTATTAGTTTTGATTAAATCATCAACTTCTTTACTTACTTGAAATATAGGTTCGATTGTAAACATGAAAAACGATTAATATATAAAATATCTATTGTTCTTTGGCTTTTTACATTGTTCATGTCTCATTCATTTGCCAAGTTGTATCCCTTTTTAGTTTTTAATTAAAAAAGAAATTAAAGAGCTAGAACAGTAATTTAAAGATTAGCCCTTGTGCATAATGTCCAATCTAATAAAATAAGATATATTTATGATTTGCATTTATCGCAAGAGCTGGACTGCACAAATAATTTTGGGTGCTCAAACTGCCACTCCGTTTGACATTAGTGGATGTTAATATGAAACTTTATGCTTTTTGATATTATATTCAACCAATGTTTTTACTTAATTTGCATGTGCTATGTTTCAACTGGAAGAGCATAAAGATTGGAATACAACGTCTTCGTTATTTGTATTTGTCTTCGTTATTTATATTGGCAAATTTTATGGCGGTCATGGACCAAATATAACTTTGTGATCCAGGATCAATAGAAATTCAGAAAAAGACATGGGGCTCAACCGTGTAAAATATAAATACCATGTATTTACAAATTTACCCCTCTTTTAAGAATTCTTATTTGATGCATAAGTATGACATGGTGGTCCTGAACCCATAAAACTACTGATTTGTATTTAGGGGAAGGGTAGGCGGATTCAAGAATCTGTTCCAGTACCGTAGTCTAACTACATCTTTTAACCCCAAAATGACTTTTCTTAATATCAAAACTATATTGTTTAAATAGTAAAAAGAAATCCGGATTTCAATGACGTCATGTGACCCACCTTGATTCAAGTAGATATGGGGGGGTAGAGATACATACAGGAGCAAGAAAAACCTTTATTGCGTGTCTTTCATCGTCTCTTTTAGCATTTTTTTTATATAATTATTTCTTAATGAAAACTTTAACATAAATATATAACACATAAACATTTCTCTCTTTTAGCTTTTCGCTATGCTTTATTTTCATATTTGGTTTGTTTAATCGCTTTAGGAGTGAGTACCCGTTAATTGTTATACAATAAAATTTAGAACTTAATAAAAGAAAGGACTATGTCTCCAGGCTAATCTGAGCTCGCGAGCTTTTCGAACCGCTTGAGATCGGAACACCTCTATCGGGGGAATCTGCTTATCGTTTTGATGGAGTATCTCGTTGCGCCAATGCCATATACTCAGAATGAGTTCTCTAAACAGAAATTTCCAGAACTCCAGATTATCTTTTTTGTACATATTCCTGCTAAGGCAGGTATCGAGCCACCGGGGAACTTCATGGACAGTGGTAAACTCGTTCCAGCATTGCGGATGAATTACGTGCTTCCAAACTTTTTCACCCATCCACAATCCCGCAAAGCATGGAGAGTCGTCTCGCTATGGTTTTTGCAATTGACACATATGTCTGTATCAATGATGTGTCGTTGGTATAAAGTAGCGGCTGAAGGGAGAGCATTATGACGGATCTGCCAGAGAAGAATGTTGCCTCGAAGCGGACCTTTAATTTTCCAAATCTGCTTCCAGCCTGCCTCATCAAGCCCTAAGGGGAGCGTGGCTTTTCGAATTTCAGAATAGGCCGAGCTAACAGAAAATTTACCCGAAGTGACTGGCTTCCACATGGGCCGACCCACATCATCCACGGAAATTGCTTCCCTCAATTCTCTAGCTGCGTAGCAGATGTGTCTCCAAATAAAAGAGCGGCCTGGCTTAGGTGGTTCAAGTGGTGAGCCATATTTTTTCCAAAGAATTTGAACCCAGAGTTTGTTCTGATCGGTCAGAAGTTGCCAAACGAGCTTTTCTAGGAGTGCAATATTCATGTCCCGTGCCTTTCTGATTCCTAGCCCGCCAAGATTTTTTGGACGACATATAGTATCCCAAGCAACATGATGGATATTTCTTTTGTACCCGTTAATTGTTGACACAAAACTTGATATGTGAAAGAAAAAAAGGAATAAAAGAGGTGGGAAAAAAAGTACTACTATTATTTTTTGGGATAAAATGAATGTTTTGACAAGTTGGGTTGTGATCGGGATCTTAAATAGAGACCCATTATGCTGACAGCGAAACACAATGTTAACATCGGATTGGCTGAACATACGTCACAAAGCTTACGTGGACGCAGCATGATTAGAATATAAAAAGCTCTCAGCTTTCCCATTGTAAATACGCAGAAAATTATTTCAAAATTAGAAAAAAGAAAGAGAAAACCCTAGAAAGCTTGTTCGCCGTCAATGGCGTCTTTTTCCATTTTCTGAGTTTGCTTCTGTTGCTGTTGATTTCTCCGGTCTTATCTTCTCGATTCTTTTGTTTTCGTCATGGTATCAGAGCGTACAACCTCAGATTTGTGATTCGTTCAAAACTCTAATCCATGGCTCACCAAAACCAAAATCAAATCGTACCTTTGTGTCCTTATTATTTGCACCCAAACGAAAATCCGTCTCTCGTGCTAGTGGAAACAGAGCAGAATCAAGACTTAGAGGCCCAAGTGAGCGATGTTCCTGCCTTTACACAAGAGTAGTTGAATCAATTGATGAACATAATGGAAATGACACAAAAGCAAGTTCGGAAGGAGGAACGGTGGGTGAAATGGTAAGTGTGAATCGAACATCACTTTAAGTCTCCTTTCTCAAAGCACTGGACTATAGATTCAGGTGCTTCTGATTATATTACATGCAATTTTGATCTCTTCTACACATACAAACATGTTTCTCATATAAACATCACCCTTCCAAATGGTAGTTGCACCTTAGCCACGTATAAAGGAACTGTGAAATTATCGGACGAGTTGAGCATTCACAATGTCCTGTTTGTACCTTCCTTCAAGTATAATTTGATCTCCTTAAGTATACTTTTGTTAAATAAGAACTTATCTGTGATTTTTTTATTCTGGTGTTTGTTTAATTCAAGATAATTTGACCAAATGGAAAATTGGGTTAGCTAAACTCCATAGAGGCCTGTATTACCTAGATCAAGAAGTTTTCACATCTCCATCTTCCCAGCCTATTTGCTTCTCACATCAAGTAAATAAAGAAGCTGCATACACTCTCATTGGAAGTCCTGATGCTCATAGATGGCATCTTAGATTGGGACATATGTCAAATAAAGTCATTAGAACCGTAAAGCAATGTGAACCTACAGTTGTTTCAAGATTGAGAATTGCACCGTTTGCCATCTAGCTAAGCAAAGAAAACCATCTTTTCCATTGAGTAAATCTGTTTCTCAACGCATTTTTCAGTTAATACATGTGGATTTATGGGGACCGTATAGGCAACCCACCATATACGGTCAACGTTATTTTTTAACCGTTGTAGACGATTGTTCCAGGTACTCGTGGGTCTTCTTGATGAAATATAAGTCGGAAGCTAGCACTCTCGTAAAAACATTTTGCACATATGTTGAAACACAATTCTCTGTAAATGTCCAAACCATTCGATCTGACAATTGAATGGAATTCGAATTGAGGGATTAATTTTTTTAACAGCAAGGGAATAGTGCACCAAACTTCATGTGTAGGTACTCCCGAGCAAAACGGCATCGTAAAACGCAAACATCAGCACATATTGAATACAGCTAGAGCCCTAAAAATTCAATCTCAAATCCCTATAGGGTTTTGGGGGTTCTATGTCCAACATGCCACATTTCTTACAAATCCAACACCATCCCCTGTTCTTAAACTTTCCACACCCCATCAGCAACTTTATTCCACGATGCCAAAGTATGCAGGCATTAAAGTGTTTGGATGCTTGGCTTTTGCTGGCAATGAAACTCCAAATAGATCCAAATTTGACAATAAAAGTTATCCATGTATCTTCTTGGGATTTCCAAAAAATACTAAGGGTTTTATTTTATTAAATCTTCAGACCCGCAAAGTTTTCATTTCCAGAAACGTGTTATTTCATGAAGATGTCTTCCCATATGCCCTTAAGCATTCAACCAATTCTCCCTTATCCACATATTCTTATCATATACCTGTTTGTGACAACACCTTACCTTTCAACCTACAATCCATACCTACAACAAACTCCTCAAGCTCCACTCCTAATACAACCCCATCCTCTCCTACCCATTCCAATTCCATACCCACTCCAGAATCTTCAAATTCTACTCCTACTACAAACCCATCATCACCTTCTACCCCCTGCAGCTCCAATCCCTCCCAATTCTCCAAACCACCTCCCAGCCGACATTGACACATCAGCCAATCCTGCCAATACTAATCATCCAACTCCAACCATTAGAAGGTCTGCTAAAACCATTCATACCCTCAAATATCTCCAAGATTATGTGTGCAATTCATCTACCATCACTAGCTCACCTTATCCTATTCAAAATTGCATGTCATTTGATTATTTAGCTCTTAACTATAAACAGTTTGCTTTGAGTTTGACTGCTTCAGGTGAACCAACTTGCTACCAGCAAGCTGTGTCAGACGAGAATTGGAAAAAGGCTATGGAATCTAAGATAGCGGCTCTCCAAAAAAAATGCTACATGGGATATTGTCTCTTTCCTTCCGGGAAAATAACCAGTCGGATGTAGATGGGTATACCGAGTGAAATACAAGCCCGATGGCACTATAGAGCGGTACAAGGCGCGTCTTGATGCCAAAGGGTATACCCGACAACTAGGTGCCGACTACAATAACACATACGTCCCAGTAGCCAAGTTGACTACAGTTTGAATCCTGTTAGCCGTGGCAGCAGCCTCCGGGTGGAATTTGGAGCAACTGGATATTAATAATGCATATCTTAATGGGGATCTCATCGAAGAAGTATATTTGAGCCTGCCACCCGGGTTCAGCACTACCATTCCTAAGGCTGTTTGTCGACTTAAGAAATCGCTTTACGGCCTTAAACAATCAGGGAGGCAATGGAATGCCAAACTCTCCTCTTTCTTAGTACAACAGGGGTTCCAATAATCCCGTAGTGATTATAGCATGTTTACCAAAGGCAAGGGATCTGATTTTGTGGCATTGCTGGTTTACGTCGACGATATAATCCTTGCGGGTCCCAATTCCACACTCATTCAGGAGGTAAAGCAGCTCTTGGACAAGCAATTCAGCATTAAAGATCTAGGTAAGTTGCATTATTTCTTAGGTGTCGAAGTGGCTAGATTGCCAAAGGGTATATTTTTATCACATCGAAAGTATACAATTGATTTGCTGCAAGAGTAAGGGTTATTGGGTTGTAAACCGGCACTTACCCACATGATTACCAACGTGAAATTGTCCAAAGATGATTCAGCCTTGTTGCCAGACTCCACAGGGTTTCGAAGCCTTGTAGGCAAGCTCATTTACTTAACGTTTACGCGTCCGGATATTAGCTTTGCTGTACAACAGCTTTCCCAATTTTAAGATTGCCCCACAATTAATCATCAACAAGCCGCAATGCATCTACTCCGGTTCTTGAAGCGTGATCTTGGTCTTGGGCTCCTTTATCCTGCATCTGCTGACTTTAATGTGACGGCGTATTCGGATTCCGATTGGGCAAGTTGTTTGGACACACGCAGGTCTGTCACAGGCTGGTGTATATTTATGGGCAAGTCATTGGTTTCATGGAAAGCTAAAAAGCAAACCATTATCTCCCGCAGCTCCGCCGAAGCTGAATATCGGTAACTCGCTTCTACTGCTTGTGAGACTGCAATAGTTGACGTTTTTACTTCATTATCTTGGAAACAAACACCGGTTGCCCATTCCCTTACATTTTGATAATCAAAGTGCCTGCTATATTGTCGAGAACCCGGTGTTTTATGAGCATACGAAACACATTGAACTTGACTGTCACTTCATTTGATACAAATTTCAAGCTGGACTTCTTACTCCTACATCTATCTATTTGTCACAGCAATTACCGGATTTGTTCACCAGACCATTAGACTCTCCGCGATTCAAGTGGTTATGTGACCGGATTGGGCTGATGTCGATTTACTCGAAGTCCAGCTTGCGGGGGCGTGATAAGGATTAATACACACGTGTGCTAACAGCGAAGCACAATGTTTAACATCGGATTGGCTGAACATACGTCACAAAGCTTATATGGACGCAACATGATTAGAATATAAAAGGCTCTCAGCTTTGCCATTGTAAATATGCAGAAAATCATTTCAAAAAATAAAAAGAAAGAAAGAGAAAACCCTAGAAAGCTTGTTCGCCGTCAATGACGTCTTTTTCCATTTCCGAGTTTGCTTCTGTTGTTGTTGATTTCTTCGGTCTTATCTTCTCGATTCTTTGTTTTCGTCACACTGTAATACTCAGAGTCAATTTTAGCCTCGATCAAAAATCGAACCGGAACTGAGATCAAAACCCTATTTGGGAGAGTGGTTTAAAAGGACAAAAAAGAGGAGGAAAATAAGAATCAGGACAATGAAAATATAAATTGGGTGATAAGGACAAATCCACTGTTCATAACCCAAATTCACTGTTTGTTGCAGTGGAACTGACCTCAAATCCAATGTTTCACTATCACATTGGAATAAGGACATGTCCTTTTAACCCGAAAAAAATTCCACTATCTCTTTGCATATTTTTATATTCAAAATTGTTTTTTTAACAATAAACCCTTTTTTAAAAGGAACCAAAACCCTTTTAAGCTTGAATGAATAATCAAATAATTAATGATCGGTAAAAAGCAGATAAAATATGGGTTAATGTGTGTTTTAAATTGAGTTAATGATAGCTGTTGGGGAGATTTTGCATCATTAAAACAAAAGAAAATTTATAAACCTATACTACCATGCAAAACTACCTCCTAACCGGCCGAATACCGGGTAGTTGCTAGTAAAGTTGGATAAGTACGGGTATCGATCCTCAGGGAAAAGGGATGTAGAATCTAATTTTATTAATCTCCCTAAATTGTCACTACTAAAACTAAACTGGAAACGGAAAACGAATAAACGAAACAACAAACGTAAAAACGAAGATAAAAACATAAATCTAAATCTAAACTATAACTGAGAATAAAAACAAATTATACTAAGCTAAAGATACATGGGATCAAACAATCATACAAACTAAGTGATCTCAATCCTAGTTTATTCTCATGATTTCAATTCAAGTTGTGGTTTAACCTTTACACGAGAACCAAACTCCTAATTCCTTAGTGAATCCGTTTCTCAGCTATGAATTCCTAATTCCTTAGTGAATTCAATTATTGATCTCTCTCTTCGAATGTTGAGATCAATATTCAATACAAAACGAAGGTTTAGATTCAAGTTAACTTCCGTATTTTAGAACCTAGCAACCTAGATAATTAACCAATTAATTTGTCACGGATTAACGGTTAAAAATCCTATCTTTCTATGGTGATCTAGTTTGCGCAACTTCCGTATTTTGTAAACTATCAATAAGCGAACAATCTTCCGATATAATTCACATAATAGCATCATAGTCGCATAGAAAAGATACAAAACGAATTAAAGATCACAAAAGTAAATAAATGACTGAATTAATTGAAAAGAGATCAAACTCACATAGTTTTGCACAAAGGTTGAACACCATGAATCGAGTAACGAAAATAACGAAAAAAACTACATCTAATCTAACCCCGGATCACCCGAGCACAAGGCTCGGGTGACCGGCCTTGAAATCCTCAAGAAGGGCCGCCGCTGTGTGTTGTGTTGCCGCGGAAAATTATGTATGTTATTCTATCAATTAGGGTTGCTTTGCTTGCTTGCTTTTATAGAATACAAAGGTCGGCTGAGGCACATCTTTAATGTCGGCTGAATGAATCCTAAATTAATTAGGATTTTTGCATGCGGATGGGAGAATTAATTCTAAGTCGGTTGCTACGGGATTTGTCTGGACGCTCGTTTGAGTAATGTGAACGCCAGTTCAGCAGCTTGTGGATGCCAGTTTAACGTTTTGAACTCAAACTTCTAAAATTCATATCTTGAGTTGTAGACCTCCAAAAATTATGATCCGAATGTCATAAAAAAGCTCTCGGGAAACTCTACAACTTTCATTAAGGACTCTTCTTCAGAAAACGCCTTTTTGATTAGCCCGTCGTATTACGAGTATATTTCGGGATTTTCCACTTGAATTCATCTCTTTAAAATCATCCTTTCCATCAACAATGTGTATCTATAATGTAGGAAAAACATACCAAAGCGTAACACAATCCTAAAATAATATAAAATCATGATTTAAACACATAAATCGCTACGTTTTGCAATTTAACCTATTAGAAACACCATTTACTCAATTAATCGATTATAAGCTCGATATCTATGAAAAACATCTATATATAGGGAAAATTGATGTAAAATATATCCTTAAAAACACTACAAATTGACCCTGAACAACACCCCCACACTTAAACTTTTGCTCGTCCTCGAGCAAAACAAAACATAACCGAGCTCGAGATAAATAAACATCTATGCAAATATAAAGCATATTTAATAACTTAGAAGTTCACCCGTGTAGTGTGTGCATAGCCATAATAAACTTCCACTAAGATCCACAATTGGAAAGTTATTCAAACCAAAACTAGCCAGGTTTCCCATTTAAAATAGAAATATTCAAAAACCATAACATGCACTTTACAAGACATACATATTCCGAAAAGATTAATAGAGAGCATCTAAAATATTTCCGACATACTTAGAGGATAATCCCTACAACATATCTTTCAGTTTATACTGGGGATAAGATTAACGATAACCAAGTCGTTAACTTATTCATACCATTTCTTATGTAGTTGATTTAATTGTCTTTTTCATTTATACGCATATTAGAATGAGCTCTTACCCGTCATAGTAGAATAGGATGTTTCGGGATAACACCCTACCTTACTCAAATCATAAGGTAGCTTCTTCTAACTGTCGTGAGCTTTTAGTCATCATAGTGGTATAGGACATACGTGGTACACCCTACCTCACTCCAATCATCGACTAGCTTTCGACATACTCATAATCATTTCAACTTTAAAACAACTTTTTAAACAACATTAGTTACGTTTTACTTATCACATTCAAACCTTAAGATATTCACAGTATGTCATACTTTAACTCTAAATACAAACTATTAAAATTTCCAAAATTAGTATGGAAGCAAAGAATCATGCGATAATCATCAAAAATCCCTAACTAAATGGGGTAGGCTTTTATCATTTAGTTCATCATTTACTATGGCATGTGAAAAAGAGTGTCGGGTGAAACAACTAACTTATCAAACATATGATTTATAGCATCAATGACTATAGAAATAACGAAAATCAACATGCATTGCCTACTCGGGACAAAACGAAAACAAAAATGTCGAATTTTTTTGAAAATTTAGCTCATTTTGCATAGAAATATAATAGAAATTTGAGCAAACGACTCATAGATACATATAAACCATCCTCTCCCCCACACTTAGATTGCAACTTGTCCTCAAGTTGTGCAGAATGAAAAAGAAAAAGAAAACTTAGCTGATTGTATGCCGAAAGGGAGCTATTCTGGAAGTGTTTCGAACCAAATCCAAAAATTCCCGACGAACTCAGTAGACTATGGACCATCCACCGGAAAACTGATATCATCTGAAAACTCACAATAGCTAATGCAAATACCCTGCACACTTGACAAACATGAAATACCTCGGGGATAGGGGGAAGATAACATATAAAGCACAGGAAAGGAAGTCATATAGAATTTTTAGATTAAGCTCATATAAAGATGGACATATACATGGAATATTACAAAATAGTAGGGCTAGGTGCAACTATATGAAAATGCATTACAATGCAATCTACGTGAAAAATCCTAAAAATAAAATAAAAACGAGGTAGTATTACGGAAACCGACATTAACGAAAACAAAAGAAAATAGAGAAAAAAAACTACACTCAAAAAGAAAAATAAACTAGGTGGTATTACGAAAACCGACAGTGACCACACTTAAGAAAAATAAAAGGAAAAATAGAAAAACAATGCAACTATATGAAATGCAACTAAATGAAATGCATTTAAATGATATGCAAAAAAGAAAATAAAATAAAAGAAAGAAAACTAGCCCACTATATGCAACACGACATATATATAAACGTCTACCACATAATGACGGGTTACGATAAACGACGGTAC
This sequence comes from Gentiana straminea, assembly GCA_036785695.1. Lineage (NCBI taxonomy): Eukaryota > Viridiplantae > Streptophyta > Magnoliopsida > Gentianales > Gentianaceae > Gentiana > Gentiana straminea. The sequence continues at coordinate 5,100,619 of JAVUPR010000327.1, read as the reverse complement.
TCTCCATTACATAGTGCCGACGCGCCTTAAGACTTATCGAAAGTGATAGACTTATGGAAACCAACGATCATCTATCTAAACAGTATAACTCAAATGGAGAAAGGACGTAGCATACGGAAAACCGACGAGTAGCTACCCATATGAACTATAAAAACAAAGGAAGCACGTAAGTCTTAAAAGCTTAAAAGATTCATCGGAGCGGTATGTAGCATACGGGAACCGACATTAGCTACTAATTAACCATAAGAACGAGTTATAGCTTACGAGAACCGACAGTCACTATAACATGCCTAGATGAATCATATATAAGGAATTGATCAATTATCTAACATGGATTCATAGATGGAAAGGTAAAAACATATAAGTTCAGGGCATCTATGTAAAAATCAATTAGCCACAGAAGCTCGAATGAAAAATCCACATCAAATAAAAGCATTGAAAATAAAATCAAGAAATTTAGAACCTGGACTGAACCCCGGACGAACGTTCACTTAGCGTTCAGAACTGGACGGGCGTTCCACCTTGCAGACGCTCGTCTGCCTTGAAAACCGACCGGACGGGCGTTCAGAAAGTATAGACGCTCGTCTGGTCCTCTAAATCGAACGAGATTGAAAATATTTGAACGGACAAGCGTCCAATACTTCCCAACGCTCGTTCACTGCGTGAAGAGGGATCGGGACGGGCGTCCAACGTACGTACGCTCGTCCGTACAACAAGAATGCACGGACGCGGGAAAAACACAAAAAAACCCTAAATACTTATGAACACAACACGCAATACGATATCATCATGAATCACGAAGCGACCTTATCAAATTAAGCACGGGGGTTAGACTAGGTAACACATAAACATATAAACTTCACGTAAAACAAGTTGAGTAAAAAACTTTTGCACATTCTTAACCTAACGGTCATCGAAACACGGCAAAATAAAAACTCTCAACTTGGTATACGCTACTTTTATTAAAAACAAAAATAAAACGTAACAAAATCGAGAACTAACAAAACTAGATTCAACAAAACACCTATTCCCCGGCAACGGCGCCACTTTTGTTGGGGAGATTTTGCATCATTAAAACAAAAGAAAATTTATAAACCTATACTACCATGCAAAACTACCTCCTAACCGGCCGAATACCAGATAGTTGCTAGTAAAGTTGGATAAGTACGGGTATCGATCCTCAGGGAAAAGGGATGTAGAATCTAATTTTATTAATCTCCCTAAATTGTCACTACTAAAACTAAACTGGAAACGAAAAACGAATAAACGAAACAACAAACGTAAAAACGAAGATAAAAACATAAATCTAAATCTAAACTATAACTGAGAATAAAAACAAATTATACTAAGCTAAAGATACATGGGATCAAACAATCATACAAACTAAGTGATCTTAATCCTAGTTTATTCTCATGATTTCAATTCAAGTTGTGGTTTAACCTTTACACGAGAACCAAACTCCTAATTCCTTAGTGAATCCGTTTCTCAGCTATGAATTCCTAATTCCTTAGTGAATTCAATTATTGATCTCTCCTCTTCTGAATGTTGAGATCAATATTCAATACAAAACGAAGGTTTAGATTCAAGTTAACTTCCGTATTTTAGAACCTAGCAACCTAGATAATTAACCAATTAATTTGTCACGGATTAACGGTTAAAAATCCTATCTTTCTATGGTGATCTAGTTTGCGCAACTTCCGTATTTTGTAAACTATCAATAAGCGAACAATCTTCCGATATAATTCACATAATAGCATCATAGTCGCATAGAAAATATACAAAACGAATTAAAGATCACAAAAGTAAATAAAGGATCGAATTAATTGAAAAGAGATCAAACTCACATAGTTTTGCACAAAGGTTGAACACCATGAATCGAGTAACGAAAATAACGAAAAAAACTACATCTAATCTAACCCCGGATCACCCGAGCACAAGGCTCGGGTGACCGGCCTTGAAATCCTCAAGAAGGGCTGCTGCTGTGTTGTGTTGCCGCAGGAAAATTATGTATGTTATTCTATCAATTAGGGTTGCTGCTGCTTGCTTTTATAGAATACAAAGGTCGGCTGAGGCACATCTTTAATGTCGGCTGAATGAATCCTAAATTAATTAGGATTTTTGCATGCGGATGGGAGAATTAATTCTAAGTCGGTTGCTACAGGATTTGTCTGGACGCTCGTTTGAGTAATGTGAACGCCAGTTCAGCAGCTGTGGATGCCAGTTTAACGTTTTGAACTCAAACTTCTAAAATTCATATCTTGAGTTGTAGACCTCCAAAAATTATGATCCGAATGTCAAAAAAAAGCTCTCGGGAAACTCTACAACTTTCATTAAGGACTCTTCTTCAGAAAACGCCTTTTTGATTAGCCCGTCGTATTACGAGTATATTTCGGGATTTTCCACTTGAATTCATCTCTTTAAAATCATCCTTTCCATCAACAATGTGTATCTATAATGTAGGAAAAACATACCAAAGCGTAACACAATCCTAAAATAATATAAAATCATGATTTAAACACATAAATCGCTACGTTTTGCAATTTAACCTATTAGAAACACCATTTACTCAATTAATCGATTATAAGCTCGATATCTATGAAAAACATCTATATATAGGGAAAATTGATGTAAAATATATCCTTAAAAACACTACAAATTGACCCTGAACAATAGCCTTAAAAAATTGAGTTAATGATATAATATCAGTTTCTAGAAGAAACTCCACCGGCGGAATTGTGTGGCAATGGCGGGTGGGGTGGTGAACTTTTTGAGTCCCAAAAATTCAATGTAAAAGTTCAACTTCATCTGTCCTCTTCTTTTTTCTTTTTTTTTTTTTTTTTTTTTTCCTTTTCCCTTTGAGTTATAAAATTTGGAGTAATATTGACGATGCTGGAAATCATCTAGATGTAAATACGAGCCGTAAAAGCCTAATGACAATAACAGGATCAAAAGCCTAAAAGAGAACCTAAAAACAAAAGAAATTGTGTTTATGTTTAGACTGATCCTGGATTAAGTGGTATCCCAAGTTGCCTACGTATCCTGTAGTTGTTCAGGAATCAAGTCTCTCGTAGTTCCTTGGGATCGTTTATATAGAGGACATCTCGTCCAGTTTACTTGTCCCGTAAGTATTACGGATTCTTTACGTGTAAATCCCTTTATTTTAGGAGACAATCACGTGTGGTTTAAATTAAGGGTGTACACGGATACGGATTATCCGAAAACCAAAACGAACCGAGGTCATTTGGTTCAATTCGGTTCGTTTAATAATACTTTCGGTTCGGTTTCGGTTAGTATTATAGAGAAACCGAAATTTTCGGTTCGGTTACGGATAACTCTATAAAGAATTCGTAACCGAACCGAATAAAAAGCCGAACGGTTAACCGAAATTGAATGGAAAATTGTAACCGAAATGTCTATGATTAACTTGTATTACTAGTTTTCATAACCAAGATATAATAAGCGTTTTTGAAAAATTGCATTTAACCGAACCGTTGTCCAAAGAATTTTTTAAATGAATTAAAAATTCGAATAAAAACCAAATCGTTCATAACCGAATAGAATTGTTATTTTTATTTCTATTTTTGGTTAACCGAACCGAAACAAATCGTATATTTCGGTTCGGTTCAATTCGGTTACCTAAAACAAACGGTTCGGTTTTGGTATCGAATTTCAATTATCCGAAAATTTGGTTCGGTTTTGGTAAGGCCATTAACCGTACCGAACGAACCGTGTACATCCCTAGTTTAAATGATAGGATCAAAGTCCTAATGAGTAAATGATCTTTAGAATCTTCCCATCATTATCTTGTATTTTAAGTACGTGTGCTAATATCGGATAAGGAAGGCTTTCGCCGACCTGCGTCGAGCCCCCTAGGCCATCTTGCCTTGAACTGCACTGGCCCATCTCCTTTGCGATCTCGCCGACCTGCGGTGGTCTGAAGAGCAGACCAGAACGTTCTCCCACCTGAGGGGTTAGGTCTGCACTTAGGCATGAAGTGGGGATCTTGGCCCTTAATGTTACATTTCTATGTGTTCATTTAATGTTTAGCCAATATAGAGATGACATTTGGCAAGTGCTAGCTCGACCTAAAATCATTATTTTTGCTCTATAAATCTTATTAGACTATCATTTTATTTAAAAATATTTTAAAAAGTGTCTTATTTTTTAAATTTTTTTTCCAAGGAACAACAAAGTGTATATTAAAGGTAAGCGTTTTCCTTTTTCTCCTATGAAAGATCGTAAGATTTGGTCCCTATCGAGTTTAAACCAAGGAACACAAAAAATAAAGCAAAAAATAAAAAAATAAAAAATGATGAATGCAAACCATTTTGCTGGGGAGGTATTGGATGCCCTCATTTGCGATTAACAAAGCAACAAGTATTGGCAAAAAAGACCACTATAATAAACTTTCGTTAAAAGCCCACATGGGTGGGATGAAAAGAGAAATAAATATCATTTCATAATACTCGCTTTTTATCGTATCATACTCGACTTTTTCAAGGTCGACTCTATATGCAATCGGTTTTTATCTTTAAAATTGACTTTTACAAAATTGATCATACTATGATACAAATTTAATGTAATGTATTGTTAGAGTCTGTATGATGCAAATAATAGATTATAAAGCCTTATATGTGATAAAGAAGGGCTGTGGATATCTTTTGTTTAAATGTTTTTCACATGTTTTCTATTCATTGTACTTGTACTTGTACTGTTGCTTTTAATAAAATAGTTTTTTTTTTTTTTGAAATGTTTTTTTAACGAAATCTTGTGTAAAAAAAAATCCATAGCTTAATCATGGGTAGACGTGACCGGTTCCGGGTCTCTGCCACGACCCTCCGGTTCCGGTACAAAATGGAACCGGAACCGCCCGTTCCAATTTCTAGCCGGTTCCACCGGTTCCCGGGAACCGGCGGGTTTAGCGGTTCTCCGGTCCGGGTCCGGGTCTTGGCGGTTCCCCGGTCCAGACGGTTCAGATCACGGTTCGATCACGGTTCTTATCACGGTTCTAAAAAAACAATTTTTTTCTTACAAAATTTGTATAACTTACGTTAAAATTAATAATAAATTCTAAGTGGTTATTAAACTATATATAATATTTAATTTCATAACTATATTTAAAAAAAAAAAAACACGGCTTGTATAATATTTAATTTCATAACTTATATTCTAGATAATTTGTAAGTAAGTTAAAGAATATAGTTTCTAATTGTTTATTTTTTATGATTGATTTGAAGTAAATTAAACTTATATTTCATATAGTGATTACGATTATTTATATTTATAATATTATGCATATAAGTTGATTTTATATCTTAATGAATCGAGGTAAAATGTATATAAAAGTTGTTTTATTAAGCAACACCATTACATAATTGAACAATACATTAATGACGGCAGTCACGGCACACTTGAATCACTTGATACACATTACTTAACATCATACTAATAGTCTAAAATAAAATACAATTTATTCAAAAAATTTGAATATATGTACGTTGGAAATTGGAATGTGGTCCAATTGGAGGGAAAAAATTATAAAAAATTATAATAAAAAAAATACAAAACCGCCGGATCCGGGTAATCCTGGCCGGTTCGACCGCCGGTTTTCCGTCCGGTTTCTTGAACCGCTGGTTCCGGGTCCGGTGGAACCTAAAACCGGATAGGAACCGTGAAACCGTGGAACCGGGAACCGCCGGATCCGACCCGGATTTTGAACCGGAACCGCCCATGTCTAATCATGGGTTGCCAAAGATGCGTTCCGAATCAGCAATGGCCAATAAGTGGGTGGCTCCACCTAAATTGAGACCTCCGGAAGTAGGTTTTTACTGGAAATTTCTCAATTAAAAAAAGGGGAAATTTTAAAGAATTTGTTTTTTGGTTAAAAGGTTAATAATTTATCATTTTATATTCTATTTTCACACCCAAAAAAAAAAAATCAAAATTTTCTAAAGGTATGCATATACATATAGGGTCAGATTTGGCTAATTTATACAATTTTAGACTTTAACACGTGTTCACATGTTGGCATAATGTAAAAAGGTTTGCCAAAAAAAATAAGGTGATAGTTTAAAAAAAACAAAATTAGTTAAGGCAACTGGTATTGTCAGAGCTGAAAATGATAGATACAGGGCAATAAATAACGATGCTGGATCTCGTCTATGAATAAATCCGGACCGTTTAATTTAGAGTAATATGAACGAAGGATAGTTTTTTTGGGTGGATTTAGACTGAGTTTGAGAGTTATTTCTCTCAAATGCCTACGTATCCTGTTATGTTTCAGGAATCAAGTCTTTCGTAGTTCCTTAGGGTTGTTTATATAGAGGGGACGTCTCATCCATTTCCTTGTTCTGCAAGGAATTACATTATATTAATATTATTATTTCCCTAAGGATATAAACGCATAAATCCCTATAATTTAGGGATAATTATGGACATATTTAACTATCAGGATCAGAGTCTTTGTGACTTAGGATTCTTCTCTTTCCTTATTTATCTTCAGTTATCCAACACGTGGAATAACAGTCGGGGTCGCTCTGTGCGTCCTGCGCTGAGCCTTCAAGGCCACTATGGCCGAACTGGGCAGCTCCTTTTCACTAGGCCTTGGCCGACTTGCGGTGGCTGGAGGAGGAGTTTCTGCCGATCTCCCACCTGGGGTTAGGGATCTGCCCTTGGCTATGTGCTTGAGGATCTTAGCACTTAATGTCTTACTTTTAGAGGCTAGTCCTTCATTATACGACTTTATAGGATGACACGTGGCGTAGTTCGGGTCGGCCATCATCATGGCCCCCAAGATCTGGCTGAACCACTCGTTGTGAGGTCGGATTTGTTAAAGGTGTTGGTTGACCCCTGTCATCTAGACTTGTAGAAGTTTACAATGGTCTTCTCTGCTAGCTAGGTGGCATAGTTACTGTTATGACGTTGCCATTCGTGCCCTCGTCTTCTAAAGTGGAACGGTTTTTGAGAACGCTGCTACAGCTCCTTATTTAATGCCTTCTGTTGGTCCCTTGAAAAGGCTTTGGTTAAGTTTAGAGGGGGGTGAATAAACTTAACACTTAAAACTTTTTGGAGTTAACAAACTCAACAATGTCAGTAGCCTGCTGAGTGCTCAGTAGTCTGCTGACCACTCGGTAGTCTGCTGACAACAGATGTTACTGGATTTGTTGCAGCGGAATATATTCAAATTTAGCCTTGTAACTTGTTGTTAAAAAGATGATACTAAGTATTAGATACTCAGTAGTGTAAGTGTGTGATTCAGTTGCTAGTTTCAGTAAGTTGATGTGATCAGTATACTAAATGCATAAAGTAAATGCAGAAAGTAAGTAGGCAATTTTTAAAGTGGTTCCAGGTGGTGTAATCCTGTCAGTCCACTCTTCTCATGTGATGTTGGAGGAAATCCACTAGAGATCTTTGAGGTTGCAGTTACAATAATCCCTAAGCTATCTGTCCTTCACCAGTGACTATGGCTTCACAAACTGAATATTTGAAACAAGTATGATTGCTGCTCCAAAGTATTCCACTGGTCCTTGAAGGGTAGGATTACCTCTTCACCAGCTCCACCACAAACAACAGTTCTTGACACCTAAGTGCTTCTCTGTCTTCTGCAGGTATTTTGTAAAAGAAAGGTTGAATCAAGTAAATGATTCAGTTATAAGCCGCTTGATCAGGATGAAATGATCAGCAGCTTGATATCTTCAAGTGTGTGAACTTAATGTAACTTGATAGCAGGTTACACCTGAAGAATTTCTTGATCAGTCAGTTAAAGTTCTGTGTAAGTCAGCAGGGTGATATTATTGATCAGAAACTTGATAGCTTTTTGTAGATTATTTGTTTTTCATCACTTGTATTTGAATCCCGAGTCTTCTATTTATAGGTGAGAATCCTGTGACTTATGTTTGAAATTCAAACATAGCCGTTTCATATTTGTCTCCATCTTGACTTGCTTTATGTCTCTGTACATAGTACGACACTGTCAGTTTGCTTTATGTCAGTTTTCAGTCTGTCCACCCTTTGACTTATGTCCATTGGTTAATCCTCTGAATCTTTCCAACGTTCTTTTCATCTTGGCCATTGATTTGTTGACAATATCAAGGCTTGTAATCCATCATTATCCTTGTAATCTTCCAATGTAACCTTTGATTAAATCAAGATTTATACTCAGCAGATATCTGACTTATTTTAGTCTACTGATGTACATATCTGTCAGCTGGCTAAAGTCTGCTGTGTTTCAATAACAATTCAGCTGACTGCTTTTCATCTAACTTTTTATTATGAAGTTAGAGTACACCATTTTGAACATGACTAAGTTCCAATCACCACTTAACATATGGAACTTAGACCTTGTACACAAGGTATATGTAATCAGTTTAGGTCATCACAGACTTCCCTAAATTCTGATTCCATATCCTTGACTTTAAGTACTAAGTTTGATCCCTTAGCCTTCAATAACTGAGTTTGAACCCTCAGCCTTCACTCTTCAGCAGGTTCCTAACTAGTCTACTGACCTAGTTACCTTACTGACCTAGAAAGGTCTGCTGATACAGTCAACTGACCTAATTACAATGATTGTTTGATCAAACCTATGCAAAGATCAAACTTAATAACCCTATACATTTGATCTAGACATCTTTTTACTTTTGCTCTATAACAGCTAGTCCAACAATTTCCCCATTTTTAGTGATGATGCCAATACCCCCTTACAGAAAAGCAAAAAGATAAAAACAAAAACAGAACAAATTTAGCCATTTCTCATTATAATCAAATATGTTCCAAATTATTACAAACTAGGATCAGTAGAATGAAATAATAATGTATGTGTGCTGATCTAGTTTCTGTCTTTGTCTCTTTCTCTCTTCTCATAGAACTCCTTGATTTCTCTGACTACATCCACCATCTATTGGTTTTCAATTGGGGAAAGTCAACCCAAGTATTCAGCTCTTTCCACCACTTCCAGGCTTCAGGTAAAGTTAACCTTATGTTGTGAACATCGAAGCCTTGTCTCATGTAAAAATGTTTGAATTCATCCAATGAATCCTTTGCTGATTGGGCAGATCCCACTCTTCCGCTTCCTCTTCCACCTCTTCCTCCTCTTCCACCTCTGTAAGAAGCTCTCAGTGCCTTGACCCTTGTTTCACAAAGTTTCAGTCCTAGAAAGGAATTTAGTCCCTCATGAAATCCTATGTGATGATAGGGTAGTATAGCTTTTTATACTCTTTCAGGAGGTCATTAGTCAACTGAATCCTGCCAAGTGCAGGTTTCTTGAACTCATTTGTATCATCCTCCCATCTCTTTTTAGCAAAAATTTTTGCAGCCTCCTTTGCTTCTGCTGTAAGGCCCTCTTCCCCCTTATTGACATCATCAACAAACCGGGACAGTAGACCATGAACACTCTCATGTGTGATCACTAAGTTAGCAAGTTGACCTTCCATAATCTCTGTCTTTGTGAGTTTAAGTCAACTGCAATGATCCTTCCTTCCATAGTTTGTTCCAACAGATTAATCCTCTCAGTAACCTTAGGATCCAATGCAGCAGGGTGAGGTGCTTCAGCAGGGTGAGCCACAGCAGGCTTGGGTGCCTCAGCAAGCTTGTCAAGCTTTTTGTGAATTGAAGCAAACTATTCATTCAAATATTTATCTCTGTGTGCATTGCCTTGTTTTATACCTCTCACATCTTTGGTTAGGTAAGCAAGAGCATATTGAGTGGAAGTGATGTTGGAAGCAACTGATTCAGTAGTTCTTCCTCTATTTTCCACCAAATTCATCAAGTCTTCAAATATTTGCTCCTGTCTATTCAGTTGAGTCCTTAGATGTGTAATAGCATCTCTTACTGCCCTCAACTCTTCCAAAACATGTGTTGGTACAGCACCAGCCATACCTCCAGCCATATGTCCAGCAAAATCATCAGCAGGATCTTCAACATTATAATTTGCCCTTGGTATGCTGACAACCATGGCTCTTGTCCTATCCCATCCAATAGATTCAGGACCTTCTTCAATCACATCTCCAAAAATGTCTTCCAAAACAGGGTCTTGTGTAGGTTGAGGTTCCAAAATATATGCCTCCTCAAAAATTGGTACATGTGCCTGTTGAGGTTCATGAGCAACTTGTTCTTCCTCAAGCATTTGAAACTCCTCATCACTGAAGTCAGCTGTTCATCCTCATCAACAACAGTCTGCTGACTATCTTTACTTTCAGTACCCTTGCCTTCGTAGCCTGTACTGCAACAGTCTCTTCAGAATGTGCAGGGGATTCCTCCAATCCCATTAATAGTTCCAACCTTTGTCTTAACACTGTTTGTTCCTCAGTGATTAGGACCCCCTGTTCCAACCTATATTCAGGTGTTGTTTGTAACTCAGCAACCTGAGCCACCTCTTCAATAGAAATATGAGAAATTATAGCCAGATATTCCTCTAAGACTCCTCTATCATCAACAACCTTCTGTAATTGATTTGAAGCTTTAGATAAGGTTGCCTGAGTGTCAAAAAACTCTTGATACTGAGCTGAGTCCTCAGAACTTTCATCAGCTTCTTCAAACACAACAACATCAGGAAGAGTAAATATTATGGCCTCTTCCAGGGATGTTGCTATTGCAAGATGTCTCTCTAAATCTTCATTGAAATCAGCTCCCAGCTCTTCATTTAGCATACAGTCTGCTGATCCTCAGTAGACTTGGAACCTTCAGCAGACTGATCTGCTACATGTTCAGTGGACTCTGGTCCAGCTTCTCCAGTTGATATATCTCTAACCACTCCACTGGACTCCCCTGGAAACATAGGATGATCATCATCAGAATCGGATGATGAAGAATCATCACTGTCAGGTGTGTACTTGGGATCCTTGAACATGTTTTTTGCACTTTGTCTTCTTTGTTCCTATAACTCCATCAACCTTATCTGTAGCATGGTTGTATCAACCAATTCCAGTAGGTTTTCCACTCCCAACTGAGCAAAGGCCCATTCCTCAAAACCACTCATTGGGTCTGCAGCTGGCTTTTGTCTTTTGTTGAAACCAAACTTCCATTGAAAGTATTTCTGAATAATTTTGAAGTTGGGATCTACCTTTTCTTTCTTTGATTTCTTTTCCCTCCTTTCATACGGCATTGAGGGCTTTCTTGGGGCAGATTGCTCAGCTTGTTGTCCCCCAAAGGCTTCAACAAGATGAGTGAATGTATCTATTGCAGATACAAAGAGGTCAGTAGTCTCTTCAGGTTGTACATTTGTACCTACTACCTCCAACTGTTCCACACTAGGTTCCCCTGACTTATATGCATATCAGTAGGATCTGCAGCAGAGTGTTCTTCCCTCTGAGTTGTAGCATCCACAGCAGGGTGTTCCACAGATACATTTGCTTCCACAGCAGGTTCAGATTCAGCAATCTGTTGTGATTCTACAGTTTGTTGCTCAACAACAACCTCTCTAGCCTCAATAGGCTCAACAACCTCTTCTTCTTCTCCTCTTTGGTCCTCCAGAACACTTAATTACTTGCCTTTACCATATATCTTCTTTTTCACAACCTGTTTCCTTATTTTTGTAGGTTGTTCCTCAACTTCAGCAACTTTTCTTTTTCTTTTATCTTCTTTTAGCCGTTCTCTCAAAATCTCAGCAGCAGTTTTCTTTGTAGCTCCAGCAGGCTCAGCAGCCTCATCTTCAACTGGAACTTTAGTAGATTCAGTAGTGTCTACTGATTGCTGCCTTGTCTTCTCAGTTATCTTTCTTGTATTAGTAGCCTTTCTTTTATGTGCAGTTTTCTTAGGTGCAGCAGGTTGTGCAACTTGTTTATCCTTGTTAGGAACATTTTATTATGTTTTGATGATGGCCATACTAGCTGTTATAGCAAGCCTGAAATAAGTTAGAATTCTCTCGTATAAGTCTTTACTTAGAGTCGACATGTTGTATAAGTTGAGTCGGACAAGTATTGTACTAGTTGGTAGGACGGCAAAGTGAAAACGGACATTCGGCGAGTGAAGCCGGCCAAGCACCGGCGAGAGATACGAGAGAAGGGATTATGATCGACTTATAACCAAGGAAGTCCGTGATGCCTTGGATAAGTCTAAGTTATGTTTCAAGTGATGAAACTCAATATTCCAATATGGTGTACACGATCTCACCCAAATCAAGGATCGGTGAAGTATAAAGATTCTCCCGAAACTAAAGCAAAGAAGAAAACAAGTGAATCGGTGAGTACACCGATCGTCGGCAAAGAGAAAACAAAACGGCGAAGAAAGAACTAACGGCTAAGTCGAAGGCTCACTCCACCGTTCTACGGACGGTGAAGAGACACTTACAAGATCGATTTAATATACATTGAAGATTCGGCGAGATCATGCATTAAATGCACAATCATTAAAGGATCAATCAAGGACGGATTTTCTGCTATACATTTGAAAGAAGAATCCGATCAACGAAATCAAGGAGAATACAATTAAGGGGGAATCAAGAATAAAATCAAGGATTATTCCCTCATTAATATAGCCAACGGACGGAATTTCAAAATCAAGGCTATTCAAGGCTATAAATAGAAGGCATTGACAGAAAAAGAAAATAACGATTTAGAAAAGGAAAGCGAAACTCACAATTAGAAAAGCCTTCTCTCGAACTTACAAGGATACATCTAGTGATCAACTCAAATATCGAACTACAAAGTCATATTCGAATTGATATTGATCAAACAAGTGCGTGAATCACATTCACATCAAACTCGAAGCAACCGAATCGAGAGGCAATCGAGAAGGAGTTGAAACCGTGATAGTCGTTGAAGGGTTTTGATCTCAAGGAGCGACAAAGAAAAGGAAGACCGAATCACCGAAGGCATTGCGATCAAGGAGTGATAGTCTTGTAGATTGTGAAGCTTGGGAAGCCAAGGACAATCATACTTGTTGTATCTGTGTAAACAATAGTGAATTCCTCCGATCATCACAGGGAGAAGAGTGGATTAAGGGATTACACCACCCTGAACCACTATAAGCCTTGTGTCAATTTAATTTCTGCAATTTACTTTACAACACTTATTTAATTTGCCTACATCATAACACATATCTGTGATTGTCTAAACTGATTTGAAAACAACATAGTAAGAAGGGACTTATCCGCTGCTCAAAAGCTTTTAGAACACAAGAAAAGTTTTTGAAACTCCACTATAGTCATTCACCCCCCTCTCTGGCTATAGTTTCACCCTTCTCTGGGACCAACAATTGGTATCGGAGCAGTGTTCCTAGTATCAGAACCTGTTTAGATCTAATTTCTGGTAACAAGGAGATCACATATTTTCAAAGTAGTTTTCAAATCTGAAGTTTTTCATTCACTGCCATTTTTATCTTCAATTGCACTGATGGATTCCTCAAACTTCTTGTCAAAAGTACTTGTTTTCAATGTTAATAATTTTGATGAATATAAAATAAGAATGTTATCTCATCTTGCAGCAACTCATGAGGAGATGCTGGATGTAATCAATGACGGCCCAATCATGATCACTACCGTGGTAGGCACGGGAGCGAGATCAAGGAAAGGAGATAGACAAACCCAAGAAAGATTGGACCAAAGATGACGGGAGAAGAGCAAACCTAGACTTTGTAGCAAAAGATATGATCTTAAAGACTCTAGACAACAACATGTTCATGAGAATCAAAGACGCAAAACAACAAAGGAGATGTGGGACAAACTATCATTGATAAATGAAGGATCCAAGCAGCGATCAAAGAAAACAAATTATCTGTTGCAAAACAGAAATTTGAGAACTTTAAAATGAAGACTGGTGAATCCATTGATCAAATGGACAACAGATTCTCAAGCATCATCAGTGAACTGCAACAGCTTGGACACACATATCCACAAAAAGAAGTATGCTTGAAGATCCTGAGAGGACTACCTGAAAGATGGAAGATCATAACATCAGTAATCAGAGGAACAACAAATCTTGCAAGCACTGACACTCTGACACTGATGTCCCAATTGAAAGCTCATGAATTCGAATTGAACGGTGAAGATGGTGGTCCGGCAGAGACACACAAAATTACTGCATTAGCTGCACCCCAAAAAAGTAACTTTGCCGAATGCATCGAAGAAAGAGACACAAGAACTAAAAGAACGGTAGCTTTATTAGTTAAACGTTTTGACGAGGTTTAAAAAGAAGCCATTCCGGGGAAATTCAACATCAAACAAAAAGTCAAGCTCAAATAGAGACATGAAGAAGAAAGATGATGAATACGGATGCTTCAACCGCAATAAGAGAGGTCACTTCAAGGCCGATTGTCCCGAAGAAAATGACAAAGATGATGAAAAGAAGAAATTCAAAGCATCGAAAAGAGAAAGGGCAAGAAGGCACTTAAGGCGAGAATCCAAAGTGAAAAGCATGAAGAATCATCCGACAATGACTCGGATGATAGTGATGAAGAAGACAAATGAGAAAATGAAAAGGCATGCCTATGCCTCATGACCAAAGAATTGGATGTAGACAAAAGTGATAGTTCAGACACTGAGGAAACAAGCCTATGCTTAATGGCTAAAGAATCGATGAAACCGAGGTAACATCTAGTTCCCGTTCTTCATCTAATGCATTCACATCTAACACTTGCACAATCCTCTAGTCTTCCATTAGATACGAGACCTAGTCCAAAATCTCATGACTAAATTTGATGAAATTGAAAAGAATCATGAAATTCTGGAAAAGGAATGCAAGGATCTAAGAAAGGAGAATAAGAGGTTAAAGAAAGAACTGGATAAAACAAGAGGCCGAATTAACTAGTAAGGAGACCTACTTAAGTGATCAACAAAAAGCGAGATGACCATACATCTGTTACCAACAGATCAGTTAAGAAGAACTCCTCACCAGTAAAGGTAATCATTGCACCACTAAAAGCACCAGCTTACAAACCCTCAAAAAGGTTTGGATCCAGATCTGGTCTTGGCTATAACAGTCAGGATGAACGTAGGGATAATAGTCAACACAATTCTAAATTGAGGACCACTAATGGACCAAAATTTAGAAAGGGACAGACCATGTCTCCAACAGATCATCATGTTCCAAAGAAGTCAAAACCCACCGTAGTGAAACAAAGCAGACTAAATCCTCATTCCAATCATACAAAAACAACGGCCATCCGAAAGGTAAAGGCGAGACTTTTTCCCTCGAGGATGATTGGAATATCACACCTCCAAAATACAAGAGGAAACCATTCCACAAAATGCATCATGTGATTAAGAAAAATCAATCTAGCTATGTTCCTAGACACATGAAGCAAGAAAGGTTTCCTATTGCATATTGGAAAGTGAAGAAGGATATAAATGCACCAAAAGGTGGAAAAAAGTATCGAATACCTTCGTAAAAATATTAGAAGCTATTCGCCATGCCTTATACATATGAAGTTGATGACTTCAATTATCCAAAGAGAAGACCTTTTGGATACATACTTGGTATGGGAGGCATGATCAAGCAACGATATGGACCCAAACGGTGTCGGGTACCCAAACTTAATTAATCTGTTTTGTAGGATGTCCGGTACATAGGCAGGTGGATGTTCCGGACACATGACAGAAACAAGAAATGGATCACCGACTTTAAAGCTTTTGATGGACCCAAAGTCACATTTGGAGGAAAAGAAAACCCTGGCAAGATTAAGGGGGAAGGCACAATACTAAAAAACAATCTAAAGATTCAAAATGTGGCATATGTCAAGGGACTTAACTTCAATCGATGAGCATCGGTCAATTCGTGACAAAGGCTACAATGTGCACTTCAACAAAGAAGGATGCAAAGTGATTCACGATCAAACAAACACAAGTGGTTCTTGCGGGTAGAAGACAAGACAACATGTATGTGGTGGATCGGAGAACGACCAAGGCGAGAAACATGTCTACTTGTCAAGAATAAACAATCAACAAGTTTGGATTTGGCACAGAAGATTAAATCACACGAATTTCAAGACCATCAACAAACTATCAAGGAGCAAGTTAGTTGAAGGCACATGCCAGAGATCACATTCAAGAAAGAGAGTCTATGTGATGCTTGTCGAAAGGAAAACAAATAAAAAGCTCATTCAAATCAAAGCCTCATCAATCTACAACAAGAGTTCTACATCTACCGCACATGGACTGTTTGGACCGATCACTCCGATAAGTGTGAGTGGTAAGAAATATACTCTTGTAGTGGTGGATGACTTCTCAAAATACACCTGGACCATCTTCATGAACAAGAAGAAAGAAACACTCAAGAAGCTACCGGACTTGCCGAGAAGACTCCGAAATGAAAAAGAGCTAAAAATTATCAAAATCGGATCGGATAGAGGCACCGAATTTCTAAATGAAATTATCGAACCTATTGTGAAGAAAATGGAGTACTACATCAACTATCTCAGCGGGAACTCCACAACAAAATGGTGTAGCGAAAGAAGAAACGAGAACTCTCAAAGAAGCGATCGAACAATGATTGTTTGAAGCATGCTTGCCAAAGAGATTTTGGGTTTGAAAAAAACACGACATGCCATACACAAAATAGATCAATCATCAACAAACATCATGGAAAAACTCCATATGAATTATAGAATGGTAGAAAACCCAATATCTCATATTTTCATATGTTTGGATCAAAATGTTTTGTCTTGAACAGAATCATCTGCATACCTTTGATGAGAAGGTCGATGAAGCAATCTTCATGGGATACTCGGACACCAAAAGCATTCGAGTACTAAATAAAAGAACATTGGTGATTGAAGAATCAATACATGTGGTTTTTGATGAACCATATACAAATGGTGAAGATCTTCAAGACCAAGAAGAGAAAGCCGCACGAGAGGCAAATCTATACAAATGCAACCATACCACTACTATCCCGAATCATCTTTTTGAAAATCAAGAGGAGCCACATATCAATACAACGGGAGAAGCACACGAAATTGAAGTTCATGCTCGGCATGAAGGTATGGAAGCACCAAGTGAAGATCAACTTCAACCGGACCTAAATTGGCTTAGAGACCATCCCGAAGAACAAGTCATTGGAGATATTCACACCGGAGTCGAACAAGAAGACAACTAAAGCACATGCTAACTTGCTTTCTATCACAAGTGGAACCCAAGACCATAGATGATGCAATCCAAGATGCAGATTGGATCACAAACCATGCAAGAAGAACTAAATGAATTTGAAAGAAATGAAGTCTCGGGAACTTGTTGACGGACACAACCGAAATGGCCAACATCATTGGTGCAAAATGGGTATTCGGGAACAAGATGGATGAGCAAGGAACTGTTGTCGAAACAAAGCAAGGCTAGTTGCAAAAGGATATTCCCAAGTCAAGGAATAGATTATGATGAAACCTTTGCTCCGGTAGCAAGATTGGAAGCAATAAGACTTTTTCTAGCATTTGCGCGCACACAAAGACTTCAAAGTCTATCAAATGGATGTCAAAAGTGCATTCCTAAACGGACTTTTGGAAGAAGAAGTTTATGTAGAACAACCTCCTGGATTTCAAATCAAAGGAAAAGAAGACAAAATATACAATCTCAAGAAGGCCCTCTATGGCCTCAAACAGGCACCTAGAGCCTGGTATGAAACACTTGTCACAATTTCGATCAAGAATGGATTCAACAAAGGAACTATAGACAAGACTCTATTTAAACTAGAGGAAGGGGCAAGCACATTGCTAGTGCAAATCTATGTTGATGACATAATCTTTGGATCAAGATGAAAAGTTGTGTGAGAAATTTGCAAACCTAATGAAGAGCAAATTTCGGATGAGCATGATGGGAGAATTAAACTACTTCCTTGGCCTTCAAGTAAAGCAAATGAAGGATGGCATTTTCATTAGTCAAGCAAAATATACAAGAGATTTGATACACAAGTATGGGATGGATACAAGTGGCACGGCAGACACACCAATGTGTGCCGAGTCATACTTGGAAAAGATGAAGGAGGAAAAGATGTTGATCGAAAAATGTATAGAGGAATTATTGGATCATTGTTATACTTAACGCAAGCGGACCCGATATTGCATTTGCGGTAGGAGTGTGTGCTAGATTTCAAGCTCAACCAAAAGAATCACATCTTCTAGCGACTAAAAGGATAATCAAATACTTGAAACACACCATCAATGTTGGCATTTGGTACCCAAAAGATGGAGGATTTACACCGATATCATATTCGGACTCGACTATCTTGGATGCAAAATAGATAGAAAAAGCACCTCCGGAACATGCCAAATGCTAGGAACCGGACTAGTCTCATGGTTCGAAAAAAGCAAAACTCTATATCTACATCAACGGTGAAGCGAGAATATATAGCGACGGTAGGCACAGTGCACAAGTACTTGTGGATAAGACAACGAAAAGGGACTATGGAGTCGAAGAGAAAACAATCCCAATCATGTGTGACAACACAAGTGAAATATCTATTACGAAAATCCAAATATTGCATTCAAGAACAAAGCACATTGATGTAAGACATCATTTTATCGAGACCATGTTGAAAAGGGAGATGTCATCCTAAAATACATATCCACCGAAGACCAACGGCCGACATCTTCA
Source organism: Gentiana straminea (assembly GCA_036785695.1). Lineage (NCBI taxonomy): Eukaryota > Viridiplantae > Streptophyta > Magnoliopsida > Gentianales > Gentianaceae > Gentiana > Gentiana straminea. The sequence continues at coordinate 5,082,108 of JAVUPR010000327.1, read as the reverse complement.
CTAAACCACTCAGTTATGAAAGATTTAGTATGTTGAGAACTGAGTTAGGGATGATTGAAATTGACTAAGTATCAACGAGCGGCTAACTGGAGTAATCGGCTAAGTGACTCCATCAACTGGTACAACCTTTGCCGTTACGGGAGATGTAGCGGGTAAGGCAACGGTATCCGGCGGAGGTAACTTAACGATTGTTAGGAACAGTTCAATGAAGCACTCGGTGAAGAACTCATTGGACCGGTTAAGTGACCGGCGAAGGCACTTCACCGAAATAAAGACTTGGACAAATTCAAAGTGTGAACAAAATCAATTCGAATACACGTGGAGAATAAGAAAATTATGGAGGATTATTCAAGGTACACACGTGGCGATCACTTTATGATCATGGAGGTAATTATATTATTTTTTGAATTATAAACTCCTCGATTCCCGGGCTCTATCATTACTTGCCTCAAACCACTCCCCTCTACGCTCGAATATCGCATTTTTCATACACAAAATCACGCCATTATGTCACTAAATCCTTCCATATTCAAACCACGTTCACACTACCCAAATCACACTATATAAACAAGACTTAGAGATTTTCGAGATCCTTACGCTCTCTTGCAAATTACAACCCTACTCTTGTTTATCTCTATTGCAAACTCAAGTTCATTTTCAAACCCCTCTCCCTCTCAAAAATGGCATCATCTTCCTCAATCACTCAAGTTTGGGTACGAAAAATCGATTGCCACGGCTCATTCTTCCAAGCGAACACTACCCGAAACTGTGTGGAAATGATGAGCATGCCAAAAGGTTGGCGACGGTGCGAAAAACTAAAATTATCCACCTTCCTCAATCCTCCAATAACGAAGTGTGTTATGAAAGTTTGATTTCCTTCGGAAATCGCACGATGCGTGCTGGGCTCCCTACTAAAGAAGGTGACAAGTTCGAAGAAGACAAGATTGTTGCATCCATAAATGGCAAAGACGTGGTGATTACAGCAAAGGTAATCCGAAAACATCTCAAACTTTCAAATAAGGGTCAAGAAAAAGTGACATTGATACCACGGGACTTAGATGAATTACGGGCAATCATTGCCAAAACGGCAAACCCGGGATCCACAACGAGTAAATTGTCTCGGATATCGAGTTGAAGCGACCATTTAATGAGTTTAGTGCCCTAATTGGCAAAACCATTGAAGGAAAGTTGGGAGCAAATCATGCCATGACGAAATTAGAATGCGGTTAATGGGAATCATCTATAACAAGCTACGATTTAATTGGGCAAAATACTTCTTTTTGAGAATTAAAGAGCAAATCCAAGGTGAAGTAAAAGCAGGCGAAAAAGGGATAAAAGAGGGAAAGACAATGAAAGGACAATTCTGGGTGAAAAAGTCATATAGGATACAGGTGCACTATCTGTTGCAATGTCTCAAAGTTCCCTCTGTACAACTCCACAGACTGCATGAATCCAAAGTCATGTTTACTTATGTCAAACCACAAAAGAAGGCGGAGAAGGAAAGAGGAAGAAATCCTCACACAACACCACAAGTCAAAGAAAGAAACAAAAGGTCGGGCGAAGTCCGGAAAAGACGAGACTTTGGAAAATTAATTGATGAAGAAGAAGCGAGAAGAGGATTCGACAATGAGGAAGCACAAAGTAGAAGAAAATGCCGGTGAGGATGAACAACATCCAAATGAAGAAAACACTTGGAGAAGATGAGGAATCTCTAGAAGAAGGCGTACAATTGTACGTAAACGATATAGATGACCGAATTGCGAGAATATCTTGAATGGAAGGAAGGCGATTCCGGACAACAACTTCAAGACACGGACCACATGCTTACCGAAGAAGCTTGGTTATTTGATTTTACGGGAATCACAACACTTGTAGGAGTACTTGATGAATCACCACTATGGGAATTGGTTGATGCAGCCAAGGCAAAGATGCTCCGGACCTGCGGGAGACGAATGATGACTCGGACGGTGGTGATGATGATCATGATTATGATGATGATAATGATCATGATTGTAATGACAATAATGATGGTGATTTAGGTAAAGACAGAGAAGAGGATGCTCTTGCACCAGATGCAATTGATGACACTACTCTTCTCCGTACATTTTTGAAACCACAAGCCTCCGGCAAGTCTTCAACTCCAGCAAAGACAGTCACTCAACCGCTGTCTGTCAATGTTCCAGCTAACAGCACAAATATTGTGGACAACGGTTCATTCTTGCCACTCCGGTCAAGACAACCCCCGGCATAGAGATAGGGGGAACGGCGGCTCAAGCCACACCGGTATACTCATCTACCCAAATACTTGAAGATCTAGATGTAAATGCGGATGTCACTCAACATCAAGACAAGGGCCGGCAAACGGATCCGAACCGAGTGAAACAAGGCACAAACTCTCTCGGTGAACACGGCATTACAAATGAAACTTTTGAGAAAGCGGCGGACTTGCTTTGGTGAAGAATTGGAACAGCAAGCAATGTATCTCAGATCCATGACTTCAGCATTTAATGACAAAAGCTCCTCCATTGAAAACAAGTTTCAAGCCATTGCCGAGTACATTGATGCACAAAACATTGTGGTTCAACAACAAGGAAGTCTGATGAAGCAGCTTAACATCAATATCACCAACAAGCCTTGCGAGGCCTCGGGCAACACATTTCCCAAGAAAACGAATCACCGGCGTAGCTTTTGGCACTTAGACTTAGGAGTGTCAATGAGAAATTGAATGATCATAACAATAGATTCACCTCTATTGAATCAAAACTTGACTCTCGATTGGAACGGCGAGAGGCCACCAATAGCATCCTACTCCAAAGAAAGGGATGATCTTTGCCAAAAAGGGGGAAAATCTGGATAAGCCTGAAGGATCAACTTTCAAACCCCCTAATTTCACTGAAGAACAATTGAGAGCAAGAGACAGAGAAATAAGGATCAGAAATGAAGCAGAAGAGCAACAAAGAAGGATCAGAGAAGAAAGAGAAAAAGCCACAAAGGAACCCTGCATTGGATTTCCTCATCCTATTCAACGAAGAGATGATGATAGAGACAGGTCCGGCAGACAGCAAAGGCCTGGATCCACCCAGCAAAGAGGATCTGTCAGTCAACACAGACTCAGCACCAGAGGAAACACCAGCAGAGGCAGCAGCAGCTCCAAATATACTAGTGAGCACAGAACTTACACTGGTCACCAAAGCAAAGCAGAATATGATGCAGATGTACTGGACCATGTAAGAGAATTTTTTAGAGTACAGGAAGGACTTTATCCTCACCTCTCACAAGATGAAGCTTGGGCTGATTGGCTAAACTATCAGGATGAAAGGATGAGAACTGATATGGCCAAACTCTACAATGAAGTCAAAAGAGAATTTGCACTTCTCAAACGGACCAACAACAAACCAAGTTCGCCATACCACTATCGCAAAGGGACCGGAAGACTTGCCGGCCGCACAACAAGAAGATTTCAAATACATGGCAAGGTTCTTCAATCCCATGGGGAGATTGGAGAAACAGGTTCAGTGGAGTCTCTACAAAAGTCTCAAATTTGCAGACTCACACATTGCTGAGGCTAGGGAAAGACTTGAAAAATATTTTGGAGAACCTAAGGCCAATGAGACCATGCCTGATTTCAATAGACTTTTTGACAAAAGAGTTTTTCAGGGTGTATCTGAATACACAGCTTTGGCTTACTGGAAGTGGAAGTTTCCAGAAATTGATTGGAAAGACATTGAAGAGGTTCAGACTACAAAGTTCAAAAGGTACAAGGCTGAATTAAGCAAAATGTAGTTTGTAACGAGTTGAATAAATTCTTTGGATCTCATTGCCCCTTGATGGATGAATAAAAATTGTTGAAATTTTGTTCTCGTTGGTTATTATGAATTTTTTGACTACTTATGTTCGGGCTTATGAGGGTTTTGGCATCATCAAAAAGGGGGAAATTGTTAGGAACATTTTATTATGTTTTGATGATGGCCATACTAGCTGTTATAGCAAGCTTTGAAATAAGTTAGAATTCTCTCGTATAAGTCTTTACTTAGAGTCGACATGTTGTATAAGTTGAGTCGGACAAGTATTGTACTAGTTGGTAGGACGGCAAAGTGAAAACGGACATTCGGCGAGTGAAGCCGGCCAAGCACCGGCGAGAGATACGAGAGAAGGGATTATGATCGACTTATAACCAAGGAAGTCTGTGATGACCTTGGATAAGTCTAAGTTATGTTTCAAGTGATGAAACTCAATATTCCAATATGGTGTACACTGATCTCACCCAAATCAAGGATCAGTGAAGTATAAAGATTCTCCTGAAACTAAAGCAAAGAAGAAAACAGTGAATCGGCTGAGTACACTGACTGTCGGCAAAGAGAAAACAAAACGGCGAAGAAAGAACTAACGGCTAAGTCAGAAGGCTCACTCCACCGTTCTACAGACGGTGAAGAGACACTTACAAGATCAGATTTAATATACATTGAAGATTCAACAGATCATGCATTAAATGCACAATCATTAAAGGATCAATCAAGGACGGATTTTCTGCTATACATTTGAAAGAAGAATCCGATCACTGAAATCAAGGAGAATACAATTAAGGGGGAATCAAGAATAAAATCAAGGATTATTCCCTCATTAATATAGCCAACGGACGGAATTTCAAAATCAAGGCTATTCAAGGCTATAAATAGAAGGCATTGACAGAAAAAGAAAATAACGATTTAGAAAAAAAAAGGAAAGCAGAAACTCTGTCAATTAGAAAAGCCTTCTCTCTGAACTTACAAGGATACATCTAGTGATCAACTCAAATATCAGAACTACAAAGTCATATTTAGAATTGAGATTGATCAAACAAGTGCGTGAATCACATTCACATCAAACTGAAGCAACTGAATCAGAGGCAATCTGAGAAGGAGTTGAAACTGTGATAGCTGTTGAAAGGTTTTGATCTCAAGGAGCGAAAAAAGGAAGACCGAATCACCGAAGGCATTGCGATCAAGGAGTGATAGTCTTGTAGATTGTGAAGCTTGGGAAGCCAAGGACAATCATACTGTTGTATCTGTGGAAACAATAGTGAATTCCTCCGATAATCACAGGAGAAGAGTGGATTAAGAGATTACACCACCCTGAACCACTATAAGCCTTGTGTCAATTTAATTTCTGCAATTTACTTTACAGTACTTATTTAATTTGCCTACATCATAACACATATCTGTGATTGTCTAAACCGATTTGAAAACAACATAGTAAGAAGGGACTTATCCGCTTGCTCAAAAGCTTTTAGAACACAAGAAAAGTTTTTGAAACTCCACTATAGTCATTCACCCCCCCCCCTCGACTATAGTTTCACCCTTCTCTCGGGACCAACAATTGGTATCGGAGCAGTGTTCCTAGTATCAGAACCTGTTCAGATCTAATTTCTGGTAACAAGGAGATCACATATTTTCAAAGTAGTTTTCAAATCTGAAGTTTTTCATTCACTGCCATGTTGGCTAGAAGATTAGAATACATCAGTCGACAAATGTCGACACTAGGTCCTCATAACCAATTATCTACGCAATGTACACATACTTCTTTCAATTATTATAACTCATGCGGTACTAAGCGATTCACATGTTGAGTAATTGAACAATACCTAACTACTTGCAATTGTTGGCATTAATATCCTTAAGTCTACTAACAATTTATCGCAAAAGTATAATATGACCACGTACTCACGCAACTTGGTTCATTTCCTATTAATTCTAAGTATAAGAACTTCACAAGTTTAAGGGTACGAGTTAAACAACTTGGCATTTATCCATAAAAATTTTAAATTTGGCTCAATATTGTCTCAGTATTCCGTTCCCCTTGACTTTTTCAACATATAGCACAATATATAGCTAAGTCCCCTGCCCCCCACTTAAACATGGCATTGTCCTCAATGACAAAAATAACGAGAGTTCAAGATGAAAGACTTAGCTCGGAAACTCGCTCCCAAGTAAAGGAACAATATCGGAGTAATCATCGGCACAGGGTGGAGAGACAGACACATCCTGTATAAACAAACAAGCTCCACGAAATCGTCAAATACCATGTCCATGGAAGTTATAAAATAACGTGGCAGTAATTAGATATAGATTTCTAAAAACAGTTTAAGCCACTTTACTTTATACTGCCATGGACAAGACCAAAAGGGATTTAAACCTAAATAAAAACTCACATGACGGCTATCAAGGAAAAAACCTCGTTTATTCCGAACTTAGACTCGGAACATGGCGAGATGAAAAAAAAAACCGTGATAGGCGCATGCTACTTTATTAAAAAGAAAAACAAAAAAGATAGGTATAGGTAGTAGTTCTAAGTTTATAGTCGCTAGCTCGACTCACTCAAGATGGTTTATTCATAGACGGGGTCGGCGAGGTACAAAACCTCCTCCTCGCCAGCGGCGAGGCGGAAGCCCGTGATAATGCTTAATACGATGTCCATTGACCACAAATCTGGACTCGTCTTTGAAATTGAATAGCTCCACCGCTCCGGAAGGAAAGACTTGTTGTACTTGAAATGGGCCACACCATCTTGATTTCAACTTACCCAGGAAGAGTCTTAAGCGCGAATTGTACAAGAGAACCAGATCACCCTCTTGAAAGGTCCTATCCAGAATATTCTTGTCATGGAACTTCTTCGTGCGCTCCTTGAAAATCTTGGCATTCTCGTATGCCTCTAAACGAAACTCCTCCAGGCGAGTTAATTCTAACATTCTTTTCTCACCGGCCAACGTCTCATCAAAATTTAGCATCCTTGTTGCCCACATGGCCCGGTGTTCCAGTTCCACAGGTAGATGACATGCCTTTCCAAAAACAATCCTATACGGTGACATTCCAATCGAGGTTTTATATGCGGTCCTATAAGCCCATAAAGCGTCATCTAAACGTATCGACCAATCCTTCCTAGTCGTATTGACAGTTTTCTCCAGGATACGCTCTATCTCTCGATTGGTGACTTCTACCTGTCCACTAGTCTGGGGGTGATATGCTGTTGCTAGCTTATGTCGAACCCCATACTTAATCATCAGCCGTTCAAAAGGTTTATTACAAAAATGACTACCATTGTCGCTTATAATCGCCCTCGGCGTCCCAAACCTTGTAAAAATGTTCTTCTTCAAGAATCTAACCACAACCCTAGCATCGTTAGTAGGGGAAGTAATGGCCTCAACCCATTTGGATACATAATCAACAGCAACTAAGATATATCGGTTAGATAATGAGGAAGTGAAGGGTCCAACAAAATCTATCCCCCAAACGTCAAAAAGCTCCACTTCTAAGATGCTCTTGAGTGGCATCTCATTCCTCCTTGAAATATTACCTGTCATTTGACAAGCATGACATGCCTTTGCATATTAGTGTGCATCCTTAAACAATGTCGGCCAATAAAAACCGCATTGGAGGACCTTAGCCGCGGTTTTTTCTCCCCCGTAGTGTCCTCCAACTTCATAGGAATGACAATGCTTCAGGATATCATTATACTCTTCTTCGGGCACACACCTTCGAAAAATATTATCAGATCCTAGCTTAAATAAATAAGGCTCATCCCAATAATAGTGTCTAAGATCTTTAAAGAATTTTTTCCTTTCTTGGACAGTGAGATTTGGTGGTAGGTACTTTGCGGATAGATAATTAACAAACAAACTAAACCATGGTTGCTTCTTCTCCTTCACAACCTCTATTCGCGAAGAAACTGCAAAGACAATCATCATGTCCCCCGATGGTGGTGATGGAGAAAAGTTGTTCATCGGGAAAAGATTCTCCTATCTCGGGTAAATCCTCACCATCCTCTAATTGTAAGCGCGATAGATGATCGGCCACCACGTTCTCACTTCCTTTCTTATCTCGGATTTCTACGTCAAATTCGGCAACAAGTAGAATCCATCTCAACGATCTCGGCTTTGAATCTTGCTTTGCTAGGAGATACTTAAGAGCCGCATGGTCAGTCCACACAGTGACTTTAGATCCCACTAAGTAAGATCTAAACTTGTCAAAAGCAAAGATAACGGCCAAAAGCTCCTTCTCCGTTGTGGCGTAGTTTCTTTGGGCAGCATTCAAAGTCCGGCTTGCATAATAAATAGGTCTGAAGATCTTATCTTTTCTTTGACCCAAAGCGGCGCCAACAGCAGTATCACTTGCATCACACATCAGTTCAAACGGAAGATCCCAATCCGGTGCGACCAGAACGGGTGCAGTGATCAATCTACTTCTTATTTCATTGAAAGCTTTTATGCACTCATTAGAAAACACGAATGGCACATCCTTGGCCAATAATTCGGTAAGAGGTCTAGAGATTAAGGAAAAGTCCTTGATAAACCTACGATAAAATCCAGCGTGGCCTAAAAAACCTCGCAAAGTTTTAAGATTAGTAGGTGGAGGTAATTTCTTGATCACCTCGACTTTGGCTCTATCCACCTCTATACCGTTCTTTGATATGCGGTGGCCTAGTACTATACCTTCCGTAACCATCAAATGACATTTCTCCCAGTTAAGCACAAGATTCGTCTCTTCACATCTCTTCAACACTCGTGCTAGATGTGTGAGACATGAATCGAAATCGTCTCCAAACACGGAGAAATCATCCATAAAGATTTCCAAGAAGTCTTCCACCATATCCGCAAATAATGACATCATACACCGTTGAAATGTTGCGGGGGCGTTGCACAATCCAAATGGCATTCGATTGTACGCAAATGTCCCATATGGGCATGTAAATGTTGTTTTCTCACGATCTTCAGGTGAGATGTGGATTTGATAGTATCCCGAATATCCGTCGAGAAAACAATAGAAAGCATGCCCGCTCGCTCTCGAGCATTTGATCGATGAAGGGAAGAGGAAAATGGTCTTTACGAGTTGCATCATTTAGTTTCCTAAAGTCTATGCATACTCGATGACCGGTGATTAGCCTCACAGAATTAACTCATTCAACTCATTGGCTTGCACCGTCAATCCTCCCTTTTTGGGAACTACGTGGATAGGGCTTACCCATTCGCTATCAGCAATTGGAAATATAATTCCCATTTCTAGCATTTTTATAACCTCATCCCTAACCACGTCCTTTAATTGTGGGGTTAGACGCCTTTGAGGTTGTGAAACCGCTTTCTTTTCAGGGTCCACGGAGATCTTGTGCATACATACGCTAGGACTAATGCCCTTAACGTCAGCTATGGTCCATCCAAATGCTCCGCGGTACTCTCTCAGAACTCTCATCAGTTTCTCCTCTTGTAAGTCCGTCAAGGATGAAGATATAATTAGCGGCAAAGTCTCATCTTGAAGAAACACATACTTCAAATTCGCAAGAAGAGGTTTTAAAGTCAAATTTGTGGGAGGTTCTTCCAAAGAGGTCTTCAACTTTTGACCAGTGAGTTTAAGTTCGAAGTACTTATGCCACGTTGGTCTATGATAGAATCTTTCAATCTCCGCAAACTTACTTCCTCTACAGGTCTTGGGGTCCCTCTACTACATCCCGGCCATATCATCTTCTCCTCCTCACTACTTACGTACTTGACTTCATCTTCTTCTTCTAAGACAAAGATCCAAAAAATCCTTGATACTTTCATGTTGCTGAAATTCTTGAACGATCCTATCAATGGAATCCAACATGAAACATGCATCCTCTCCATCATCAGGTTGCTTCATAGTGTCGAAGACATTGAATGCAACTCTCTCTTCGTTCACTCATAATACCAACTCGCCTTTGTAAACATCAATTAGCGTTCTACTAGTGGCCATGAAAGGTCTCCCTAATATCAATGGTACTTCGTAGTTAGCATCCATATCTAATACCACAAAGTCGACAGGGAATACAAACTTTTCAACTCTTACTAGCACATCCTCAACCACTCCACATGGTTCCTTGACAGAACGGTCAGCTAATTGCAATGTGATTGAGGTCTTCTTAAGATCTTTCATGCCTAGCTTCCGAAAAATAGATAGTGGCAACAGGTTCACGCTAGCTCCTAGATCACACAAAGCTTTGTTCATACATACGTTACCTATGGTGCAGGGAATGAGAAAGCTTCCCGGATCTTTGCATTTTGAAGGTAACTTATGTTGAAGAATGGCTGAGCACTCCTCATTAAGGCATATGGTCTCTAAATCTAGAAGTTTCCTTTTAGTTGAGACGGCGTCTTTTAAAAACTTGGTGTACTCGGCATTTCGGCTAGTGCTTCAACTAGGGGTATATTGATTTGTAACTTACTAAACATATCCACGAACTTCTTATACCTCTTATTATCAAACTTAGGCTTCGGCTTTGGTGGAGGATAAGGTAGAGTTGAAGGATCGACATCAGTGAAAATTGGATACTTGTTGTTGTAAAGTTCAACTCTAGGGCCAGCAGGTTCTTTATACGTTCTTTGCTCAGGCAAAGTCTCGGAAGTATTAGTCTCATTGCTTGGCTCACCATCCTTATTCTTTGTGATTTTCTCTTTCTCTTGCAAGGATGGTGGAGTTACCTCTTTTCCACTTCTTGTCATGATCGCATTCAAATCCTTAGGGTTCTTTTCAGTGTTGCTTGGCAACCCTCCAGGAGGTCTAGTTGAGACTTGCTCGGCCTAGTTGTCCTACCTGGTGCGTGAGATTTTGGACTAGAGCTTCTTGATTGGTCACCTTAGCATCAGTCTTCTGACAATATTGGCTAAAGTTAGTGGCTAAATCAGCCATAGATTTTGAAAGTTGTCCCATATTGTCAGTGACGACATTACTCAGTTTTTCTATCGCAGCTTCCCAACCAAAAGTTTTAGTCTCTGTGGTACATAAGTGGTAGGCGGTTTAGGCCTTTCTCCTGCGTTAATGTCACTATATCGGAATCCAGGATGGTTATGATTAGGTCTGTACCCTCCCCCGATATAATTGGCTTCTTCAGTACCAGCATTCTCACTTTGAGGTGCTACCTCGATTCCACCCTTTCTCTACTCTTGTCATCCTCTCTTGCATCCCATCTACCTTATTGTTGATAACGAAAGTTGTTCGAGAATTTGGTAGATGCACTATCATCAAATATATCGGCGGCCATCTTCACGGTAGCTATGTCATTGCCTCCCCATTGGCTATTCATCGCTATTTGCTCCATCTTCCCTTGTGCCTCCTCAGGAGATAAAAGAACAAACGCTCCATTGCTGGAGGCGTCTACTCTAATTTTCTCAGTCTCTCTCAACCCATGGTAAAAAGTTTGCATTGAAAGCCAAAGAGAGATGTCATGATGAGGACACTTCCTCATAGCTTCCTTGAAATGCTCCCAAGCTTGATCAAAACTCTCCCCAGGTTGTTGCTTAAATCCTAAGATGTCTTGGCGTAACTTAAAAGTTTTTCCTAAGGGAAAATACTTATTCATGAATTTTTGCAACAATTGTTCCCAAGTAGTGATAGATCCAGCCTCTAAAGAGAGAAGCCATTGCTTAGCTTTATCTTTCAAAGTGAAAGGGAAAAGCTTAAGACGAATGTTCCCTTCCGGGATTAATTCGGTTTCACGGTGCTAACGATTTCCAAGAAATTCGTCACGTGAACACCGGGATCCTCGTTTTGGACTCCATGAAAAGTAGAATAATTGGTCACCATTTGAATTACATTAGGCCTAGGGTGATAGACTTCCGCAAATCTTGTGGTGCTACGATAGCGGGAATGAATTGTTCAATAGTGGGCGTTGCATAACTTTGCAAAGTGCGCCTCGCTCCTTGAACTAGGGCTTGGTTCTCATTATTAGCATTTGCATTCACATTATTGGCATTATTAATAACAGGATTAGGTACCTGGTTTGGATTGACTGGATTGCCTTCCATTTCTGCTTCAGATTCAGAATGTTCAGAATGATCGGTTGTATGTCCTTCTTCCACTCCTTGCTCGCTTTCCTCAAGATTTGGATCCTCTTCTCCTTGCTTAGCCAGTTCCCTAGCTAACTTCCTATTCCTTCTCGCAAATTTCTCTATTTCAGGATTATAAGGCTCAAGCGGTTCCTTCGATTTCCGAGTAGCGTACTATAAAATAATAAACAACAATAAAACAAATAATCACTAGTAAAGGCTAGGCCTTTAACTAACTAACTAAAACAGACTCGAAATAAGTTTGAGAAAAGAAAACGTAAATAAAACAGAAGCAGAATGTTTTAAAACTAAGACATAATCAGAAACAGAAAAGAAAATAAATTCTCGGTCGACCGAGAGCGTGGTTCGGTCGACCGAACGCTTTTTTTTTTTTTTTTTTTTTTTAATTTTATTTATGACAACTTTGTTTAATATACGGACTCTTATTCACGAATATTCACGAATCCGGTTCTAACAAAATAAGCTATATCTTAATTTAATGACTCGAGTCCCCGGCAACGGCGCCAAAAACTTGATGGAGGTCAAGTTAAATTATTAACTCGATGCCTACTAACACACTAGCAAGAGAACTAGGTTCAATTGTAGTATAGCCAGATAGAGTCGAGGTCGATCCCACAGAGACTCGGCACAAACAAAACACAACTTTATCCGATTAGAACCAAATTAAAAAGGCGGTCTACGACCAACTAAATGCAGTAAATAAAATAGTGACAACCAAGAGACACAAAGACAGACTAAAGACTTTACGCTAGTAGATTATAACTCCCCCATGTGAATTAGGACGATTACGAGATAAAACAAACGTTAAAGATTAATTATTATGACTATGGGAGTCATCCCCTAAGGTAGATTTAGCTCCGGTTAGGCCCTCTAAATCATCGTGCCTCCATTACGTGACTTCGCCTTTTAATGCCTCCATCTCATATAACTTCTGACACAACTACGAAACTAGGGATGCCGGTATAAACCGTAACCTCATCTAAGCAACATTCCTAGGGTAAGGCGTACTTCTTAGATGCCGATTCAATCTATATCCTAAGTAACAATCACTTTTTGAGTTTCATGTTAAATTATGATGACAAATAATTAAGTTGATCAGGTTTAATTACTTGTTTTAATTCCAAATCAAGAGAATCGACGTAGTCGAAGCCGATCATAATATTGCCCTACACATTACCACACTCGGTCGACCGAACGACGACTCGGGCGACCGAGTGACGCGTCTAGGTCGACCGAACACGCTTACGTGCCGGAACAAATCATGATTACTTCTTAACGTTTCTAACCTAAACACATGGGTTCGTAAATTAATCTACATCACGCAATCAATACAAATAAAAACTACTCCATGATAAAATATATCAGATCTACGAATAAAGATTGCATAATTGAATAGTCATACCCTCGAAGACGAGAGTGACTCCCACTCTTTAATGCGCTCCCTAATCGGAGAATCCGATGAATCCACAATGAACGAACATAAAGAAAATAAAATTAAAACTTAAAAGCTAAAATTGTATGAATTGTTTTTGTGTTGTAGTGGTGTGTCTTTCTCAGCATCGTGGCTACTGTTTATATAGGAGTTGTAGCCGACATAGGGAGAATCCAGAAGATTGACATGCATTTATCAACTTAGGCTCGGATGACCGAACGTACACGCTCGGTCGACCGAATGGCATGGCTCGGTCGACCGAGCCTCCCTCTTTACGCGTTTTCAAATTCGGTTCGTGACTTGTTCCCCAACTTTTGAATTGATCTCGATTAATCTTTTCTTCAAATTTTCTTCTCTTTTATCTTGAGATCTCCCGATTGCGTGATAATTATCTTCCCGATTTATCATGATCTGCAAAATCGCATTTATCACACAATTAATTGCTCTTTTATAATAAAACCCAATTATCATATTAATAATCACTTATCATTAAATAATAAATATAAACGCGTGATTTAATATGAAATATATATAATTAACTCCGATTTAAGGTTATAATTGTTGACATAAATGGGTATATTTTAACCGTCATCACAAGTGCAACATCAACAATCTTCAAATGGGTTAGTAAGGCCTGCACCATCAACCCTAAAGGAAGTGTCTTGGACTTCCTGGTCCCATCTCTGTCCTCTATTATCACCTTCTTCGTGTATTGGACAAAGAATCCAGCCCAATCAAACTTCATACTCTTGCATATGATTATCAGCATGTCAATCTTGGGTCCAGACAATGTGTCAAGGCTTCCACTAAATCCAAGAATGTTTTTAGCAATAATCTTGCTCAGCAAATTATACTCCATTTTGACATGCTTCACATTGACACTCAGTGATGATTTTATGGATTCGTTGGTCTTTATTGCATCAACAAACTCCAATCTAGACAGCTCCGTTGATTCAGGATTGGTAGGAGCACCATTTCCAGGTCCAAATTCGAATACTTCCCTCAGCAGGTTTGAGGAGATTTCAATCTCCTGGGCATTAACAGTGGTAGTAAATGCCTCTCTATCATCTATAATCACTATATTCCTCCCGAAATTTGTATAAGAGATGCTTTCCAATATCAGATTCAGAACATCCTCTAATCCTTCATATCTTCTGATTCTTCTACCAATATTGATAGCTAGCTCAGTCTTGTTAGCATCAACAACAAACCCTCTAACACTTTGGCTCGTTCCAATGTGAACATCACCTTTATCCGCCATTAGAAATTTGAGAAAGATGAAGAGAAAGCTTTGTAAATCTATGTTCACACTTTGTATATTCAGAGAAAATCGATCTGAAAGTTGTAACTATCATCTGAGTATATGTCTGTATATATAAAGAAAGAAAGTGGGTAGTAACTGTCAGGAAAGTACTGTACACGTACTGTAGCATTTAACCACGATTAACGTTGGAGTAAATGTGATGTTGCCACGTGTCCTACTAACTTATTCCATAAGAGTTGTAACCGTTGGATATTTGTAACCACAGTTATAAAGGATAAGAATAATATCCAATGACTGTTGACTTTCATTTAAGTTTGATTGTCTTGTAACGTATAATCTTCAGTAGACTTGGGTCAGCAGCCTACGGACAAGAATGGCTCAGCAGCCTGCTGATAAACTGCTCTGCTGATCTTCATACACACTTTTTTTGTCCAACTGATAATACAAGATGAAGTTTAATACCAATGACTGATCTGTCAAGTGAGCTCACCTAACGGGCAAAGACCAATCCCCTTGGCAACTTCGTTTGCTCAATTGTCCAAACATAATTTAGTACATGGAATTGTTGATACCAATGACTAGTCTGCTAAGTGAGCTCACCCAACATAGCAAAGACTAATCCCCTTGGTGAACTCCAGTACACTACTGATTATTAATATCTCAGTCAACTTTTATATGCCAAGTTTAGTCCTTAACTTAGCAAATCTTTCACCATCCAATGGTTTTGTGAATATATCAGCAAGTTGATCTTCAGTATCGATGTAAAGAACCACTACATCTTTCTTTTCAACATGACCTCTTATAAAATGATGTCTCACATCAATGTGCTTGGTTCTTGAGTGCAAAACATGATTTTCTGTGATTGCAATTGCACTTGTGTTGTCACACATTATAGGAATTTCTCTTTCTTCAATTCCTTAATCCCTCAATTGTTGTCTTAACCATAGTATTTGTGTACAACAACTTCCAGCAGCAATATATTCAGCTTGAGCAGTGGAAGTTGATATTGAATTATGTTTCTTGCTGAACCAGGAAACCAGTCTATTTCCCATCAACTGACAAGTTCTTGTGGTGCTTTTTCTATCAATCTTGCATCCGGCATAATCAGAATCTGAGTAGGATATAACTTTGAAGCTTCCATCTTTTTGAATACCATATTCCTACTCCCAAGGTCTCTTTTAGATACTTGAGAATTCTTTTAACTGCAGCTAAATGACTTTCCTTAGGTTTAGATTGAAACCTTGCACAAACACCTACAGCAAAGGATATATCAGGTCTGCTGGCAGTGAGGTACAACAGACTACCTATCATCATTCTGTATAAAGTCTGATCAAAATCTTTGCCTTCTTTATCTTCATCCAATCTATTGTTGGTACTCATAGGAGTTGATACATTGGTGCTATTTTCCATGCCAAACTTTTTCAGTAGCTCCTTGGTATATTTAGTTTGATGAATGAAGATTCCATCTTTCATTTGTTTGATTTGTAATCCCAAGAAGTAGTTCATCTCTCCCATCATACTCATTTGGAACTTACTTTTCATAAGATTAGCAAACTTTTCACATTGTGAATCAATTTCAGAACCAAAGATTATGTCATCAACATAAATCTGTACTAGCAGGGAGCTGTCTCCTTCATTGATTCTGAAAAGAGTCTTGTCAATGGTACCTTTGGTAAAACCATTGTCCACCAAGAATTGAGATAGGGTTTCATACCATGCTCTTAGTGCTTGTTTCAAACCATAAAGTGCTTTGTTAAGTCTGTACACTTTATCTTCTTGATCTTTAACTTCAAAACCAGGAGGTTGCTGAACATAAACCTCTTCTTCCAGAATGCCATTTAAGAATGCACTTTTAACATCCATCTGGTATACTTTGAAGTTTTTATAAGCAGCATATGCCAAGAATAACCTTATAGCTTCCAATCTTGCAACTGGGGCATATGTCTCATCAAAATCTATTCCTTCAGCTTAAGAATAGCCTTTTGCCACTAGTATGGCCTTATTCCTTACAATGGTACCAGATTCATCCAATTTGTTTCTGTATACCCATTTAGTTCCAATTATGTTTGCATGACTAGGCCTTTCCACTAGTGTCCAAACTTGGTTTCTTTCAAACTCATTCAATTCTTCTTGCATAGCAATTATCCAATCTGGATCAGATATAGCTTCTTCAACAACTTTAGGCTCCATTTGAGATATAAAACAAGTAAACATTGCTTCCAATTGTCTTCTAGTCCTTACACCTTGCTGTATATTACCAATTACTTGTTCAGCAGGGTGATCCTTCAACCATTGTAAATCCTGATTTGTTCGATTTACAGGAGCTTCATCTTCAGTAGGCTCTACTGTTGCTTCAGTATGGGGTTCAGCAGATCCTTGAAATGCTTCAGTTGTTGCATCAGTAGTGTTACCAGCAGGTTCTTCGGTAGGGGCAGAGTCAGAAACTTTTAAGTCATTTATCCTTTCCAAAACATCAACACATTCTGGATCAGTGACTTGGAGATTTTCAGCATGTTCGAAACATGATCTTCCATTCTAGTGAACTTTGGTTCATCAAATACAACATGTATTGATTCTTCATGTTTCAATGTCCTTTTATTCAGTACCCTAAATGCCTTGGTGGCAGAAGAATATCCCAAAAAGATTCCTTCATCTGATTTTGGTTGGAATGTCTTCAATTGCTCCTTATGATTCAAATTCTTCCAAATGGATGGAAATAAGATATATTTGGTTTTCTTCCATTCCATATCTCATAAGGTGTCATCAGCAGCTTCTTGTTCGCTGAGGTCCTATTTTGTGTATAGCATGATGTATTGATTGCATCAGCCCAATATATTTCAGGTAATAATGCTTCACAAATCATAGTCCTTCCTGCTTCTTTCAAGGTCATGTTTCTTCTCTCAGCAACCCCATTTTGCTGAGGTGTACCAGCAGCAGCTAATTGATGCAGTACACCATTTTGCTCACAATATTCTCTTATGACTTTATTGAGAAACTCAGTACCCTTGTCTGATCTGATCTTCACTACTGTCAAACTTTTCTCATTTTGCAATCTTTTCAAAAGTTCAGGCATCTTTTGAAGTGTTTCACTTTTCTTGTTCATGAATACTACCCAAGTGTATCTTGAATAATCATCCACAACTACCAGAGTATACTTCTTCCCTGTTACACTTGTTGGTGTTACTGGTCCAAATAAATCCATGTGCATTAGCTCCAAAACTCTTTTTGTTGATTGCTTAGTCTTTGACTTGAAGCTTGACTTGGATTGTTTACCTTGCTGACATGCATCACATATAGAATCCTTTATGAATGTGATCTCAGGCAAGCCAATTACCAACTTCTTTTTCACCAACTGAATAATATCATCAAAGTTAAGATGGTTCAACTTCTTATGCCACAACCAATTCAGTTCTGACTTAGTGTGCACAATTAGGCATGTTTCTGGAACAGCAGTAGACCAATCCACAACATACATGTTTTGTTGTCTTCTACCAGCCAACACAACTTGTTCACCTCTTTTACTAATGACAATACATTTGCCTTTGTCAAAAGTGACCTTGTAACCCATGTCACAAAATTGTCCAATGCTCAGTAGGTTGTAGTCCATTCCTTCCACAAATGAAACATTCCTGATAGTTAATCCATTCCTCACCAGTATACCATATCTTCTTGTGTAACCTGGTGTATTCTTGTTGCCAAAATTCACTCTTGGACCATCATTTGCCTCATAATTTGTCAAACAGTGCTTATTCTTTATCATATGTCTGGAACATCCACTGTCAAAGTACCAGACACCCTACAACACAAAATTAATGTATTTTAGGAACCCAAAACTGTTTGGGTCCATAGTGGTCAGTGGTAAGCATGACCCTTGGCAAATTTCCATAATGTCTTCTTTGAAAAGCATTGCACTTTTGTTCATATATGTATCCTACATTTCCATAAGATCTAACATTTGGATGTGTAGGATTCATCTATGCTTTCTGGCCTTTTGGTACATAATACTGTTTGAAGTGATTTCTATTATTAGAAGCACTAGCATAATCATCTGTTAGGAGCATCCCTGTAATATAGAGCTTGATGAGGTCTTGAATAAGTCTTCTGTTGATTCCATTACTGAGGTTTTATCCTAGCATTATGGTTATGACTGTTGTTTCTAGCAGTAGGGGTAGGAATATTCCAATCATCATCAGTAGGGAATAATCTACCTTTCCCCCTGAGATAAGTATCCCTAGAATGATTAACATTTTTAGGTTTAGGATTCTTATCCTTGGAATATTTTTGATTTTTGCCCTTTTATGGTCCAGCAGACTTAGCAGCATGTCTGCTATCAGCAGGTCTAGAAGGTTCAACAGTCCTACTTTTGGATTTACCATTTTTGTTAGGTACTGTTGACCTTTTTGACTTCTGATTTTGCTTCTTTGAAAACTTCTCAGTAGGCTTTACTGCCTCAACAACCCTTTTGGGAGTTGGATCTTGTGCAGGCACAAACTTAGGACCAATTCTGGTACTAGGTTCAGTAACCTTACTGGATCCACTCTATTAGATTGTTGAGTTCCAAATCCAAGAACTGTTCTATCACCATAAGGCTTTCCAGATTTGAATGCAGTGGTGGAACTAGATTGTTCAGCAGATTCAGCAGCTATTGAATGTACAGCAGACTTATGCTGATTTTGTTCAAAATCTTTTTCCTTTCCTTTGAGAGTTCTTAATTCAGCTTGTAACCTTTCAACTTCTGTTTGAAGAGCTTCTTTTTCAGCCTTCACAATCTCATAACCAGACTGTATTTTCCTCAGTTGATTAAGGATGGCATCCAAAGTTTCTTCATTGTCAGAATTTTTAGGATTTGAACCACAAGTTGATTCACAATCACTTTCAGCGGGAGTATTTATGGATACAGAATTGTATACCTCCTCATTCTCTTCCATATTTTCCATTAAAGCATAATCATCCTTATCTGCAACAAGTGCAGTATCATCATATTCATTTCCTTTTTTTGATTCAACTTCATAGCCTGATTCATCATCAGCAACCATTGCTTTCTTGCCAGGTCTTCTTTGCTGATTCTTGTTCTTTAGTAGGTCTGGACAATCAGGTCTGTAATGTCCAGGTTTCTTGCAGTTGAAGCACAGATAATCAGGTTCCTTTTTCTATTTTAGATCAGGACAGTCAGGTTTGAAGTGTCCTGGTTTCTTGAAATGAAAACACAAATAATCATTATCTTTCTTGGATTCTTTCTTTTTATTTTCACTTGATTTCTTTGTGAAATTCCTTGCAGAACCCCTTCCTGTTTTCATCATTCTGATTTTCTTGCTCAGTAGGGCAATTTGCTCTTGCATCTCATCCAATAGATCATCTTGACCACCTGATGATTCTTCATTATGTGCAGCAGCCAATGCAGTAGTCTTTGGTTCTTCTTTTTCAGTCTCAGGAATAAGTTTCTTACTGAATTCATATGCTTTGAGATCTGAAAATAGCTTGAAGGTGTCTTCTTTATGTAGACTCATGGATTCTTCTATGGCAGTAACCTTCATCTCCCAAACCTCTTTTGCAGGTAGGGCTTCTAAGATTCTTGTATTGATCTCTTCTTTTGTATAGATCACATTCAGCAGAGTGAGTTCATCCATGATAGCATTGAATCTTGACTCCATTTGCTCAATGGTTTCATTTGATTTCATCTTGATATCTTGGAACTTTCTTTTGGCTACACTGACTTTGTTTTTCTTTATAGCATCAGTGCCTTCACATATAAGTTGCAATTTTTCCCAAAATTCCTTTGCAGTTTTGCAATCCTTCACTTTCATATACATATTGCTATCCAAAGTTCTGTATATGATATCAATAGCAATATTGTTGAGGTTTGCTCTTTTTCTATCTTCAGCACCCCACTCTCTTTTTGGCTTTGGAACATATTGAGTTTCACTTGTCTACAGTTATGGCCTTTAGTGATCTCCAGTGGTCTTTCAGTCAGCACATCCATCATCTCATCATGTGTTGCAGCTAGATAAGCCTGAATACGACATTTATACTCATCAAAACTATCTAAGGAACACATCAACATAGTTCTAGAATACTGGTTGTTATCCATGATGCAAAGCTTTGAAAATCAGAAACTTGAAAAAGTTTTTGAAGTATTTTCACAAGCACAACAAGTAGGATTACTTCAGAACAGAAGCACTGCTCCGATGCCAATTGTTGGCCCCTTGAAAATGCTTTGGTTAAGTTTAGAGGGGGGTGAATAAACTTAACACTTAAAACTTTTTGGAGTTAACAAACTCAGCAATGTCAGTAGCCTGCTGACTGCTCAGTAGTCTGCTGACAACAGATGTTACTAGATTTGTTGCAGCGGAATATATTCAAATTAATCCTTGTAACTTGTTGTTAAAAAGATGATACTAAGTATTAGATACTCAATAGTGTAAGTGTGTGATTCAGATGCTAGTTTCAGTAAGTTGATGTGATCAGTATACTAAATGCATAAAGTAAATACAAAAAGTAAGTAGGCAATTTTTATAGTGGTTCCAGGTGGTGTAATCCTGTCAGTCCACTCTTTTCTTGTGATGTTGGAGGAAATTCACTAGAGATCTTTAAGGTTTCAGTTACAAAAATCCTTAAGCAGTCAGTCCTTCACCAATGACTATGGCTTCACAAACTGAATATTTGAAACAGGTAGGATTGTTGCTCCAAAGTATTCCACTGGTTCTTGAAGGGTAGGATTGCCTCTTCACCAGCTCCACCACAAACAACAGTTCTTGACACCTAAGTGCTTCTCTGTCTTCAACAAGTTTCTTGTAAAAGAAAGGTTGAATCAAGTAAATGATTTAGTTATCATCAGCTTGATCATGATGAAATGATTAGCAGCTTGATATCTTCAAGTGTGTGAACTTAATGTAACTTGATAGCAGGTTACACTTGAAGAATTTCTTGATCAGTCAGTTAAAGTTCTGTGTAATTCAGCAGGGTGATATTCTTGATTAGAAACTTGATAGCTTTTTGTAGATTATTTGTTTTTCATCACTTGTATCTGAATCAGAGTCTTCTATTTATAGGTGAGAATCCTGTGACTTATGTTTGAAATTCAAACATAGCCGTTTCATATTTGTCTCCATCTTGACTTGCTTTATGTCTTTGTACATAGTACTGACACTGTCAGTTTGTTTTATGTCAGTTTTCAGTCTGTCCACCCTTTGAATTATGTCCATTGGTTAATCCTTAGAATCTTTCCAATGCTATTTTCATCTTGGCCATTGATTTGTTGACAATATCAAGGCTTGTAATCCATCCTTATCCTTGTAATCTTCCAATGTAACCTTTGATTAAATCGAGATTTATACTCTGCAGATATCTGACTTATTTTAGTCTGCTGATGTACATATATGTCAGCTGGCTAAAGTCTGCTGTGTTTCAATAACACTTCAGCTGACTGCTTTTCATCTAACTTTTTATTATGAAGTTAGAGTACACCATTTTGAACATGACTAAGTTCCAATCACCACTTAACATATGGAACTTAGACCTTGTACACAAGGTATATGTAATCAGTTTAGGTCATCACAGACTTCCCTAAATTCTGATTCCATATCCTTGACTTTAAGTACTAAGTTTGATCCCTTAGCCTTCAATAACTGAGTTTGAACCCTCAGCCTTTAGTCTTCAGCACGTTCGTAACTAGTCTACTGACCTAGTTACCTTACTGAGCTAGACAGGTCTGCTAATACAGTCAGATGACCTAATTACAATGCTTGTTTGATCAAACATATACAAAGATCAAACTCTAATAAACCTATACATTTGATCTAGATATCTTTTTGCCTTTGCTCTATAACAGCTAGTCTGGCACTCATCATTAAAACTTAAAATAAGTCCAACACCTTCTGTGGCTGCTGCTTCAACGGCTCCTGCCGAGCTGCCCCAGGTCAATGCTTTTGTGGTTAATCTTACTCCTGCTACAGAGTCTAGGCAAAACTCAATCCTTAATGCTTCTTAGGTTTTTGACCTTGCATTTCGTTTATGCTTTATTGTATTTTTACGAGCCCGCCTATGTAGCTCAGCTCGGGTCCCTTTGGGGACTTAGGAAGTTTACTTCGCAAAGTTAGCGAGCCTAACATGTGGAGCCTGTAAAATTTATCCGACATGCGGACCTGCGGGAGTCTGACCTGTAGACCGGCTGTTTACAGTTAGTCCGACCTGCGGAGCTTAGCTTTGCAAACGCATTGACCCTGACATCCAGAGCTCTGAATTTCTGTCTGTCCTACGGACTTGCTTTCTGAAGAGTCCGACCTGCGGAGCTCGGTTTGGGTTCATCTGCGAACTAACATTGTCTTGCAACCTTACTGAGCCTGGCCTGCAAAGCTCTGAAATTTGGATCCGTCTTGCGGATTATTACTCGAGTCCGTCCTGCGGACTGATTTTATGACGAGTCCGACCTGTGGAGCTCGGTTTTGAGTTCGTCTATGAACTAAGGAAGTTTGGTCTACAAAATTTTACGGAGGCTGAGCTAGAGAGCTCATACTTTTTTATTGTCTTTTATCTTGACAATGTATGCCTTTTAGGCATTTGTTCTCTAATTACTTCATTTGGCTTTTAGCCTTTTGTTTTTCATTCAAGCATTACTTTTTGTTTTTCATAACTTAGGGTCTTTTGCCCCCTGAAGTACATCATTTACAAGCCTTTCTTTTTAAATGATGTACTTTAGTGTTGTCTCTGATCGTCTATCCTACAGACTTAGAAGTTTTGATTATTACAAACTTTTTGAGTTTATAATGCATCTCAGTTTTGAGCGTATATCAGTTCTGACCGTCTGTCCTGCAGTCTTATTGATTTTGTCCGTACCAAACTTTCTGAGTCCACACTGCAGCTCAGTTATGATCGTTTGTCCTGCAGACTTATTGAGTTTGTCCTTTGGAAAATTTTCTGAGTCTGACCTGCAATACTCAGTTCTGATCGTCTGTCCTGCAGACTTAAGAAGTTTGTCCTTTGCAAACTTTTCTGAGTCTGGAGTGCAGTACTCAGTTCGTTTGTCCTGTTGACTTATGAAATTTTTGTTGACTCTGACCTGCGGAGCTCAGTTCGTCAATCTGCTGATTTCTGAAATTTTTGCTGAGTCCGACCTACGGAGCTCAATTCGTCAGTCTGCTGACTTGTGAAATTTTTGCTGAGTCCGACCCGCGGAGCTCAGTTCGTCAGTCCTACTGACTTATGAAATTTTTCTGAGTCCGACCTGTGGAACTCAGTTCGTCAGTCCTGCTGACTTATGAATTTTTTTCTGAGTCCGACCTGTGGAGCTTAGTTCGTCAATCCTGCTGACTTATGAAGTTTTTGCTGTGTCCGACCTGCGGTCTTATAAAAGATTTGCTCAAGGTGGGCTCCAAATATGATGCCGAGCCGAGCTCGGTCTTATAAAAGATTCGCTCAAGGTGAGCTCCAAATATGATGCCGAGCCGAGCACGGTCTTATAAAATATTCGCTCAAGAGAGCCCCAAATATGATGCCGAGCCAAGCTCGGTCTTATAAATTCGCTCAAGGTGAGCTCCAAATATGTTGCCGAGCCGAGCTCGGTCTTAAAAAATATTCGCTCAAGAGAGCTCCAAATATGATGCCGAGCCGAGCTCGATCTTATAAAAGATTCGCTCAAGGTGAGCTCCAAATATGATGTCGAGCCGAGCTCAGTCTTATAAAAGATTGGCTCAAGGTGAGCTCCAAATATGATGTTGAGAAGATTCGCTCAAGGTGAGCTCCAAATATGATGTTGAGCCGAGCTCGGTCTTATAAAAGATTCGCTCAATGTGAGCTCCAAATATGATGCTAAGCCGAGCTCGGTCTTATAAAAGATTCACTCAAGGTGAGCTCCAATTATGATGCTGAGCTTAGCTCGGTCTTATAAAATTTGAAACTGGGGTGTGGTGAAATCATCTAGGAATCCAGCTTAAGCTTTGGGATTGCACCAAGGCTTGTCTCTGGCACCAGTTCTTCTCACAGCCTGAACTTTGTGTTCATATCAGTGAGTTCTCGCTTTTACTTTTTGCTTTCAAGTTGCTAATTTTCGCTGTGTGTTTGATTTTTAGAACTTGGTTAGAAAAAGGAAAGTGAAGGTCTTATTGTGTTCTATTGTATTGAATTTTTCAGAAACAGAACTGTGTTTGAATCATAGTGATTATATCACTGTGGAAATCAGGATTCATACACTACAGTGTGATCTGAAAAAGCTCAATAAGTTAGAACAAGTTTATCCATCTTGTATCATACTTTCAGCTCTGAAAATCTAGTGTAATCTGTAACAGAAAAGCATATAGTGAAATTTGTGGATGTGAGTTTGATTTTGACACATAGGATTGTATGATTGTTTAAACAACTGTTGAAATCAGTGTATGTGTTTCGGAATCAAATTAGAAACACACTTAAATTACTACATGCGAAATTGATAGGTTTTTAACTCTTTAAAATCCTTAATCGATTTGATCACAAGAACATTAACCTATACATGTTGATTTTAGCCAGATCTTCCACCTAGTTTATTATCAGTATTAGGTTAATTAATTTAAACTCTAAAAAGGTTTAATTAAAATTTAAAAGCCGTAATATCCTATTCACCCCCCCCCCCCTCTAGGATATATATTGCGCATATACGATCCAACATGTGGTAGCAGAGCTTGGTTTCTTGTGAATCAAATCTTGATATTCAGCTTGCTACTGTGTTGATAACTGCTTTTTGATAAACTGCTGTAACTTGTTTCTGTGTTAAAGTACTGCATATCTATTGTTGTGATTTTTGGTGCTTATAGCTGCTGCCTATACTACTGAATTACTACCACTGATCTGTTCACACCTGCAGGTGTTGTTTTTAAGTCTCTATTATAATATAAAACCTGCTAAGTTTCGATCTGGACTGAATCTTAGATTCAGTCTCTCGTTTCTGACCACGTTTTATTTTTGCAAATGATTAAGGTTTAAGTTTATTCACACACCACTTGCAACACAATATCGAATCTGAGATCCCTGTTATATCTTATTTGAATCCGTCCAGTTGCATTGTAATTTGCATTGTATCACTACATTAGTGTTAAGTGCATTGACCTACATTGTACTGCATTTCATTATCATTCAACGCCTAGAATTAATTAAATGGCTTCCATGAACTATAACCAGGCACCACCATGTGAGGGCTTATCATTGGTAAGGCCTCCCTACTTCGATGGTACTGGGTATATTCAGTCGAAGAGGGCTATGCAACTCCATGTAGAGGCAATAGACATCCGACTATGGTTCATTATAGTGGATGGACCCTTTGTCCCTACTAAGGAAGGTAGAGATGATGGTGTGTTAGTACTAGTTAAGAAGGAAAGAGAAGAATTAGATGATGAGGACTATCAAAAATCGCAGAACACTCCTCACTCAAATTCACCATTTGTTGCATCTTCTCCTTATTCGACAACATTCCTTTTAAAAATTTAAAATATGGGGGAATACTCGAAATAGCCTCTAACAGGGGAATGTTTACCTCTACCTTCCTTAGGAGATTCAGAAATTTTGCCTGACCTTGGGTCAGTATGTCCTTCCTGGGTCCCTTAGGAGGGTAGGGTAAAGTATTAACATCAAAATCAGGGGGAGGAGGAGGAATTCTGTTTTGTTTACCTTTTGCTTTAGGCGGCGAGGGCCCTTCTTCTTTGCTGTCCAAGACTACATAGTCTTTCTTTGGTGCTACCCCTTCCAACGCTTTCTTGTTTGGCTCCGCCAATGCTTTCTTTGTGGCTTCCAACTCTTTCCTCATTGCAGTCATTTCCTTTTCAACACTTCCAATTTCCAAATCTTCAATCTCGACTTCACCATACATGGCCCCTTCACGGTCAACTACATTCTCTTTATCGGCTTTCTCAGTTTCCGCATTCTCTACCCACAGTTCTTTCTTCTTACCACTTGGCCCAACCTCTTTACCACTTCGTGTGAACATAGCATTCACACCATTGTCTTTTGTCTTTAGAGTGTCAGTTATTTGCCCTACTTGGGTCTCCAAATTCCGAATAGCAGAATGGGTGGCCACTTTTTGCTCCGCAGCATTTTTGTTCAACTCAGAAACACTCTTATCCAATCTTTCCAAGAGCATCTCAGTAGGAGTCTTCTGAGCACCCGAATTGCTCGATTCCTGATTATTTTGATTGCTCTGGTGAAGATGAGCATTCGGGTCTTGATAGGTGCTAGAGTTTTATTTCTAGGCGGCTAGCTTGCTTGCTGATTATTATTGTTCTACTGGCCCTGATTCTGATTCCATCCTTGATTCTAGCCCTAATTCTGACCTTGCTGTTGTTGTTGGCCTTGTGATTGAGATTGTTGATTCTGGTTATTCTGATAGTTGCCTTGGTTTTGATTCTGGTAGGAATTCTGATTCTGGGGATTTTGGTTCCAATGTCGGTTGTATGAGCTTTGGTTTTGTCTAAAACTTTGGCTTTGATTATTGTTACGGTTCCAGTTTTGATTCTGCCCCTGATTCCAACCTTGACCTTGCTGATTCTGATTCCACTGTCCCCCACTCCCTTGTCCAACATAGCTCACATCATATTGCTGTGAATCATCACCCATACCATACTCCATTGGCGGCCCTTTCTGATTCTCAAAGTTCTGATACTGCTGTTGCTGACCAAACTCTTGCTGATTCATATTCATCTACCCCATCGTATACACATTCATCTTCTGCTGATCATTCTGGTTTCCAAACTATTGTTGTGCTGGGGTAGATGTCAATTGTTGTGGGTAAGTGAAATTTTTTTATGATGTACACTCCAATGCTGAGTGTCCACCCCCACAGAGTTGGAATAGCTATGTGTTAACGGTGATTTTTATGGTTTTTATCGCTTTATTCCGTAATAATATCCTTCGTATTTTATTAATTTTTACAGAAAATTAACTGGTTAAATGAAATATTGAAAGAATGGATGTGGAAACGATTTAATTGCAAAATCGAGTTGTTTACGTGGTTTTTATCTATTTATGTACGATTTTACACTTTGCCCGTGTTTATCATCTTGTAGTACGCTTGCATGCAATGGAAGGAGCTTAAAAGATGTCTACTTGAAGATTTAATGGAAGGGAAAAAAGATGCAAATTGAAGGTGGAAGTTCCAGCATACTGAACGAGCGTTTGCATGCCCCGTCCACTGGAAGGGCGTCTAAGGGAATGGACTGGCGTCCAGGAGGAGAAGATGGATTCAGGATTTTGAGGATTTTGCTGAACTAGCGTCTAAATTTGTATAGGACGTGCGTCCACTCAAGACTCGGCCCGACTCAAACAATTTACGCACCCTGGACGGGCGTCCAACCTTTTGGACGGGCGTCCAGCCGCCGCCTTGACAGCACCGACTCAGAATTCTATAAATAGGCGTGTTGTCTAAACCCTAATATCAAGAAACACATTATTACACAGCAGCCGCATACCCTAGCAGCCGCACCACATCACACAAAAACATGAGTTTCTTTCTTTCAATTTTCTTTTGGAGATCGAAGATGATTGAAGGCTAAGCAATTCGTAGTAGGACAACGGGATGAAGCCATTACAACATCACCACAACCAGGAGATTTTCAGTAAACATTATTAGTGAGTTTGAATTTATTTTTCTTTATCGAATGTTTGGAATTGTTTGAATGTATGTTTTGTTAGATTGAAAAATCGATGAAACGATTGTTGTTTTGAATTTGATGAGAATTAAATTTACATAGAACCCTTCATTCGATACAGTTAATGATATTCCGAGAGATTAGTTTATTGTTAATTGGGTAGGAGATTCGGAAACGAACTCATGATCATGTTCTTTTATTGTTAATTTTGTTTCACTTGAGAAAGGGAACAAAAACCAAATAAATTTGATTAAAGAAATTTGATTGGATTTAAGTTAGATCACACCAAGAAATTTGATTCATCTCACAAACTGGTTGGGTGGTGGGTGTTTGGTAGAATCCTTGTTGCCCTACTGTCTCGTTACATTAAGAAGAAAGTCAGTAATTTTTCATAGCAATTTGGATTTTAGATTCAATAGCTTATTTAGGTTTAATTTGTTGTTTTTCAATTTTTATTTCCTTTAGTTTTAATTTGATCTCTTTTGTTTTATTAGTTTAATAGAAATTATTTAGGACCATAGAATTTGTAGGAACTTTATTATTTTAATTAGATTTATCGTGACAATTCACCGGTACGTTAACTGTATTTTTGTTTCCGACATCATTCGATTCCTTGGACGACCCGGTAATACCCACTACAACGTGCCTTGCACTTGGGGTGTTCCGGTAAAATAATAAATTTAAAACTTACCGAACACTATGCCTTCTTTCTATCCAACTCCATTTGGTCCATCTTCAGTACCATTTCTTGCATCTTGTCATGCATGGCTGTCTCTCTATCCAACTCTTCTTTCAAAGACTTCACACTTTCCATTGGAGCCTTCTTCTTCTTCCTAGATGACCCCCATTGCCCTTCTCCATCAGACATATTATCAATCTGTCTCATAGCTTGATCCGGTGGAAGATTCATAATATCTCCGCCACTTGCGGCGTTCAGCTTGTTCTGGTCCACTGGCTCTAAGGCTCTAAACAATATGATTACCTGCTCAAGCGTGGAAAAACCGTGTGGAGGGCAACTCTTCAGCTGACCCCTAAATCTCTCATACGTCTCCTTCAGTGTCTCTCCCTCGAGACCATCAAACAAAGAGATTTCTTCTTTCAGATCCAGAATTTTAGCCGGAGGAAAGTACTTCCTTAGAAACACTCTTACCACATCCACCCATGTATGTAACGAATTATTAGGCAATGAGTCGTACCAGTCCTTAGCAGCTCCTCTAAGTGCAAACGGGAAAACTATCCTTTTTATCGCCTCGTCGCTAACCCCATTATACTTCATCATCCCACAAATTTGGAGAAAATGATCCAGAAACCTATTCAGGTTTTCAGTTGACTTCCCGTGGAACAAGGCATGTTCCCCCAACATGTTCAAGATATTCTGCTTTATGTCCATGTTGTTTGCATTGATAAGGGCACTCTAATTGGATTGTGCCTTGTAACTTCCTGAGGGGTAGTCACATAATCTCGACAGACTCTTAGTCCTTGTACCTGCAGAGCCCTCTGTGGCTGATAATTCTGCTGTGGTTGCTGTTGATTAAACTACTGCATAGGTGGTTTCTGATTATTTTGGTTTTAGAACACCTGTTGGTTCCCCTGAGTCCTAAGCATCTGCAGTACTCGGTTCACAGTAGCTTGGTCGAATTCTGGTTCGCAGTTTTGGGCATTCTGTCTTCCCCTGTTCTGTCCAATCCCTGTTCTCTGATTATATTGTGGGGTAATCAACTGCTGCAACACTATATCGTCTCCCCCTAACTGTTCTACATGAGGATCTCTCGGTGGAGTTTGCAACGGCAGTGTTGCATTACCACCAGTAGTGTTCGAGGTTTGTGTTGGTCCCAGAGAAGGGTAAAACTATAGTCAGAGTGGGGGTGAATGACTATAGTGGAGTTTCAAAAACTTTTCTTGTATTTAAAAGCTTTTGGGCAGCGGATATGTCCTTTCTTAATATGTTGTTTCAAAATAGTTTATACAATCACAGATCTATGATATAATTTAGGCAATTAAATAAATGCAGTAAGGTAAATTGTTGAAAGTTAATTGACACAAGGCTCATAGTGGTTCAGGGTGGTGTAATCCCTTAATCCACTCTTCTCCTGTGATGATTGGAGGAATTCACTATTGTTTTCACAAATATAATAGCCTGATTGTCCTTGACTACACAAGCTTCACAATCTTCAAGACTATCACTCCCTGACTGCAACAGCTTCAGTGACTCAGTCTCTTTCACTGCTCCTTGGGACCAAATCCTTCAGCAGCTATCACAAACACAACTCCTTCTCAGATGGCACTGATTCAGTTCCTTGATTGAAGTGAATTGGATTCACAGAACTTGTTGACCAATCTCAATGCTTGATATTGATATTGTAGCTCTCAGTTTTGAGTTGATCACTAGATATTTCTTTTTAAGCACATATGAAGGCCTTTTTGATTTGACAGAGTTTCTGCTTATTGAACTTTTTCCTTGTGTATATTTTTTGTCTGTCAATACCTTCTATTTATAGCCTTGATAATCCTTGATTTGAATTTCCGTCTGTTGGCTATATTAATGAGGGGAATAATCCTTGATTTTATTCTTGATTCCCCCTTAATTGTATTCTCCTTGATTTCAGTGATCGGATTTTTCTTCATTCATTTATCAGAAAATCCGTCCTTGATTGATCCTCTGTTGATTGTGCATTTAATGCTTGATCCTCTAAATCTTCATCATATTTCAAAATCTGATTAAGTAAGGTTTACTTGGCTGTTCTCTGAACGGTCAAGTGATCCTTCTGACTTTGCCTCTTAGATCTTCCTTCACTGCTTACTCAGCCGATCGCAGTTTACTTTGCCGATTCACTGTTTCCTTCATTCTTTTAAGTTCAGGAGAAATCTTTGTACTTCACTGATCCTTGATTTATGTGAGATCAGTGTACACCATATTTAAACATTAAGTTGTATCTCTTAAAACATAACTTAGACTTATCCAAGGTCATCACAGACTTCCTTGGTTATAAGTCAGACCATAATGTCTTTATTGCTTCTCTGCTGGTACTTGGCTGGCTTCACTCTGCCGAAAATCTGTTTTTACTTTGTCGTCCTACCAACTAGTACAATACTTGTCTGACTCAACTTATACAACATTTTAGACTCTAAGTAAAGACTTCTACAGAGAATTCTAACTTATTTTCAGGATTGCTATAACAGCTAGTGTGGCCATCATCAAAACATAATAAAATGTTCCTAACAATTTCCTCCTTTTTGATGATGCCAAAACCCTCATAAGCCTGAACATAAGTATACCAAATTTTTCATAATAAACAATGGAATAAAACTCAACAATTTTATTCATCCATTAAAGGGCAACAAGATATTGCATCTTTTTATTCAAAAACAAAGACATATATAAATTATTCAATTAAGGTTTTAACAGAAGGGCCATTTTTTCTTTTCTTCAAACCTGATGCCTCTGCCTTTGATGCCCTTGCCATTATCTGTTGCCTTTGCCTTTGATGCCCTTGTCCTTATCTGTTGGGCTTGCCTTCTTTCCACTGGAGCTCTCAGGCTATGAGCTTCCTTCCCCCTTTTTGGCCGCACCAAAACGTGCTTCAAGAGTTGCATTTGTTGCTTCAGACTCAGGGAGAGAACCATGCCTTTGCTCCAGAATTTTGTTGTTGGCAGTAGTGACATTTATCAGAGTGTCAAGTTGCTGGCCAGAATATTCCATAACCTTATTGAGATGGTGGATTTGGTGTGTATGAGCATTCAAGGTATCCACCAATGGTTTGAGATGGTTATCAGCCTTTTTAGCATGAAACTCAAGGTTGGTCTGGACATGGTAGGGAATAAGATGTTGCAAGTTGCAAAGCAAGTTGCCATGTTTCTCCATGACCTCATCTTGAATCTTAATGTGACTGATGAGGGCTTCAATTTTTTGGTTTAAGGAGGTTGCATCACTCCTTAAGGCAGCTTTCAAGTTTTTTCTGCTGAGGTATTGCCTTTCCATGTCTACAATGAGCGGTTGAATATCCGGATTGAATAGTCTTTGTGGATCAGTTTCCTCTGGTGCCACTTCAACATCCTCATCATCTTCATCTTCCTCCTTCTCTCCTTCTTTTTCACTTTCTTTTTCTACCTCTTCTTCTCTTTCTTCCTGTTAAACTTTAGGATCATTGAGGGTTGTTGAGGGGTGCTTGCTTCACCATCAGCCGAAGGTGGCAGGTTTTCTTCTCCAAAAGCTGGAGACTTGATATCTTCTCCTACTGGGGTTCCCCCTTGATCAATAGTGGGGGTGTTGGCAAGTTCAGCAGAGTGAGTTTGATCAGCTGGCTCACTTGGCTGTTGGTCAACTTTGCTGAGGCTCTTGAAAAGTACTTCTTGAATAGTTAGGTCATCATCAGATATCTCCATCTTTTCTGGGTCATCTTCAAGGTGGTCACCTTCTGAATGTTCATCCTCTGTCTCGGCTTCTTCTTCATCCATCTCTTCTTTTTCAGATGGAGTGAGAACATATACTTTCTCACCTTCTTTCAGATAGGTGATGTCCGCTTGTGGTTTCTCTTCCTACGTTGATGTATCATCACTAATTACCACAGTCTGGCTCAAGTTGCTGGTACCAATCACAGGGGTGCTCTCTTGTGCCTTTTGGGATCTGGTTCTTTGTCCCATTCCTGATCAGCTATTTTCAGGTTGTTTTCTTTCTCTCCCAACAGTGGGTTTGGGTTTCAGAGATGCCTTGATGTAGGTAAACATTACCATGGACTTGTATGGAGGCTGCAAGTTTGTGGGTTTCACTTTCAGTGTGTCAAACAGGTGTTGAAGAGATAACCCGTATGATTTCCTCTCCCAGAAATCACCTTTCTTCTGGAAACCCTTGCTTGGTGCCGTAAATGACAGGTCAATTTCCTTTTGAATCTGGTCTTTCAACCTGTTGAAGACAAATGTTGCCCAGTCAAAGTTAATACCTTGATAGATGATTGCCATTAGTTTGACCCGTAACTCGGTCAAGTTTTTAATCGACCCTTTCCTGCCTTCAATATATTTGGTAATAACAGGTGCGAACTCAGCAAATGAAAGTTTGAGTGCTGATCTTGGGAGGTTGTAGGTTTTGCTGTTCTTTGTGGGATTCTTAGCTATTTCAGCCTAGAAGTTGTTGATGTAAATCTTTATAGATTTTACGTTAGCCGGACCTATCATGGATAGGTGTAAAAATCTGTTGAGAAGACCAGTCGTGATGACCACTTCTTTCCTAAATATTGAGCTTTTTATGCAGTCGTGATCACTCTTCTTGGTGCTTGGCACAAATTTTGCATTTTTCCAGAATGCAATCAGGTTCTCATAGCATATTCCAATTATTGAGGGGTTTAGGAAGGTCATTAACCCTAGATTTTAACAACAATCAACTAAGCGTTGAGCTTATGTGTCATTATCACAGAAAGATAGATAAGGTTCAGGCTTAAAAAACGATCCAGTGATGATCAATTTTTCATAAAATCGTTCTATGGCAGAGATTGTGGATGATGAAGCCATTGTTTGAGATTTGAGAGAAAGCTTTGATTTTGCAGTGAGAAAATAGGGTTTATGATTTGCAAGAGTGCGTAAAGAATTCTGAAAAACCTCTAAGTGTTGTTTATATAGAATGATTTGGGTATGGTGTGAACGTGGTTGAATATGGAAGGATTTTGTGATGTAATGGCGTGATTTTGTGTATATAAATCCTGATATTCGAGTGAAGTGGGGAGTGGATTGAGGCAAGTAATGATAAATCCCGGGAATCGAGGTGGTTGTAATTAGAGAAATAATATAGTTATCTCCATGATTGTAAGTTGATCTCCACGTGTGTAATCTTCCACATTATAATTCCCCATAACTTCTTGATTCTCCACGTGTATAAAAACTGATTTGGTTCACACTCTAGTTTGCTAGTGACTCCAATCTTCATTTCAGTGGAGTGCCTTGGCTGGTCACTAAGCTGGTGGAGTGCCTTTTTCACTGAGCCGCTGTATTTAACTGTTCCTAACAATCAGTGAAGTTAACTTCGCTAAGTACTAGTGCCTTACCTGCTACATCGCTGAGTATAATGGCAAAGGTTTAATCAGCTGGTGAAGTCACTTGGTTGATTACTCCAGTTAGCCGCTCTTTAGTACTTAGTCAATTTCAATCATCCCCAACTATGTTCTCAACATGCTAAATCTTTCATGACTGAGCGGTTTAGTGAAGATGTCAGCCAATTGATCTTGAGTGGGTATGTATCTTAGAATAACATCCCCTTTTTCAACATGATCTCTGATAAAATGATGTCTTACATCAATATGCTTTGTTCTTGAGTGCAACACTGGATTTTCAATAATAGATATGGCACTTGTGTTGTCACACATGATTGGAATTGTCTTCTCCTCCATTCTATAATCATTTAGCTATTGTCTAATCCACAGTACTTGTGCACAACAACTGCCTGCTGCTATATATTCTGCTTCAGCTGTTGATGTATATATGGAGTTTTGCTTTTTGCTAAACCATGAAACTAGTCTGGTGCCTAGCATTTGGTATGTTCCAGAGGTGCTTTTTCTATCTATTTTGCATCCAGCATAGTCAAAGTCTGAATATGATATCAGCTTGAATCCTCCATCTTTTGGATACCAAATTCCAACATTGATGGTGTTCTTCGGGTATTTGATTATTCTTTTAGCTGCTAGAAGATGTGATTCTTTTGGTTGAGTTTGAAATCTTGCACATACTCCTACAGAAAATGCTATGTCAGGTCTGCTTGCAGTTAAGTAAAGTAGGGATCCAATGATTCCTCTATACATTTTCTGATCAACATCTTTTCCAGCTTCATCTTTTCCAAGAATAACTCTTGCACACATTGGTGTATCTGATGTGCCACTTGTATCCATACCATACTTGTGAATCAAGTCTTTTGTGTACTTGGCTTGGTTAATAAAAATGCCATCTTTCATTTGCTTCACTTGTAGACCAAGAAAGTAATTTAATTCTCCCATCATGCTCATCTGAAATTTGTTCTTCATTAAATTTCTCACACAACTTTTCATCTTCTGACCCAAAGATGATATCATCAACATAGATTTATACTAGCAATGTACTTGTTCCTTCCTCTAGCTTGAAAAGAGTCTTATCAATAGTTCTTTTGTTGAATCCATTAATGATCAAGAATTGTGATAAAGTTTCATACCAAGCTCTGGGTTCTTGTTTGAGTCCAGAAAGAGCCTTCTTGAGCTTGTATACTTTATCTTATTTTCCTTTGAGTTGAAAACCAGGAGGTTGTTCCAAATATACTTCTTCTTCCAGAAGTCCATTTAGAAATGCACTCTTCACATCCATTTGGTAGACTTTGAAGTCTTTGTGTGTTGCAAATGCTAGAAAGAGTCTGGTTGCTTTCAATCTTGCTACTGGAGCAAATGTCTCATCATAATCTATTCCTTCTGCTTGAGGGTAGCCTTTTGCAACTAGCCTTGCTTTATTTCTGACAACTGTTCTTTGTTCATCCATCTTATTTCTGAATACCCATTTTGTTCCAATGATGTTGGCCATGTCTGGTCTGTCAACAAGTTCCCAAACTTCATTTCTTTCAAATTCATTTAGTTCTTCTTGCATGGCTGTAATCCAATCGCATCTTGGATTGCATCATCTATTGTTTTGGGTTCTACTTGAGATAGAAAACATGTTAGCATGTGCTCTAGTTGTCTTCTAGTTCTGACTCCTGTGTGAATGTCTCCAATGACTTGATCTTCAGGGTGATCTCTCAGCCAGTTGAAATCAGGTTGAAGTTGTTCTTGACTTGGTGCTTTCACAACTTCAGCTTGTGTATCAGTTTCACGCTCTTATACTGGTGCCTCTTATGTTGTATTGACTGGAGGTTCATATTGATTTCCAAAATTGTGATTTAGAATAGTAGTTGGTATTGTTGTATTCATATAGACTTGTCTTGATCCTGCTTCTTCAAGTTCCTAAAGGTTTTCACCATTTGTGTTTGGCTCATCAAAGACTACATGAATGGATTCTTCAATTACCAAGGTTCTTTTGTTGAGTACTCTGAATGCTTTGCTGGTGACTGAGTATCCCATAAAGATTGCTTAATCAGCCTTTTCATCAAAGGTATGTAGTTGATTCCTGTTCAAAACAAAACATTTTGATCCTAACATATGCAAATATAAAATATTAGGTTTTCTTCCATTCCATATTTCATATGGAGTCTTTCCATGATATTTGTTGATGATTGATCTGTTTTGAGTATAGCATGTTGTATTTGCTGCTTCAGCCCAAAATCTCTTTGGTAAACATGCTTATGCAATCATTGTTCTGACTGCTTCTTTGAGTGTTCTGTTTATTCTTTCTGCTACACCATTCTGTTATGGAGTTCCTGCTGCTGATAGTTGGTGCAGTACTCCATTTTCTTCACAGTAGGTTCTGATAATTTCATTTAGAAACTCAGTGCCTCTGTCTGATCTAATCTTTATAATCTTCAGTTCTTTCTCATTTTGAATTATTCTCAGCAAATCCGGTAGCTTTTTGAGAGTCTCTTTCTTATTGTTCATGAATATAGTCCAGGTATATTTGGAGGAGTCATCCACCACTACTAGAGTGTATTTATTTCCACTTACACTGACTGGTGTGACTGGTCCAAAAAGATCCATGTGCAATAGATGTAAAATCCTTGTTGTTGATTGATAAGGCTTTGACTTGAATGAGCTTTTGATTTGCTTCCCTTTTTGACATGCATCACAGAGACTTTCCTTCATGAATGTGATCTCTGGTAAACCTTCAACTAAATTATTCTTTGATAACGTGTTGATGGTCTTGAAATTTAGGTGATTTAATCTTCTATGCCAAATCCAGCTGGTTGATTGTTTATTTTTGACAAGCAAACATGTTTTGCTTTAGCTGTTCTCCAATCCACCACATACATGTTGTCTTCTCTTCTTCCTGCAAGAACTACTGTGTTGTTTTGACAGTGAATCACCTTGCATCATTCCTTGTTGAAGTGCACATTGTAGCCTTTGTCATAGAATTGACTGATGCTTACCGGATTGAAATTTAGCCCTTTAACATAGGCTACATTTTGAATCTTCAGTCTGTTTTTGAATATTGTGCCTTCCCTCTTAATTTTGCCAGGGTTTTTTTTGCCTCCAAAGGTGACTTTGGGTCCTTCAAAAGCTTTAAAGTCAGTGAGCCATCCCTTGTTCCTGTCATGTGTCTAGAGCATCCATTGTCTATGTACCAGACATCCTACAAAACAAATTAATTTTGTTTAGGTACCCAACACTGTTTGGGTCCATACCTGTTAGCAGTCATGCCTTCTACTCCAAATGTATATCCAAATGATCTTCTTTTTGGATAATTAAAGTCATCAACTTCATATGTATAAGGCAAGGCAGAATAGCTTCTAATATTTCTACTAAAGGTATTCTGATACTTTTCTCTACTTTTTGGTGCATTTGCATCCTTTTTCACTTTCCAATATGCAGTGGGTAATCTATGTTGCTTCATGTGTCTAGGAACATACCTTTGTTGGTTTTTCTTAAACACATGATGCATGGCATTAAATGGTTTCTTCTTGTATTTTGGAGGTACAACATTCCAATCATCTTCTGAAGGATAAAGTCTCCATTTACCTTTCAGAAAGATTTTTCTTTTGGTTGACTGGATTTTTGGTTTGATCTGCTGCTTCACTGCTCTGAATTTTTACTTCACCGGTGCAGGATGAGTAGTTGAAACTATGGTCCGTCCTTTCTGAACTTTGGTCCAATGTTGGTCCTAGATTCATAATTGTGTTGTCCATTGTTTCTATTCTCATCCTGACTGTTGTAGCCAAGACCAGATCTGGATCCAAACCTTTTTTAGGGTTTGTAAGCTGGTGCATTTAAAGGTGCAGTGGTGGTCTTAACTGGTAGGGAGATTTTCTCAACCGGTCTGTCAACACCAGATGTATGACCATCTGCTGCTTGTAGATCATTTGAGTAAATCTCCTTACTAGTTAGTTCAGCTTTTACTTTATCCAATTCTTTCTTTAGTCTTTTATTTTCCTTTCTTAGATTCTCACACTCCTGTTCCAGAATTTCATGATTCATCTCAATTTGTTCAAATTTACTCATGAGATTTTGGATTAGGTTTGCAGAATCTAAGGGGAGAATAGAAGATTGTGCAGTGTCAGATGTGGATGCACTTGATGATGAGTATGAACTAGATGTTACCTCAGTTTCATTTGATTCTTTAGCCATAAGACATAGATAGGCTTTTTCATTGTCTGAGCAGTCATCCTCACCATCATCAGAATCATTTTCAGATGATTCTTCATTCTTTTCACTACTAGATTCAGCTTTGAGTGCCTTCTTGCTTTTCCTCTTTTCAGTTGTCTTGTACTTCTTCTTATCCTCAGCTTTGTCTTTATCTTCAGGGAAATCAGCCTTGAAGTGGCCTTTCTTATTACAGTTGAAGCATCTGTATTCATCATCTTTTCTCTTGGTGTCTTTGTTTGAGCTTGACTTTTTGCATGATGATGATCCTCCTTTGAATTACTTCTTCTTGGTAAACCTGTCAAAACGTTTAACCAGTAAAGCTACATGTTCCTTCAGCTCCTGTGTCTCTTTCTGTTTGCATCAGCTGTTTGACTTTGCTTTGGGGTGCAACCAATGCACTGGCCTTATGTGCCTCTGCTGGTGCACTGTCTTCGCCGTTCAACTCAAATTCATGAGCCTTTAGTTGAGACATCAGAGTCATGGTGTCAGTGTTTGCAAGATTTTTTGTCCCTCTTATTACTGATGTAATGATCTTCCATCTTTCAGGTAAGCCTCTCAAGATCTTCAGGCACACTTCGTTCTGTGGATATGTGTGTCCAAGTTGTTTTTGTTCACTGATGATGCTTGAGAATCTATTGTCCATTTGATCAATGGTTTCTCCAACCTTCATTTTGAAGTTCTCAAATTTCTGTTTTTCAACAGACAGTTTGTTTTCCTGACTGCTTCTGATCCTTCATTGATCAGTGCCAATTTATCCCACATTTCCTTTGCTGTTTTACAATCTTTGATTCTCATGAACATGTTACTGTCCAGAGTCTTCAAAATCATGTCTTTTGCAACAAAGTCGAGATTTGCTCTTCTCCTGTCATCCTTGGTCCAATCCTTCTTGAGTTTGTCTATTACTTTTCCTTGATCTGCTCCTGTGACTACCACAGTTGTGATTTTGATTGGGCCATCATTGATTACATCCAACATTTCCTCATAAGTTGCTGCAAGATGAGACAACATTCTTATTTTGTATTCATCAAAATTGTTGACTTTGAAAACAGGTACCTTTGACATAAAATTTGACGAATCCATAAGTACATATAAAATATATGTATATTTAGAAAGCACAAATTTGAAAACTACTTTGAAAATATGTGATCTCCTTATAACCAGAAATTAGATCTGAACGTGTTCTGATACTAGGAACACTGCTCCGATACCAATTGTTGCTCCCAGAGAAGGGTAAAACTATGGTCAGAGGGGGGTGAATGACTATAGTGGAGTTTCAAAAACTTTTCTTGTATTTAAAAGCTTTTGGGCAGCAGATATGTCCCTTCTTAATATGTTGTTTCAAAATAGTTTATACAATCAAAGATCTATGATATAATTTAGGCAATTAAATAAATGCAGTAAGGTAAATTGCTGAAAGTAAATTGACACAAGGCTTATAGTGGTTCAGGGTGGTGTAATCCCTTAATCCACTCTTCTCCTGTGATGATTGGGGGAATTCATTATTGTTTTCACAGATACAATAGCCTGATTGTCCTTGACTACACAAGCTTCACAATCTTCAAGAATATCACTCTCTGACTGCAACAGCTTCAGTGACTCAGTCTCTTTCACTGCTCCTTGGGTCCAAATACTTCAGCAGCTATCATAAACACAACTCCTTCTCAGATGGCTCTGATTCAGTTGCTTGATTGAAGTGAATTGGATTCACAAAACTTGTTGACCAATCTCAATGCTTGATATTGATATTGTAGCTCTTAGTTTTGAGTTGATCACTAGGTATTTCTTTTAAGCACAGATGAAGGCCTTTTTGATTTGACAAAGTTTCTGCTTATTGAAAGTTTTTCCTTGTGTATATTTTTTGTCTGTCAATGATTTCTATTTATAGCCTTGATATCCTTGATTTGAATTTTCGTCCGTTGGCTATATTAATGAGGGGAATAATCCTTGATTTTATTCTTGATTCCCCCTTAATTGTATTCTCCTTGATTTCAGTGATCAGATTTTTCTTCATTCGTTTATCAGAAAATTCGTCCTTGATTGATCCTCTGTTGATTGTGCATTTAATGCTTGATCCTCTGAATCTTCATCATATTTCAAAATCTGATTAAGTAAGGTTTACTTGGCTGTTCTCTGAACGGTCAAGTGATCCTTCTGACTTTGCCGCTTAGATCTTCCTTCACTGCTTTGTTTTTACTCAGCCGATCGTCAGTTTATTTTGCCGATTCACTGTTTCCTTCATTCTTTTAAGTTCAGGAGAAATCCTTGTACTTCACTGATCCTTGATTTGTGTGAGATCGGTGTACACCATATTTAAACATTAAGTTGTATCTCTTAAAACATAACTTAGACTTATCCAAGGTCATCACAGACTTCCTTGGTTATAAGTCAGACCATAATGTCTTCATTGCTTCTCTGCTGGTACTTGGCTGGCTTCACTCTACCGAAAATCTGTTTTTACTTTGCCGTCCTACCAACTAGTACAATACTTGTCTGACTCAACTTATACAACATGTCAGACTCTAATTAAAGACTTATACAGAGAATTCTAACTTATTTTCAAGCTTGCTATAACAACTAGTATGGCCATCATCAAAACATAATAAAATGTTCCTAACAGTTTGCCCTTGTGCATTATGTTCATTGAAGGGATCACTGCTATCTCTACCGTTCATTATATCCTCCATTTCTTCAGAGGAATCTGAGATAGTTCGGACTAGCAATCAGGATTTCTTGTCCGTGTTGACTGTTTCTGTGGCGTGCAAAAGCTTTAATCTCTTCAATCGGCTCAATAAGAGGTTGTTTTGACGATCAGGTCATGCACTGTAAAATAGGAAACAACAAGAAAACAAAGTAAAAACAATTTAAGCCCAAGCTTTCGGTCAACTTAAAAGATATTAGACGTTACTCCCCGGCAACGGCGCCAAAATTCTTGATAGCAAAATACTTAACCGCTAACTTTCACCGACAAAGTATCGGGTCAATGGGAGTATAGTGGTCACAAGGTCGAATCCACGAGGAGTAAGTCTAA
Organism: Gentiana straminea; assembly: GCA_036785695.1. NCBI lineage: Eukaryota > Viridiplantae > Streptophyta > Magnoliopsida > Gentianales > Gentianaceae > Gentiana > Gentiana straminea. The sequence continues at coordinate 5,040,721 of JAVUPR010000327.1, read as the reverse complement.
GTACCAAATCTGACGTGTAACTTGGTTTAGGTCAATCAAAGGTGGAAAGGTCTTATACTAGTGCAGGAATAAACAATTATACAAACGGTGTTTAACTAGGGATTAACGGGTATAGCCGAACTATGATCCCACGAGCTACTTTTACCCCTTAGGAAGGACTTAACAGGGAGCGTGTCTTAACCGTCCTACCTATCCAAAATAGTTTAATGACATCCACGGGTGACAACTCCTAATTCTAGTGACTAGATTGAACAACTCGATCTAATCACCCTATGTGAATCTAACCGACTCTCCCTTTAGAAAACCGATTATCCTAACATGATTAAGGTCTAGAGTTGCTCGAACAATGATGAAAAACCTCTGTATTGGAAACGGTCCTAACAACTAGGCCGAATCTACGCAACGATCCCAAAACCCCTTTTCCCACATCTCACCGCAAAATACATCTATAAGTTTGATGTGTGTGATAGTGAACTAGGTGATCAATCTAATTCAAAGCTGTTATAATAAGTTTTAGGACGTGGATTAATCGTTAAAACATTCAATTATGCACTACACAACTCCCTATCTCATCCCCCTTAGGGTTTTCACTCGCTTTCATATAATTCGGCTACACAACTAATTAGCTACTCATAATTATGCTAACAACGGAATTAAGAATTGAAACTAAACTAAGAACAATGAAATAAAAAAGAAGTCGTGACCATAAAAATGCCGAAAATCTGATCCACAAAATATCAAAGTGAAAATGCAATCTAAAAGTTGCATCTTTGGAAGTAATATTGAAATCTAAGCTATATCAAGTGTTTAGAATCGACCGGTGTTGTCTAGGGAATCCACGGATCAAATGTTGATCAACCTACACTAAAACAGCACCAAGATCGCCCAAAAAGTGTATAAAGTCGGCCAAGGTTGTAAAAGTGGTGAATGAGCTGCGTATGTATAGTGTAGGGTTGAAATTCACTGTTGTCGAGGGTAAACGCCCGTTTTCCTCCTGGCTTGCCTGGAAATCTGGTTATTGATTAGGGCTTGTTCTTCAGTGAACCAGTGTTTGGCTTCTTCTAAACTCTAGTTCATGGATCATGTCTTGAGGGCAAACACCCGTTTGGATTGTCATGTACGCCCGTTTGCTGAATATGAGCTCAGTATTCGAGCTGAACCCATCCAAACGCTAGTTTGGGGGTAATTTGGATACTCGTTCATCATCTAAGCCAACTTTCAGTATCAAATGCTACTTCTGCAAACGCTCGTTTGAGTAGAGCAAACGCCCGTTTGCCTTGATTTCACTCCAAACTTGATTTTTCTCCACTTTCATGCTACTTTCGTGCCACGAACATGTTTCTCACTCCAAAAAATCGCCTTCCAGGTCCTTGAATCACCTAAGTCCTGCAATAACATATACAAACAAACACCACGCATAATTCCGTAAGACAAAGGTGCTCGGAAAAAAAGGTAAATATCGTCAAAAAGGTGGAATTTACTATCGATATGACAGTTTAACTCCCCGTGCGTATAACTCTCGATATACTCTCGAAACGGTCTATATCTACCTGGAACATGCCAATAAAGTGATAAACGGGGGCTAGATCACATACAAAAGTGCATTGAAGTTGACTCCCATCAAGGCACAGCGGGAGCAGTACATGGATCTAAGAGGTTCATTTTTGAACATTATGCGGTTCTTCCATATTTTCTATATAGCTGATATAGTAGTGGATTCATTGGATGAAGCAAGGACCAGGGTCTCGTCAGAGATTCATATGAGTGTTGAGGCGGTTTCTTTTGACTCAATCATTTGGAGCATGATATGAAGATAGTCTGAGTCCCCATGGATAGTGATCCATTTACATTTAGGGTTGGTTGCGAGTATTGCACGCGATTCTTGTGTTTCAACTTGGTCTTGTGTGTTTATAAGTGATTGGCTTTAGGCCAAGTGAGAGATTGTTAAAATAGTGTCCTAAACCCAATCGGGTTGGACCGGATCCGACCGGGTCGGATCATTTCTACTATTTCTTTATGTTTATACATATGTTAAATGGTTTTTCTATTATTACATATTCTGTTTATTTATATGAACCTATTTGTTATTGTATATATGATAACGTCCCTAGTGTCAAACTGTGAAAGAGAAATCATAATAGTGATTATGGTTGATGAGATCTCGACTCACTTTAAATGGTTTGATATTTAAATGTCTCTATTCGTATGTGCTATTAAAGGGACATTAATAGTATGATTAGACTAGCACGTATTGGATGTCTTCTGTCTTTTGAAGATAGGGATAGATCTCGTATATCGAAGTGTAGAGACACTTGGACTGTACGTGGACGTGTATTAGATAATGCATGTGTTAGACTGACACACTTACTTTATTAAGTGTCACACTATGTGGCGGTTGTATAATTATCCTGAGACCCGGAGTCTTCATGACATCACAGTGTGGATTGTCATACTTTGACACTATTGAGGTTTCCCCTAGCCATAGGGCGATCATGCAGTAATGATTGTGTGTGATACTGAAGCATGCGTAGTATTCATATCGTTCATCTGGAAATCGCGTATCATAATTGTAGGAGTAAATATCCAAAAGGGCCTTCTTATAAGAAATGTCTAGCTCTCGTGAATCTTTGTAAAGTGAGAGTAAATGAATTACTTCGAGAGAGCATGATATCCAGATTATAAGATACAGTCGTTAATGTATTGACACTCGAGATACGACCGTATGGATATTGTAACAGCGATAAGATTTAATTTAGACGGTAATCGTTTCACATGAAACGTAATAGTCATTGCATTTTAATCTTCTGATGATTGGGAGTCACGATGTATTGCTAGAGGCTATTTTGTGATCGTTAGGTATGAAGGGTATTTTAGTCAAATGCACTTTGTGCCTACGGCCAACATATTCGGAAGCCTATCGGGTCACACACATAAGAACATCTAGCCGGATTAGAATGCGTTTATAATGATAACCAAATAGGGTAGGTTTTATCTCGACTATAAAGTATTATAGTGATAAATTGATATGGTGGTATTTATTTATTATAAATAAATATAATACAAGATATTAATTATGTTGATTAATTAAATATATATATTTATTATGTATATGTCGAAACATATATGTAATTAAGAATATTCCAGAAGCCAATTTTTGGCTATATGGGGCGCACATAATAGTGTATAAGATAGACTTGGATTGTGCAAATTAATTAATAATATTATCATATATAAATATTAGATATTAATGTGTATAGATATGCACACATGTGTAAATTGATTTATAGTAATATGATAAAGATAATCAATATTAGATATTGACAATATCTTGGATTTATTTAATATGATATATTAAATGAGATAAATCAATCAAAGATATTTTCCATATTTTACTAGTAAAAGATTTTCTTTCTCACCCCTTCACGCAGGAAGCTTCTTTCAATCAGATTGGGACTACATGGGGTGTAGGTCACCTTATAAATATGAGGTGGGTGCCAAGATCATTCGTACATCACAATTCCAAGAATTCATAATTCTTGTGAGAAATAGAGAGCTTTTTCTAGAGAGTTTTTGAAAGAGCGAAAAAGCCGGTCTAGCAACCGGACTTTTCTAGTAGCTATCCAATGAGGATTCCGGCAAGGTGCTAGTCTGGATATTGAGAGAGGCCGGACATGGGGACGGCTTGCGCGCACTATTATTCTCCCTAGACGGTCAAAGCGTCGATCTTATAGATAAAGCAAGGTAATCACACGTTCTATAACTTAACGTGTTTGCCGTATTAAACGGAGTCGATCTTGCGATCGGAAATCAAATTTCAAATTCCACTGCGTTAAACTTGTTGTTCGAAAATAAAAATTTTGATGATTTTTTTAATATCATTTTTGGATATATAGATCACAAGATGTGAGTGTTCAAAAATGAGGGAATAAATTAAAAAATGTTAATGGTTTTAGAGTAGAAAAAATGGAGATCCAGCATGTTTTTTTTCCCCTTGAGTTCGTATCCTTTAATGTTGGTCCTTTGAAAGGCTTCAGACATGTTAGGGGGTGAATAAACTTGTCATTTTCAAAACTTTTTACCGGAGTTTGATAACTCTGCTTAGGTATAGTCAGCTGACAATACTTAGGCTGAGTTATATGCATCGGATAATATTTAAAGCATATATAAAATGTTGTTCTAGTGAGCTGATGAGCTGAGATTCGACTCAGTTGTGTTGTGTGTGAATTATCAGCGGTTGGTTAAGTAGCAGTTGATACAAGTAAATAAAATATTGAATTTAAATGCGTAAATTAAAAACAGAAAGTTTATAATGGTTCCGGATAGTGTAATCCCTTAATCCAAAACGTTTCTTCATTACCTGGTCAATCAAGGGTGATAAAGAGTCAACTTTACTATGCTTTGATGCATGTTTTGACCCCCGTTTACGACACTTTTGGCTCATTTTGGGTACGTTTAGACCATTTATAGGGTAAAATCACATTGTGCACTCACTTTGAGATGAACAGTCACATAGATGGAAGAACTCGACATTTTACGGTGTTTTTGACCGTATTCGAAACCTAGATTTCTTGCGGAATTACACTCGGTATGTTGGTCGTCATGTGAAATGCAGGAAATAGGTGTCTTGTGAACTCGAAAGACAAGGCATGAGGCTTATAAAGGTGAAACCGAGCTCGGGAATGGTAGAAATGAAGAAAAATGATGATTTTGGGCCTATGGCATGCTTAGCTCGTGCCAAAATGGGTAAAGCGTGCGCCAAAATCAGTCTGTAGATTTAGGATGGGAATTTTCATTTTTAGCACGCGCCAAACCTAAAAGGCACGTGCCAAAAATCCACCAGAATATCAATAAGTTTGATACTAGTTTCAGTGCGCACTAAACATTTCAGCGCGCGCTAAAGAAGGACTAGAAGGATCAGCAAGTTCAGAGACGTTTTAGCGCGCGCTAAAGGGAGCGAAGCGCACGCCAAAATCAAAACCAGATCGAATTTCCAAGTGTCATCGGCATTTTTAGTGCGTGCTAAAAGCAGTGAAGCGCGCGCCAAAACTTCTTTTTCTACACATTTTTTGGGACATATAAATAGACTTTTGCACAGATTTTCAGATGGATCTTGATACACACTTTTACTTATCTCTTTTTAGGTCGACTTTTGCATTTTTTTGATCCCTAGATTCACTTTTGCACCCTAATCCCTTAGACTAAACTTAATTAAGCTCAGATTCTAGCTCTACTTTCATGGATTTTGCATTTTGGTTCTTCTTCTTAACTAGTTGACATGGGTGTGGATGAAGCTTGACGTAATCACAAATTTCTGCGATTTTGTAATTAATATCCTTTATCTTTTGTTTCATGGTTTTAATCTCTTCTTTGTTTGTTATTTCTAGCTTTATAATGAGTAGCTAAACATCTTCATAGCTAAATCATGTGAAAGTTGAAGAAATCCCCCTCTAATTGATGAAATTGAGAATGAGTAGTGCTTAATTGATGTTATATCGACAAATTCGTGTCTTAAAACTTGTTTTTAACGCTTGAATTAGCTTGTACACCGAATTCATGATCAAGCACACTATTTTTATAAATGTATGTTGCGAAGGGGTGTGGAAAAATGGGTTTTAAGATTGTTGCGTATAAATTGACTGAGTTGTCTAGATTTGATTAGGTGACAAGGTTTATCGGTTGTTAATCGATCGGTTCTAAAGCGTTTATCTTGTTTCGGTCAGTTAAATCCTTAAAGGAGGACTGTTGAACCGGGCAAATGGTACTAGGTTGTTGCATGTCGTCTAGCACTATCTTAGGAGTTTGCACCCACGTATGTTATCAATATTGTCGTTAGGTTGGTTTGTTGGTAATGCTCAGGCCCGAATAATCGATTAGAGGAGAGAAAGTAATCAATTGGATCATGATTTGGCCATGTTTCTCTCTCTTATTACCTATAGTTTAAATGTAGTTGTAGTATAATTAAACCGTGAACAAACGTTGATTAACCTAAACTAAGTACGAAAACGACTTTGGTACTCGATTGATTCCTCGAGGGATACGACATTGCTTTCCACTATGGTGCATCTGATCCCGTACCCTGCAGGTTAAGGTTTGACGTCTTTATTTCGGTCATCAATGGGTTACATGAGATGAGTCTATCCCTACAGGACTCACATGACACCCACTTCATGGGTATTAGTCCATGGGCGCCCCTGGGGGTGGCCAAGGGGACCATGGCCCCGAGCCCCCAAAATCTATGAATTTAAGGGCCCCGCATAATTTTAACTCAATAGTAAATATATAGTGCATTTTTTAAAACAAATAAGATATTGCTCTAATGGTAAGTTAGTATGGTATAACTTGATAAATGACCAGAGTTGATTTTTTTAGAGGCAAAAATAGTATATTTTTTTTGGTTACCCTTTTTTTAAGGGTTTATTGTTAAAAAAAAATTGATAGTAGAAATATGTAAACATGACAGTGAAATTTTTTATTAGATAAAAAGGACAAGCGTTTATTCCACTATAATTTAAAATCTCTCATATTTAATTATAAAAATGAATATATCTATGGGTTTATTGTTAAAAATGATAAATTGAAAGTAAAAATATGTAAAAAAAGAATAAGTGTTTATTCCACTATAATTTAAATTCTCTCCTATTTAATTACAAAAATGAATATATCTTTTAATCTGAATGTCAAAACATCGTAATTCTTTCACCGTATTTTTCTTTTTTTCATTTTCTTTATTTAGACATCCAATTTGATATTTTTTTCGATGTCATTTCGAGGCAATTTTTGTCAAAAACAACGAAACAGTGGAATAGTGGATTTGAAGCCAATTCCACTGTACTGAATAATGGATTTAGAGTAACTAATAGTGGAATTGTCTTTATCACCCAATTTGTATTTCCACTGTCATGATTTTTATTTTTTCCCTTTTATTTGTCCTTTTAAATCACTCCCCTATATCTTTTGATCTGAAAGTCAAAAGATCATAATTCTTTCACCATAAATTTTTTTTTTCGTTTTATTTATTTAGACATCCAATTTGATATTTTATCGATGTAATTTCGATATCATTTTTGTCAAAAACAACGAAACAGTGGAACGGTGAAATAGTTGATTTGAAGTCAATTCTACTGTACTGAACAATGGATTTAGAGTAACTAATAGTGGAATTGTCATTACCACTCAATTTGTATTTCCACTGTCCTGATTCTTATTATTCCCCTCTTATTTGTCCTTTTAAACCACTCCTTTTTTTTTAGAATGATCTAAAACAATATTTGGCCCCGAGCCTAAAAATTTAGAGCCAGGGACGCCGCTGGGTATTTACAAAGGCGTGATAGTTAACCCAAGTCCAATCAACATTCATTTCATAACAATTATTAGAAAGTTCAGACATTGACTTCATACATATCGCTGCATATTAGTTAGACAACTATTCCGTTATTAGATACAAGCTCTACTACCACCACCAAGCATTTATGCCTGCTCATGCATATTTTTTTCTAGTTGGTGCTCATGCATATTATTATTATTATTATTTTATTTTTTTTTATTTTACGGATACGAAAGGTTACACACCATAATTATGCTCTAACAGTGCTTGAACTCTGATCTCCAAGTCAAGATATAGCCTAGCTAACCACTAGACCGATGTATTGAGTACGTGCTCATGCATATTCACCGTTTATTCTTTGTACACATTGATTGCACCCACCATATCACACTTATACTACTATATTAATTATTTTACTACCCCCGTCGTAAAATATAGGTCCGTTTGGATTTTTTCAAACAGATTAAAAAAGTTGATTGATTTGGTTATGTGTTATTAATTTGATGAAAAAACTAAAATGACATTTCATTGTTGTTAATGCAAAATAATAAAAAGTGTGAGTATATAATAAATAAGGGGTAAAAGGAGAAAAATATAATAAATGCTACATTGATTTTCTAAAGAGATCGATTTACATTATGAGACAAAACAAAAAAGCTAAATGAACTTGCATTTTGGGACGTAGGTAGTATTATACAAGCCACATTTCTTATAGAACTGTAAAAATATTTCAGGATATCTTCATGGTTCTCCCTTGATTATGTTCTTTCTTACTGATCTTTATTTAATATTTCAGAGGGGGTGATGTTGGTGACAATGATTACTAAGATCCTATTTTGTGTACATTTTGTAGGTCATGAAATGTGTGCCTTGTTCGTATGATATGATATGATATGGTATGTATGGTATGTGAGTGGGAAAAAGCCTCAAAGTATCCGCAAAAGAATGATATGATATGGTAAGTATGGTATGTATGGTATATGAGTTGGAAAAGGCCATAAAAGTACCCGCAAAAGCAAATAAGTTTGATTTTGTTTCCGAGATTTTGTCAAGTTGAAAATTTTACACACACACACACATATATATATATATACTCTAGTACGAAAACCCGTGCATTGCACGGGAGAACATAAAATTTGAAAATAAGTAGGAAAACGAAAATATAAGTTAAGGAAAAATATTGTTTTTTTATCTTAAATTGGTGAATTTTGTCCTCATTGCTTACTTCCGATCGTTTGTCCCCATTGCCACCTTCCGATCGTTCACAACCAATCGGCCAACCATCACCTCCTTCGGTCTCTTCTTCCCTTCCATAGCAATTATTGTCAACGTGCTTTCCCAAGAAGCAATTCACTTCCTTCGTATAGTTCACTACCTTGATGATCTGTTTTAGTATGCTCTTCACCCTCTGCTGAATAAATGTGTTACATTCATTTTTTCCATTGTGAAATTTTATTACATACATTCTGCCCAAACATTTTAATGAAAAGAAAAGTCATTGCATTAAATTGGAAAAATTACAAATAACATTGTGTATTCACATTGGAATGGAATATGCACGGTACTAATTTGTTGATTCTGGTGCTAATCTCACCAGAATAAGGCGTTTGCCAGAAAATATACCTTTGCGATTGATGTGGACTACGCTACCGAAAAGTAACTATTATTCGAGGCCATTTTATTAATTGGCCTTTTTGTTGCGAATTAAACCTGTCAAAGAAACTAATCAAATTAAACCAAAAAAACGAAACACAGCAACGTTAACAACTAAACACCACATTAGAATAAGGTAACCGATGAAACGATTTAATCCCAAGGCCATGTGTCAGGTTAACTAAAAATCCATCCTAAATCGATCCACCCAAACAATATAAAAGAGATGACAATGTATCACTTTCACACATATAATATTCTTTTATAAAATGAAAAGAAAAAAATGACTCATTCATGTCAGTAAATGAATGGCAGAACATATGACTACATTATAAGTCATACTATGAACGTGTCTAATATTCTAAGCAAATTCTATAACCAAAGAGCATATACAGAAAATCACATTTTATGAACATGAGCCACATGTTTCCTGTCTTAGCACGATCTAGCTGAAACTGAAAACATCCAAACCTATAATAAGATACTCAAATAAGACACAAAGAACATGAAACCTTCACTAAGACATACAACCTTCAGTAAGCGATAAGGCAATGAGCACCAACATCATTTTGGCAACGTTTTCAAGCAATGCGCTTCAAACGCACATAAACAGACACCTTTGACCAAGAATGACGGAGTCACGAAAAATAAAGAGCTGACTACTCAAATGGAATGGTTCAACCAAAAAAATATGATATGGTCCAACCAAAAAAATATGATAAATATTAATCAAAAGTCATTGAAAAGTGAGCAAAACAAAGATAAACAAATATGAATGTCCATAAAACCACATATATATATATATATATATATCATTTCCCTCTGATCAATAAACAACAGCGCAATGCAAATGATATGTTAGATTAGTAAGCTTTTAAATTTGCAGAAGATGATTGATCACTGCAAGCGCATAACAAAGGGTTGGATGAGACACTAAATCTAACATTCTTGAGGCAGGAGCATAGTAAAAAGGTTGAAGAAAGCACCTGATTGAGCTCCGAGATGCATCAAATCATCATTATGCTCCTGCACTAAATCAAACATATGGAAAAAAAGTTGCATCAAATACCATTCTCCTCAAACACCAAATTAAGCATATGAAACTGAAATCATTCATAAAAAGCATAAATGTGGTTGGATTTTCCAACGGTCTATCAATAACACCTTTACAATTTCCAGTGCCTCGAAATCAAAAGTCCTCACACATATCAGGCTTCCTTTTGGCCTGAAGGGCAAGGCGAGCATCCATCTACCGCTCGAATTCCCGATAATCAGTGTGCTCCAAGAAAGAGACTTTATCCAGATATTGGTTAGAGCTCTTTGTGTATGCATCAAGCTCTTCTTCCAACCCTTTTTCTTCTTTAAACTCTCCCAGTGTTGCTTTGACTTGTCAAGGACTTCGGCTTCTTTCTGATTTGTTCAAGAACATCATCAACAACAAAAATAGTGCTAACAGGGGCTTTACCTTTTCCAGATACCTCCTTTGAGCTGCCATCAACTACTTTCTTCATTTCAATCTTTTCACCAGCAAAGTCTCGAACTTCGGTAACCTTCTAGTGTCATAGAGGCATTATAAATTTGTATCCAAGCCAACATACATGAATGGCTAAAATGATCAGAATCTCATCTTCACAAAATGAGAAGATATTCCAATTCATAAGAATAGACATGAATTGTGCCATGTGAATAACTTAAGCAGAATACACACAAATATCCTTTTGAAAATTCCAAAATTTCAAGAAGACTAAAGCAATATTTAAGTACAAAAGCAAAATAACTTGAGAATTAATATGTTCTAAGATTTGAAGGCCATTAATATTTCACACTAAATGCCGTGAACAACTTGATATGCATCACATCGAAATAAGGTAACCAATGAAATAAGTTTATCCCAAGACCATGTGTGAGGCTAACTGAAAATCCAGACTGCGTCTACCCAAACAATAGATTTCAGATTCACACCGATAATCATTTGTAAAATAACAAAACAAAAAATCACTCATTCATGTCAATAAATGAATGGCAATACATATGACTACATTCTAAGTTACACTATGTCTAATATTGTAAGCAAATCCTATAGCCAAAAAGCATATCAACAAACTGACAAAGTGTTTATTATGGAAATCACGTTTCACGAACATGTGCCACACGTTTCTGTCTTAGCTTAGCAGTCAATGTATCTAAGCTGATATTGCAAACTCACTCTTTCATGCAACAACCAACATTTAAAGAGCATGAAAGCGTTTTAGTAGATTGTCAATTAGTTAGCAAACATCAAAACCAATAATTGTTGAACGAATCCAAACACATATATATAACCAAACGCTTTCAACGCATAATGGTTAAAGGAAAAATAAAGAGCTGACTACTCAAGTGGCACTGTTCAACGAAAAAAAATTGTAAATATTAATCGAAGCCAAAAAAAGGAAACAAAAGAAAGATAAGCAATATGAATGTCTCACATTTCAAGATAAACAATAGAATGTACCAAATATGTCAGAAGTAAAACAATAAGAAAAAAGGTCAAAAGAGTTGTCATGAAATGCCTTTTATTTCCGCCAAATCATAATAACTTCATTTACGCTGAAAATTCAATGGCGATTTCCCCTTTTTTTGCCCTCAACTATTACAATCTAACACCCGACGTTAAAAAATTAAAAGTAAAACACCATCTGACAACTGAAAAATCGATCAAATAGCATGTGAAAACAGAATTGAGCAATCATTTGTGAAAAATTATGAAAATTCAAAATGCAAATGTGTCGATCATTTTAATTTTTTGGGGCAGTGGTTTAAAAGGGCAAAAAAGATGGAAAATATAAATCAGGACAGTGGAAATATAAAATGGGTGATAAGGACAAATCTACTGTTCATAACTCCAAATCCACTGTTTTCTGCAGTGGAACTGGCCTCAAATCTAATGTTTCACTATCACAATGGAATAAAGACATGTCCTTTTTACCCGAAAAAAATTCCACTGTCCTCATTGTATATTTCTAGGTTCAAATTGTCCTTTTTAACCATAAACCCTAATTTTTTTTAGCAGCATATAATGACAAAATCTAAAAGAGAACGACCGTAATTTAAATGAGGAATGTGTACTCCCGGAAAGAACACATTAGGTCGTCTCCGAATAAGAAAGGGAGAAGCAAAAGACATAAACTTGTAGCCCAAATTATCAGCAATTGTTCTTAGCAGATTTGTTAATTCTTAGGAGATCAAATTATCAGGTTTCTTAATTCTTAGGAGATAAAATTATGAACATTAAATGTATAATTCAAAATGCAACATCCCATGCTAAGAACAAATGCAGGAAGGAAAACACAAAAGCCGTGAAAGACTGAATATCTCACCCTCAAAATGTTGTTCTTTCGATCCAAAGTTGCTTCCAAATTCTTTTTCTTCCAACCCAAATTTTACGGCGTTCAAAACTTGTTCTCCATCGTTGATGAACCACCACCCCCAATCTGAAAATCAAAGATAAAAATTCTATATAACAATACACAATTAAATTAGGAATGGGTACCATAGGTGTGTTGCCATCCATCAAATCGTCACCGTATGCTGAAAATCCATATTTGAAGCCCTTCCCACGCTTCTTGAGAAGATTTTATGCACATTTTATCTTCCGTATCTCCACCATTTGGTCATGACTTCTGCATCTTCCATTCCCCATATCGAACGCTACCTTGTAACGTTCCAACCAACTACGGCCTCTCACATGGAGTCGATGAACCTAGAAGAAAAATACAACAAAATGATAGCACTACTTTCAACAAAATTAATGACTCCAATATCGGGAAAAAGCGAATCATAGAAACAGAGATCATGTTTTCCAAATGCGTATCCAAAAATTATAATAAAAATTAAATCAAAAACCACATGCTGATCCCCAACTCTAATATCCATCCCGTCGCCATCTGCTTGGAATAAGAGTGCCAATTTGTGATTAGATAAAAGACGGGATGGAATTATTTACTTTAGAAGATCAGAATTGTTAGCTTCGAATTGGTTAGATAACGTCGACATTTAGTTGAAGCCATAAGATAATCAACGGGGCAACATCAGTTGCAGAATGATTTAAGCGACATGAAAGAAACTCATTTAATTGAGAAACCGAAAAGAAAAATCAGAGAAGAATGACTAAAGAGAAAATCAATCGGTTAATGAGATTGAGATTAGTTGTTTACCGGGAGTTGAGAGTACTAAGGGACGATAGGGAGGTTTGGCGAGATTGGAAATTAACTGCATATCTTTTTTTAGGAGAGTGAGTATCTTTTGTTGATTTTTATTTTATTAATTAATTTTATTGCAAGGGGTTTCGAGAATCTGCGTCCTTCTTCTGGATGTGCGTATTATTGTATGGGTTTGGAGCGGGTCAATTGGGTTAATATGCTCGTCTTTATATTATAGTGTGTGTGTGTGTGTGTCTATATATATATATATATTTCGTACTCTTTTTTGTACCCATATAGTACTTAACGGTGTGATTTTTGATTCCTTGTACAAGGTCATTCTGGCATCCGTTTTGCTTGCCGTTTGCGCCTGCGTGCCTTATTTATCGTTCTGGTCGAAATCACATCAGTACTTCAAAGAGAATTACAAACGTTTTTTTTCGTATATGTATATATTACCAGAAACGAAAGGATTATATTAAAACAACAAACAAGTTATACCGGACCAACGCCGTAAAATAACCAGACTAAATCCGGATCACCACCGGCCTAAAGGCGGACCCAACACGACAAGCTACGAAAAGACAGAAAGACACAGGACCTGGGAAACCAAGTCAACCAAATTCTAACTCACTAGAAAGGAATTGATTTAGTACCATAATACTATAATCAACTTTTTTCAAAGCTTAAACAGACATAAAAAAGAATCTAAAACACTAAATAACAATCCGGAAAGACAGACTATTACCAACTCGATCCAAAAAACAAAGAACACATGAACATAAAAACGACTATATATCAACACAAAAGGACATCAGTCGTCTAGATCTGTCATCCAACATTGCGAACCTTAATTCATTCTCACTCCTTATAGAACATTATAGAAGCCTACTAATTAATTCCTTCCACCACGCTAAATCCCATCCCTCAAGTTGATTTGCTATAGTTCTATATAAAAATTAAATTTCACGACTTAGATAAAGATATGATTCCCCATTCATAATTTAGATAACCTATAAATCAAACACACCAACTTGCATTTCTCCATTCATAATTTAGATAATTACTTATAAATCAAACACACCTGCAACTTGCTAAGTGTAATAGTACGTCAAGTGGCTTTATTGATTTTCCTTAATTAATACAACTTAAAATCCTACATCTTTATAATAACCCCATCCATGGATTTTAATAGTGTCATGACTAATCTTTAGTTAATTATTGTATTTATTGGTCTAGTGGTTAACTAGACTATAACCTGGTATGAAACCAGTGTTCGGATCCGTTATGGGAAAAAAAAAAAAAAATATATATATATATATATATATATATATATATATATATATATATATATATATATATATCATAGGACTATGGAGGATCAAAGTGGTCTGATTGCAAATCTTATCAAATACATTAATACCGTTTTCATACGGCTTGATGAAATAAAGAAGCCTATGAGATCTTTAACAACTTTTTGCCGGTGGTAATCCGTCTATATCCCCTTTTTCCTTCTCCCATTATGTTCGTAATTGTACGGCTTGTTGTGTCTAGTCTTATTTCATATACTCCCTTCGTTCCAAAATAATTAAGGCATTATCAAAAAAAATTTGTTTCAAAATAACATAGGTAGAATATTTTCCGAAGCAGCACTTATTGCTAATTTTCATACTTTACACTTATTTAATGCTATGTGAGAAATTAAAAAGAAAACTGCATTAATTGTAACATAGAGATTTTTTAGTTATTGTATCTTTAAAATCATAGCATTAAATTACATTCTTAATAAACGTATTTTTGACAACTGCCTCAAATATTTCAGAACGGATAGAGTAATAAATAGAGAGAGTTATATATCTCAATGGTTATTGTTGACCTCATGACCTAGGGATCCTAGGTCCAAGCCTCGGTGGTATATATAGATATTTTTTGCTTTTTTGCTTAAAGCTCACGTGAATCTGAACCAACTAATCCGACTAATCCGGTGTTCGGCCCGGGTCGTGCATGCATAGTCTGACTCTTACTCAGGGGTAAGGTCGGCCAATAGCTATTTCAACATGGCGCCTAAGGGGAGAACCGAACCAGCGACCTCCCTAGGCATTTTCAGTCACTTATCACTTGAGTCAAGCTAGCTACTTGGTTGTATATATAGAATTTTACAAACATTTGAAACATAATTTTTTTTATGATACAACAGTTATAACATTGTTATAGCAATTAATAATTATTATGTCCACACTTTTTTGGTCTCATGCACCATAAAAGAGAGTAATAATATATGCGGTCATAATCATATTCTTTGGTATAATGATGTTGCAACAATTATACTACTACAGTAAACTCTCGATAAATGAATATCCGATAAAGTAATATCATCACTAAAATAATAATTTCTTCCAGTCTCGACTTGGGCATGTGTACTAAAGTAATAATTTCGCAAAATGCCGTAAGTAATAAAAAGAAATTGAATACAATGAAGCCTAATAAAAATATAAAATAATAAATGCATAATTCTAGTTAGAAATTTATATATTAAATTATGTTCTACTGTGTACTTATTTATAAAGAATTGAAACATCTTCATTTTTTATTTCGGTAATAATCCAAGAACACAAATTCTTATAATCTTTCTAGCTTCCCAAACATTTTAATTAATATTTTTCTCTTCATTTTACAGACTAGATGCATAATATTAATTATTTCTTTGTAAAGTAATAAATATTAATTTATCGATAAATGAATAATTGATAAATTAATAAATTATTCATTTATCGATAAACAAATAAACTCGTTAAAATAATACTTTTGATCGGTCCCAAAGGTATGCATTTATCGAGAGCTTACTGTATCAATTTTTTCTAGTATGGTAATCTTCTCTCATGTTTGGAAATTTGAGGATAAAAAAATACTCCCTTATATATATATATATATATATACATTCCTTTCAGAAAGTTTTTTTTTTTAATTTTATTTTATTTTAGGGGATTCCTTTTCAGAAAGTTGAAAAAGGAAATGTTTTTATTCTTTATAACCAAACATGCACTAGTTATATTAATTTGAGATTAGAATGAACTTTTTGTTTTCCTTAAATATCTTTTCGATATCAAATATGCCGTTAAGTCCTTTCAATGACCAACACTTTCATCTTCTTTGTCAAGTATTCTATACGTTTTAAAATAAATGATGCCGTTGATAAAAATATACATATATATTAACGATTTGAGTTAATATTTTAATTTAGATATCAAAATAATTTAAAAAAACTAGTTTATAATTAATGTAATATTATTTTTTATCATCTCACTCTTTAATAAATAATAATAGATGTTGAAAAAACACAATAAATATTACATTGAAAATTTAACTGCCTCAAATAAAATATAAAAAATAATTTTGTGTATCAATTATTTTATAACGTAAAAAGTACAATAATGCATACTAAATGACTGATACAAATTAAGTTTAAATGTCCTCGAAATTGACTAGTGAAATGCAACACGCTTTTGCTCTGATAATTATGATTATAATAATGACACTTTTCCTGTTGATAGGGGAGCGAAGTACTATTACATTTACGGGAAGGGACATGTAACTTTAATGAGAGAATAATGCCAATGTTTAACACTAGTGTTTGGCATAAAGGAAGAAAAGGAAATTGCACAATTATTCAATTCAGAAAAGATTAAAAAAAGGTTCTTTCTTTTCGTAATTTTCAAACATTTCAACTATGGGAACTCGAATCGTTTAGGTTGGGCGATCGTCTAGGGCTCATAGATATAAAGGTGTTTAAATTATTTTTTTATTATTTGTTAAAGTCACGTAATGACAAGTATTTGCATACTATGGTGTCAAGTGTCAATCTTATTTAATACTAGATTCTCTCCTAGATATGCTTGTACTATTATTCTGTTAGCTCTTTTGTTATTATCACTACCATGGATGTATAAACCTAAGAACTATGTATGATTCATAATCAATTCACTGTTTTGTGTTTTATCCAAATGTTAAGTTTCTAACTTGGTAGCAGAGCCACAAATGGCCGGAAACACCGCTTCTGCATCAGCTCCGGCAACCGGAGCTTCAGTCACAGCTGGAGCTGCAACACCCAGCTTCTCCCTTGGAAGTTTTTCCTCCCTTTCTGCACCTCACTATGCAGCCACCATGAGTTTTGTTCCGACCACCACTCATACCAGCTCCGGTCTTCCACCTGTACCACCCATCTTTGGAAATCCAACAAGAGCTGATGTTTCTTCGCTGTCTTCATCCAGTTTCCTACATTTAGTGGAAACCTGAACCAGAGCTGTAATGTAAAACTTGACAGAAACAACTATCTTCTCTGGAAATCCGTTGTAGTACCCTTTGTTCGTGGTCGTAGATTGGATGGATTTCTGTTCGGAACCAAAGCACAACCGTCAAAGTTCGTTCAGGTCACTGGATCTACAAGTATTGAACCAAATCCTCTCTATGAAACATGGAATGCTACAGATCAATTGCTCATGAGCTGGTTAATGAGCTCAATGACAAAGAGTGCCCTGCAGGAGGTGATTGGTTGTGCAACATCAAATGAGGTCTGGAATACTCTTGAAACCTTGTTCAATAATAGATTAGAATCTCGAATGCTTGAATACAAAACTGCTTTAACCAGGTCTGAGAAGGGTTCCAAGAGTATGGTTGATTATTTGGCTTAGATGAAAGGCTATTCTGATGGATTACAATCGGCTGGTTATCCCATTTCTGTGTCAGAGCTGATTCTTGCGACCTTGGGAGGTCTGAATCGAGATTATGAATCAGTGATTGTGAAAATCACTGCAAGGATTGGCTCACTGACCTGGCAAGAGGTCCAGTCACAACTGGTGACTCATGAACGATTGTTGGCAAGGTTTACACCCTCTACCACCATTGATTTAGGCACACCCTCTGCAAATTTGGTTGTCAACAGGTCTGGACAAGGTAGAGGACAGCCCAGGCCTTCAAACAATGAGAATTTCTAGAATAATGGTAGATGAAGAGGTGGCTATAGAGGTCGAGGTGGTAAAGGAAGATGAGGTAAAGGCTATTCTGTAGAAATATTACTCAGCATCCTGAGTTGAGTCTGCTGAGGTTTCAGCAGGGTGCTCAGCAGACTCTGCTGAGCCTCAGGATTTCGTACATAATATTTTGTACACCTTATTTAATTGTAAAAGACATATTAATTGTGATATTAATTGTGATTCATATAAACAATTAATATGTCAAACTCTAGTTTACTTTATGTCATAGACATAACTTTTACTTTTTACTTTTGCATGCTTGCCGCCCACATCTACATACTCAAGTGGCCGCCCAAGCTAGCTAGCTAGTCTCTCTATCTCAATTGTATCTATTTATACATCTCTTTACTCAATGAATAAAACTAAGTTGAAGTTTACTCTTGTGTTTATCACATTCTCAAACTCTCTTCATGGTATCGAGACTACTGAGTTCTAATATTCCGCTGCAAAACTCAGTTTTTTTTTTATCAAGAATGTCTTCATCTGAAGCATCCTACTCATCAAGTAAATCTCAGCAGACTGAGGTTACTGACTCCACTCCATATACAAATCACGGACTTGATTACAACAATAATCTTGGGTTGTCAAGATCTATGAAAAAGTATAACTCGGGACAAAGCAAGATGGAAGACTTGTCGAGTCCAAACACTCTCAAAGAACCGGAATCACTTGGTGATATTATGGATTCTCGGTTAGCTCTCTTCAAAGAGTTTCTCAAATGGCGAGAAGGCGATAACTCTCTCACGAGCATTGCCACTCATACCAAGACGGGTATATCTTATTCCCAACTCGGTAATGGCACCTGGATAGTTGATTCGGGGCCTCATCTCATATGACAGGAAATAAAAACCTGTTATATAACCTCAAACCATGTCAGCAGACTCATAAAATTAAAACTGCTGATGGGTCTATTTCATATGCTCAAGGTTTTGGAATTGTTCAACTTACTAATAAGATTTATCTTAAAGATGTCATGTTTGTGCCAAAGCTAGACTGTAATCTTATATCTGTCAGTAAACTCACTAAGGACCTTAATTGGACAGTCACTTTTAAAGACAATCAGTGTATTTTCCAAGATACTTATTCACAAGAAGTAATGGAAAGAGCCAAAACTTGCTCGGGGATTTGTTTATTGTTCACCCCGCCGAAGACGGAAACACGAAGGCCGAATGCGCCTCGGCGGCTTGCTCTCAAACGTAGACAATATTATGTTATGGCATTATAGATTAGGACATCCTAGTTTTGGTTATTTAAAGACTTTAACTCTGAATTATTTAAAGGATGCAATCTTAATGATCTTCAATGTGATATATGTCGGTTGCCAAACTCACCAAATCTGTGTATGCTAAATTACCTCACTTACCCTCCTCACCTTTCACCCTAATTCACGGTGATGTATGGGGGCCCTCAAGAGTGAAAAGTATAACGGGGAAAATGTGGTTTGTCACCTTCATTGATGATCATACCGAAACACTTGGTTATTTCTAATGAAAGACAAATCGAAGTTGGACCTATCTTCCAAGATTTTTATCATATGGTCTCACCCAATTTGATACTAAGATCAAGATCTTAAAGGCGATAATGCTCGGAATACTATGAGTCTAACCTCGGTAACTTCTTGACAAACAGAGGAATTGTTCATATCGTAGTTGTGTGGAAACACCTCAACGAGAATGGGGTTCTTTGAAAGAAAGAACGGGCATCTGTTTGGAAATGGCCGGATCAATCATGTTCACTACACATGTTCCTAAATACATGTGGGGTGAAGCTATACTTGACCGCAACTTATTTACTCAATAGACTTCCCGGCGAGTGTTAGGTTTCAAAACTCCACTCCAAACCCTACCGACCACACACTCCTGCCATCATCTTGTTTCCCGATTGCCTCCAAAGATCTTTGGTTGTCTTGTGTTTGTGTATATCCATGCTCAACACGAAGTAAACTTGATCCTAAAGCTCATAAGTGCATTTTCCTTGGATATGCACGGGACGAGAAAGGTTACAAGTGTTACTCTCCTACGAAAAGAAATTTTACAATTCTATGGATGTGAAATTCTTTGAAAGGACTCCATATTACGACAAACCTACGATCCGGTCAACGATGGAAACCCGATTGAGATTGAACTAAGTCCGTTCCCTCGGCAAACCATTTACCCTCGGCGAGTCCTAACCCTCGGCGGCTGCGACATTGAGTCTGGCGACTCTCGGCAACCCGCGACCCAAAACCTGCGATCCTCGGCGGACGAACTTCGGTACCCTGCCGACTCTCTACGGCCTACTACTCCTCGGCAACCTCCCGAACAAGAGTCTGCGACCCGAGCCTGCGATCCCGAGCCTGCGACACTCAGCAATCTACAGATCCTCAGCAGCCTGCTGACATTGATGATAGGCCTATTGCTCTTAGGAAGGGAAAGAGATCATGCACTGATCACTCTATTCATTCTTATTTATCTTATGATAAGTTATCTCCTGTATTTGCTATGTTTACACAGGACCTGGACTCTCACTCTATTCCCAAAAATATTCAGGAGGCCCTTCAAAATGATAAGTGGAAGGCTGCTGTTAAAACAGAGATGACTGCACTCCTGGATAATCATACTTGGGACCTCACAACTCTCCCCAAAGGCAAGAAGACGATCGAGTTGTAGATGGTTATTCACCATAAAATACAATGCGATGGTACTATTGACAAGTACAAAGCCGATTGGTAGCAAGGGGATTCACTCAAACTTATGGTATTGACTATAAGGAAACTTTTGCACCGGTGGCAAAACTCAACACTTGTCGGGGTTCGATCTCTCTAGCTGTCCAACTGGACTGGCCTCTACACCAATTGGATATCAAAAATGCTTTTCTCAATGGTGATCTCACTGAGGAAGTCTATATGAATGTACCTCCTGGTTTTGTCAATCCTCACACTCAGGGCAAGGTGTGCAAACTGAGAAAATCTCTATATGGCCTGAAGCAATCACCAAGGGCATGGTTTGGAAAACTCACTACGTGGTTAAAGGCTGCTTGGATATCATCAATGCAACTACGATCACACCATGTTTGTCAAGACAACCAACCGAGAGGAGGTCCATTCTAATTGTATATGTGGATGATATCATCCTTACTGGAGATGACTCTACTGAGATCCAGAACTTGAAGACTCTACTGGCAAAGGTGTTCCAAATTAAAGATCTGGGCTACCTCAAGTACTTTCTTGGTATGGAAGTAGCTAGAAACACCAATGGCATTTCAGTCTCCCAAAGGAAGTATGTCCTGGACCTACTGAAGGAAACTGGCATGATGGGATGCAAACCTGCTGTATCTCCAGTAGACCCCAGGTCATACCCTACGCATGGTGACATTCTTTGTCATGAAAGAACAATATCAAAGGCTTGTAGGCAAACTCATATACCTTTCTCACACAAGACCGATATTGCATATGGGGTCGGTCGGTCGATCAATTCATGCATTGCCCTGCGAGCAACATTGGGATGCGGTGAATAGGATGCGAGGTATTTAAAATCCACTCTGGCCAAGGCACTGCACTTCACAAAGTCTACGATAGATCAATCAAGGTCTACACCGATGCTTGATTGGGGCTGGATGTCACATTGACGGGAGGTCTACCACGGGCTATTGCTCATATATATGGGGGAACCTGGTTACTTGGAGGAGCAAGAAACAACCTACGTGTCAAGAAGCGATCTTGAAGCCGAACTAAGGGCACTTGTACTTGGCATTTGTGAAGCTCTATGGCTAAAAAGTGCGGCGAACTTCGGCAACCGTATCGGCAACTATCACAATCTGTTGTGATAATAATTCAACCTTATGCATGGCGAGAAGATCCATCCATCATGATAAAACCAAGCATGTGGACATTGACGGACACTTTCCGAAGGAGAAGATTGATGCCAAGATTATTCAACTCCGGTATGTTCCCTCGGCGGATCGAATGCGATATTCTTACCAAGGCTATTCCACCTCTTATGTTCGGCGGACTAAGTAGCAAACTTGGGCTGCATCAACATATACGACCCGGTTGAGGGGGGGTGTAGAAATATTACTCGGCATATGCGAGTTGAGTCGCGAGGTTTCGGCGGGGTGCTCGGCGGACTCTGCCGAGCCTCGGATTTCGTACATAATATTTTGTACACCTTATTTAATTGTAAAAGACATATTAATTGTGATATTAATTGTGATTCATATAAACAATTAATATGTCAAACTCTAGTTTACTTTATGTCATAGACATAACTTTTACTTTTTACTTTTGCATGCTTGCCGCCCACATCTACATACTCAAGTGGCCGCCCAAGCTAGCTAGCTAGTCTCTCTATCTCAATTGTATCTATTTATACATCTCTTTACTCAATGAATAAAACTAAGTTGAAGTTTACTCTTGTGTTTATCACATTCTCAAACTCTCTTCATATTCTAATCAAGGTAATGCTAGGCCTACATGTGAAGTGTGTAGTAAGGTTGGACATACAGCAGTGGAATGCTACTACAGATAAAACTTCAACTACAATGGCCAAGTGAACAATGGAAATCCTGGAGCAAATGTTAGGCCAAATGCTGGACTGTACAACATCTATGGACAACAACATGCTGCTTACTTTGCCTCCCCTGAATCAGTAAGTGGTGGAAGTTGGTATGCTGATAGTGGAGCCACAAATCACATCACTGCTGATCTAATTAGTTTGCAATTGAGTCAAGGATATGATGGTTCTGATGGTCTAACCATTGGCAATGGTAAGAGTCTTCCCATTCAACACACTGGTTGTTTTTCCCTTCAAACTAATAAATCCAATCTTACTTTTAATAATGTTCTGCATGTTCCACACATAACCAAAAATCTCTTAAGTGTTTCACAGCTTACTTCTGATAATCATGTTGTCATTGAATTTCACTCTGACTGTTGTTTTGTGAAGGACAAGATCACAGGGAAGGTTTTACTGGAAGGCATAATTAAAGATGGACTCTACCAGATGAAGTTTCCTCATGAAGCAACCCAGAACTCTCTTCAATCCAAAGTCAGTCATAGTCCTAAGTGTCTTCTTTCCAATGTCTGTAATAAGTCTGTTAAACCTAGGTCCAAGTCTGTCAATGAAGCCAATGTTTGGCATAGAAGATTTGGTCATCCATCTTCTAAAATTCTGAGCTGTGTTTTGAAGTCTTTTAATTCTGTTTGCAATGAAAAGGTTGAATTCTGTGATGCTTGCCAATTGGGAAAACAACATGCTTTACCTTATCCTATTTATCATTCTAAAAGTAATTTTTGTCTTGATTTATTACACTTTGATCTTTGGGGCCCTGCTCCTATCATGTCTGCTAAAGGTTTTCAATACTACATAAGTTTTATTGATGATTATAGTAGATATGTTTGGGTTTATCCTCCAGTTCATAAATCTGATGCTTTAAAAGTTTTTGTTCAATTCAAAACTCTGGTGGAAAAACAATTTGAAAGAAGTATTAAATGCCTTCAAACTGATTGGGGAGGAGAGTTTAGGGCCTTTGAATCCATGTTAAAAGATTTAGGCATCACTTTCAGGCATCCTTGTCCCTATGTACATGGCCAAAATGGTAGGATTGAAAGGAAATATAGACATATAGTTGAAGTTGGTCTTACCCTCCTAGCACAAGCTCGGATGCCTCTGAAATTTTGGTGTGAAGCATTTCAGTACAGTGCCTATCTCATAAACAGACTTCCCACTCTTGTCCTGCAACTTAAATCCCACATGAACAACTCTTTAACCAAAAACCAGACTATAAACTAATCAAAACCTTTGGTTGCACATGTTATCCTTACCCTAGGCT
The DNA here is from genome assembly GCA_036785695.1 of Gentiana straminea. Lineage (NCBI taxonomy): Eukaryota > Viridiplantae > Streptophyta > Magnoliopsida > Gentianales > Gentianaceae > Gentiana > Gentiana straminea. The sequence goes on along the minus strand of JAVUPR010000327.1, from coordinate 5,016,728 downwards.
TTTCCAGAAACAGAAATTCCAGTTTCATACCACCAAATGTTTCTTTTTAGGAGTTAGTCCTTCCTATAAGGGATATCTCTGTCTTGCTCCATCAGGAAGAGTCTATGTGTCCAAGGATGTCATCTTCAATGAGCATGAATTTCACTACAAAAGTTTGCTACATGCTTCAAAATCTGGTACCCAGTCTTCATCCACTGTGTCATGTCATGTACTCACCTCTAACTCCTTTCTGTCCTTTCACCTACTGATCATAAGGAAACTGCATCTGGAGGAGACAACCCTGTGATTCATGAAGAAGAACCACAACATTTTCATTCTCCTGGCACCATACAACCTCATACCTCTGTCTCACCATCACCTACATCCACCAATTCTGGCACTCCACTTTCATATGACACTAATCCTGTATCACCTGATTCTCATATCTCTCAATCCTCCACCAGCAATACTCCCCCACCCCCTCACCAGTTACCAATTGCCATCCTATGCAGACGAGATCCAAGTGTGTCATTTTTATACCAAAAACCTTTTCCTATCTAGCCTTTAAGGACACTGTCCATTGCCAAGTGGAACCAACAAGAGCATCAGAAGCTATTGAATCCCCTCAATGGCATGCTGCAATAAAGTAAGAATTCAGGGCTCTTATAAACAACAACACATGAGATCTAGTACTCCCCAGGTCTGATCAATATCTGGTAGGCAATAAATGGATTTTCAAGTTAAAACTGAAACCAGATGGGTCAGTTTTAAAATACAAGGCTAGGTTGGTGGCCAAGGGCTTTCACCAAACCCTTGGATTGGATTACAGTGAGACTTTTAGTCCTGTTGTAAAGGCTTCAACAATTAGAGTTGTTCTTTCCATAGTTGTCTCTCTGAACTGGAAAATCAATCAAATTGACATTAATAATGCTTTTCTGAATGGCACTCTCTATGAAGATGTGTTCATGCCACAGCTAGAAGGGTTTGTGGATGCTTCAAAACCAAATCATGTCTCTCACTTGAAGAAATCTCTATATGGTCTCAAACAAGCTCCAAGAGCTTGGTTTGATGAATTGATAGTCCAGCTTCTGAAATGGGGATTCTATCAGTGCAAATCTGACACATCCTTGTATATTTTTCATGCACAAGGTGTACTAATGTATGTGTTTGTCTATGTAGATGACATATTGATCACAGGTAACAATGTCAATCTGATGCAGAAATTCATCAGCATGTTGAACTCAAGATTTGCTCTAAAAGATCTTGGTTCTCTATCCCACTTTCTTGGGATGCAAGCACATAGAGATGAGACAGGGCTCTAGCTTAAACAACAGCACTATGCATCTCAACTATTGAGAAAACTCAATCTTGAACATTTAAAGCCTGTCTCCACTCCAATGACAACAAATGCAGACCTTACATCTGATAGCTCACCATTTTTGCCAAATGCAACACAGTACAGGAAAATCTTAGGAAGTCTACAGTATTTAACCGGTATCAGGCCAAACATCAGCTATGCTGTAAATCAACTGAGTCAATATATGCATGCTCCTAGAGAAGTTCACTGGTTTGCCCTTAAAAGATTGCTCAGATATGTTAAAGGAACTGTGAGTCATGGATTACACTTCTAACCTAGTCAAGCTCTTGTTATTACAAGCTTCGGTGATGCTGATTAGGCATGTAATGTGATAGATAGAACTTCCGTGGCTGGTTATTGTGTGTATCTAGGAGGATCCATAGTCTCTTGGAGCTCAAAGAAACAACAGGTTGTGGCCAGATCAAGTACTGAATCAGAATATATAGCTCTAGCAAATGTTGCAGCTGAAATCAAGTGGTTGAAGTCTCTTCTATCAGAATTGCATATCAAGATTGCTGCAAGACCTATTACCTGGTGTGACAACCTCAGTGCAGCAGCTTTCGCCTACAATCCAGTGTTTCCTTCCAGAACAAAACACATTGAAGTAGACGTTCATTTTGTACGAGATCAAGTCCAGAAAAATCAGCTTCAAGTTGACTGTGTTCCATCTTGTGACCAAGTAGGAGATTGTCTCACCAAGCCCTTATCCAACACTCAGTTTTAGGTTAACAAGACCAAACTGAATGTAGTAGATGCTACCTTCAGTTTGAGGTGGGATGTTAAAGCCACATAATGACAAGTGTTGGTCCCTTGAAAAGGCTTTGGTTATGTTTAGAGGGGGTGAATAAACTTAACACTTAACACTTTTGGAGTTAACAAACTCAGCAAGTTCAGTAGTCTGCTGACTGCCGATTTTACTGAATTTGTTGCAGCGGAATATATTCAAGTTAAGCCTTATTACTTGTTGCTAAAATATGATACTAAGTATTGGATACTCTGTAGTGTAAGTGTGGGTAGTTCAGTTGCTAGTTTCAGTAAGTTGATGTGCTTAATTATGCTAAGTGCAGAAAGTAAATGCGAGAAGTAAGTAGGCAATTTTATAGTGGTTCCAGGTGGTGTAATCCTGTCAGTCCACTCTTCTCCTGTGATGTTGGAGGTAATTCACTAGAGATCTTTGAGTGCAGTTACAAAAATCCCTAAGTTGTCTGTCCTTCACCAATAACTATGGCTTCACAAACTGAACACTTGGAACAGGTAGGATTGCTGCTCCAAAGTCTTCCACTGGTCCTTGAAGGGTAGGATTGCCTCTTCACCAGCTCCACCACAAACAACAGTTCTTGAAACCTAAGTGCTTCTCTGTCTTCAGCAGGTTTCTTATGAAAGAAAGTTTGAATCACGTGAGTGATTCAGCTTTCAGCAGCTTGATCAGGATAAAATGATCAGCAGCTTGGAATCTTCAAGTGTGTATACTTGATGTAACTTGATAGCAGGTTACACTTGAAGAATTTGCTGGATCAGTAGCTTTAAGTTCAGTAACGTCAGCAGGGTGATTTCTTGATAAGAATCTGATAGCTCAGGATTGATTGTTGTTTTTCTTTTCAATCTTCATCATCTGTTTCTGTATCAGGGGTCTACTATTTATAGGTGAGAATCCTTGTGACTTATGTTTGAAATTCAAAACATAGCCGTTTCAAATTTGTCCCCATCTCGACTAGCATTCTGTCCCTATACATAGTACTGACACTGTCAGTTTACTTTTTGACAGTTTTCAGACTGTCCACCCTTTGACTTGTATCCATTGGATAAAGCTCTGAATCTTTCCAACGTCCATTTAATCTTAACCATTGATTTGTTGACAAAATCAAGAGTTGTTATATGTCCTTATCCTTGTAATATTCCAATGTAACCTTTGATTAAATCGAAATATACATTCAGCAGGTTCCTGTGTAATGTAAGTCTGTTGAAATGCTTGTCAGTCAACTGCCTGAAGTTTGCTGTGTTTATAAAACACTACAGCTGACTGCCTTTTATCTTTTATCTAACTTTTAATTGAGAAGTTAAATGACACCAGAACATAACTAAGTTCCAATCACCACCTAACTTATGGAACTTAGACCTTGTACACAAAGTATATGTAATCAGTTTAGGTCATCACAGACTTCCCTAAATTCTGATTCCATATCCTTGACTTTAAACACTAAGTTTGATCCCTTAGCCTTCAATAACTGAGTTTGAGCCCTCAACCTTCAGTCTTCAGCAGGTTCCTAAACTAGTCTACTGACTTAGGTACCTTATTGACCTAGACAAGTCTGCTGATGAAAGTCAGCTGACCTTTTACAATGCTTGTTTGATCAAACCTATACAAGGATCAAACTCTAATAAGCCTATACATTTAATCTAGACAACTTTTTGCCTTTGCTTTATAACAGCTAGTCTGACACACTCATCACAAAAACTCAAAATATGTCCAACAACAAGTGTTAGCATACTATGGTGCCAAGTGTCAATCTTATCTAATACTATATTCTCTCCTAGATACGCTTGTACTATTATTCTGTTAGCCCTTTTGTCATTATCATTACCATGGATGTATAAACCTAAGAGCTGTGTATGATTCATAATCAATTCACTGTTTAGTGTTTTATCCAAATGTTAAGTTTCTAACTTTATAAACAAATATATATATATATATATATATATATATATATATATATATATATATATATATATATATATATATATATATATATATGTTGGTCTGGTGGATAAACATTTATTACTAACTTGTTTTTTTTTTTTCTTTTTTTCTTGTTGAGCTGATTTTGAAACTTTGATGTGCTATCAAGTAAGATCGTTCGAAATATCTCATATAGAGGTCTATATTTTTTTATTTTTTTTTACTTAGAAGAGGAATTTCATTAACAAAGTTAAATACATCATTGTTCACGGCTTGAAGAAGCCAACACGAAAAAGAAGAGACCCACACGATCTCTCTTTTTACAGTTTTTACAAAACGGGCTATTTCATGACTCGCAGAATTTTTTGCCCGAGAAACAAAAGCCAACTTAATATTTCTTCTAGTCACCAACTGTTAAAGTGTCTCACATTGGGAACTTGTAGTTGTTTCACCCACCATATTAAGAGATGGACTTCCTCACCTCATAACCTAGGTTTTGGGGATGAGGTCTCTCCTCTTATATGGGTTTGGGCCTATGTTTTCTACATGGTATCAGAGCCACCCTTTATTGTGCAAGTGTTGGGCCTATTTGTTGGCCTTGTGTGCCCGGCCCACACTTGAGGGGGCGTGTTAAAGTGTCCCACATTGGGAACTTGTGGTTGTTCCACCCACCATATTAAGATATAGATTTCCCTCACCTCACACCCTAGGTTTTGGGGATGAGGCACATCTTCTTATATGGGCTTGGGCCTATGTTTTCCACATGGTATCAGAGCCACCCATTATTGTACAAGTGTTGGGCCTATTTGTCGGCCTTGTGTGCCCGTCCCACACTTGAGGGGGCGTGTTAAAGTGTCCCACATTGGGAACTTGTGGTTGTTTCACCCACCATATTAAGAGATGGACTTCTCTCACCTCACAACCTAGGTTTTGGGGACGAGGCCCCTCCTCTTATATGGGCTTGGGCCTATGTTTTCCACACCAACAGTGACCTAATATCATCAAATAGAACACCCAAATTCGGTCCACCGGGTCCGGTACCATTAATAGCATTGACGAGGACCTGGGAATCTGACATAATTACCACATCTTCCAAATTTCTTTCTACCACATGAAAAAGGGCTTTTCTTACCGCCATCGCCTCCGCCAGTAAAGGAGATGAAGCTTTGCTCAACAGAAAGCCGGCAGCTTTGATAGTTAATTTATTCCTTGTCAACACCAGCCCCATACTACAAGTATCAGAGTTTTTGTCCCAAACAGCATCCACTAGGTATATGTGAGAGTAGGCCGGGGGAGGAACCAAAGTATCCGGTGACACTATTGCCGGAGTCTGAGAATCATGTATATCAACTTCGAAAGTGAAATTAAAGAATCTTGCAGTATGTGCCAATTCGACACAGGCCTTTGAAGAACTTCATCAATCGGAAGAGATTTCTGTTGGAAAATTGTTTCGTTCCTTGCTTTCCAAATTTGCCAAAAAAGAACTAGCGTTAAGCCTATTCGAGCATGTCCCGCCTCCGATGATACAAGATGGTTAATTTTCCTCCACCAGCTGTAGACGGAGAAATTCTGAGAGTTGAAATCGTCCCAAGAAACAGGTGTCAACTTCCAGATATCTTTGATTTTCTCTCAATGCACTAAAATATGTTCGATCGTTGAAAGACACTCCAGCTTAAGGTCCAGCTGTCATTTTAAAGCATTCAAGCCTTTTACAACCAGGCCATGTCCTGGGGACAATGAAGGTCTATTAGTACATCCATTGTTCGTGGCCATAAGTTGGATGGCCACCAGTTCAAAACCAAGAGAAAGCCACTTGAGTTTCTACCTTTATCTAGGGGTGGCTAAATGAGTCAACCGGGACAAGCGCGCCGGTTTTTTTAGTTCAGGTTCATCACGGTTCTATAACCAGCGGTCCACAGAACCGACGGTTCAAGGGTGATAACCGGCGGTTCAACAGGTCACATGGTTCCTTTCCGGTTCGCATCACGGTTATAAAAGTTAATAATTTTTTTTTACATTTTCAAAAATTACTTATTCTTATCAATTATAGTAACAAATTACAATTAATTAAATTTGAATATAATATAAAACAACCAAAGCGAATGTAATATATAGTTTTTTATTCGGTTTTAAGTATAAGTTGATTATAAATGTTGTTTTATTAAAATTTAAGTGAGATATATTGTGTTTTTTTTTATATGTAAATTATGTTATTTTTTTAACGCTTGTACCGAAACTTCGGTTGCCTTCGTATCTTTTATATGTAATCGTGTCGGAGACACGACACATATAAAAAAATCAAAAAAACATAGTTCTATAGTTTTTTATAGTCGTTAATAGTTTTTTTTTAATAGGTTTTTATAGTTTTTCATAGTTGTTTTTAGGTTTGTATAGTTTTTTATGGTGTTTTTTTTATAGCTTTTTATAGTTTTTTATATTTTTTTTTATAGTTTTTTTCAAAAAGTATTTTATAGTTTCTTATAGTTATTTTATTCGGTTTTAAGTATAAGTTGATTATAAATGTTGTTTTACTAAAAATTACGTGAAATATATTGTGTTATTTTTTTATATGTAAATTATGTTATTTTTATAAATTATGTTATTTTTTAACGCTTGTACCGAAAATTCAATTGTCTGCGTATCTTTTATATGTAATCGTGTCGGAGACACGACCCATATAGAAAAATCAAAACGAACGTAGTTCTATAGTTTTTTTTTGGTCTTTTATAGTTTTTTGATAGGTTTTTATAGTTTTTTTTAGGTTTGTATAGTTTTTTATGGTTTTTTTTAGAGTTTTTTTATTTTATAGTTTCTTATAATATTTTATAGATTTTTTTTTTTGGTAGTAATTTTATAGTTTTTTTTTTATAGGTTTGATTTTTAGAAACAAAATAGTTTTTAATAGTTTCTCATAGTTCATTTTTATAGGTTTTTATAGTTTCTTATAGTTTATTTTATAGGTTTTTTTGTTTTTATAGTTTCTTACAGTTTTTTTTAGGGGCAAGGGGCCACAAGGACAAAAAAATTAATAAATGGGTCTGGAAGGACAAAAGTAACATTTTCATGATTATAAAGGATAAAAATCACAATTGTTACTTTAAAATTGTTACTTCACGTGTTAATGTTACTTTGTGTTTCAGAGTTGTTACTTCATATTTATTTTATTCCACATTTGTTACTTCATATTTGTTACTTCATAATTGTTACTTTTGTCCTGATTAAATTACAGTTTCCTTCTATCCAAATTTTTTGATAATTTTGTCCTTCTGGACAAAAATCTATTTTTTTTTTATAGATTTTTATAGTTTTTCTATAGGTTTTTATAGTCTTTTGGGGGAAGGGGCGAGAAGGACAAAAAAACATAAATTGGTCCAGAAGGACGTTACTACATGTTTTGTGATTAAAAATGACAAATTTATAATAAATAGACAAAAATACCCTTTTACACATGAAACACGTAGTAACGCTAGATAAAGTGTAGTAACCGCCAAGAAAACAAATAGTAACAGCCAAGAAACAAGTAGTAACAACCCATAAAATGTCGTAACATCCTAAAAGAAATAGTAACAGCCAATAAACAAGTAGTAACAGCCTAAAAATGAAGTAGTAACAGCCCGTAAAATGTAGCAACGGCCAAAAAACAAGAAGTAACAACCCACAAAAATGTAGTAACGCCCAATAAATAAGTAGTAACAGCCCGTAAAATAGATAAAATTACATCAAAAAATGTAGGAACTTCTGAAAATTAATAGTAACAACCCTAAACCCTAAAGTTAAAAAATTAATAGTAACAACCTTAAACCCTAAAGTTTCTCAACAAAAAAAATACATCCCGCAGAAAAAATATAGCCACCATCACGTCCGGCCACCACTAAAAAAATAATCGTCCGGCCACCATCACGTCCGGCCTTTAGCAATAATCGTCTCCTTCAAGTAACTGCTTGCCGGAAACAACAGAGGAAGAGGATGCCTTCTTCGACTGCTCCGGCCGATGTGGATTCTGTTCGACCGATGTGGATTCAGCAAATAGCAGCAGCAGGAAACAAATTCCGGCCAATGTGGATTGCCGGAAACAAATAGCAGCAGCAGCAGCAAGGATGCCTGCAAAGCTTGCCAAATTCCGGCCGATGTGGATTCCGTTCGACCTCCCAATCATGGACGGGTTCGGCTCCTCAGCAGCAGCGTTGCCTTCTTCGACTGCTCCGGCTCCTCAGCAGCAGGCTGCACCAGAGGAGGAGGGGGCGGCGGCCATGGTTGTCGGAGAGGGAAGTAAAGACAAAAACTTCCCTGAAGAGGATGCTGGAAAGCAACGATCAATGCTGAAGAGATGATTCAAGAATTTGCTTCAAGAAAGGTTCAATAGTGGACGGCAGCTTCAGCGCACAGGCGGCCAAATTTAGGGATAGGAAAGCTGATGCCTATAAGTCATGTAAAGGGGAAAGGAAAAAAAAAGGTAATTTAGTCAAATAAGTTATGTTTTGTCCTTATAAAATAACTGTCGTGGAAACCCTATTAAGTCAAAAATTAGTCATTTTGGCCAAAAAACTATAGTCTTTTATAGGTTTATATAGTTTTTTTTTGTAGGTTTATATAGTTTTTTTTTTATAGGTTTTTATTATAGCTTTTTATAAGTATTTTTTGGTTTTTTTTTTGTTAATTGTTACAAATATATAAGTAAGATATAAATTGCGTACCATTAATCGGCAACATCTTAAAATTATCGATGTTGGTATTTCGAGCGTTTGCTCCTCCTGAAGTTTCAGTGTCACCGATTTCGAACTGTGACTCTCCTGATGACTCAATGTCTTGCATCCTCTTCTCGGCTCGTACACAATCAATACAACACATTTGCTTTTCTAAAGTGGTGGGATGAAGCGAACATCTATTATCTGAAAGCACATTTCCTACAATGCTGAAAGCTCGTTCAACAGTGACGGTCGAAACATGACAACTTAAAAACTCGACTGCCGTCATTGCTAGCACTGGAAAATCTTTAGCATGTCCCTTCCACCACTTCAACAAGTCGAAGTCGAAATCATAGCTACCGGTTTGACATACTTCAAATGTTGTGTTTAAATATTTGGTTATCTCTGAATATTGATCGGATGACGTTGTCGCTCCCTTCTGTCGTTTCGAATTCATTTTATCCAGAAATTTTTGAATTCCCCGTAGGACACCTACAGGGTTAGTACTAACACTTGCGGATGGATCGGAACCACTTCGTTTCTCGGTCCATACATACTCTCATATTCAACATACACAGTGTTTAATAATTTTTCAAGTCTATCTACTTCAACTGAATACTCTACCGGGGGCACATCATAATCATCAGACAAAGCATCATAGTAAACACTTAACATGGTAGATCTACTAGTCTTAAACGAGGGTCGAGAATAGAACAAATGAGATAAGTGTCAGGAATACACAACATGTACTTATTCCATTTCTCCTTCATCGGCTTAAAGATTGAAATAATATAGGGTCGTGTTCCATGTTTTGAAACTCGTCAGTTATTTCTACACTAGCCGGAAAAACTTAATGTGATGTGGCGTGATAACATCTTGTAAATAATTTAGTAAGTTTTTTGAATACTTCAAAAACATCAATCAGTTTCTTGTACTCAGTCCAAGTATGAGGAAACAAACGATAATCGCTAGGACAATGTTCATCTAGAAAAACACAAAAAGTATTTTTAATTTTGTTTGTTTTTCCAAAGATCATAGGTGGTGTTCCACCTACGTGGTACATCTTGCGGCAGTTTGACAGGACTATGACCTTTGTCTTTACAATTTTTGTACCATTTTTTTGTAAGATTATTTCTACTTAACATATATGCAATTGAAGATTTTATCGAATTAATATTATGGTCAAAAAAATTTAGACCATCTTTTACACATAAATTAAAAATATGACATAAACATCTAACATGAAAAATTTACAGCTACAAAGATGTTCACAATTTTGGGATAACTCGGGAATAGAGGCAGCGTTGTTTGATGCATTGTCAAATGAAATAGAAAAAACTTTATCTTTTAAATCTTATTCGTTAAAAATATCAACTAATAAAGATGCAATGTTAGAAGCATTATGAGCTTCGTTAAATAAACGAAAATCAATTAAACTTTTTTGGACAATCCAAATGTTGTCAATCCAGTGACACGACACGCCCAAATAATAATTTTTGGTCATCTCATCCTCCCAAATATCGGCACATATACATACTCGGAATTTATTTGTCATCAAACTTTCTTTTATAATATTTTTTCGTTTAATATTTTTTTTTTGAAATCCCTAGTCAATGTTGGACGAGGAATACGAGTAAAAGCCGGTTGCAAAGCCTGTTGTACGTAACTTTCGTAAAGAGGATTACCGGGAAAGCTAAAAGGAAGACCCATCCCCGCAACTAGATCCGTGGTTAGATCTCTATAATTATCACGAGTGTAAGTAAAAAGTGGAGAAATGTTACCTCCGTTGGAGCTCTGCATGTTTATCTGGGATTGAGATGCGTTGTCTTCCAATTTTTCCGGATGTTTACGCATCATGTGAGTCAGCATCGATCCGTAACCACCACCCGCAGTAAATGTGTATTTATTGCCACAAAATTAGCACACCCCGTAGAAATACTTTCCGGGGCTAGATAGTCCTAATGCATCAGTCCGAGGAATCTTTTTGAAAAAATCCGTAAAAATTTTCAATTTTAACTTTTTTTCTTGTGCTTCTTCTAGGGTAGTTTCATCACCCGCTAAATCGACTGACTCGAGAGTAGGACCTGCACGAGCATGATGCGGTGTTCTTACAGTCTCACGACTCCCACCACGTCCTTGTCTAAGACGGGAATTAGTCGGAAATACATCATTATCATCTTCAACATCAACATCATCATTACGAGGCTCATTTTCTTCAACTTCGTTAAGGTTGATGTTAAAATTTTCAGTTTGAGACATTATATCATCGTAATGACTATCAAAATCATGAGGATTGAAATTTAAAGGTGTGTCGAATTGAGTAATTGAAATGTGACTACCGGTGACAAGGTTTGTAAAATGTTGTACCACGGGTCTATAGCCACCATCATCCGATTCCGGCACAACCGTGTTTGCATGGAAAGTAACATTTCGATGGCTTTGTGATGGTGATTCACCCCTTCTTCACATTTTACAAAATCTAAATAAAAGTTAACGGTTATAAAAAAAAGTTGAAAAAAAACCAATTTTACTTATAACTAAAACCGAATTGAAGTAAACGATTAAATCATAATAACTTCAACTATTGGTGTAGTAAAGTAAATTTGATTGTTGTTTTTAACACATAAACAAATTTGATTATAAAATGGAACAAAAAAAAGTTTACAATTCTAAAAAAAGTTTGAAAAAAATACAAACCAAATTTACTTATAACTAAAACCGGATTGAAGTAAATGATTAAATCAGAACATCTTCAAAAATCGGTATTGTATAGTAAATTTGATTGTTGTCAACTAAACAAACTTGATTACAAATAGAAATGAGTTTGAGATTAGAGAAGTAGAAATGTAGAATTGAGAAGAGAGTAGGTTTAAGTGAAATTGGAAAATGAAGGGGATATTTATAGGATGAATTTGAAATGGTTGGAAAATAATAAATAAATAAAATAGCCGTTGGAGCCGGTCCGGTTGCGGTTCCGGTTCCGGCCGGTTGCCGGTCCGGTCTCGGTTCGCTGCAAACCCGGACCGTCCTAGAACCCGATGAACCGTCAGGCCAATGAACAGCTGGTTATCCGAATCGCCGGTCCGATTCGGTTCGCCGGTTCCGGTTAATTTTGGTCACCCCTACCTTTATCCACAACTAGAACTAGCTTTGGAGTTCAAGGCAACCATGCATATGAAGAATGGATCAGTACTACAGATAAACTTTTAATAGGATGGCTCATGAGTTCTATAATATAACAAGCACTAAAGAATATAATCAAATTCATCATGATCGTGCAAAGCACGTTGAAATTGATAGGCATTTCGTTTTTGAGAAATCAGAAAGGAGCTAAGTTAATTATACTAGCCGACACCCTTTTTATGGAGAAATGCGCATACATCTTAACAAAACCACAATCATGAGCATTTATGTAGACTTGAAGTTCTATGTTGCAAGTTGAATTTGTACAACATATACAAAAATGAGCATTTATGTAGACATGGCTGCTTTGTAAATATGGATAATTTGAAGAAAAAGGATGCTTTGGGATTTGTTTGGTGAAAGCTTTTATAAGGATATTTTTGTCTTATTGAAGGTCACATATCTAAATATGTATGCTCTTCTACTTGAGTCAAGACAGAGATATCCTTGTGGTTGTTACTTAGGCCAAGAATGATGCATACCTAAGTATGAAACTAATGTTTTAGTATGATAGGATATAGGGAAAGGATACAATTAATGCACAATCAAAGACTTTGCATATAAAAATTAAGGTAATTTGGTTTAGTTTGATACGATTTCTCAAAAGGTGTCTTCATATCATATTGATCATATGTTTGGGAAGGCTGTTAACGAGTTGCACATCATGATCAAAGCCGTGCCACCAAGAATTCAAGGGAAGAGAGGCTTGAGCTAAGACTGTTAGCCCGATTTCTATGATATGCCTATGTTTTCTTTCAGCTTTTTCGTTTTGTTCATACGTGTGACGATATGGTATGGTTGTATACAAAGTTACCGAAGGTACCAAAAAGAAGAAGAACAACAACTAGATATGTTCTTGTTGGAGTTGGATGGTTGAATTTGATACAAGTCATTTTTTGAAGGTTTCCTTCATGCAATACTCTGGGACTGGTAGCCTTGTCCAGAATACAACATTTGGTGGGTTAAAATTTCAACATTTGGTGGAATAGAATTTTGACAAACACAAGATTATCAACAAGTGTAGACACAATTAATTAACAGATTTTTCACAATATTAATTGCATGGAAGACATTATTAAGAGTAAGTACCAAGTACTATATTGTTGAAAAAGAGTAAGTACTTATAATGAGTAATATTTGTTATTATCTGTTGAATCTGGGAAAAATACTTGTGTGGTGTCTCCACACCTGTGGAGACACCGTGTGGTTTAATATGAACCACACAGTTTCATCCTGTATTTAAACTGTGTGGTTTTGATCGTTTCACCCGTCACTTCACCTCAAAATCCACTCTCCACACAAGTATTTCCCGTTGAATCTCAACCCAAATAGTCCCTACCGTCCAGTCTTTAAGATTAGTAGATGATGTAAATTGAGAGATGTGTCTCAGTATTACAACGTACTCAGACTGCATTAGTGAGTAATATTTGTTCTTATCAGTTGAATGTCAACCCAAATGGTTTACATGACCCTATTTTTAGGGTTAGTTGATGATGTAAACCGAGCGATATGTGACTCAACACTACAATGCACTCAGACTGCATTTAAGCATTTTCGTTGAAAGAGGCCGCTCCATACGAGATTCGAATTCCACACTTCAACTATATTAGACTTTTCACTACAACACTCATCATACACTTTTAGATTTGTCTTTCAGTATAAGTCATTCTATATTATCAATGCAATATTTATTGTCCATCTCTTCATCTTACCCTTGATTTATTATGAATCTAATCACTTTTCATTACTTAACGCTTATTGTATTAATGTTATATAATCAAGAGTATTTTAGACATTTATCATCAAACCTACGATATTCAACTCATTTCTTAATCTATTGAAAAGTCATAAGATGACTTATATTTTGAGACGGAAGTAATATTACAATGAGAATGTTTTTATCCGTTTGTAGAAAATTCAACTAATCCCATTCATCCACCGGCTTATGCCGCCTTCCTCCACCCTGCTCGTTTTGCTTCTCTCCTTCTCCCCTAGGCCCTCCACCCCCCCCCCCCCCCTACCGTTCCCCATGACCCCACCAGAAAACACAGAGAACCCCCTGGTACGTGCACATCGAAGTACTACTAGATTCCCAAATTTTGAGGACATCGGCGGCCGCATCAAAGCACTTCCATAGTTCCATCTGCTGCAGTAATCCTGTCTTCGTCTTATCTAGCGTGGGTAGGCCCCACTACTATTCATCTCACATGCCTCCAATCATTGCTGGATTCTCTATCAACCGCATATCTAGTGTATGCAGGTTTTACAGTGAAATATCTCTTTCTTTAGTTTGTTTTACAATTATTTATAGCTGTTTCGTTCTTAATTTTGGTGGGTTGGTGTAGCATACTTGGATATCTGCTTCTTTATACCTTTTGCAATTTCTGGGTTGTCTGTAAAGCTGTGTTTTTTATTAGCCTTGGAGATATAGAATCGTTGTTGTAGATTTGTTTAATTTTTGGGTGGGTTTTTTTTTTTTTTTTTAAGTGGAGAGGTGGAAAAAATGGCATCATATCCGGGAAATTCAAGTATAGAACCGGCGAAAAATGAGCAAATAATAACTGAATTTTTCGCGAAAAGCCTTCATATTATACTTGAATCAAGGTGCCCTTCTGTGTCATCATGTAATTATAGTGGAGAATTACGAGTTTCTTCTCCTTCGTCGTCTTCGTCTTCCTCAACTAGTATTCGGCCTAGGGATAAGTGGTTTAATCTTGCTTTGAGGGATTGTCCAGCTGCACTAGAAAATATTGACTTCTGGAGACAGGGTAATCTTGAGCCTATGATTGCTGATGTGGTTCTAGTTCAGGGGGTCAACAATTGTGACCCTTTGACTAATTCACCAAGAAATGGACTGAAAAAGACTTTGTCTTTGAAAGAGAGGAATTACTGGAATTCAGGGGTTGATGATTTTGGGAACAATGTGAGGAGAGAGAAGATTTTGGAGAGATGGATTGTGCAATATGAAAGTAAGAAGAATGACAATGGTGGTGGTGGGTTGGGGAGTAAGAGATCAAGTGGTAGTAGTTCACACAGTTTATACAAGAAGTCTATATTGCTTTTAAGGTCTTTGTATGTTACTGCTAGACTTTTGCCTGCTTATAAGCTTTTTCGAGAACTTAGTTCGTCTCCCCAGATTAGGACATATAATCTTGTTCATCGTGTCTCTACGTTTGTTGAGCCGTTTACTCACCAAGAAGAAGCGGAAATGCAGCGGTTTGTGTTCACGCCAATAGATACGTTTTGTGGTAGGCTTTGCCTCTCAGTGTCGTATCGTTCTTTAGTTTCAGATTTAAGCTCTGATTCGTCGACCCCAATGTCTCCAAAATTCATACAAGATTATGTTGGAAGTCCAATGGCAGATCCCCTTAAGATGTTCCCATCTGGTCCTTTGCCTCATGGTTCGCCATCTTCATTTCCGTTTAGAAGGCGTCATAGCTGGAGCTATGACTTGTATGGAGCATCACCTCCTTCAGGGATTGCTTTCCCTTCTTCCCCTACTTGCTCAGAATCACATGCTACTTCTGGTACTAAACCGCGTTCACATGGACTCCCTCCGTCTAGTTTACCTCGTCATTTGTCTTATGATGCACCACGACTTCAAACGAAGAACACTAGTAGTTACGATGAATATTGGCCCTCACCTAATTTTTCTCAGTCACCTTCTCCTTCACCACCTACCTATGTTTATGGGACTAATGTATCCAACGCTCTTTTGCGTTCCGAAAGTGCTCCAGTTAGCATACCTGTGTCGAGGCTTTCTGGTAGTCCAGTATTGTCTAACAATCCAATGCTACCTCCATCTCCGCCTTTAAAGCATAACAGATGCACGTCTTCCCGGACTGAAGGACGTTCTAGTCTGTTCCACACCAGCTCAACAGCCGATAAGGTAGTCTGCTTATAATCTTTGAAGTCTTAAAGGGCTCGTTTTACTTACTTAAAAATGGGTTTTTTTTTTCTTTTCTGTTATAGTTAATCTCATTCAAGAAAGAGGAAGCCGAAAAATTGTCAGGAGCTAAGATGTCATCGAATAGCTCACCACAGAAATCGTTTTCTAGAAGCTCAAGCCGGTTGTCTTTTCAGGATGATTATGATGATTCTGAGTTTGCTGGCCCCTTCGTCGTGGATGATGATGATTTCATAGAACCAGGAAGCAGGTATGAATTTCAGTTTATTCATCAAGTTAATCCATTTCAACTGCAACTTGAATACTGCACCATCGTTTGTTAGGATTTGAGAATGTTTTCGGTACAAATTCTTGAATTGATGAATTGGGGTCGATCATAAAAAATCAACTTGAATCATAAGAATGGTCTTTGATTCCAAAACACACATTAAAACACTAGATCATTGGAGGGATCATCGTTTCAAATTCACAGGACAAGATCCAGATTTCTTGGCCTTATCCAAAATTTCAAATTGAGACGCAAAATTTCTCGTGCAGGTTAGGCTCATTTGATCCACCTAGGTTTCATATGGGACAAAAAGAACCTACAGTATATTCCGGTATGAAAAAATCTCAAGATGCTGGAGTTGCGGTTTTTTGTATGATGAAGAATGCACTACCTCTTCATCAAGAACCCTCCAATTCAACATTCACTTCAAATCATACTAATACTTTCTCTGCACAGCATTCTTCGTCTATGAATTTCGCGTCTTCTTCAAGAAGCTTTATTTCTCCAAAGACAACTGCTGATGCTTTAGAAGCATTACGCGGTTTCAGTGAATTGAAAAACTCTATACTGAAGCAATCTGGAAAGCCACAAGCAGAGCCATTATAGCCATTTTTTTTTTTTTTTTGGTGGAGATCTAAGGGCTTTTCATTTGGTAAAGGCATGTTGTTGCAGTGTAAATAATTCTCCTTCTGGGATCGGATTTTCGAGTTACAAAAGGATAGGGTCCATTTTGTAAATATTATGAGAATACGTGTTACTGTTTGCGGAACCTTTTATGGTATGTTTGTTTTTGAACTTTTGATGTATATTGTAAGGGATGAAATGGGTATGGTTAGAATATATTGTAATGTAATGAAACAAATCGGTTTTTATTACTTTTCGAAAGGGATGAAATGGGAATTTTAGGTTGGTCATGTCCTTCTTGGTTTACCACAATCGGAATGTACTCGCTCGAGACAAAACAAAATTATGTTAAAATTTTAAGATTCAGCACTTTGGCAGTTATTAGATTTAAGATGTAGGTACTAAATATATGCATTCTCAACCCTCAACTGTTCTGTGGAGCCCGGAAATTCTAGTAAGCTCGCTCGGGTGAGCCTGCTTTCCCTTCTATGATTCTAAAATCCTTTTTTAGATCATCTAGATTGAATTCGAGAGGTAACAAAATATCTGAATCGAAAAACGAATCGAAATGTTTGTATGTAATAGATTTAACATAAGTGGTGCATAAGAGTGTTTGTAGAGATTATATCAACACTTGGTGGTGATGATGATGAATGAAGCTTAGTAAAATATAAAATCTTTCGGAAAGAGCTCATCTACAATAAGAGATTTAATCTTCTTATTAATATTCTAGGTATTTAGTGAAAAAAGCGCCCCCCCCCCCCCCCCCCCCTATGATCCCCCCTCTATTTAGGATTAATTAGGGCTATGATATTGTATGTTCAAATTCCCTAGATCTTATGTAATATTGAACTGTGATATCGTATGTTCTCATTCGCTAGATGGTTTTGAGTCGGTCAAATATTAAATTTATCTGTTTGATGTTCAAATTATATTTCTAATGTTCAAAATATAATTGTTTATTTTTTTCCTATGATTTTGAGACGGAATGACATATTGTTATGTATGTAGATACGTATTTGGGTGTCTATGTATATATATATAACTAGGGGGGAATCGTACGCCGTGCAAGGCACGGCGTGCCCGTGACGCTGTAAACGTAGAAATTGAAGAAATCTGGAAGTCACATATAGTTCAAAAGATGAAGCATTCGCATACCAAATAGCTACAGGCATGTTTTTTTATTTATGTCATTAAGCCACATAGTTCAAAAGACCCGTAGGTTTAGGCTACATAATTTACACAAGATAGTGGAGCATGATGATTGCGAAATTTCTAAAGTTATGTATATTATTACACCATTAAACCTTAGGTATGTTAAAAGTTAATGGTGATAATATACCAACTATGTTGCATGACTATGTCAAAGCTTGGCTTTAAAAGAACACATACAAAATAATAATGGCTGCAAATATAATACATAAACATACGGCAACCCTTAACCGGTCTTCGATTTAACCTGATCCTTATTCTTCATCTTTTTCACTGGACTTCCGGTTGTGCCTGGCTTGTGTGGAACAGAGCCTGTTTGATCTTTTTCAGATGCAGCAGCTGGTGTGATTGGTGTGGGTACTGAACCAAACATCAGCATTCTCTTAGATTAGGGAGAATGGGTATGTGGCTCGCCTTGTAACTCAGTAGACTCCGAAATTTCTTGAAGAACAGCTTTGGTTGTAGGGCTGAAAAATTGGCTGGTTTCTTTTGACGGTCCTTCTACTGTCTCTATATCATGTATTTGCTTCTCAGTAGCTTCAATGGTAGGAATTGAATTTTCTTTGTAGAGTTGTAGCACTGTGTAATTCTTGTCAGATGCAAAGAAATTGATGAAGCAGTAAACTTTTTTCCCGTGTATAGCTGTTTCCACCTCCTTCAATAATGATTGGCCCTGAATGTTTGATGGATGTAGCACATAAGCAATAAAGAGCTAAGTACAAACCACAAGGAATGGTATATATAAACCCTGAATGTCAACTATGTATATATATTGCTAGTGGTTGAGAACATATCATGGTATCAAAGCGGGAGATTTTGGGTTTAATCGCAAAACTTTCCATTTGTAAAAAACTACTATCAATGCACCATTCCACTGGCTGTCAGAAAATGTCTACTTTTTGGGCTACTTTGCGAATTGTGGTAGGCTTATATATGAAGGAGCATGCTTAGGTACATATCAGAGGCTCCCCAGCTATGGATGCATAACAACTTAAACAAGTGACAGAATCGAATAGCACATTCCAACAAATTGCATTTCAAAAAGGTTGTATGTGAAGATGTAGAAAGAATATGGCATTCATATATTAATGTATAAAACATGTAAATGAGTAGGCCATGCTATTATTAACGATAGTGGATGAACAGGCTAGCGGATTTCACTTTAACAGTGTTAGCGCATAGAACATGATAATATGGGGTAATAGTATAACGCATAAAATTACAGAACCATAAAGAAACTTCAAAATTTGAACATTTCTTCACAGATTCAGTTTAACCACATAGCAAACCTAAAAGGGTTTAAAGGAATATTTCATATTTGCTATTGTTCTGTTTTCTCAAGGTGTGTAAAGAGGATAGAAAAGAGTGTCAAACATTTGAGTTCGTTTATGCTTTTCATTCACCTAAACTTTTTAATTTTTTTTTATATATTCTACAAAAATTCTTACTTTAGTATGCTGGAGCGGGGAAGGATTGGCAATCAACAAAGATGTAAAAAGACAATGCGAGCACAAAGAGGAAGACAAATAGTAATGGGAATAGTAGTGAACAAGTGCCGGAGCAAAAGTAAAGACATATTGTTACTGTGGTAGTATTGGTGCTAGTGCAACCCCAATTAAGGTACAACAGTGAGTATGATGAACAATTAACCAAAGTGAATATCATATAATCGAGTAATTGAAATAGAACCAAATAGTAAGTAATATTCCCCATAATCAAATAATACTGGGGTGAAATAAATTAATGCTACTGTAGTGTAGGTTTTAATTAGTTGGCTAGACTCCTCCTAAGGTAAAACAAATAAATATTGCAAGAAATATAGGCAGCCTTGAAATCACTGTGTAAACTTTTACATTCATTTCAGTGCTTGGAAGAAGAGGATCTGACCTTTAAGTTTCTTGATATGATTACAATTCTTAATTAGTAACTGTTTAGATTATTAACCTAAAAAAAAGTCCTCATTTTTTAAAGCATCTCACTTTGGACCTTTGGCTAAAGAATGCATGAACATAAAAACCAGATTTTTGTTTGTAAGTGCTGATATACTGATATATAACGGAGAAGTGCTGTATATATTTCTTGCAATATTTACACAGTGATTTAAAGGCTGCCTATATCAATGTTCATGCAGACAGTGTAACTATGAATAGAGAAGTGCTGCCTATATCAATGTTCATGCAGACAGTGTAACTATGAACTATTCATAGAACAAACAGATTAAAAATGACTGATGCAGACACTTGAGAAGGCATTTTGCGAAGCATGGTAAGGTATACGACATTTTTGCTTCACCATATGCCATACCATATGTCATATATTAAGGTAAAATATCTACGGGAAAATACATATATTAACTCAAGCATGGAGGGTAGACATTTTTTCCATAAAAAGGAATCACCATCAGTTGAATGTCAATAATAATTGATTCACACCGAAATCATAGTTCATGCACTCGCTCAATCGGCAACTCAAGATATCAAGAAACTTATGGTACATAAGAGTACAATATACTTACGGTAAACAATTCATAAATCAAAAATCGTGAAGATGTGAAGTGACATAATGCTCGTAGTGCAACTCAGAATTAAGGATGAAGACAACATGTAAGCCTAAACCAACAATGAGAAGAACTACAAGAAGACATAAAAAAAAATTAATGCACCAAACATTTCACCTATGGCTAATCCAACAATGACAATCACTAAGGAAAGCCCTAACGAAAAAGTTGTACACCTAGTGCATCCCTCTGATTTTTTTTCACCCCAAAGTTCCCACAAACTACTTCACACGCAAAATTTAAGGTAAAGCATTTTCTTCACCAGGCGTCAAATTATTTAGGAAAAACCTAATATTGAAGACAAAGGGAAAGTGGGATTTTCTGTAGATCCCATAACTACGGGGTTTTCCATAGGCCCCCTAACTATTGGGGTTTGCAGTAGCACCCCTAACTACACTAACCTGAAACAGCTTGCTTCTCTGCAAAAACGAGGGCTGAAAACACCTTTCACCGGACAACCTGGAGAGAATATAAGTCGGTGAAACACACGGATCAACCAAACAAAACTACTACAAAGATCATGCTTATCCTAGTATTAGACTCTACTAAGCATACCGGTAAAAGGATATTAAGGTATAGACTCGATGGGTCAAGATGACGGACATCGAAAATATGCAATTAGCATTTCAAGGACGGGAAAGGTCCTATTTTTATCCAAAATCAAAAGGCAAACCATCATCAGAGTAATACAGCACAATAGAGCAATACCATCAGGTTTTGTGTAACAAATGCTCCACACTTAATGAAATTGCTGATGGTATTGCTCAAAACAATACCTGATGGTTTTGTTTAACAAATGCTCCACACTTAATGAAGTGAAAACCAAACCTGGCAGAATGAAGTCATACCAGTGTGTTTAACAATATCATCAGAAATTGCTCAAAACAAAACAAAAATGAAACCATCAGGTATTGTGTTTAATTTTATCATCTCAAGGAAGAAAAAGGTTCTATTTTTATCCAAAATGAAAAGGCAAACCATCAAACCACCAAAAACACAGTGCCGATTTTTGTGGTTGCTTAGCAAACCCATTTCTGACAAAGGATCAAAGAAACACCTTGAAAAGCGGAAAATGAAAACAGTCATCACTGATTTGGTGTAAACCTGCGAAGAACAGAGCAAGAGAACATACCTTGAGCAGAGCAATTTCTAGTTCTGAATTCTCATGAATTAGCTTCAATAATGCTAGATAAGGTATGCAGAAGAATAGAGCACATGAATTAGATTTCGGGTGTCTTCCCTTATAAAGGCCCAAAACTAAAAGGGTGAGCGGTTAAACTACCGAGCGAGTTAGCAAGCGAATGATTTCATTCCCGTCATTTCTATACGAGAATGTAAGGAGGGAGGGTAGATTTTGTGGTTCCTAAATGAATGGCTGACATGGTGGTTGGAAGGTAGGGGGTGAAAATCGGCCGGATATGAGAGGGAGAGGGGGTGCTGAGGTTTGTCTGTCGCCTAGGAAGTAGGAAGAAGAGGAGGGCAGGTGTGGTAGGTTTTTTTTTTTTTGGGGGAGGAGTGCGGTAGGTTTGACAATAATGTACATACCTAAACCAATTTTTTTTTATAGCTTTAGCAATATGCATTACCTAAATGGCTATTATAATTTTTATCGGGATTCATCAATGAAGCAATGTGCTAGATATGAGATTTTGTAATGGAAATCATACACTCATTTTAAGTAAATGTTAATTGTAAATGTAGATCAATCGATGTCTCCCATACACTATTAATTGTGAGATTATATGTAACGACGCATGTTATACGTAAATGTATTATGTATGTATCATTTTCTATTTTTCTATATCCTTTTCTTAAAAAATTATGTAAATTTAACCAAAAAAAGAGGATTTCATAGACTCATTTTAAATAAATGTTAATGTCTTCCATAGATTATTAATTACGAGATCATATGTAACGATATATATTATACATAAATGTATAGTGTATGTATCATTTTCCATCTTATACATATCATTGTGTAAGAAAATTTATAATATATATATATATATATATTTATCTGCTGCTATTATATGTATAGATAATTTTTTTAACCCATTAAATATTCAGCTCTACTATCGGCCCAAACAAATATTTAGAAGTAGTGTAATAAAAAGATTTTACGCAGTACGATATTTTTTTAACGAGGTCCATAAAGTTTTTTGTTTTGAACCCCAGAGTATAATAAAAATGAAAGATTAAATCCGCTTTAAATTGATCTTCATCGATTCCTCGTTATCGATGTCTCCCATACATTATTAATTACGAGATTATATGTAATGCGACATTTTTTCTATCATTGTCTAAGAAAATTTATAATATATCTATTTATCTATTGCTATTATATGTATAGATAATTTGTTTTAACCCATTAAATATTCAACTCTACTACCGGTCAGAAAAAATATTTTGAATCAGTGTAATAAAAAAATATTATGCAATATGACATTTTTTTAACGAGATCCATAAACTTATTTTAAATAAATATAAACGTACATCTATTTATGCCTCTCATATACTATTAATGGTGAAATGGTGAAATTATGTGTATTGATACATGCTATATGTATAAAAGTATTATATATGCATAATTTTCCATCTTATATTATATATATTTGGTAAGGTTATTAAAAAAAAAACAAAAAAAAAAGGGATTTAGGCCGACACGTGTCAGGCAGGAGGCCTGCCACGTGTCAGCATTAGGATCAACCCAAAAAATTGAATGGAGAGGACACGTGGAGGCCTTGGGGGAAACCTCCTCTCTTCTTATTATAGTTAGATAATCTATTATATGGTGGTCCGGGTGGGTATTACGGCGGTGGCAATCTCCTACCCAATCCGAGTTGGATTCCTCAGGATCTATGGCGACTATAGCTCTAGATTTTGGCGGACCCATTATCCCCGCCCTCTTGGATACGGCTCCGCCACATCAATAAGGTCAACCCGGGAAACGTTCCTCGTTGACTGCTCGATCCCGTTAGAGTTTATAAGCGTCAAGAGCCCTTTGACAAATCGATGCTCGGAAGCATTGCTAAGAGGCTCAACTGAGCGAGTCGATGATTTCCCAATACGAGAAGCGGCGTTAGGGAACGGCCAGCCGATTTTCGATTCTACCTTAAGAACACGGTCGCCCCAATGATGAATCTTGTTGGGTAAGTGGAAAAGCAAACGAGGAGTTTTGGTCCTCAGAGAGATCTGCCCCGGGATCGAGGTCCCACAAAAAGTATGGAAATGGTTGAAAATGGGCAAAGTGGGTTCTTCTCTTCATTGTCCGACATAATACTACAAAGGACATGATCTGGATCGCGGCCCCTATGGCGAAGTCGCTTGGCAGTGCTCCCATATATCGAAATATCTCTACCAAGAACGGGTTGAAAGGAGGTCGAAAACCAACATAGAAATGATCGAAGTGAAGGACCAAGGAATCTCCTGGGCGACGAGAACCAATGCGATCCTCGCGTTCACCCGGTTTGTACATATCCTCGTTTTTATCAAAATCAAATAGAGAAAATTTGTATAGATTGGGGTCGATGTTGAAGCGGTGGTGAAGGGTTTTAGCAAGATCTTTGCTTCTCTGAAGCCGCGACCACTCTTCCTCAAGAGCTTTCTCATACTCAGCCAAAAAAGCAAACTCCTTTAGGGCATCAGGATTGTTGGGTTTCAGGGTTTTCCCTTTCGCCGCCTCGCTGGCAGTTGTGGTCGCAGCGATGCCCCTTTTCTTCGTTGGCCTCTTGGGGACGTCCCAAGGAAGTTTGCGAGGAAGTGGTAAGCTCTCATCCTCGCTGACTCCCCACCAGCTCGACAAAAGATGCGTCCTCAACAATATCAGGACCCTCATCACTAGCGGCGCCGCTAGTACTAACTCCTTCGCCCTGACTCCGAGCGGCTTCTTTACGACGTTTCTTACGTCACAGCGCCAATTCGGGGATAGCGCCGGCTAAATCAAAAGGATCATCTTGTGCTTGTAGAGCGGCCTCCCTCTAAGCCAGCTCATCCAACAAGTCATCCCCCGCGGGCTCGTCAAATTTGGAAGGGTCGTCCTCCCCTTCGTCCGATGCATAATCGTATACCTCCTGATCTTCGTCAGAGTCCCCCCCCTCGGGGCATATTCATCGTCGGACATCCTGAAAAAACAAGAGGGAAAAGCGGAGTTTAGTCACCTGGGATAATGAAGATTAAGCCAGAGGAGTGATCGCACCCATCTCGACACCTTCCCCTCCGTTTTATCTCTTAGGAAAATGAAACGCAATTGCAAAAAGAAGGGGCATACATTCAGCCTCAAAATCAAATACCCAGGTAAACTCATCCAAAAAACCCCACATAACTCCACTTAAAACCCCACAAACAACATACAATTTTATCCCTCATTGAAGAAAACCAAAGCAAACATGAACACCTACCCCAAAAAATCCGAACTTTAACCCCAAAAACACAATCAATCAAGCCAACATTGCTAAAAAGCGAGGCAAACCCGAAAAAGGAATTGAAAAACAAGAGAAAACGCAAAGAAAGGGCAAAAAGTAGGGTGATTTACCTGTTTTGAAGATAGGAAACGGGTCGGGAACTGGAAAAAGGAGGCTGGAATCTTCAAGCCGCTACCGGAACCTTCAAAGTTGCCGCCGGAATCCCCAAACCTCTGTCGAGAAACCCAAATTCTCGCCGGAAACACACTCGGAATCCATGAAATAGAGGAGAACCAAAACGCGAAGAAAAATAGGAAGTGAGAGGGCGAAAAGTGTAAGAGAATTGGGAGAGGAAGCTTTATATAGGCAAGGGAAAACTGATCGCACGGTCAGGAATTAATCCATCCTACGGTCCAGATTCGGGCGGCCTTTACGAATTTCGAAATACCAAAAACCGCCATCATTGATTGACAGCCATCAAAGCCCACGTAAGTACGTGGGCGGTTATCGAGAAGGCTGACGATAGGCCACAATCTAACCCTTCAACTACCCCACTACCCACGTCTGATAGCTCACTCCGTCACTCTTCAACGGTCGCCGCCACAACGCTCGACCTAATTGGGTTC
Organism: Gentiana straminea; assembly: GCA_036785695.1. Classification (NCBI taxonomy): domain Eukaryota; kingdom Viridiplantae; phylum Streptophyta; class Magnoliopsida; order Gentianales; family Gentianaceae; genus Gentiana; species Gentiana straminea. The sequence continues at coordinate 4,991,253 of JAVUPR010000327.1, read as the reverse complement.
GCCCACAAAACCTCCATCGTAGTGAGGCCGTCCGCTTCGTAGCACGAGCCGAAGAAACACGTCGCACAAAACGACGTCTGGGTCGTCCGCTTCATAGCACGGCCCCGCGGTGAGACGCTTGACATCACAAAAGCTGCAAAAATAATTCGGACAAATCGACAAGGCCGTCCGCTTCATAGCGCGAAGCCTAAGAAACATGTCGCACAAAACGACATCTGGGTCGTCCGCTTCATAGCGCGGCCCCGCGCTGAGACGCTTGACGTCACAAAAGCTGCAAAAATAAGTCGGACAAAACGACAAGGTCGTCCGCTTCATAGTGCGAGCCTAAGAAACATATCGCACAAAACGACATCTGGGTCGTCTGCTTCATAGCGCGGGCCCGCGGTGAGACACATAACGTCACAAAAGCTGCAATAAATAGGTCGGACAAAACGACTGCCTTTAAGGGTCCATATCGAAAGGTTCGAGCAGAGCCATAGGCAATCCATGAGCACACTTTACTCCATGCTTGACATCTTATGAAAATACCAAAGACACGGAGTAGGGGGCAATTGATATGTCTATATAAGCGCCGCCACCTATGAGTCACCGGATAAAGCCTATCTAGTCACCAGGTTGGATAGTGAGAATCCGCGGCCATAGCGTCCGCGACGACAATCAAACTGAGGTCGCCAAATTCAGGCCCCCACCAAGAGCATTCAAACCTTTAAGGTCACTAGAAGCTCAGGGGGCCGATCTGCGATCCCAAAAGGAGTCCATAAGAGACCGCACAAGCCCTCGGAGGGAGTAGCAGAGGAGAAGGCTGAGACAAGACGAAGAATAGGCGACCCTGTGGATGGCGATCTTAGCGACCACATAGCCGCGCCGCCAAGATATTTTGTCTACTTGCCTTTAAGCTTAAACCCTAATCTTCCCTCCTCCCTATAAAAGGAGGCTTTATGTAACAGAAATAGACACACACAAAATAATTAAGAGGATTAAACTCTGTCAAAATATCTACTCTCTCAAGCATTCATACATACCACCATGTCACCGCCGTGCACCACCGGCCTTCACTCACTCAAACACATTATAAGCCAGATATACACTACATAAACCAACGTTAGACCACCGTGATAATTCCAACGTTATCAGGCGGGTAGAAAACAAATATATATATTCTACCCTATCCTTAAGGGATAAGGTAGGCCTTGTGGATTTACGCAAGATTGAATCGAAATTGACATCCCTATCCGGATGTACATAGTCATATTTTGAGAGAAAAAAAAATACTACATCCGTTTCCAAAATATAAGTCCATTTATCTTTTTTGTTTTGTCCCATAATGTAAATCCATTTAAATAACCAATGTAGCATTTATTATATTTTTCTCCTTTCACCTCTTATTTATTATCTACCCACTCATTTTTTACTACTCTGCATTAATAATAGTCAAAAATCATGGTTGATTGTTTCTATCAAGATTAATGACACATAACTAATTTAACAGTTTTCTTAATCTGTATGAAAAACTTCAAATCAACCTTTAATTTGGGACGGATGTAGTGCGTAGGAAAAAAAAAAGGTAAAAAAGATTAGCAGGGGTCGTTGAATAATTTCATTATTCATAGTCATTCATTAATCAAGTGCAGTCAACATGATTTCGTCATCCGATTTTGTCTTGGTTCCTATCTATTTTGATAAAAGCATTTGAACTTTAGCACCTGCAAATAATTGTACCTTAATTAGCCATTCATATGAGGCATATTCTTGGCACATTCAGTATGTTAATCATGTTTAACACTTAACTTAAGTGTACTTTATTCTCAAAAAACTTAAGTGTACTTATCTGTAATCTATCTTTAATCTCTATCCAATAATGCTAATAACAACAATTAGATTTCTTACAAAAGTGCCAGTTTGTTTAATTTCCATATTTTATTAATACTAACGAATATAATATTTTTTATCATTATCCATTCTTATCCAAAAAAACTATTATTGTAATTGAAGTTTATACTTTCAAATGCATGTCTTTCAGCAATCTAGTCGATCCTTAACCATCCTTGTTCAACTTTATTTTATTTATTACATACATATGCTTAAAATTTATCTGCTTAGTCGTATAATGGTTAAGTTTTTATTAAAATGATATGATTGGAAAATTTTAATTAATCCAACATATATATATATATATATATATATATATATATATATATATATATATATATATATATATATGCTGAGTGGTGCAAATCAGTGGGCGTATTGGAGTATTAAGGAATCAAATTGGTACAGGAAACCTCTCAAAATAATGTAATTATGTTAGTTAATACGCCAATCAGAAGCTTTAAGCATCTGCCATGCACTTTTGTTCTCTTCTTTAGACAAGATTTAATTGGACTTCAAATTTCTTTAATTTATGTTAATACAGCATTTGTTTTATCGTAAACAAAAAATACATAATGGGTCATTGATTACAGTTGCATCTATTTAAAATAATTACGAGCAATGAAATTACAGGTTCCTTTCATCACATCAGATAAAATAAACTTTACCATTACATCATACATGTATTGGCCGTAAACTGCTTGGAGAAGTAATATTTTTTCTATTGGTCAAGATTTTAATTTTTATCCAAACTCTAAAGTCAATTCTAATTAATAAATCATACCACGATATAAAGACTTACATCATCACTCTTAAACCAAAGTCCCCAAACTCCAAGATGCTAAGCAATTATTTTTTTTTTTTTTTCCTAAGCATATTGTAATGTGGTGACATGAAATATGCAGTTGAGTATGTATTAGAAATCTATTTGGTCAGCTAAGCAGTGTGCCGCTACTACTGAATCTGGTGTTTAGCTGAGAAGAAAATATGAATGCTTGAGTGCAAGAAAATCTCAATTCCTATGGAACATAAATTAAAGTTTTATGCCGGAAAAAAGGAAAGAATTGGAAGACAACCATGTACATGAAATTGGTTGAGTCTCTCATTTACATAACTTTGACTCGACCATATATGTCATGTGCGGTTGGTGTGGTAATTCGATTCATGCAAAAATCAAGGAAACCTCATTTAGAAGCCATGAAAAAGGATATTAAGGTATGTATAATGAACCTTGGATTTTGGGATTTTGGGATTTTTAAAGAAAAGAGAAATGCAGAAAGTAGAGGGATAATCTGATGACGAACTTGCTGGAGATCGATCATGATACTCAGAATCTACGATAGGGTATATATGTAAGCTTGGTTTAGGGGCCATGTCTTGGCACAACAAAAGACAACCAACATTTTTACTATCTACTACTGCAGTTGAGTATCAAGGAGCGACAATTGCAGCGCAAGAAGGCGCATGGCTTGTCCGATTGATGGAAGATTTCCATCAATCGTTTGATTATCTTGTTAAGGTTTATTCTGATAGTCTGTCATCTATACAACTGGCTGAGAATCCTATTTTTCATACAAGAACAAAGCACGTTGAGGTACATTGCCTTTTTAAATGAGAAAGCGTACTCAAAAGTGAAATTGAGATGGAGCCATCAATACCAAAGATCAATTATAAGAGTGTCTTTATCTCTTGTATCTAAGTTCTTTGATGAAATAAAAGTTATTAGTCATAGTGATTCATCACTTTCTCAACACACATTGAGACAAAAATCCAACTTCCATAAATAGTAATATTGATTCACCTTTTACACGAGCTCTCGAAAGCAAACCATTCCAGCACTACCGGAACAACTAAAAGAAAAAGTCTTCAATATCTATCTCCTTATAAGAAAACATGCCCTTTGACAATAGTCTTTCTGAATTCTTCTCCTACCCAAAGCAAAGATATTGACCTCTTTAACAAAAACATGCCTCTTGAGAATTATCTCTCTAAATTCTTCTCCTTCCCAAAGCACGACATCAATGAATCCTCCATCATGAGTTGCCATATCAAAAAGTTGATATTCCGTTTGAACTTATCAAAATAATACTAAGTGATTTTCAAGATGGCTAGTTTGTTAAGATACAAACTTGAGATATAGTCCTTAATGACAATAACACAAAATGAATGTGATAAGAGAAAATATGTAACTTAGTTGAATGCACCAGTATTATGTGGTTCAATCAACTAGCCTGCATCCATGATCTTATACAGAAATTGTAGAAAAACACTAGTTTTCACTCAAGAAAACGTGGCTCAAATGTAGGAGAACACTTAGATTCATTCCATAAAAGAAAAACAGAGCAAAAGGAACAACAATTTTTTTCAATACTTGATGAATTCGAGTTACATAGAATAATTGAGTTGTAACAACTTAAATAACATGATGTGTGAAGTCCTATCTGTTGAACTACCATCTCTCTAAAAAACTTAAGCTGATGGGAAGGTAGATAATTAACATTTTATATATTACAATACGCCCCTTTAAGTGTGGACATGCAAGAGGAGAGAAATGCTCAACACTTGATTTTTTTTTTTGAGTGTAGATCTGTAAGAGGAGAGAAAAGCCTAACACTTGATTGATTTGGTTTTTTTTTTGAAAATTGTGCTTGGAGCGGGGCTGAACCCATGACCTATCGCTCTGCTACAATGTTGAACTACCATCTCTCCCAAAAGCGCTAATGATGAGATAGATAATTAACATTTTATATATCACAATACGCTCCCTCAATATATATCACAATATGCTCCCTCAAGTGTGGGTCTGTAAGAGAAGAGAAAGGCTCGTATGTAAGAGGAGAGAAAGGCAACACTTAATTTATTTGTTATTTTTTTGAAAATTGTGCTTGGAGCGGGATTTGAACATGACCTATGGCTCTGATACTATGATAAATTACCATATCTCTCAAAAGCTTAAGCTAATGGGATGTAGTTAATTAACATTTTATATATCACAATACTATCTGTATAGGAAAGGAGAGATACATCTTCAAACACTTTTAGGCGGAAAAATTAGTTAATTTAACTAATTTTGTTTGCTAGGTGTTTGATGAGTGTCATAAGAGAGTTTCTATACAAAAATTGAACTCCTACTTTCCATTCTTTATTGATAATCACACACACGTCCCACGAAAGTCGGAGAGTTTCATAAACGTTAGTAGTAAAAGACGACAAAGTATATCCTAATGGAAAGAGCATCAATGATAGAAAACATTAGATTCTTTTGATAGTTGTATTAATATATTTTGCAGTGAATGGTGCATCGACACGTCATGGTTAGCTAAAGATGCTTTGTTTTTTGGCATTACAAGCACATTTTTTCAATTTTTTAAGCTTGCATGATCGCCAACATGTGTTCTTTTCAGCGCTATTCATACTTCACACTGTTGCTTTTTGTATATTCTCTACTATAAGTACCAATGTTTGTTCTATAATAATCTCAAAAGCATAGAGATTACACGAAATTAATCACCCTTTAGCCTTTTCTTGGATTTAACTTTCACCAAAGTTAGAAATGGTCTGTGAAGTATTTGATCATTCTATCCCTTTTACTAGTGATGATGTTCCATTTGAAGAATCCCTGGTAATTGAAAGTGCAGATCTAATCGACGAGGACCTCGATTTTCTCATCGATATTAATGATGGAGATGAAGGGTTGTTCTCAATCAATGAGAACTCAAAAAACCTTGGATTAATTTCAGACTGTAATTTGACAGGTATTGAAGATGAATTAATGGAAGACAGTAACTTAACTGTGACTGATCATTTGCTAATGGGAGCAGAAGCTGTTCAAGTAGGAGACTTTCATCGCTCCTCACTTGTAGCAATGAGGCTTATTGATATCTTATCAGATCAAGAAAATGATGAAAGCCCTTTTGACAGATTAGCTTTATATTTTGCTCAAGCACTTGGTAAGAAAAGTCTCAACAACGGAGATATTGTTGAGATTTCTCCTCAAACCGGACGTTCGAATACTTTATCTGCATTTCATTTCCTTCAAGAACTGTCTCCAAATGTGAAGTTTGCACATTTCACAGCAAATCAAGCTATATTGGAAGCCACATTAGGCCAGCAGGAAATCCATGTTATCGATTTCGACATTATGGAAGGAATTCAATGGCCACCATTAATGGTTGATTTAGCAACAAGGGGTGTTGCTTCCTTAAGAATTTCTGCCCTTTTCTTTGACAAATGCAATATTCAACAAACAGGGTATAGATTACAAGAGTTTGCAGATTCAATCAAACTGCGGTTCGTGTTCGATGTAATGGCTATCACCAAAAGTGAAGATCTTGAAAAACTACAAGTTGGTCATACACTAATAGCAAATTGTATGATTAACCAACTCCACATGCCAAGAAGAGAGAATTCACTAGTGAAGATGTTTCTCAATGGGTTGAAAAAACTGTCCCCTAAAATAGTTGTCTTAGTACAAGAAGAGCTATACAACTTCAAGAAAATGGCATCAATGTCATTTGTGGAGTTCTTTTGTGAGGCAATAGAGCATTACAGTGCTCTATCTGAATCACTCCTTAATGGGTTTTGTGTTGGCCACAAATTAGCATCAAGAATCATAGAAAAAGAGTTCATCAAAAGCAAGGTTCTTGAAAGTATCCAATCTTTTCCTTGTGGGATTCATGAGAGGAGATTGTGGGGTGATGAGTTTCCTTCTATGAATGGGTATAGGCCAATTCCATTGAGTTCTTGTAATGTTACTCAAGCTAAACATTTGGTGAGCTTGTTTAATGGGGGATACAGAGTGCAAAATGACAAGTGCAAGTTGTCTCTGTTTTGGAAATCTAGACCTTTGACCACAGCTTCCATTTGGGTGCCCACATCATCAAGTTATAGTCAACTCATGTCAACTTCTATTTTGATTTGATTATTTACAGCAGTAGCATCAGGGGCTGTCCAATGTTTGGGCTGTTAATGGGACAGAGAATTTTATATGTGCAAAAAATGGTGGGGCTTTGCATTTTTGGTACTTAGTCCATTAAATTAAATAGCTGAAAAGGAGTGTGTTCAAAATTACTCTTGTTATAGTTGACTTGGTTTCTATGTTTGATCTTATGGTTGCTACTTACAGCTGATTAAATTTCAGTTTCAAGTTTGCAATTTCTAGATAATTCTCTTTTCAAGTCTCCCTACTATTGAATATCTAATATAAGTATAAAGAAATATAGTATTGAATAACGATGTAATACCCCAAGAAATTAAGCAAGGGTAAAAGAGTAAAAGAGATACTCCCTCCGTCCAATAATATAAAGTATTTTGGTCATTTCACACAGTTTGAAAAAACCTAATAAATGCGTTACTTTTAATATTTCAATGCAAAATATTATATTGTTTACTGTGACTGTCTAATAATATTACATTGTTTAGTGTGAAAGTGAAAACAATGCGTTTAATATTGTATTGTTTTGTGAGATGAACTTATATTTTGGGACACCAAGAAAAAGTCAAAAGACTCTATATTACGGGACGGATGGAGTAATATTTAAGGAAAATTAAGGATTATGACATTTTACGCATTTTTTTTAATTAACAGTCATACTTAACATTTTTTATTGGCTAAAGGACATAATTAAATTATATGACTAAATTGCCCTTTCCAGGCATTTTTATCTTTTCCCGTTTGAATAAACTGGATCTCGGCTATCTCTCTCGGTTTCGAAGAAATTCAATGTCTATCTCAGAAAATTGCATCGATGAACTTTAATCATCTGTAGTCCATTGTTTCGCTTCCAGATTCGGCTGATTGAGCATCTAATTCAAAGAATTTTTTCTCTGCATATCATCTATTCATCAGGTATATTTCTGGTTATTGTTGAAACGCGGTATACATTGAAAATCTGAGTTTAATAAGTTTAATTTAAATTTTCTAATGAAATTGAACATAGATTTCAACTTCTTAAGTTTAATGCGTTCTTGATTCTGAATAATCTGTGTTTTTTATGAGGAATGATGTGATTCACTACTGATTTTCTCTGATTCCTTTTTAAAGTATTAGTAAAATAGAATTATGCGTTTTATAAGTTACATTTCAATCTTCCTAATTGAATTGAACATAAATCTGAGCTTGTTAAGTTTAATTTGTTGTTGATGCTGAGTTTGATTTTTGTTTTACATATATTGTGTGTTTTATGAGAAATAATGTGATTCATTGCTGATTTTCTCTGATTCGTTTGTTGTGTAGGTTTTTGAAGATGGTATTCCTTATTTGTACTTACAATGGTGAGTCGTGTGTTTTTGAAAATCAAAGAATTTGATACTCTACGTAGTATTAAGCTACGTATATGTGAGAGATGGAGTTCATTGAAAGAAGATATGATCAGTTTGTTTTATTCATTACCTGAACAAGCAAATTGTTTTCTCTTCAATAATGAAGATGTTGAAATCATGTTGTCCGTGTCTGCTTCGTTCAGTGCATCACGTGTACAGGCATATGTTGTTTGTAATGCTTCTACTGCGGCTTCTACCGTAGCTTCTACTGTGGCTTCTACTAGTATTGAATCAGTTGCATCATTATCTATTACTGAATCCGATGATGAGGAGATCAATTTGCTTCCTATGTTTTGTCCTCGGAAGGAGAATATGCAACTGTCTATCAACTGGGATAAGTGTGTAGAATGTGTTGGTCAAAAATTTGTTGGTGGAGCAACAGAATTTAGGAAATCATTGTGTAAAATGTCTGTTCACAGTGGGTTTGATTTCATATACATTAAGAATGATGATAAGAGGATTATGGCAGTGTGTGCAAAGAAGGATGAAACAGTACATGCTTGGATGGTTAGTGCGAAAAAGGAAATTATTAATGGATTTTTTTATGTTAAGAAGATGCATGAGTTACATACATGTGGTATGTCATCGCGTTCTTTCAAAGGGCATCGGATGAGTTCAGCTTTGGTTTGTGATTTGGTTTGTAATGAAGTTCGTGATGATCCCTCAATAAAGCCTATTGATGTTAAGCATCAGCTTTTTTCAAATCATGGTCTGCCTGTTTCATATTACATGTTGAGAATACTCTAGAAAATCTCGCAGAATCTGCATAATAATAATAGAATATTCTATATTAATTATTTTACTTATTGCCTAAGACTCTACACCCTATATATTTGTACTCTCAATTCCGTTGAAGCAATACAATACAATTACTATTGCGATTATTCTATCATGGTATCAGAGCTCTCAGACTAACGTCTTTTAGATCATGGTCAATCATAAAGAAAATCCTTTGGGTGGGGGTTCGTAATCTACATAAACCCTCACTCCCTCACCCCTCATCTTTTATTTTATTTTTTTCGTTATTAAAAATATCCCGAATAAATTTCCACGGCGGCAAATCCTGCTTCCAGCCTCCTTCTTCGTGCCCTAATTGTAGTCATGTCTGCCCAAAAGTCTTCCTCCGGCAACACCGAAACCATAACCACCACTGTCACCACTCCAGCACAACCTGCGTCCTCCTCTTCCGCTGTAATAGCTCTCAACGCTCCTCTTCCTCATTTTTTTTTTTTGCTACCATCTCCTGTTCCCTTTGCATCACCACCGACTACTCTTTTCCTCTCATTTATTGATATAATCTCATCTTTTTATTTATCAATTCCAATTTTTATTAAGTTTTTTTTCTTCTGTAAGGTATAACCCTCCGTTCCACATTTTATTAAGTTTTTTTCTTACTTAGGGTACACCCCTCCATGTTTTTTTTTACATTTATTTTGTTAGGGTACGACCCTCCTCTCATTTTATACCGTTTTGTCTCACTCATGTGTTGGTCGCATGAATGACCATACATCCAAACTTTTCCTTTTTATCCATTTTTCTCCTTTTTTATTTTTGTTTCCCTCTCAGTATTCTTTTTTTTTTATGACTCCTCCATATTTTAGAGTCATCCAGCTATCGTCTTGTTTTTTAAGTGTATATCCCTCCGACTATTTTCTAGGATCTATTCCTCCAACCGTTCTCTTCTTTAGGGTATATCCCTCTGCCTTTTCTCTCTCTCTTTCCAGATTTTTGAGTCATCCCTTGCAGGTTCCAGCAAAGCAGTATCGTGTTGTGAAGCCATTGTTGCCATTTGATTCGGAGAAGCTTGTTGCCGACATCAGCGAGTCAATCTTCATGTTCATTGTATTACCATGAGATTGCGGGGGCGTGTTGAGAATACTCTAGAAGATCTCGCAGAATCCGCATAATAATAATAGAATATTCTATATTAATTATTTTACTTATTGCCTAAGACTCTACACCCTATATATTTGTACTCTCAATTCCGTTGAAGCAATACAATACAATTACTATTGCGATTATTCTATCATTACAATTCTTGGACCGGTATCGAAAAAGCAAAGAATGCTCTGTTTGGTGACATGAAAGAATCTTTTAATTTTTTAAATTCATATGTATCAAAGATTCGTGAAACGAACCCCGGCTCTTATGTGGTATTGGAAGTTGATGAGGTTTCAAGTCGTTTTAAGAGGGTGTTTGTTGCGTTTCATGGCTGCATTGAGGGATTTAAGCATTGCCGGCCAATGCTATGTTTGGATGGAGCTAATTTGAAAACGCAATTTAAAGCTCAGCTTTTGTCGGCAGTTGCGAAAGATGGTGATCAAGGTATTGTATTCATTCTATGGCTAGAGTTGTGTTGTTGGTTTATTCTTTTTTTTTTCTTTTTTTGTGTGTGTTACTTTCTTCTCTTTATTACTTGACGTGTTGATATGAATCTGTTATTTTTGTATCAGGCTTGTACCCTGTTTGTTTTGCGGTTGTTGACTCCGAAAATACTGAGAACTAGCATTGGTTCTTTATGAATTTGAAGAACATAGTTGATCCCACTAGGCGAATTACGTTTATTTCGGATAGAAATACTGGTTTAATAGATTCCAGGCCTATTGTTTTCCCAGATTCGGACCATGCTTTTTGCATTTTTCATATTAAGTTGAATTTGAAAGACAAATTTAGAGGTTCCAGATTCAACAAGTGTTTTAAGAAGCGTATGGTTTATCTTTTGCGACAGTGTGCTTATGCACCAACAGTTGATCTATATGATAGTTTGATGAGTGTTATGTTACAAGAGGGTAAGACAATTGTAGATGATTTCTTTACCGCCTTACCTGCTGAAAGATGGACGAATGCTCATTTTAAAGGCATGCGATATGGTGAAATGTCTTCAAGTGCAGCAGAATCATTTAATTCGTGGGTTGTACAAGAGAGGCAATTACCCATATGTAATATGATTGATGCTCTGGCGCTTGAAGATTATGAATCAAATTTCTGGTATGTTTCTGTTTAATTGCTTTTTGTATTAAGTATTTTAAATGCCCTTGTATATTTTTACATAATGAGATCCATTGGATTTATTTGTAGAACGTAGGTCCGCTTGTGCTTCATGGAATTCTGCAATTTGCCCAAGTATAGACAAGATATTAGCAGATTCATTTGCTGCATCTAAGAATTGGATTATCATCAATTCAAGTGGATATGTATTTGAAGTGCGTTCAACGCCATCTTGTATGGTTGATCTTGAGAATTTTACTTATTCTTGTAAGTTTTGGCAATTGAATGGTTACCCATGTGATCATGCGGTAGGCTGTATAATGAAAGTTGGTCTCCCCTTGCATGAATTTGTTGATGTTGGATTCCGTTCGAGTTCATATGCTGCTTGTTATGAATCTGCAATCCATCCGTTGCCGTTGGTTTATGAGCCGCGGGATTCCAATGTTGCTGTTTTACCTCCTATTTCAAAGAGGCAACCTGGAAGGCCAAAGAAGAGGCGAATTCCTTCTAGAGGTGAATCCAAACGGGAAATGATATGCGGTCGGTGCCATAAGTTGGGGCATCATAATTAGAGGACATGTGTTGCTTCTGTTATGATGTAGATGACATTCATTAGTATAACTCTGCTATTCTAGAAATTTTCATATTTTAGCTTGTGCTTATTATTTTGCGACTCTTTCTTCTTAATTGAGTGACTTATCTATTGACTCTTATATTTTACATTGTGGTTCTCGTACATCTTGGAGGCCCCAAGTCCCATACAAAGTCCATGAATTATATCTTTGTGTTTTATGTATTTTATTTGAATGTTCTTTCCGTTGTGTTTGTAGCATTGTGTGCATTATTGTATTATATGTTATGTACAAAATGAATGCATGCAAACAATCCAAATTGATGAAAAATTCACCAAACTTTTGTTGTAATGAACTTTGTTTTGTTTTGAGAGTTGGTTTTATATTGTTACAACACTTTTCATGAGTTTCACTGTCGAAATTCATAGTGAATATTAAAAGTGAATTTTTGACTAACAGTGAATCTTAAGAATGAATTTCAAACAAACGAATTTTTCATAGTAGCACTGTAGTAACTGAACTTATGAATCAAAATTATACATTTACTAATCAACCAATAGACAAAATAAAAGAGAATACTTAATAATTGAAATATGTAAACATTGATTGAAATAGTTTTCTCCTTGTAATTCAAATCTTGTCCACAGTAATTCAAATCATGTCATTTTAGGACAGACATAAGAAAATAAGCAATAGGTTTCACTTGGCATACACATTAATAGTAATGTTTGTGCTAATATGAAGATAAGTTGTGTAGATCCCTTGGCATCTACACATTAACAGTTATGTTTGCCAACATTGCAATGTTCATCTTATTAGATGTAATACTATTGATGACGTAGATCAAGGGATAATAAAATACTTGACCACCATAAACCAATACTAGCAAAAGGACTAGGTCCATCGTAGTATAGCTATAGCGAATCAAGGTCGATCCCACAGGGAACCAATTGTGGGTCATTTATATACAAACAATTAATCATTCATGTCAAGGACACAAAGCGGTCTACGACCAACAAGAGACAAGAAAGATAAAGGACACGACACAAACAACGTAATTAACCTCCCCAATTATCATGTTATCGTTTGGATCTAGAGATTCTATATAATTAAGCGATACTCGACAACTATTGATTCGTATTTCTTTTATATTGGCTACGGGAGTCATCCCCTAAACTAGATCTAGCTCCGGGTAGGCCATCTAGATCACTGTGCTACATTACGTGACTTCGCTTTTTAGGCCTCAATCTCATATAACTTGCACGCTTATAAAACTATTGATGCCGATATTAACCGTATTCCTCACCTAGGCAACATTCCTGTGGTTAGGCGTACTTCCTAGGCGATCGCATCAGTCTCCGTCCCATTAACATTCACTTTTTAGGTCTCCTGTTAATCTACGATTTACGTATAACTAGGTGTCGACAATTCCCGAATACAGAACAGATCTAGATCTCGCTGAAAGTCCCGGAAGATCAATTCATGAGCCGAGCTAGGAGTATTATATTGGTATTTCCTAATAATACGATAATTAAAACAGACGAGCAATGTAGCCGTAGCCATACCTACTAAGATAAGAAATTCTAGGTGGACAATCACACCATAAAGACGTGGCTAGATTGACGCGGCGAACAACTAAATCTTAGCGTTTCTACATACGTAACGGATAAAATAGAAATTCATAAAGTCATTATATAGATCTACTAAAAACACGATTGTTGATCAAAGTAAAGTCATACATAGGTCACGAGACATATGCGTGCGCGTGTGGATCCTTATAGACGAGGAATCCCCACTGCCTCACGTCGTAATCCTAGATCTACATCGTTTAACTAAGAACAAACAATCTCAAACGTTAAACAATAATTGGGGACTTAATTATAAAGAACTAAGAAGAAATAAATACAAGAACTTACATTATTGCAGAACTTGTATAAAAACCACTCTAAGGAAAACTGAGAACTTTATTATAATTCGAGAGAAGTGTCTAAGGTGTGTTTTTGCTAATGAAATAGCACAAGTATATATAGGGGTAAAAATCGAGTTAGGATAAGGCTTAACCGATCTAAATTAGGTTTCCTAAATCCAAATGGAGTCTAAAAACGCGTTAGGATAATTCCAAGCTAATCCGGATGCTGAATGGGACTCGCCCCCAGCGAACTGGCCTCTTGCTGCCAGCGAGTCCATCAACTTTTGATTGGCTCGCTGGCTCTTGTCACTCCTTACTCCTCTTTTCGCGCTTATCCGGTATTTATCTTCAATGCACTCCGAATTTTCTTCGATTTATCTTGAGATTTAATTCATCCATTTGTAATTATCCTCCAATTTATCTCAATCTACAAAATAAATATTTATTGCACAGTAAATCGTATTTAAATGATAAAAACGGATAAATACCAAATTATATTCTATTAATCACATAACATTAAATAATCATTATAAACATGTGATTTAATATAAAATATATATTATTATGCTCGATTTAAGGATAATGTTGATGACTTTTACGGGTATAATTTGACCGTCATCAACTATTTACTAAGAAAGCTTTGAAATCTTTTACTCCATCAGTGTTCCATTTCTTGTCAATTGGCTGATTAAGTGCAATCTGGTAGATGTAGTACATGACATATATTGCGCAGTCATTCCTGCAAATTTTGGCATTCACATTAAACTTGTCAGCCATTATTTCCATTACATGTATGAATCAAAAAGTCTAATGAATAATACTTACGTATCCGATACCTGTTGTGGAAGCTTTGCAACCTTCTTGATTTTTTTGGCTATTTACTAAGAAGGCTCTGAATTAGTGTGTCATAGATGGAAGAAGACCAATCGTAGTGTTTCAATGTGTCCAAGTCCTCCACATATTTCACATATGTCCATGCATTCGTCTGTCCAGTGTTTGTGAAGAAACATGCCTGAAACATCAAAAGGCATAGGACTCTCACAGTGTCTACGACAACAGTTGTGTCTTCATTGTCCATAAGTTTTACTAACTTTTCCTTCATCATTTTGGCTGTGATGTTTTGGGCATTTGGGAATACTCTATCTGTAAATTCAGATTTGACCTTCTTCCCGTGGTACTTGTCAACTTTTAAATTGCCATCCATGATTCCAAAAATCAGGTTGATATCAGTCCTACGTATCTGACAGCATTCTCTTCCAATTTTGAATCCTCTTTTTTCTGGTACGTAAGATGTTGTCCAAAACTTGGTCTTTTCGCCTGTTGGAACATATCCTCTTTTCGTCAATAGCTTTGAAGAAGAGCTTAAAAGGAGTTTGCTGCATAATGTTCCTGTGACTTCCTATCAATTTTTCCTGTATGCTGTTATATGCATCCAATTGATATGAGATGCTGTTTCTGTATTGACTGTACCTGGAAAAAAATCAATGCATACAACACATTTTTTTGTTAGTGAATTTGTTTGGCATTTGAATCATAGTTTGTGTCATAAATATGACATTCAGATGCATTACTGTCAATATTCCTTGTAGTGAATATTCTTAGTCAATCAAACATTCAGGAACATAGGTGATAAAATCAGTTAGCATGACAATGATAAGCAATCATGTTAAAGCTGAATTGGGCATGACATGTAATGAATGGCTTGAATTTAAAGAGCATCAGCATGAATGCATGCAAACAATGAATAAATGGTAAAGTGAACGAGTTAACATTCAATACTTGCCTCAGTGAATTCTCTTAGTGAATCAGGGTTTTACGATCTAAAACACAAAAATTGAGAAACAGGGGTAGGACAATTAGCTACATTAATTTTTAACAAGTGTACCAATCTTCACATAATAAGTGTGATATGGGCAAATACAGGTTCTTATGGCAAGGTGTTTAATGTGTATTACATGAATTATCATTGTAGTGAATATTCTTAGTGAATCAAACTTTGAGGAACCTAAATGCTAGAAACTAGTTAAACATGATCATGATAAGCAATTATGTTAAAGCTAAAGTAGTTAGGGATGACAAGTAAGGAATCAGACTTTTTGAATTTAATCAACATCAGCATGAATGTATGTAAACAGTGAATAAAATGGTAAAGTGAATTTCCATTAATATTCTTGACCTAGTGAATCAGACTTTTTGTACATATATCTCTGACATGCATAAAAAAGTGAATGCATAACAACATCACCATGATTGCATTTAAAAAAGTGAATGCATATTATAGCAAAGTGAATTCATATTACAACAAATTTTAGTGAATATCATAAGCACGTTATAACATATATGTTGCACAAATCACACAAAATATTCAATGAATACAGTTTTGTATACATTCATTTGTATAAACATAATTCTCTTTGATTTCTCACTAAGAAAAGCAATCGAGCTGATAGATTTATCATCTAGTGGATTCAGTGAAACATAGCAGCGAATGTGAGTACTAAAACTTGCTGCAATAAAAAATCCTAACAATATCACCATGATTCCTAGTAAAAATTCAGTGCATATTATAGTGAATTTCAGTAAATGTTCATTAAAAAAACAATCAAATTGACAGAAATTTCAACTAGTAAACGAAGTGAAACAGAGCAGTGAATTCTTCGATTTAGTACTTACTTAGTAATTGTTCCATCAGTTTTTTGCTTCCCAGCTGACTTTGATCTTGTTTGCTGCATAATGTACCTGTGACAAAAATTCAATGCATATTATAGTGAATTTGAGTAAATGTTCACTAAAAAAACAATCAAAATGACAGAAATCTCAAATCTCGACTAGTAAACGAAGTGAAACAGAGCAGTGAATTCTTCGATTTAGTACTTACTTAGTAATTGTTCCATCAGTTTTTTGCTTCCCAGCTGACTTTGATCTTGTTTTCGCCATTTCGAGAAATTTATTCACTCGTTTTGTTACCTGAACAGATGAAAGGAAGATGCAAATGTGAATTCGAACCCTAATTTTTTTGAAGAAATTGAAATTTGCAGATTTCAAGCTTATATGAGATTGTAGAGATTCGAAGTCTGTTCGATTGAGTATAAATGGTTGCAAATTAGGGATAACGATTGCGCACTCCTGAATTCGCGTCCAATTTTTGTGATGATTTCTGCTCCTTGTCTTGGAAATCGCAGAGAAAGTGAGTTTCAATTTTCTAACCCTAATTTTGCGGCAATGGCGTGAATGATGATGGACAACAGGATTTGTTTATAATTAGGGTATATTGGTCTTTTTGACTACAATTTTGTCCTTGATGCAACATTTTTTAAAAGTTGTCCTATTCTCTAATTTTGTAAATACTTTTGTCCTTGTGCCTCATTACCCATATTATTTATTGGAAATAAATATAACATACATTATCCTATTATTAATTAATGGGAAACTAATTAAGGTAATTAAGGAGATTAACTCCCTATTACCCATTAGTCGACTGTTTCATAAAAAAAGGGATCAAAGTTCGAACTGCTCTTGAGAGAAAAAGGAAGAAGAAGGAGAAGAGTCTTCAAATTTCTTGCTAATCCGTTCATCATTGACAAAGACCACAATAGAGAGTTGAAATCACCTCGCGAAGAGGATCGTTTTTATACGAGCATCTCACCAATTCGCAAGTTTTAGATTTGGCCCAAATTTAAATCTTTATCGTTTCTTGGTAAATTCACTAGTTTAGGTATTATAGATTGTTGTAATTATGATAGTAACCGTAGTTACGTGGTTTGGTTTGTAGAATTTGTGTAAAAATCGATGATTCGTAGAGTTTTGGTTGTTCTTGTGCTTTGGCTTTGTTTTTGGATCCTTTCTTAGCAAATTAAAGGTAAGGGGTGTTCTTAATCGGTTTGTGATGCGTTTGGTTGTTAATTTGTTATGTAGCAATGTATGGCAGGTTTTGATGCAGGTATATTGTTGTTTTAGTGCCTAAAAGGTATTGAAATTGGTATTGTAAAGTCTGTGAATCGGACATGAATGAAAAACACTAAAAACTACTCACAGGCTCGATAGATCCGCGCCTATCATACCCTGGGCATAGCGGGCCTAACGATGCTGGGAGTTCAGAAAAGTTGTTGTGCTAGGTCAGCCCCTTAGGCACGGGCCTAACCTAGGCCAGCCCCATACGGGCGGGTCCAATCGATTCAGAGAGTTCAAGAAGTTTTCTGTCAAGATGAGCGCGTGCCTAAGGTTCCATAGGCGTGGGCCTAACTCCCAAAGGCGTTGTTTTACCTTATTTTGTGTACCGTTCGATGTGTTTGGGACATTATTTGGAACTTGATGAATCCTAGCAGTTGACTTCTGGTAGCCTCGGCTCAACACCACAATTGAGACCTTCTGCAAGAGAATGTGGGAGAACTGTTAGGCTTTTGTCTAGACTTGAGGGACATTGACTTAGTAGCCAACGAACATTACTACAACTTGATCCGGATCGAATCAAATGAAACATAATTAAAACATGTGATTTTAATTTGCTGGAAAAAATATTTGTGTTTTGATGATGATTTATCACGTACTTAGTGAGATCACTTAGAACCCTTGATGATGAAGTCATAGCTAACTGTTATAGTGCATAATGAAAGAAGAAGCAAGAAATAGTCTAGAGAAAAATGTATAAGTTCTATCAGTCGGATGTCAAGTATACAAGGTACTCGAGTTTTGAAGAAGAGTAGAAAACTGAGTTAAGGCCTTGTTGAATTTGAAATGACAAAACGACAAAAGGTCGTACACATGAAAGTTGGCTAAACGAAAGATATAACGGCTATAAGATCTATTTGACCGTCACATCATCCCTATAAGTACTCAGAAGGAAGTGAGTGAAAAGCAGGGATAAAGATCCAGTAACCCATTAAGGGGAAAGAAGGCATCTTGGAGCTACAACGCCATATCCAGAAGAATCAGACAGCTCACTGAATTAATCTTTTGATTAATTCTAAACCTAACCTTTGTGAAAAAGGGTTGGCTGTGCATAGTTTGAGGAGAGCAACTCCACCTTTCCTCATACGGTTGCAACTTGGTTGCCACAACTGTTGGTGCAGTCTGCGGACTGTGTTTGTGTTAGTGGTGAGCTGGTGAAGGAGTCATTCCACCACCGAAGGATCAGTGTTAAGGGTGAATTTATACGATTTATAACGCTATATTCTATGATATTTTGCCCCGTATTCGTACTAAATTGCATGAGAAGCATGTGTTTAATGAATATATTGAGTAAATGATATTTCAAAAGAGTTAATTGAAAAATAGGTTGATTTATGTGCTTTAATTATGTTTTTACGATTATTTGAGCGATATTACATTTTGTGGTGTTTTTATATGATGTAGATGCACTTTTCAAGGCTCAAATGATGATCAAAAGAGATAAGAGTCGACATAAATGATGATTAAAAGAGATAATGAAGGAATTGACAAGATGAAAAAGAGATAGAGATCAAGAAATCAAAATTCGGTCATATTGGATCGGCGTCCGAGTCCCGTCCGGTGGACGGGCGTTTCTTGAACACGAACGAGCGTCCGGGGATGGAAAGTTGATTCGGGAAGTTTGGACGCCGAGGTGGACGCCGGGCCGGACGAACGTTTGATCGTGACTCGGCCCGATTTGAAGTTCATATGAAGAGTGGACGGGCGTTCAAGGATCCAGACGGGCGTCCGGTAGCCGACTTGCTGAAACCGACTTTAAAATCTATATATAGTCGGCTGTTTTCTCCACACAAAGACACAATACACTCATTATTCAAAACCCTAAACCTAGGGGCGGCTTTAGGCTGCGTTTTTCTCCTTTTTATTCCAGTTTTTATGCACTTTAGATCTAGATTAAACTAGTTACTTTTTATGCACTGTTCATACCAATTTGAGTTGCCGAGGATGTCCGGAGGCTAAAAGCTTCATCAAACGAGTATTGTGAAGCCATCCAACGATTGTTGATTTCGTTTTCTTCGGTTATACTGTGAGTTTTTATTTAAAGGTTGTTTCTTATTCATGTTTATCACGTTTAATTGCTTTTATATCGGAAGATCTGCATGTGTGATTGTTTATTGTTGATGTAAATCTTAATAAACCCTAGATCATCATGAATAAGAGTAGTGATTTGAATCTATCATAACGGAAGTTAATAGGTTTAATTGCTAGATTATAAACATAAAGTTTACACCTTTGGTTAGGAAACGCGTTAATCTTGCATTGGAAGATAATAGATTAATAGATGAACTTTCTAAGGAATTAGGGTTCATGTTTAGATAAGGTGAATCACAACCTAGATAAAAACCACAATATAATCGAGATAGGAAATCAATGCTTACTGGATAGGTGGATCAATCCTCGTTTGTTCATTACACACTTGATTTAAATCCTTAAAACTTGAATTCATTTAGTTAGTTTACTTTTATTTGCATCTTAGTTTAGTTTAGTATTGAATTGGTTTGCAGCCCGTATCCTTCCTAGCTTTGGATTACATCCTCTGTCTAGTTTTATCTTCTGTTTTGTTCGGTTTTTATTCACTGCTTAGATTAGTTTCGTGACATAGTTTAGGTTAGACAAAAAGCTAGAATCACAATCGTTTAGTTCCCCGTAAGATCGACCTGGTATCAACCTCTTTACTACGATCCTTATACTTGAGGGAAACCGGATTTATAAATATTTATTACTTGTTTGCTGTGCTAGATAAATCCGTGACAAGTTTTTGGCGCCGTTGCCGGGGAACCGGACGGTTGTCTAGTTTTTGTTTTCTGTTTGTTTTTCCTATTTTATTTTGTTTTAAATTCCTGTTTTTAGTTGATAATTGTTTTAGGTAGTTGTTAAGTATATAATTAGGGTTTAAGACTTTCCCTTAGTAGTTTCCTTGGAGATTAGATCGTCGTCTTTGTTTTTCCTCGTCGTTTCCTTCTTACCTTCTTTTATTCTCTCGCAAATTCTCGCTTCGTTCTAGTTTTCCCGTGAGCAAACGGGCGTACGGGATATTGGACGCCCGTCCGCCGGAAAATTATCAATTGTGTTTTGTTTTTATTCACTTAGACGAGCGTCCATAATATTTGGACGCCCGTTCAGGTATTCCGTCTGTCAGACGAGCGTTTAGATCACTAAACGCCCGTACGATCTCAATTTCATCTGGACGCCCGTCCAATCTTTTGGACGTCCGTCGGTCTGTTTTCTTCAACACTTCTGTTTCCTTTTGTTTCCCATCCTTTTCTTTAGGCTTTTAATTTTAGTTTAGGCTTTTACTTTCTTAGCTTTTAGGTTTCGTTCCACTTGTTTTTGGTCCGGTTTATGCAAACTCGGAATCAAAAGGGACCGTTAATATACACCCCTGACCCCGAGCGAACCGTAGTCCGGCCAAACAGGCGGAATTTTCGTTCGCGGTTCGGCGGCGACGAGCCGAGCGAGATCTTGAAGAACAACTAGCTAGAGAAATCACCGATTTTGTGATAATGGCCGCTAATAATAGACGTACGTTGGCAGACTACGCCATGCCAGGCGAAGTCAAAGTCAACCCGGCTATTGTTATTCCAGCCATTACTGCACAAACCTTTGAGTTAAAACCAGGACTTATTCAGATGATGCAGCATGCATCCATTTTTCACGGTTATCAATCGGAGAATCCGCATACCCACTTACATACATTCCTAGAGATATGCGGGACTACAAGCATCCAAGGAGTGAGTGAGGATGCTATCAAGCTGAAACTTTTCCCATTTTCTTTGAAGGGAGAGGCTAAAGAGTGGTACACCTCTCTCCCCTTTGAATCTATCACCACACAGGGCTGAACTTGAAAGAGAATTTCTAAGTCAATACTTTCCGCCTTCAAAGACAGCCCAGTGTTTGAACGACATCTTTACATTCTATCAGAAAGAAAATGAGTCGTTCTTTGAATGTTGGAAGAGATTCAAGTCTCTTCTCAGAAAGTGTCCCCATCATGGCTTGCCACTGGAAAGGCAAGTCAATACATTCTTTAGTGGATTGACCGAGCTTACAAAAGGCATGGTTAATAGCTCTTCTGGTGGGGCATTTATGAAGAAAACGCCTGATGAGGGATGGGCATTGTTTGAGGACATTGCAAAGTATAACTATGCCCCCTCTTATCAAGCAATTCAAGCACCTCCTCCTCCCAAGGTTGAGGAAGTCAATTTGCAAAGTTTGATCGCCATGCTACAGAAGCAGATGGTACCACCTCAAGTTTCAAATCCAATAAATCAAACTTCTTCTTTTCCACAGAACCCTCAGGTTCGTCTTGTGAAAATTGGCGTCAGACGGGCCATATGAATGGCCAGTGCCAATTTAATCCCCCTGCACCTTATCAAGTAAATGCTGTTCATGACTATGGACAGTACAATCAAGTCACATGTCAGAATTGTGACGAGGTGGGGCACACTTCTAAGTTCTGCCCTATGAACGGACAGAATGCGGAAGTGAATGCATTCTATGGCCAGAACAATCAAAGGTTCAATCAGTTTCCTGGCCAGGGCAATTTTCAAAACCAAGGGTTTAATCCATCTTCAAATTTCAATCCTAATTCGAATTTTAATTCGAATCAGAATTTCAATAGAAACCCTGGGTTTAATCAGAATCAAAACTCGAATTTTTCCAATCCTACGCAAAAATTCAATCAGAATTGGCCTTCCAATTCAAACTCTCAATTTCAAAGTCGGCCCAGCCAGCCCTATGCTCCAAATCTCCAAAACTCTCAAGGCTCCTCCCAACCTACCAATCTTGAAGCTAAGTTAGAGGAGCAAAGCAGGTCAATGAAGAATCTCGAGAGACAAATTGGGCAACTGGCTGAACAGTTAGCTTCTAGACCCCCGGGCAGCTGCCCAGTTTCACTGAGAAGAATCCAAAGGGTGGTCAAGTTGCTCAGGCTGACTTGAACAAAGGCCCATGTCCGACCTCGTGCCATCAATTCAATACGGTAAAGAGGAAGCCGGTGCAATGAATCGAGGAGCGGTACTCAAGTTAGTGGTCCTTCCCATCCGGGAAACCACTAGCCCCTCCCCGCCATTGATAAGGCGGGGAGGGAAGGCGAGCACCTACACTCCCCTCAACTACAAAAGAAAACTCGGTGGGCCGATCCCCGAGAGGTGAAAAAGCTGGAGATCCTCAAGTGGTGAACCCTCGAGGACCGAAAAAGCAAGCGAAAGTCGGGAGGCCGATCCCCGACTACTAAGAAATACGAGAAAGCGTTCGATGGAAAGATGCGGAAGACGGAGCCGTAAGTGCATCCTCAAAGAAAGTTTTTTCTGAGAATGACCTTAAGAAACTTCCATTTCCACCGAGAAAGAGCAACATTCCCTTGATTGAGGACAAAAAGTATGAAAAGGTGCTAAACCTTTTAAAAAATACTCAAGGTGAATCTTCCATTATCAGCGTCTTGGTCGAGATGCCTAAGTATACAAAATTTATCAAGGATGTTGTGTCTTCAAAAAAGAAACTAGCAGGCATGGAAAGGCAAATTGGCGAGGATTGTTCCATGATTAATTATGAAGACTTGCCAATTAAAAGAGGTGACCCTAGGAAGTTCGTACTTACAGTAGTAATGGGAGGTCTAGTCTTCCCTAATTCTTTGTGTGATCTGGGTGCCTCTATTAGCCTTATGCCAATGTCTGTATGCAAACAGCTCGGTTTACAAAGCCTTCTAGAACCTACTACTATGAGTTTACAATTCACTGATAGATCTTCTAAGAAAGCTTCAGGGATCCTAAAAGACGTTTTGGTTCAGATTGATAGATTTACCTTTCCGGTCGATTGGTATGTTTTAGATATGGAGAAAGATGAAAACGTCCCCCGATTCTTGGAAGACCTTTCTTATCTACGGCTAGGGCCCTCATCGATTGAGATGGTGGGCAAGTGACTATCCGAGTTGGTGATCAAGAGGTGTGTTACAATGTCTTAAAGTCCATTCAAGTACCCTCTGGACCCCCAACCGGCTTTTCCATTGATTATATGACGGATGATTTTACCGATTATATGGATAAGCAAGTCATGGTTTGTAGAAGCGAGAATATGAGCGATTGGTTGACAACTTTGAATACTCATGGTGTGGTTAATCTAGACCAATTAGCGGTGATTTTGAGGAAGAATTGTTGGAAGGAGAAGCTTTGGCGGTGGGACCACGAGTAAACTCGGCGATGTTGAGTTGAAAAGTGGAGATCTCAAGTCTAGTTTAGAAGACCCCCCTGCATTTAGTACTTAAGCCGTTGCCTAAACATCTCAAGTATGTGTTTTTAAGAGAAGGTGACAAGCTTCCACTAATTATATCTCGCCAAGCTTTCTCGTTTAGAGGAAATGAAACTTATCAACGTCTTGAAAAAGAATGAAAAAGCCTTTGGTTGGCAAGTAGGAGATATCGAGAGGGATATCTCCGGACATCTGTATGCACAAGATCAAGACGAATGAGGGTGCAAAATGTGTTAGACAACCTCGAGAGAAGGCTCAACCCTCATATGCAAGAGGTGGTTAAGAAAGAAATCATTAAACTTCGGACATGGGAATCATTTATGCCATCGCGGATAGTGAATGGGTTTCCCCAACTCAAGTAGTTCCCAAGAAAGGTGGAATTACGATTGAGAAGAATGAGAAGGGAGAGGAGATAGCATTGAGACTTGTCACTTTGGTTACGAGTACGCATCGATTATCGAAAGCTCAATGAGGTGACCATGAAAGATCACTTTCCCCTTCCGTTCATTGATCGGATGCTTGAGCGTACGGCGGGGCACGCATTCTACTTGCTTCCTAGATGGATATTCGGGATACTTCCGGATACCCATTGATCCAGTGACCAAGAAAAGACCACTTTCACACGCTGCCGCTATGGTACATTCGCTTACGGACGAATGCCATTCGGTCTCTGCAATGCCCCGACTACATTTCAACGATGTATGCTTGGCTATCTTTGACGGGCTTGTAGAGAAGTGTATGGAGATCTTTATGGACGATTTTTCGGTTTTTGGTCGATCCTTCGATGATTGCCTCGACAATCTTGATCAAGTGTTATCCAGATGTGTGGAAAAGAACTTAGTACTGAACTGGGAAAAATGCCATTTCATGGTAGATGAGGGAATAGTTCTTGGCCACAAGATCTCCGCCAAAGGTATAGAAGTTGACAGGGCAAAAGTAGAAGCTATCGAGAAGATGAGCTACCCTATGAATGTGCGGGAAGTTAGAGGCTTTCTTGGACATGTCGGTTTTTACAGAAGGTTCATTCAAAACTTCTCCAAGATAGCCAAGCCCCTGTCCACTTTACTAAAGGAAGACGTTGAGTTTAATTTTGATGAGAACTGCAAGCAAGCGTTTGAGGAGCTCAAGGACCGTTTAATATCTGCTCCAATTCTTATATCGCCTGACTGGAACCTACCATTTGAGCTTATGTGCGACGCATCAAACTATCTTTGTTGGTCTTTGTTCTAGGGCAAAAGATCAAGGGAAAGTTCCACCTATCTATTACGCCGGTCACACATTGAACCCTCTCAAGTTAACTACACTACTGCGAAAAGGAGCTTTTGGCCGTAGTCTTTGCTTGTGGACAAGTTTCGTAGTTACTTGTTAGGAGCTCAAGTGATCGTGTGGACCGATCACGCCGCTTTGCGTTATCGATGACTAAGAAAGAGGCTAAACCGTGCCTACTGCGTTGGATACTGACCCTACAAGAGTTTGACGTTCAAATTAAGGACAAAAAGGGCAGTGAAAATGTAGTGGCGGATCACGTTTCTAGAATGTAAAATGAGGAAAAGGATGAACCAGATGATATAGATCTTTACTTTCCTCTAGAAAACATTATGTTGATAGATGGTTGTCCTCCCGATGTTCCGTGGTATTCTTCCATTGTGAACTACCTTCATGCCCGTTATCTCGATCCCGCAATGTCTTATCAGGAGAAGAAAAAGTTCTTCTCTGATTTGAAATATTTCGTTTGGGATGAACCTTATCTTTTCAAGATCTGTAAAGATGGGTTTCTTAGGAGATGTGTTCCAGAATCCGAGCAACGCGATATTATTGAGCAATGCCACAGTGGACCCACAGGAGGTCACTTTGGTCCGTGGAAAACCGTTGCTAAGATCTTTCAATCCGGTTTCTATTGGCCTACGATCTTTAAAGATACAGAAGCTTTCTGTAAAGCTTGTGATAGGTGCCAAAGGACCGGAACTCTGACAAGGCGTTTTGACATGCCTTTAAAACCCATCCTCGAATGCGAAGTCTTTGATGTATGGGGTATCGATTTTATGGGACCATTCCCATCATCTTGCGGTAATAAATACATCTTAGCCTGCGTAGACTACGTGTCTAAATGGGTGGAGGCCCAAGCTACTCCTCACAATGATCATAAGACGGTGATGAAATTTCTAAAGAAGAATATCTTCGTGAGGTTTGGATGTCCACGTGCCTTGATCAGTGATGAAGGGACACATTTCTGCAACCGACCCCTAGAGAAAGTACTTGAAAAGTATGGTGTTCGTCATAAAACTGGTACACCATATCATCCGATGACTAGTGGTCGAGGTTGAAAGGAGCAACCGAGCATCAAGAAAATCCTGGAGAAAACGGTAAACGATCATAGAAAGGACGGAGTTTGAAATTGGATGATGTACTGCGGGCTTACGAAGCTGCCTATAAAACCCCTATGGGTACATCTCCATATCAAATGGTCTACGGGAAACCATGTCATCTGCCTGTCGAGTTAGAGCATAGAGCTTATTGGGCTACAAAGTTTCTGAACTTTGATTCCCAATCTTGTGGACAACATCGACTACAGCAGTTACATGAGCTAGACGAATTCAGACTCCAGGCCTATGAAAGTGCCAGGATTAGTAAAGATAAGATGAAGCTACTCCACGATGCTAAGATTAAGAAGAGAGAATTTCTAGTCGGCGAACAAGTTCTTCTATACAATTCTAGGTTACATCTGTTTCCTGGAAAGTTAAGGACACGTTGGTCCGGCCCTTTCGAGATTCTCCGAATCATTCCTGGAGGCGTTCTAGAACTTCGTGGTTATAGTGGAGACCCGTTTCGAGTGAATGGCCAAAGGTGCAAGCACTATATCGGTGAACTAAAGAGAGACCTTCGAATGTCCGTTGCCTCGACATCCTAGGGTGTGGTGCTACGGAAGACGAAGAATTCGACGAGTCTTCACTCAACTTTGTTTTCGAGAGGATGGATGTAGTGGTCCTTCTGAAGAAGTTCTAGCTGGTAGTTGGGATATGGAAGAATTGGAGAGGGAGCGTCAGTTGAAGCGTCATCAGAGGACTCAGAGAGTGAAGAGGTCACCCATGGGGAAGTTCAAGCGTATGTGGAAAACTATTAAAGATTTCACCCCGTGTGTGAGATGCGTTTACGCGGCCACACTACGATCGAGCTTACACGAGGTAGTGGGTGGCGAGAAAAGTCAAATGGCTTTGACCCGGCTGAGTTTTCAACGGTGTCGAGCTAACGACATTAACCAAAAGCGCCACTTGGAGGCATCCTAGATATCCCTTATTATATTAGTTAAGTTACGTTCACGCTGTTAGTGTTTTATTTATTTAAGTTTTAGTTTAATTAAGTTTTAGTGACTAAGTTTTTCTATTTATATCGTCGGTTAGTGTGCTTTTTAGATATGGATTACGGAGTTCTTCACGAGGAGTTCCCCATCATTAGTCGGATCCCACCGATTACGATAGGCGGCGATGGACCGGGAGGCACTATAGTCTTGCACGTAGATTTTGAGCTTAGTACCCGTACGAAGACCATCACCTATGTTCTCATTGTACCTGTTTGTTCGGGTGGTAGTGACTTCACTGCGAGGAGCTACGGGAAGCTATAGGACGTCCATATACGATCCTAAATGACCTATCTTGACGGATCTAGCGCGGTACTACAGGATTCACATTTTAGAGGTTTAGAGGTAGCTGGAGATGACTTGGGCATACAAGACGACTATGATTTCCCTCCTGCTATTGATATGCTTCGTCGTCTCATCCGTTTGGTGGATTGGGACGAGATTTATGCAGACTAGCGTTAGTTAGGTTTGTTTCGTCGAGCAAACGACGTAAAACAAAAGCGCTTTGTGGGAGGCAACCCACTGTTTTCTATTTGTTTTTATTTATTTTCTAGTCACTTTATGTACTTTGTTTGATTTCAAGTTGTATTTTTGAAGTTTTAATTCGAGTTTAATAAGAGATGTACTTTTGAATTTGGGTTGTATGAAATTTTCGATTTTTGCACTTTTGCCCACGGGACGCCCGTCCGAAACACAGGACGCCCGTCGGCTATGACAAATCCTTAGACGGACGTCCACTACGCCTGGACGCCCGTCTGATATTTTCCCTCCAATCCTGTATGTTATTTAAATTCTTGGACGAGCGTCTACTGAACTGGACGCCCGTCCAGTTCATCTGATTTCTCAGTGGACGCCCGTCCACTGGGTTGGACGAGCGTCCAACATCGCCTATATATACCCCCTGCTTCGATGAACCTTCATTTCTCAGATTTTCAAAAAACCAAAACCGACTTTTCCCCTCCTTTGGCCCTAAAATCTTCATTCCTAAACCATTTTGAGCGATTCAAAGTGCTATAGACCGCTATTGATACCCTCTCTTCGATTTTCATAACCAAAACTCCCAACACGCTATATTTTTGGAGAATCAGCACCCTTTGTAGTCCGACTTTTAAGAGGAAAAATCCGATTTTTGGAGGCCATTTGGTGTTGTTTGGACTAATCTTCACATCAATCAGCATCTACTCATCCTACTCGGTAAGTTAGTAACAACTTTTCTAGATTTTATTCACGTTTTTGCGAGTTCGATCTTTGGGTCGGCTCGTTACCTTGAATGTCATCTTAATTCGTTTTTTTTTTTCTGGTTTTGTGTTTCTTTACTGCTCTCTGGTATGGTGATGTGGTGTTATGATGGATGGTGAATGGGTTGGTTGGTGATGATTGTGGTTGTGGTTTGGTTGTTTTGAAATCCCGCTTTGGATGTTAAACGGGTATCTCTTGTTGTGAATTGGGATTGCTTTCGTGTAGTGTAGGTTTCGAATATGGTTCATAAGAAGGGAGTGGTTAAGAGGCATGGTAAGGAAGTGGCTAGGGAGGCCGGAAAGAAACGCAAGGAGTTTGATCCTACTTTGGTTGATCCTAACCGGGGTGTGAGTATACGAGAACAACCTCCTAGAGCCACCCAAACTAGGGCTACTTTGAGAGATGAGCCGACCTCTGACTCTGAGACTGATGACGATGTGCCTTTGGTACGGATGCCTAGAGTTCAGAGAGGTGGAGGTTCGTCTAGGGCTGAGAAGCGTCGATGCTACCCGGGAAGAGGAACCGGTTGTACCTAGGGCTGCCCCTCCTAGAAAGAAATCTAAAACCGTTGCCCCGATGCCATTGCCCCGTAGATTCATAAACCCTAGGGCTCATGACGTCTATTCCAAGCATTATTTCTCGAGGACGATGTTGATTGAGCGGGCCATTTTGGAGGCCAAAGTCGATCCGGGGTTCGTTAAGTTGCTCAAGGACCGGAAATGGGAAGCTTTGATGACAATCCCAACTACCCCGGTGAATAGCTCCCTAGTACGGGAATTTTATGCAAACTGTTCGGAAACCGACTTGGGGACAAAGGTAGTTGTGGTTCGAGGGGTAGAAGTCCCTTTTACACCGGAGGTGATCAATGCAAAATACAACTTGGCGGCTTTCGAGGGTAGGGATTACAAGGAAGAGATTGTACATCGGCAGAGTTTGGGGCAGGATCCTTTGGAGGAGTTGCGACTGAGAGTGTGTCCGGATGTGGCATGGACACTAAGGCCGGGAGGCGACCGGAAGGAGTTGGTTACCACGACCTGGACGGAGGACTGGAAGGTCCAGTGTCGGTTTATTCAGAGTCGGTTGTTGCCTAAGAACAACTTGACGCACTTTCACATTGGTGACCTAGGCATGTTATACGCATTGACATTTGGCACGAACGTGGATGTGGGGCGGCGTTATATGATGAGGTGGCTATTAATCGAAAGATCTATACCCGATGCTTGATTATCCCTCACCACGATCCACAGGTCTACGTATCGATGCCGGTGTGCACGAGTATGGAGCCGATCACAAACCGAAGAATCCAAGGCCGATCCTGCGAGAAAAAGGCAAGCCTTCGGGACAGACTGAGACGGAGACACCTTAGGAGCCTGGTTCTTCGGCACCGCCGCGTGCATCCTCCCTTCCTACTTTATCTCCTGCAGTTAGGATGCGGTTGAGCATGGCCAATAGTTTCCGGGAATGGCTGAGTGATATCCGGGATACGCGAACAACATTTTGTCGATTCTTCGGTGTATCCGTGAGGGCCGGCGGCCGAGGGACGAGAGGACGTTCAATCCGAGCTCCGTTGATTATCTTTTTGCCGATGAGATCGAGCAGGTCATTGCGGATGTTCTACACGACACTGAGACATCTTCAGATGAGGAGCGACGACTCGGCAGCTAGGGCTACGGCACCACCTTCTGGACCCTCCTCCGATCCTCCGGCCGATGATTCTGGGACGCCGAGCCAGCCTTGATTTTATTTTTCTGATTCTAGTTTTTCTTTTTCTTTGATTCGATGGATGTATGTTATTGATACTTTTTCTTATATGATTCGTTGTAATTTTGATATTACTACTGTTACTTTTCCCGATGGATCATGTAAGCCATAAGGCACCAGTACTTTCACTTCTACTGTGTTTATACTTTCTGGATGTATTGAATGCTTTCACTTTTGCTTTATCTTCATTTTTGATATCTCTTTTCATTTTGGTATAACTCCCCGTTTTCCCCGAGATGGTTCCATGTTTGTCAAGACGTGCAGGTATATTTTTAGCGGGTTCGTCGAGCTACATTGTCTGGTTACGCTTTCTAAAGTGTCATTATGTAGGCTCCGGCCTGACCGACGATTCGCGTTTCGGTTTCAATCAGCTAAGTCTTTTCCTTTTTCTTTCGATCTGCGCAACATGAGGACTTGTTGAGTTTTTAAGTGTGGGGGAGGGGAATGTTTCAATATGTCTACACATGTGCTTAATTCGTAATGTTTCGATGCAAATGAGCTAAAATTTTCGAAATTTTTTGACACTTTTGTTTCTGTTTTGTCCCGAGTAGGCAATTCGATTCAATGTTCGTTTTTTTTATAGTCATTTAAGCTGTATATCATATGTTTGATGAGTTAGTTGTTTCACCTGAGATCGATATTTTTCACGAGCCATAGTAAATGATGAGCTATTTATAAAGTTATACCCCTTTTGGATTAGTGATTTGTGTTTTCTTATAAGCCATGTGCTTAGTGCTACGTATATATCTCGCGAATTATGATAGTTTGTATTTAGATCTGGAGTATGATATACTGTGAATATCTGGAAGTTTGAATGTGATAAGTAACACGTAACTTATTGTCAAATGAAAAAGTTGAAAAAAAATATGAATTAATTGGGTGTGTCGAAAGCTAGTCGATGATTTGAGTGCGATAGGGTATACCACGTATGTCCTATACCACTATGATGACTAAAAGCTCACGACGATCGAAAGAAGGCGCCTTATGATTGGAGTAAGGTAGGGGATTATCTTGAAATGTCCTATTACTGCTATGACAGGGCAATAGCTCGGTCGATGTGTGTTTAGAAGTGAAAAAGTTAAATCGATTAATGAAGTGTTATGAAATGTATATAAGACTAAGTTATCGTCTACCTTATCCCCAGGTAGAAACGACGGATATGTTGTAGGGATTATCCTCTAGGTATTTCAAAAAGGCCCTAGATATATTCTATCATCTTTTTCGGGATATATCACGTTTGTAGGGTGCATCTTATGAGTGTCATTTATTACTAGTCTACAAGGGGGGTATTAGCTAGTTTTGCTTTGAGTTTCTCGAGTTTGGATATAGTGGAAGTTTTCTATGGCATGCACACACACAATGGTGAACTTCGATTGATTGGATATGTGTTATGTATGTTTAGATGTACGTTCTTTTCTCGAGCCTAATTCTTGTTTTGTTTTGCTCGGGACGAGCAAAAGCTTAAGTGTGGGGGAGTTGTTAAGGGTGAATTTATACGATTTATAACGCTATATTCTATGATATTTTGCCCCGTATTCGTACTAAATTGCATGAGAAGCATGTGTTTAATGAATATATTGAGTAAATGATATTTTAAAAGAGTTAATTGAAAAATAGGTTGATTTATGTGCTTTAATTATGTTTTTACGATTATTTGAGCGATATTACATTTTGTGGTGTTTTTATATGATGTAGATGCACTTTTCAAGGCTCAAATGATGATCAAAAGAGATAAGAGTCGACATAAATGATGATTAAAAGAGATAATGAAGGAATTGACAAGATGAAAAAGAGATAGAGATCAAGAAATCAAAATTCAGTCATATTGGGCTGGCGTCCAGGTCCCGTCCAGTGGACGGCGTTTGCTGAACCTGAACGAGCGTCCCGGGATGGAAAGTTGATTCAGGAAGTTTGGACGCTGAGGTGGACGCTGGCTGGACGAACGTTTGATCGTGACTCGGCCCGATTTGAAGTTCATATGAAGAGTGGACGGGCGTTCAAGGATCCGGACGGGCGTCCGGTAGCCGACTTGCTTTGAAACCGACTTTAAAATCTATATATAGTCGGTGTTTTCTCCACACAAAGACACAATACACTCATTATTCAAAACCCTAAACCTAGGGGCGGCTTTAGGTGCGTTTTTCTCCTTTTTATTCCGGTTTTTATGCACTTTAGATCTAGATTAAACTAGTTACTTTTTATGCACTTGTTAATACCAATTTGAGTTGCGAGGATGTCCGAGAGGCTAAAAGCTTCATCAAACGAGTATTGTGAAGCCATCCAACGATTGTTGATTTCGTTTTCTTCGGTTATACTTGTGAGTTTTTATTTAAAGGTTGTTTCTTATTCATGTTTATCACGTTTAATTGCTTTTATATCGGAAGATCTGCATGTGTGATTGTTTATTGTTGATGGAAATCTTAATAAACCCTAGATCATCGTGAATAAGAGTAGTGATTTGAATCTATCATAACGGAAGTTAATAGGTTTAATTGCTAGATTATAAACATAAAGTTTACACCTTTGGTTAGGAAACGCGTTAATCTTGCATTGGAAGATAATAGATTAATAGATGAACTTTCTAAGGAATTAGGGTTCATGTTTAGATAAGGTGAATCACAACCTAGATAAAAACCACAATATAATCGAGATAGGAAATCAATGCTTGTTGGATAGGTGGATCAATCCTCGTTTGTTCATTACTCACTTGATTTAAATCCTTAAAACTTGAATTCGTTTAGTTAGTTTACTTTTATTTGCATCTTAGTTTAGTTTAGTATTGAATTGGTTCGCAGCCCGTATCCTTCCTAGCTTTGGATTACATCCTCTGTCTAGTTTTATCTTCTGTTTTGTTCGGTTTTTATTCACTGCTTAGATTATTTTCGTGACATAGTTTAGGTTAGACAAAAAGCTAGAATCACAATCGTTTAGTTCCCCGTAAGATCGACCCGGTATCAACCTCTTTACTACGATCCTTATACTTGAGGGAAACCGGATTTATAAATATTTATTACTTGTTTGCTGTGCTAGATAAATCCGTGACAATCAGTGTACAGAGTGAAGGGAGCAATCTTACCTTTCTTCATTATGTGTAGACAGTGAAACTAGGGTTTCGTGAAGGACTGTCATTGGGCTAGGATTTTGTAACAGTCATCTCAAGATTCTAGTGATACCTCCTACACCACAGGAGAAGGGGAGACGTACGGGATTACACCACCCGGAACTTCCATAAACAAACTCTGTGTTGATTTACTTTACGCATTTATACTTGAGCTATGATTTCTTTAATTATTGCATTATCATGTTATCACTTACTCAGCAAACATTAGACACTGAGTCAACACAAAACGATACATAGGAGGTTTAGATCTTTATTGACACATCTATTGCACGAAAGGCTTGATCTTTTCCGCCGCAGTTAGTTCAGTTTTAGCATCAGCAAAACTGAATTAGCTAACTCCTACTCAGGATTTAAGGGTTGGAACAAAACTGACCTGAGTCATATTGTACATCAGTTTGTTAGTTCAGTTTGAGTTTGGTAAAAACTCAGTTCCAAAGGTACTTTCAGTTTTGGGAAAGCTTTTGGTGACAAGTTTATTCACCCCCCCTAAACTTGTGTTAGCCTTTCCAAGGGACCCACAATTGGTATCGGAGCAGTTCTTCCGTTTGGAAGTGATCCAAAGATATCTTACACACCAGTTGTTGAAAACCCTTCACTGTATCAGTTGTGAAAGCACTCAATTAGATTTTAATGGATACATCTAGAATTAAAAGTTGGCTTACCCACCCCCTGACTTACTGTTTGCAAAATATATCTGATTTTCAGGATCAAGTTTTTGAAAGGTTCAACGCTACAAATTCACATACAAGCCCAGAACCACAACTTAGTGATGATGTGGATAGCAATCTCAATGTATATGATGACAAATCCAGAGAAGTTCCATCACTAAGTAATTTCTCAGAAAAAGAGGAAAGAAAGTTGTTGCGAGTAACTGATGATATAAAAGAAGCATTAGAACAACAAGAAGATGTACATTCAAACCGTGAAGCTGTAACAAACAATCAATGAAAGGTACATTCTTCAACTCAGTTATCATCTGCTGAACTCAGTCAAAGAAACTCTGAGCTTGTCAAGTTAGTGGAAAAACTCACATTGGAGTTGAAACTAAAAGATATAGAACTTGACAAAGCAAAAGAGAGGAATGAGTTTCTTGAAACTGAAATGTCAAATCTAGCCGAAAGATTAATATCTAGTAACTTTGACAAAAGCAATGATAATTCCTCACCCTTACCCAGTCTTGAGATTTCAAAAAGTATAAACTCTAAACACCAAGATACTGGAAGACCTAGTGGATTACACAAAGGAAATAAAGATGATAAATCTAAAAGAATCCATGTGAAATCAACTAAGGTTGAGCGTAATGGCTATCTAGAAAAGAGATGAGAAAGGTTAATTCTCTCATCAAAGAAACTGAAGATTGTACTTCAGAAACTAATCCAGCCGGACCCAAGAAGATATGGGTACCGAAGAAAACTTAAAACTGTTTTGCAGGATAAGTCAGTTCTTATGTTGCTGAAACTGGAGAAAACTGACTTCCATATAAAAGCTGATGAAGGGCAAATTGGTCAAAAGCAAAAAAACTTTCCAGCTACCATCTGACGCATGAGCTGACAAAACAAATCACCTGAAGTCACATGTCAATCAAGGAGAAGAAGTAGATGTACATCCCTACAAATCTCATTGATTGCAACACGACTCTTATTTGAAAACGCTTGAAAGACTCAGAAACTCAATCTTGACAAAATCTTGCTCAATCAATTTCAAAACATTCAAAATTCCCCAAGAACTCTTAATCCATGGAGCAATATAACATTGACGAAGGAATCACCATAAGTCTGGACAATTTCGGTAAAAAATGTTCAAACTCCAACCTATCGACTCAAATTACAGACAAAATCAAAAAGATTCTAGGACTTGAAAATCTGATTGATACGAAGGTCAATACTCTGTACCCAGATGACATCAAAGATTTCTACAGAAACGCTGTAATCGCTGAAGATGGAAAGAGTTTCAGGACATCAGTTCAAGATAAGAGCATTACTGTTGATGAACATCTGCTTTCCCTAATCTTTGGTTTGGACATATTTGGAGGATCTTCATCTCTCACTTTTGGAAATGAAGAAAATGGCAAACTTTGGAATGTCACAGCACTCAACAAAAATGAGAAGAATTGCATTGGATCCATTTATCAACTGAAACAAGAGTTCGCATTCTTGACAATTCTTCTGACCAAAAACGTTATTGGTCACACTTGGAATCTCTACACACTTTCAACAGAAAAGATGAAACTGATCTATGCTATTTGGTTTGAAACAAAACTGGATTGGAACAAGGTTGTTCTCAAGCAATTGATCAAACAAATCTCAGACGAAAAAGCAAAAGCCCATGGAAGGAAGACTGCTGGAGAAAAATTCTTATTGAAAAAGGGATTTACATATTGTTCAGGGTCAATTTGTAGTGTTTTTAATGATATATTTTACATCAATTTCCCCCGTATATGGATGTTTTTCATAGAAATCGAGCTTATAATCGATTAATTGAGTAAATAGTGTTTTTAATAGGTTAATTGCAAAATGTAACGATTTATGTGCTTAAATTGGGATTTTATGTTATTTTGGGATTGTGTTACGCTTTGGTATATTTTCCTATGTTATAGATACATATTTTGGCATGCAAGAGGATTAAATGATGAGGTTTTGCATGGAAGAGAAGTGAAATGGAAGGAAGATGGAGATAAAGCTTGGAATGAAGCTTTCAAGCAGCCGAACTTCCGATGCAGTTCTTGATATGATATACACTGATTTGACTCTCGACCTCAAGAGAATATTTGTAGGGCTTGAAGAGAGGATTCTACAGGATTTTGAATCACTTCATTCCGACTTACGAGGCCCGAGATATGAGCGTTACAAGTTTGGATGCTGTTGCTGAAACTACTGGAAAATCCCGAAAACGACTCGGAATACGACGGGCTAGTCAAAAAGGCGTTTTCTGAAGAAGAGTCCTTAATGAAAGTTGTAGAGTTTTTCGAGAGCTTAATTATGACATTCGGATCATAATTTTTGGAGGTCTACAAAATCAGGATATGAATTTTAGAAGTTTTATTCCAACAAATATCTAATCCAAGGATTCGGTACGAGCCTTCGACTTTACATCGACGAACGTTCAGCCTTCGGTCCAAGTACTATGGACGGGCGTCCATGGAGTTAAACGAGCGTTCGGCCACCGACCGGAGCAAACCGACTTAAGCTTTCTTTTAATTACCGCATGCAAAATCCCGATTGGTCAAAAATAATTCAAATTTCGACATATTCCAATTAATTCCGGCCGCCTTTCATCTCTATATAAGCATGCGACGGGGAACCCTAATCCATATACATTCATACGCGGCGGTGAGAAGAACACCTTATTTTCTCGAGCGGGGCTTTGCTCGGTCGATCGAGCCTTGTGCTCGACCGACCGAGGGTTAGATTAGGTAGATTAGTTATTTATTTTCGTTTCTTCTTTCCCATGATGATGTTTTGAAGTCAAATTTGTCAAACTTGGAGCAGACCATGGTTAATTTTTCCGGCGGCGTTTTTATTTGTTTCTTTGGATGATCTTGTAAGTGTTTAATTCAAAGTTCGTATCTTTTCTATGATTATTTGTTATTGCAAATTTATATCGAAAGATGTTTGCGATTGATGTTTACCATAGGACGAGAGTCGGTGTAAACCTTAGATCACCATAGGAAAGAATAGACGTTTTGATCTATATCAAACGAAAGTTGATAGGTTGAATGTCTAGGTTGTTAGATCTAGAAAATCTTGCACCTTGGTTTATTTTATGATGCGTTAATCTCCGTAAATCGAAAGATAGAGATTGATAGGCGAATTCATCTACGAAAGTAGGAATTCATACGTTTGATAGGTGAAACCACAACTTGAATTAAATCATTATAAGATAATCTAGGGAGAAAATTAAGGGTTGCGGGATGGTGGATCATGATTTGTTTCATGTTGATTTACTTCAATCATTATCATGTTCGTTAGTTAGTTTACTGTTTTTCGTAGTTATAGTTTTATTTATTTTGGTTCGCAATTATCCTTCCTGGCTTTGGATTAACAATCCTCTGTCAGCTTCACTTTTCCGTTTTAGTTTAGGTTTAAGTTAATAAAGAAGAATTAATAAGTTAGATTCGACAGCCCAATTCCCTGAGGATCGATACCCGTACTTATCCAACTTTACTAGCAACTACCCGGTATTCGGCCGGTTAGGAGGTAGTTTTGCATGGTAGTATAGGTTTATAAATTTTCTTTTGTTTTAATGATGCAAAATCTCCCCAACACATATCTAGTTCAAAGTATACTAGACTATTTCTCCATCTCAAAATCCACAGAAACAGAAGTAAAACAGAAATTAGTGCCCACTGGAGCGAAGAAAAGGAAAATCGTTGAAGAAGAATAGAGAGAAACTTCAGACTCTAGCTTAAGTGAAACTGTAAATTTGGATGAAAGAACTTTAAGAAGACAAAGGAGGATGTGGAACAAATATCTGGCAAGGAAAACTGAAACAGAAGGCACTATTCTGATTGAAGATGAAACTGAAGAAAGTGAACTTCCAACTGAGATGCATGAAAAGTATACTGAAAAAAAGAGAGAAGTCCTAGAAGATGCTGAATTTTGCACGGCTAAGTATGAGAAAGAACTATTAAGTCATTATCATGAAGCCAGTTCTTTATCTCAAGCTCAAGATGCGTCTAAGATGCGTCTACAAGCAAATCGATATTGAAGGACATTCCCCTTGATGCAACTGAAAGATCTCAGCGGCAGGAAACTGAAACTGAGGAGAAATTGGAAGGATTAAAAATGATCATCGAAAGCCTGATAGAGACTCTACAACAGAAGCTCTACAACTTACAAAAATTTATTTCAATAGCACATTACTCAGGTCTGAACAAATACTCCAACATCATCACCTTGAACAAGTTATTTGGAGAAAGCTTTTTCTTATCTTCAAACAAGGGGGAAGATAAAACTGAAGGTGATGCTGATGAAACTGAAAGAGTTGACAAAGCTGAAGAAATCTATGTCAAACTGTTGGTTGAAGAACAAGACAGACAAGTAGATGCTGATCTAATGGCTATTCAACAAAATGGAGAAGCAGTTGATAATCTGATCGAGGAGCAAATTGTAGAAGAAAACCTTTGCAGAAACAAGAACTGAGGAAGATGAAGAAGCCTCAGTTAAAGCTGTGTTGAACATCAGGAAGAAGCTTGAAATCTGTGCCAGATTGAAAGAAAATTTGAAGGCTGATGAAGGCAAAAAGACAAAAACTGAGGGGGAAAATATCCTGAAGCCAAAAGAAAAGGAACTTGGTCTTATATCAAAAGAAGAAGAGAATACAATGGATGAGGAAATTAAAGAGATCCCGATGAAACTCAAAAACCAAGATAACGAAGAAGCGAATCGGCTGATTAATGAATACCTGGATATCAAGCCCAGAGATGGTGAATCGAGAGAAGAAGGAAAAGAAAGAAGGCTTCTAGAAACAAAAAAGAAGTATCTTTCTTGGTGAAAAGATGTTATCTTTGGAAAAAGAAAAATTGTAATAAATCCAGTAACTCAGTTTGTTTTGGCACAACCTTGTAATAAACTCAGCTGTTTTTAGCTTGTTATTTTAATTTGTTAGGATTTCTTGCATTATTCTCTTATTATTGCTTTTAGGGAGGGTTATGATACATCATCAAAAAGGTGGAAATTGTTGGAAATAATATTTGTGTTTTGATGATGATTTATCACGTACTTAGTGAGATCACTTACAACCCTTGATGATGAAGTCATAGCTAACTGTTATAGTGCATAATGAAAGAATAAGCAAGAAATAGTCTAGAGAAAAATGTATAAGTTCTATCTAGAGTCTGAACTTTGTATAGGTTGTTTCAGACAAGCATTGTAATAGATAGGAACTAGGCGAACAGTTGAGTCACAGCAAGCAAACTGAGTATACACATGGAAAACTGAGGGATCAGACTCAGCTATGAGAAGACTGAAGAATTGAGGGACACAGACTCCGTTATTGAAGACTGAAGAACTGAGGTGGCAAACTCGGTTAGAAGTCGATTAAGTCCCGACTATAAGACATGATTCGAGCAAGTCCGTGGTGACCTGAAACTGAACTATAGATCATGTAAAGCTGAATAATCTTAAGGACAAATATTATCAGTTACCTGGAAAAGAAGAAACTGAATGGTGTACACTAACTTAGTCAATTATAGTCAGATGTCAAGTATACAAGGTACTCAGTTTTGAAGAAGAGTAGAAAACTGAGTTAAGGCCTTGTTGAATTTGAAATGACAAAACGACAAAAGGTCGTACACATGAACGTTGGCTAAACGACAGATATAACGTCTATAAGATCTATTTGACTGTCACATCATCCCTATAAATACTAAGAAGGAAGTGAGTGAAAAGCAAGGATAAAAAAAAGGCTTTTTAAAGCATATGTCTAAAGATCCAGATCCAGGAAATCAGATTTCATATCTAGAAAAAGGGAAGCCAATGGAATTGCCTTGAATATTTCAAAGAAAGATCCAGTAACCCATTAAGGGGGAAGAAGGCATCTTGGAGCTACAACGCCATATCCAGAAGAATCAGACGGCTCACTAAATTAATCTTTTGATTAATTATAAACCTAACCTTTGTGAAAAAGGGTTGGCTGTGCATAGTTTGAGGAGAGCAACTCCACCTTTCCTTATACGGTTGCAACTTGGTTTCCACAGCTGTTGGTGCAGTCTGCGGACTGTGTTCGTGTTAGTGGTTGCTGGTGAAGGAGTCATTCCACCTCCGAAGGATCAGTGTACAGAGTGAAGGGAGCAATCTTACCTTTCTTCATTATGTGTAGACAGTGAAACTAGGGTGTCGTGAAGGACTGTCATTGGGCAAGGATTTTGTAACAGTCATCTCAAGATTCTAGTGATACCTCATACACCACAAGAGAAGGGGAGACGTACTGGATTACACCACCCGGAACTTCCATAAACAAACTATGTGTTGATTTACTTTACGCATTTATACTTGTGCTATGATTGCTTTAATTATTGCATTATCATGTTA
Source organism: Gentiana straminea (assembly GCA_036785695.1). NCBI lineage: Eukaryota > Viridiplantae > Streptophyta > Magnoliopsida > Gentianales > Gentianaceae > Gentiana > Gentiana straminea. The sequence goes on along the minus strand of JAVUPR010000327.1, from coordinate 4,950,896 downwards.
TCACTTACTCAGCAAACATTAGACACCGAGTCAACACAAAACTGATACATAGGAGGTTTAGATCTTTACTGACACATCTATTGCACGAAAAGCTTGATCTTATCCGCTGCAAGTTAGTTCAGTTCTAGCATCAGCAAAACTGAATTAGCTAACTCCTACACAGGATTTAAGGGTTGGAACAAAACTGAACTGAGTCATATTGTACATCATTTTGTTAGTTCAGTTTGAGTTTGGTAAAAACTCAGTTCCTAGGGTACTTTCAGTTTTGGGAAAGCTTTTGGTGACAATATTATTCACCCCCCTCTAAACTTGTGTTAGTCTTTCCAAGGGACCAACATAATTAAACAAAAACGCATTCTGATTGTTCAAGCGAAGATGACTTTGATACCACGGTAACGAAATCAAACCGGTTTGCGCAGTGAAAATTCAAAATTTGATTTTCTTTGACCTGAGAACCGACTTCAAAGAACAATAAAAAATACATAAAAGATGAAGACAAAGACTATTACCAGATTGATCCAAAGGTTCGATACTATATCTTTGGTTGTTGATTTGAGCACAAAGCCGTCGAAGTGTCCAGCCTCTAGTGGTGATCCACACGAACAACCACCAGAATCCTCATAGGACTGCTACCAATAAAGTTCGAGTGCTAGTCAACTTTTCTTCTCCCCAAATTCTAAGTCTAAGAAGCTTTTAATATGAGCCTTTATTTGCACCACGAACAATCTACCAATATACCACTTTATACACCACACCACACCTAAAACTCATACCTACCTTTACACCACACTTAATTTTCAATATTTTTCCTTCTTTATTTACACCACAATTTTTTTACCTTTACACCACATTTTTTATTATTTCCACACCAACTTTTAAAATACAATTTAGTCCGAACACTTTAAAAATAATAAATTAATTCAATACTTTCACTTCTTCATCCCTCTCTTGTTCTCCTCCACAACCACCACCCATATCCATTATTACCACCATCTTCCATCCCCTGGATATGGCCTAGAGGTGAGGAGCGGGTATAATGAAAGCCGGACCCTAAGATGGAGGTCAGCGGTTTGATTCCCGTAAAAGGGGTTGATTTCCGATTGATAACACCCTTCAGTGATGGGGAACCAGCAAGCCCCTGACTCTAAGCTCTAGAATTAACTCTCGCCCACATTCCTGTGGGATCGGGGGTGGGGGAGCCCTCACGGTTAGGGTTTAACCGTTTTTTATTACCACCATCTTCCCCATCCAACACTCGAAACATTTCATCTCCTCCTTCCACCCCCCACCTGAACCGTCTGAAACTCCGCCTTTTCCCCAATCTGAGACCCTGCCCTTTCCCCTTACATGATCTGAAATACACCCCTCCCCTGATCTGAAATCGCCGCCCCCTCCTCCTAATTTTCGGCTCCAATAATTTCTCCAATACACCTTCAAAATTACGGGTTGTGGGTTGTAACAACTATAGAGATGGATTTTCTGTTTGTGGGTGCTTGAAAAGGACCTGTATCGGTGCCGGAAATCCACCGGTGGTCAGTGGAGTTTATAATATCCAACGTCTAATGAAAGCTAGATCAGTAACTACATTTGCATATGGTGAATTCAGCCGGACCTGAAGAGCTTCCTGAGGAGCATCGGCTTGCCGGACTTGGAGAAACATTCCCAAATGGTGCATGATGTGCCTAAATCATACTTCGGTTCGCGGATCCTAATTCGGGTCTGACCGGCCACCGACATTAGAGGATACGGAGTTTTGGAAAAATGTAGTTTGGATTTGACAGAGAATTAGAAACTCAAAGGCACGTTAATAACGTTGTCTTTTAAGAGATGTTTCGTCCGACACAATTTGTCACTAAGGGATCAAATGAAAATCTCTTTCAGGATACAATAGGGGTGTTTGATTCAAACAGTGACTTGTTTGAATCAAACCCGAGGACACTCAAAGTTTTTCTGATGATGTTGTCAAACTTATGAATTTTCGTCTACATACTTATGCCTTTTATAGGTTGCAAGTACCCATAAACGAATGGAGGTATTCCTTGCACAAAAGGGTAGGGTTGTCACTGTTCACCGGATGAAAGCATGCAACCCTTACACGAAAGGGTAAGTACATATCTGTTCGAAATATGCATGTATCTGAAAATGCATATCCCTTCATGAACTGGTGCATGTATCTGAAAATGCATATCCCTTTTTTTGGGATAACATTAATTCGTACGGCAACTCGTATGCAAACGATAACCAAAATATTTATTTATGAAAAAATATCTAACAGTAATTATGTTTAAAAAAAAACAACTTCAACTAAAAGGCCCAAATCGGGGACTTGGTCTTAAGCCCAAAAAAAGTGAGGGCCGGCCCTGAGAGGATACGGCCACCGGCCATTACAGCCCGCGAGCTCACAAGCCAAATTAGAGCCGCGAGCCTTCGGATCAGTTCCAAGCCCTCAACCTTATGTGACAACAAAAGGGATTAAGAGTCCGACATGCGATCTCATTTAATAAACGGGTCCGCCAGCGACCTCCACAATAATATTTAGAGGAAGAGCTACCTCAAGTTCAACAAAACAATGATATAACGGATGCAAAGGTCAGCGAGGCCATCAGGAGCGCGACCTATCGGCTCCACTACGAGCCCGTTACTGTAGATAAATATCTATTTAGTACTATGTGTCCTTATTTGTAAATAAACCGACTTCAGTCGGTGGCTCTCCCTATAAATAGGGGAGTTATGTAACTTCATTAAAGGATGGACAAAATGATATGAAACTAGTGGCAAAGCCAAATTGTTCATTTTCTCTTCTTAAAAAGCACCAACGCCGGAATCCATTGCCGCCACCGGGCACCACCAGCAAACACTACTTTAATATACTTTTATAGCCAGATATCCTACATATAAACACCGCTAAAAGCAAGATGATAGTTTTGACATCATCAGTTAGCTCCGTTACCGGGAAATCGACATTTTCGTCACTTTTCTGGCCAGATCTAGAATTTACGGCGGCATAAAACCACCTATTTTTTGTTTTCCCGGCCAAATCTTCCAAAAAATCTTTATCAAGATGCTGAATTTGAAGGACTGAAGATTCAATGGCTACAATTTGAGTTTCAGAGAGTTTCTGCATCACAAAAGGAGAGTTTCCGGCGGCCTGAAACCACCCGATTTTGGTTTTCCGGCCAAGACCTCAACATGATCTACTTCTAGATCTTTAAGGTCTTCATCGAATAATGGCAGATAATCCATGGAGCTTTTCTTCGCCATTGTTTTCTGGTATGTGTACCTCCCCAATCTTCATTTCCTGACACCGACTCGAATAAGTGTGATAATCAGACCGAATTTTCACAAATTTACGGTTCGGAGATTTTGATCCCACCTCACCACAATTCCACCACCTTCCACTCGCCCTGAGACGAGGTCACTCTCCTCACAAACTCCGCGACTAGGGGACGTCTCTGGAAAGTGTACCATCCCGCGTCCTGTAGGCCTTGGATCGAATAGTACTGTCGAAATAGGCGAACTGTAAATCCGACCTTGGCAATCCGACATGCCAATACGAAGCCCATGACGCTCCTAATCCCATTCGGAGCGAGTTGAGTGATGCAGATCTGGTAGTGTCGGAGGACCTCTATGAGGGACGGGTCGAAGGGAAACCTTAATCCCTTTTTCAATTGCGCCTCGTATATGGCACAGAAACCAAGGGGAGGGTCACAGGCGTATTGAAATCGACCATGTGACACTTTGATGTTTTTGGATGGATATGGAATGCCATATCTTAAACACACAGCTTTGGCTTTTTCCTGAGTAAGGTTAGATATACAACCGTATGGTCCTTGACCCTTCATCCTTGTCTGGCGTTTGGCGGCGGGTGGAGATGACGATTCTTCTTCTCCTCCTTCTTCTCCGGCAACTCTCTCACCGGAAGCAAGCTGTTGCTCAGAAACTGTTCTCTCCACCGATTCTTCTTCTAGTGCAACAAGTTCGTCCTTATTTTGAGAATCGCTCTCACTACTAGACATGGAAGTGAGAAAGAGCAAAGAAATAAAAGATAAAGGGAGAATTTGAGTAAGATTAGGGCTTACTTGAGTTTTTCGGCTAAAACTGAGATTTGCAGAAATTTGTAATGGCAAGTGAGAGGCTTCGTTTCCTTGGGCTCCTTTTATGCTTCACAATCTCCAAATGATTTGAAAGGGCAGGATTTGGGGGCAGTTATAGGGTTTGAAACGCGATAATCAAGGACAGAATCCCCGCGTGGACCAATAAAAAAGGCTTCGTTTCCTGCACCCATTAATACTGATACAGTATGACGTCATCCTACGACAGCCTATATCGGCTAGAAAGACAGCTGTTTTCCTGCCTAAAGAGGACAACGTATCGAAGAGATAATTCAAATTTTCAGATCCGAGCTCAGCATACGAGATGGGCTTCTCTCCGATCTGGGGGCTTATATGACGATACGGGATTTCACCCCTCCACGTGGAATTATCTAGTTGGTCCAGTTGGCATGTGGAAAAGTCTAAGTTTACTATCTACATCGAGTCGAATACGAGACGAGTCAGTGAAGTCCGCAGCAACCGACAGATTCTGCAAGTGTCCCATATCGAACACCCATGTCGGTGTTATACGAGTCGAGACCGGGGTCCCAGCCCAGATTCCTAAGCCCAACATCCAGAGAGTTACTTGGGCAAGGGGCAAGGCCCAGTAAGGTTATTTATGTCAATAGACCAAACCGCCTTAAGTTTAGGGCAGAAGAAGGACATGTGACTATAAATACACAACTCCAGGAACTACGTAAGGCTTGATTCTTGGACATTACACAGGATACGTAGGCAATCCAAGATACATTCTTGGACTCAGCCATAACACACCCAAAAACACCATCTTTACTACGTTTCTAGCTATTCGATCCCTTCACAGCTCATCCTTAGATTACACGTGGCCCTGTTAATCTGGTGGTGCATTATATCTGGTGATGCTTGATATTGTTGGTAAATCAAGAAACGTTGATCTCTTATGGGAACCACTTCATGAAAGTGGAATGCTTCATCTGGTGACTACCAAAACTTATGTTATTAATTTAATGATTTTAGCTCTAGCTAGAGAGTTGAAGAAATGTGTTCACTTTTCTATCTGATGAATGATTTTAGGTATCCGTATCATTTTGAGATTTTAAATAAAGCCATCAAGGCTCTGTGTAGGTCTAAGCTTGTTGTTGAGGCTGAGCCTTTGGTTTAAGGTTGAAAGATCGCATTTTGCCGAATGGCATAAATTATAGGTGGTTAATTCTTGGATTTTGTGATGTTGGGAATTTGACCGAGGCCTCAAAAGTCTGGAACTTGATGGTGGAGCGATGTGGGGAGCTTTCTTTAAAGCTGGTAAGTATGAGGACGCAATGAAACTTTTTCAACCCATGAGAGTTAACAGAAAGTGAGGATTTGGTTACCTCAACATACTAGCTCGTCACCTGTTGATTATGTAAATAAGGGAAGATAGGCGACAACCATCATTTGATTGAGGAAATGAAGGAAATAGATTAGCTAATGTAGCTGTTGATGTTGTTCTTGATATTGTTTCGATTGCAACCACACATCGAAAAACTTTGGAGAAATTTGGAGTGATATTTTGCTCGATTTGGAGAAATCTAAGTCGACAAGCTCTAAGCCCGACCCCAGTCGGCAAGCTCTAAATCCGACCTCATCGGCAAGCTCTAAGCCCGACCCCAGTCGGCAAGCTCTAAGTCCGACCTTATCGGCCAGCTCTAAGCCCGACCTCAGCTCGGCAAGCTCTAAGCCCGAACCCAGTCGGCTAGCTCTAAGTCCGACCTCAGCAGCTCGACTAGCTCTAAGCCCGACCCCAGTCGGCTAGCTCTAAGTGCGACCTCAGCAGCTCGGCTAGCTCTAAGTCCAACCTCATCGGCTAGCTCTAAGCCCGACCTTCAGCTCGGCAAGCTCTAAGTCCGACCTCATCGGCAAGCTCTAAGGCCGACCTCAGTAGCTCGGCTAGCTCTAAGTCCGACCTCACCGGCTAGCTCTAAGCCCGACCTTCAGCTCGGCAAGATCTAAGTCCGACGTCATCGGCTAGCTCTAAGCCCGACCTTCAGCTCGGCAAGCTCTAAGCCCGACCTCAACTCGGCATGTTGGAATTTTTGAACTAGTACTTTGGTTTAGAATTTGTTCCCAGCAAGCTCGTTACGTCATAGCTCGATCTTACTCGAAACAAGGGGGCCGCATACTTGGATTTTTCGATTCCGTCATCGAGCTCAACAAAGCTTATCATCAACCAAGTTCGTCCTCAATCCTTCTTAAAACAAGGGGGCCGGAGATGGAAATCTTCACACAACCATCAATTATTTTTTGACTCAAATTCGACATTTATTTCAACCAAGCCCGCAACGACCTTGCTTAAAACAAGGGGGCCACACATCGGATTTTTCGATTCAATCATCGACCTCAACCAAGACAAGTAAGATTTTAGCTCAATTATTTTTAGCAAGTTCGATGCTTTACTTTCCTCAACCTCGCCAAAAACAAGGGGGCCATATATATATATATATATATATATATATATATATATATATATATATATATATATATATATATATATATATATATGCACCGAACCCAACTAGCGAGACTCGAAAGATGGAATATTTCGAGCAAAAGTAAAGGCGCGAGCTCAAAAATACTTTGGGAAAATCATTACCAAGAAACAAAGTAAACATTTATTGCAAGCTCCACATCAGCGAGCTCATGTATTACAAGATCTCTCATTACGAGCTCTCTACTACAAGCTCGCCATCAACATGAATTTTCTCTTCAACAAAAGTCCGTCCGCTTAATAGCGCGGCACAAACAGGCTATAAGCAAATCACTTCGAGGCAAGACGCTTGAATAGCGCGGCCCTTAGTGAACAAGTCGCTTCAGACGACAAGGTCGCCATAGACCCAAAATCACTTCGAGGCAAGACGCTTGAATAGCGCGGCCCTTAGTGAACAAGTCGCTTTAGACGACAAGGTCGCCATAGACCCAAAATTACTTCGAGGCAAGACGCTTGAATAGCGCGGCCCTTAGTGAACAAGTCGCTTCAAACGACAAGGTCGCCATAGACCCAAAATCACTTCGAGGCCGCCCGCTTGAATAGCACGGTCCTAAGTAAACAAGTCGCTTCAGACGACAAGGCCGCCATAGACCCAAAATCACTTCGAGGCAAGACGCTTGAAATGCGTGGCCCTTAGTGAACAAGTCGCTTCAGACGACAAGGTCGCCATAGACCCAAAATCACTTCGAAGCCGCCCGCTTGAATAGCACGGTCCTAAGTAAACAAGTCGCATAAGATGACAAGGTCGTCCAAGACCCTATAAGTCCGGCCGCTTAATAGCGCGGCTCCAACAGGTTACCAAGCCATCATATTTGGAACTCGCCCTCGAGCGAGCATTTTATAAGACCGACCTTTAGGTCGGCATCATATTTGGAACTCGCCCTCGAGCGAGCATTTTATAAGACCGACCTTTAGGTCGGCATCATATTTGGAACTCGCCCTCGTGCGAGCATTTTATAAGACCGACCTTTAGGTCGGCATCATATTTGGAACTCGCCCTCGAGCGAGCATTTTATAAGACCGACCTTTAGGTCGGCACCATATTTGGAACTCGCCCTCGAGCGATCATTTTATAAGACCGACCTAAGCTCGACATCATAATTTGGAATTCGCCTATCAACGAACCTTCTTGTAAGACGGCCTCTAGGTCGGCATCATGATGTGCCTAAATCATACTTCGGTTCGCGGATCCTAATTCGGGTCTGACCGGCCACCGACATTAGAGGATAAGGCCACCGGCCATTACAACCCGCGAGATCACAAGCCAAATTAGAGCCGCGAGCCTTCGAATCAGTTCCAAGCCCTCAACCTTATGCGACGACAAAAGGGATTAAGGGGCCGACACGCGATCTCATTTAATAAACGGGTCCGCCAGCGACCTCGACTATAATATTTAGAGGAAGAGCTACCTCAAGTTCAACAAAACAATGATATAACGGATGCAAAGGTCAGCGAGGCCATCAGGAGCGCGACCTATCGGCTCTACTACGAGCCCGTTCCTGTAGATAAATATCTATTTGGTACTATGTGTCCTTATTTGTAAATAAACCGACATTAGTCGGTGGCTCTCCCTATAAATAGGGGAGCTATGTAACTTCATTAAAGGATGAACAAAATGATATGAAACAAGTGGCAAAGCCAAATTGTCCTTTTTCTCTTCTTAAAAAGCACCAACGCCGGAATCCATTGCCGCCACCGGGCACCACCGGCAAACACTACTTTAATATACTTTTATAGCCAGATATCCTACATATAAACACCGCTAAAAGCAAGATGATAGTTTTGACATCATCAGTGCAAGTCAATTACTTTTCACCGTGGGTGGAAGGATTCCTGTTATTTCTCTGCTTCTTTTTTGATTATTTACTATTATTGTTGTGGCTTTCTAATTGATTGATATTTGCATCAGCTTTCGTTGACAATTTTTTTCCTTCTAGGTCGCCGGAGAAAGAAGAGGTGCGTAGGGGAGAAAGAGGGAAGATGAAGGCTGTTGACTTTTGATGAAGATGAATAAAAAGAAGCTGAAGATGAAGATATAATGGGAGAAATTTTTTTTTTTGTTAATTTTAAATGTGTGGGGAGGAAATTAAAATAATAAATTTTGGAGGTAGCAAAAAATGTTTGTCACATGTCCTTTTTTTTTTTATAACAAATGTGGTGTAGATGTAGATTTACTGGTCTTGAAGTAATATGTGTAGTGTAGGAAGTAGATGCCATATTTTTTCATTCTAATGTGGTGCAGTGGTAGATTTATTGTGGTGCGAATAAATGTCTCCTTTAATATTGTGAACTTAGAGTTCTCTTATTCAAGAGATCTCTTTATGTGATCCGTAAACGAATCAGATTTGAAAATGCCCGAATACTTGACTGAAGGCACCAATAAGACGAGCATTGTGACCCTTGGCTAACCCGTAGCAAAAACATTGGTATATATGGACACCCACAATATTCGCTCACAACCTTGATAAGTCCGGTTTGAAATCCACCAACGTGAGAAAACTCACCAAAGCTTAAAAACTTCAAATAAAATATATTTATATCAAAATTTTGTCTACTTAAAAAAAAGTACAACTAAAACCTTTTTATAGGCTACAAGGAAAAAAATAAAACAACTCCTAGCCAATGTGAGACAAAATTAAATAATAAAAATAAAAAATAAAAATATAATAACAAATAATAATAAAAGTCTAATAAAATATTCCATGAAAACAACGTGGGATAAATGATAACATAAATGGACTCCAAGTCAAAACGTCTAATCTTCGATCACATCATCTCTTTGTTCTAAAAAGTTGGTGTAACGACAAACTTGGGTCTTCTTTCCTTTTATAAGTGAAGGAGGTGTCTCGCCACTCCTTCCTAACCGATGTGAGATTTTTGCTTTTTCAATTTAGAACAAAAATAAGAAAACATTTTCTCAATAAATAAAATTTGGATATTCATTAAAATAATCCTTTAATTATATTATGATTTTAATAATATTTTTCGAACATCATTATTCCGACATTGTCTATTTACAATAAATAATAACTTGAATATTAACTTAATCTTTATTTGAATATCGCATAATCACAATTCAATGGGAGCATCTTTTCCACATAACACATATTATTCTGACCCAATATGAGTCAGAATGTGGTTGTTTAGTCTGACTTAATTTGAGCCGGATATTCAAAGTGTTTTCTAGATCCAATACTGGTTAGAATACATATTTGATACATTCTGACTCAAATTTGGGCAGAAAAATTTCCAAAATCCTACCTAAATATGGGTTAGAATAAGTGAACACGAAAAAATAAAAAAATAAATTGAAGGGCAAAATTTGAGGAAAAAAAACGTGTGAAAAGATATTCACTATTTAATTCCGTAAGGTCATTCATATATGTGTGACATGATATGTTCCCGAATATATTGCCGGTAAACATGAATTATAATTAGAAGAATTCAACCATTTAATTTATCATTAATAACTCTTTATTAATTAATCAATATTTGATGATCGTGATTGACATTGTGCAATGTGTCACGACGCAGTTATTGGAAGAGTCGTGTTCTAGTGACTACAACCTTTCCTATTTAATGGTTACTGTTTAACTATCGCATACACAATATCCATTTCTTGATTGTCAAGACATCAAAATTATTCTTTTTTTTTTTTTTTTGAAATTCAAAATTATATCTTATAGTCTAAATAATATATTCGTTCGAAGTAACATTTACTTCCGCTTTGTAATGACTTTTGAGAATACGGCATTCATTTTAAGAAGGCCTTTCAGATATTCATTCTAACCAATAGGAAGCGCAAAATCCGAACGATACGGCATAAATCCTACGTATGATCACGCCGTCGAAGGGAAGCCTTAGTAGTTTAAAAAATGTGACAATCCAGACCGCGATATCATGCGGAACCTGGTCTAAGGAAATTACACAGCCACCACAAATATGTGACGCTTATATAGTAAGTGGGTCATCTAACGTATGTATTCAACAATGCACGTCCACACACAAGTTAAAGTGTCGACACACATTGATAGGTGGATATATCACTAGCTTCACAAGATATAAGACATATGATACGTGCTAGCCTAACCGTGTAAATAAAGTCGCGTTTAAAAATACATACAATTAGAGAATTTAAGAATCAAACCGTTTATTGTCAATCGTGATCTCCTCTTAATCATAATTGTAATGGTGACTTAAACTATGCTACTGAGTCTGGTCTGCTAAGTGTGGCATTCATCAGAGTCTGTGGAAGTTATGGTGGTCAGCAGAGCATGAAGCATCTGCCGAATCTGGTGTTCATTTGACGCAGCAACAGGGTTGATCAGCCTGCTGATGACAAGCCTACTGAAGGAAAGTCTGCTGAGGGTCAGCAGACTTAAGGAACACGTCTGCATGGTTTCCTAAGTCGGTGGAGTTACTTCTGGGGTATTTCAATCATTTACTGGGTTGGCTGTTTAGTCGGTTAATGTTGGATTCCCAAGGCTATAAATACCGTATGTATTAATTGTAACTTGATGTAACTTGATGTTGATAATAAAATATCCTCGTTTGTCCATAGAGTAGGCACATTGCCAGAAACCACGTTAAATCTGTGTTCTTCTTGTTTATGTGTTTGTTTACTTGTTATTCTTATATCTTTACTCATAATCACCATCACTTCTTGATCGATCCATCATAACAAACTGGTATCAGAGCGGCCAGGTTCATCAAAAAACCTATTTATCTGTTGAAGCAAGGTAGATTGGCACCAAGGTCATAATTGACGCTAGGATTTGGGATCTACACAAGATTTTCTAGTGAGAAAGATGTATGCTTTAAATGTTAAGATTGACAAGTTTACAAGAATGAACATCTTTGGTTTATGGCAGATCAAGATGCGTGCTTTGTTGAAGCAAAAGGGATTATGAGGTCCCTTGTCTAAATCAACAGATGGAAGTGCTGCTGAGAGAGCCAGTCTGGAGGAGAAAGCACATTCAACAATCATGTTGTGCTTGTCAGATGATATTATCACAGAGGTTGCTAAGAGGACACTGCTGAGAAGTTGTGGTCCAAACTTGAGAGTCTGTATATGACTAAGTCTCTAACCAACAAGTTGTTGTTGAAACAACGTCTGTTTAGTTTAAGGATGCGTGAGGGAACTCAGCTAAGGGATCATCTGGACCAGTTGAACACAATGTTGCTTGACTTAAGGAATATTGATGTCAAGATTGAAGATGAGGATGCTGCATTGATTCTACTTGTATCATTGCCTGCATCATATGAGAACTTTGTGCAGTCTTTTATTGTTGGGAAGGGCTCGGTATCATTGGAGGATGTAAGGTCATCACTCCATGCTCGAGAGTTATGCCATAAGGCATCTGGATCTGGGACAGATAATCAGTCTGCTAGGTTGGTGGCCAGTGGAGTCAGCAGGGGGCTAGGGAATTCTGGAAAGAAGAAATTCAAGAAGAATTCAAAGGGTCCTAATGCTAAGGATATTTGTAATTACTGCAAGGAGCAGGGACATTGGAAAAATGAATGTCCAAAGAGGAAGAAGCAGCAGGGTACTCAGTAGGGTACAATTGCTTTGGCAGAACAAGACACCAACTCTGAAGAAGATCTGGCCTTAGCAGTTTCAGAGTCAGTAGGGCACAGAGATGTGTGGATTCTGGACACTTGGTCATCTTATCATGTGTGTCCAAACAATGAGTGATTTTCAACTTATCAGCAGTTTGATGAGGTCATATTGCTTTGGCCAACATCAAGGTATGCAAAATAGTTGGGATTGGATCAATCCAACTTAGAACACATGATGGTAAATTCTGCACATTGAATGAGGTTAGGCATGTTCCACAAATGACCAAGAATTTGATATCTCTTAGTCTACTGGACATCAAAGGGTTCAAGTTCAGGGGTGAAGGTGGAGTGGTGAATGTCTATAAGGGTTCAAGTGTGATTTTGAAGGGTATCAGGCAGGGGACATTGTACATACTACAAGTGTCTACTGTATCAGGTTCTGCTGTTGTTGCATCATCAGAGGTTCACCAGTCACAATTGACTAAGTTGTGGCATATGAGATTAGGTCATATGGGTGAAAGGGGGATGCAAATTCGTCTAAGTCGATCTACTGGGGGACATAAGGTCATGTGAACAGCTGTGAATTTTGTGAACACTTGTGTGTTTAGGAAGCTACATATGAGTAAGTTCCCAAAAAATATATGCAATCCACATCAAAAATTTATAGGACACTTGATTATGTCCATTCATTGCGATTGTTGGGGAGTAGAAACACTGGCTCATCGAGAATACGTTTTCGAAGAAGTGGTCTTGATGAAAGTTGTAGAGAATTCAACGAGATTTTCGGTGGATCTTGAATCATATCGTTTGGATTTCGGAATCAAAAGATATGAATTTTATAAGTTTAATATAATTATAATTATAATTATAATTATAATTATAATTACATTCCCTTGCACATGCTAAGTGATGATTAAGGTAACATGGGGCACATGCTTATAACTAACTCGTAATGATTGTAATCATTACACCGGACCGATCCGGCAAAAATTCGGGACCGGTCCGGGAAGGGAGTTTTTCTATAAATAGGGATGCGAGAGACTCACTTTCGAGTGTACCAATATATATACACCATATTCTATATATATTCTCTATCCCCTCTTTTCTTTAGTTTGTAAATAGGCCTTATGCCAAAATAAATAAAGTAGTAGTAGTATCGTAGTAATGCTCGGGAAATTCTCGAAGGTTCGGTGTTCTTGAAATCGTTGAATACACGGGAAAAGACGATTTACGAGTCGACGATTGTAATCGGGTAATTTCTATAATAATTATGTTTGTGTTTGTTATTTTCTTCTTTTTAGTTTTTATAATGTTATTAGGCTAAATCTAATAACTAGCCAAAGTTATGTAATCGTATTATTTCGATCTTTTCGTTAAAAGAATGATGTTAAAATAAAATTGATTAAAATTGAGTTAAAATGAATCTTTTTCTATTTCGCTACGTAACGATAACATATTCGGAATGAAGTAATCAATCATGATGAATACCACATATAACCGACGATGAACCGACCGGAGAAGTCGGGATATGAGTAAAAATAGAAAAACCGGAGGGTAAAATTGGCCGTCGATTAACGGAATCCTATTTCCTACCCGGGGGCGATTTGTCCTGGAAAGATGAATCTTATTGAAATTTGTACTCGAGATCTTAATAATGTTAAAATCACGAGTTTAATTGAAACTACACCGTTTGTGTTAAATCGATCCGCTTGACAACCGGAGCCTCTTGAATAACATCGGCCATCGACAAATGGAATCACCTCTTTTATCCGGGGTAGATTTATACTCGGTACTGTTTTGACTAACTAAGTTTAGCATGGGGGCGATTGTGGACATTGGACCGATGACAATTTGACATATGACAATTTCATACGCTCGTGTGAGGAGGAATTGTTGACATTAGGAGTACACCGTTTCATTTACTCAATTGGACCTAATAAAAAGGAAGATCGAACACATTCTATTAATTGAAAAGATCGAATAAATTGATTACATATACTTTGGCTAGTCTAGTCTATAAACTATATATTGGTATCTATATATTTATATATATATATATATATATATATATATATATATATATATATATATATATATTACTATTTATGTACATCTATATATATTTATATATCTATATATATTATATTAGAATAACTTTTAAATTACGCATTTATTTTATGTTGGTTAGAGTAGTAGTAATTTGTGTTATAAAATTGCGGTTTAGATCGAGTTAATAGCAGCTCTTTGGTGTTTAACCACACTTAAAAGAATTACCACTTTTTCCCTGAGGATTCGACACCTGACTCACCACTTTATCACTACAATTTGACCCGGTACACTGCCGGTTAGGATCCGTCTAACCTAGAAAAGGTCTGTCCCTTTCTTGACGCCGTTTCTAAGGCTTGGTTTTGGTGACGTCAGCTTTCTGGCGCCGTTGCCGGGGAACAAAGTCGCTATTTTTTTTGTGTCTATGGTTACTACTTGTATTAGCTTAAAAATTCTCGAGGATAAACCAACACTCTTCTTATCACATTTATTTTTTTATTTTTTCTTGGTATCTACTTTCTTTTAGTACCAATTTTCTTCTTCTTTAAAACTCGAGCATTTTTCTATTTTCGTTAGTTGATGACCAGAAGCGGTAAAGCCTCACTTACTCCTTATAAGCCTGATATAAATGCTTACGAAAGGCGCTTGCGGATAGAGAGTAAACGTGGTCAAACCAACTTAGGACTCCTTGGAAAATCTCCAACGGAATCATCTTCTAATAAAAATAAAGAAATGGTCAAACTAGTGATGAAACAAACGAACGAGAGGCTAGATCATGCTTTAGGGCATGGCCAAAACCCTGTTAACCCTAATAATAATCGGAATAATAGGAACAATCAAGATCGGAACCGAATAATCGTAACAATCCACCAAATCCAAGACCTATCTCGTGATCAAACTTGTTAGGAGAAACCGGACTAATAATCCCATACTTTTACCTAATGAAGGAGCGAATAATTTCGAAATTAAATCTCATCTTTTTGGTTTAATTGACGCAAGAGCCCAATTTCTAGGAGAAGATGATGAAGATCCACATCATCATCTCTATCTCGTTTGAAGAACGTGGAATACGACCAAAAGTCAAGGTGCTCATAAGGAATTAACGAGGATGACTATGTTTCCTTTTTCTTTAAAAGGAAGAGCCCGAGATTGGTTTATGTCTCTTCCACACCACTCGTTAACTAGTTGGGAGGATATTCAAACCGAATTTACGAAACAATATTTCACTCCAGGACGGAATTTGGAATTAAATGTCGAGGTTGCTAATTTTAGACAAGGATCCGAAGAAACACTTGGGAATGCACAGGAAAGGTTTAAAAAATTGTTAAGAGCTTGTCCCGATCATGGTTATTCTTTAGATATGCAAATTCAACTTTTCTGTCGTAAACTAAGAAAGGATTCACGTGCAGATGTAGATCATGCATGTGGTGGTTCGTTAATGATGAGTGAAGCTCAAATAGTTTACGATGCTATAGAAAAGATTTCCAAAAATAACAGAATGTGGGAAACCGGTTCTAGCACTAGAAAAGTAGCTTTTGCAGGAGAATGTACGTCAAATACGGAAGTTCTAGCACACTTGGAGAATTTGAGTAGAAAGTTTGATGGATTACAACAAGAAAATTCAGAAAATAGTTTGCCAACTGAATACTCAAGTCATGATAATGTGTCATTAGGGATAGAAGAACCAACAGGATATTCAAGGGAGGAGGTGAGTTTTCTTCGGCAACATAGGAATTTGAACAATGCATATTCAAACTCGTTTAATGCTATTAGAAGAGATCACCCAACTTTTAGATGGTCGAAAAACCCTAGTAAGCCGGGACAACCGCCGTATCCGGTTCGGTATAAGAATATGAATAATAATCAAGTTTATCAAGGAAATTCATCTAATCGAATTTACAATCATTACCTAGATCCTATCCTCAACATACCACTCAAAGTATACCAAGAACTCGAGTTCAACTCAACTGCGCGAAGGGGTTGAAAAATGGGAAAAACTCGATGGAATATATGATGGGTGTAGTATCTACTCAAGCTAAGAATATGGAAACAATGATGACTTCTATAGGTTCAGTCAGTAAGGATATGAGTTCAATGAAAACATCTATGAATGGACATGATACCAGAATGAGAACGATAGAAGCTTCATTAAGGAATATGGAAGATCATTTGAGTAGGGAAGAAGAACGTAACAACAGTAGACCTTCTGGAGGATTACCAAGTAATACTGAAAGAAACCCAAGAGAGGTAAATGTTGTAGTTACGAGAAGTAGGAAACTCTACGGTAGTAATGGAGTAGAAAATTTCGGGAATAATGAAGTAGAAAATGACTTAGATAAAAATGAAGAGACTAAAGATGAACTTGACTTTACTGATGAGGAAGAAGAAATCATAGAGAATTTCTTGAAAAGGAATAGAAGTTTGGAACCTGAGAATGAAGGTGAAAAATGGGTAAAAATCCCTAGGATTTTGAAAGATCCCATGGATAAAGATTTAAGGAATCTATTTAAGGAACATGTTAGAATAGAAAATAAAGAAAACAAGGATGAAAAACAGGAAAAACTGAAGGAGTCTGAAGTAGAGATTGATTCAGGGAACAAATTAAAAGAAAAAATTCAAGAACCTGAAACATGGCGATCAAGTAATACTCAAAAGTTTAAGGATAAAGGAAAAGAGAGAATGACTTCGGAACCAAAGGTTATAGATTTAGAGTCTTTACCTTTTCCACCTAAAGATCGAATTAAAAAGATTAAGACTGATCAGAAGTATGCTCGTTTCCTTGATACTTTTCGTCATATTCATGTTAATATCCCTGTTATCGAAGCTCGATAAATATGCTGCCTATGGAAAGTTTTTGAAAGATATTCTATCAAATAAGAAAAAATTAGAGGAATATGAGAATATATGCCTAAATGAAGAATGTTACGCAATTTTGCGGCATAAGTTACCACCTAAACCGAAAGATCCCGGAAGTTTTACCATTCCATGTGAAATTGGAGGATTTCGTTTAAAAAGGTCTTATGTGATCTTGGAGCTAGTATAAATCTCATGTCTTATGAGGATTATAGAAAGCTAGGCATAGGAAAGCTTACTAAGATCGAAATGACTCGCAAATGGCGGATAGATCGATTAAGTACCACTAAAGGAATAATTGAGGACATATTGGTTAAGGTAGACAAGTTCTATTTTCCAGTAGACTTTGTAGTTATGGAAATGGAAGAAGGATTTTCAGCGCCACTTATCTTAGGACGTCCATTTCTAGCTACAGGGAGAACTTTAATCGATGTTCAGAAAGGAGAATTAATTTTGAGAGTCAATGAAGATGAAGTTGCTTTCAATATTTTCAAAGCTATGAACCATCAATATACATCACCAGAATCATGTTCTTTTATAGAAGATATTCATTCTGTCTATGATAATCAGTTACCAACTTTTGAAGACAGATTAGAAGAATGCTTAACTCTGTCTATCTATAAAGAAGATGAGGAAGACATTGAAATGAAAGAGATAATCCTTTCTCTAGATGAAGGAAGTTTTACTTTTAAACCACCATGGCATAAGTATTTGGAGTTAGAACTAGAAGGACCCGGTTCTTAAATCATCAATAGAAGATCCGCCTAAGAATCGGAATTGAAACCGTTACCTTTAAATCGAAATATGCTTTTCTTGAAATTGATAACCTTTTACCGCTTATTATTTCATCAACTTTAACGGAGCAACAAGAAGATCAATTACTTAGAATGTTGAGAAAGCATAAGAAAGCTTTTGGATGGACGATTGCCGATATTCGAGGTATTAGCCCTGAGATTTGTGTTCATAAGATAATTCTAAAAGAAGATGCTAAACCTTGTATTCAACCGCAACGCCGCCTCAACCCAAATTTGCAGTTAATCGTTAAGAAAGAGGTTATTAAGCTATTAGAAATGGGAATAATTTTTCCTATATCGGATAGTGAATGGGTAAGTCCAACTCAAGTTGTACCAAAGAAAGGAGGTTTCACAGTGAAAGAGAATGATAAGAATGAATGGATTCCAACAAGGGAAATTACAGGATATCGAATGTGCATTGATTTTAGAAAACTAAATGATCATACTAAGAAAGATCACCATCCACTTCCATTCATAGTGCAAATGTTGGAGCGTCTAAGTGGTCATAAATATTACTGTTTCTTAGATGGTTATTCAGGATATTTACAGATTTTCATTGCAGCAGGAGATAGGGAAAAGACTACTTTCACATGTCCTTATGGAACTTTTGCTTATAAAAGAATGCCGTTTGGTTTATGTAATGCTCCTGCTACGTTTCAAAGATGTATGATGTCTATATTTTCTGATATGGTTGAGAAATTCTTAGAAATTTTTATGGACGACTTAAGTGTTTACGGAGACTCTTTTAATGGCTGTTTGTTACACTTAGAACGAGTGTTACAACGCTGTGAGGATACCAATTTAGTGCTTAATTGGGAAAAATGTCATTTGATGGTATCGAAGGAATTGTACTAGGTCATAGAATCTCTCGAAGTAGGAATCGAAGTTGATAAAGCTAAAGTCGAGGTAATCGAGAAATTGCCTCCACCAGATTAACCTAAGAACGCTAAGAGGATTTCTTGGACATGCGGGATTTTATAGGAGATTTATTGCGGAGATTTTTCAAAGATAGCAAAACCTCTAAGTCATTTGCTTGAAAAAGAAGTACCTTTTAATTTTGATAGTAAATGTATGGAAGCATTTAAGACCCCGAAAGCGAAGTTGATTACTTTGCACCGGTATTGGTAGCACCGACCGGGATTTACCTTTTGAGATTATGTATGATGCAAGTGATTTAGGTTTGTAGGAGTCGTTTTAGGTCAAAGGTATAATAGAATTCTCAAAGCTATTTACTATGCATCACATACGTTAAATGCAGCTCAACTGAACTATGCAACTACAGAAAAAGAACTGTTGGCTGTGATTTTTGCCTTAGATAAGTTTAGATCATATATTGTTGGCTCTAAGGTAATAGTTTATACAGACCATTCAGCATTGAAATATTTACTGAGTAAGAAAGATGCAAAACCACGTCTTCTTAGATGGATTCTCCTACTTCAAGAATTTGATATTGAGATTAAAGATAAAAAAAGGAAGTGAGAATGTAGTAGCAGATCATCTAAGTATAATGGAAACTGAGGAAGAGATAGGGAATGAAATTAAGGATTCGTTTCCTGATGAACAACTATTTAGAATAGATACTCCTTCAACCATGCAGTTATTAAAGAAAAGAATTCCTTCTAAGGAAAATTCACCTTGGTTTGGAGATATCGTTAATTACTTAACTCGTGATTACATTCCGTCTCATTGGACTTGGCAAGAGAAAAAGAAGTTCTTTTATGACTTAAAATTTTATTACTGGGAGGAACCAGACCTTTTCCGTAAATGTTCGGATGGAATAATCAGAAAATGTGTGCCTGATAATGAAATTTTAAGTGTTTTATAGTTCTGTCATGATCGTGAGGCAGGAGGTCATCATGGAGGTTGGAAAACTGCTTTTAAAGTCTTGCAATGTGGTTTTTATTGGCCTACACTTTATAAAGATGCGTATACATATGTTAAATCTTGTGAATCATGTCAAAAATGGGGAAATATATCGAAAAAACATGAAATGCCTATGCAACCTATTTTAGAATGTGAGTTATTTGATGTTTGGGGTATAGATTTCATGGGACCTTTCCCTATATCATTTGGAAAAAGATTTATTCTTGTAATGGTAGATTATGTCTCGAAATGGGTAGAAGTTTGAAGCTCTTCCCACTAATGATACCAAGGTTGTCATACGATTCCTTAAAAAGAACATATTCACTAGATATGGCATTCCAAGGGCGATCATTAGTGATAGAGGTTCACACTTTTGCAATCGACCATTTACTAAGTTGATTGAAAAATATGGTGTAACGCATAAGTTAGGAACACCTTATCATCCGCAAACCAGTGGTCAGGTAGAGGTGTCGAATAGAGAGATTAAAAGAATAATAGAAAAGACAGTGGATTCAAACCGTAAAAACTGGGCAGTTAGACTAGATGATGCGTTATGGGCATACAGAACAGCTTTTAAAACTCCGATTGGCTGTTCTCCCTACAAATTAGTCTTTGGTAAATCTTGTCATCTCCCAGTAGAGTTAGAACACCAAGCCTTCTGGGCTATTAGATTTCTGAATTTCGATCCTAAGGCTGTCGGTGATCATAGACTACTTCAGTTAACAGAATTAGAAGAATTTCGCCTTGATTCATATGAAAATGCTCGAATCTACAAGGAACGCACGAAATCCTTCCATGATAAGAGAATCTATAGTCATGAATTCCATGTAGGTGATCGAGTGTTATTGTACAATTCACGTTTAAAGTTGTTTCCGGAAAGCTTAAATCAAGATGGACGGGACCATTTAAAGTAACACGAGTTTATAAATGCGAGTCATTGAACTAACGATGGGAATACAACTTTTATAGCCAATGGTCACAGGGTGAAACTATTTCTGGAAGGTGAAGAAGTCTCTCTCATAAATGAAGTGATGTTGCTGATCGACCCTCCAAAAGACTAAAAAAAAAAGCAGTGCTCTGAAAAGCTGAAAGTATCACATTACCAGGTTTTATCTTTACTTTTATATGTCTAAACTAGTTTCGTCTTTTACCGGATAGACGTAAAAGAACTGGATGTCTTTTTTAGATAGATTAGGAATTTTTGTTTTACTTTTAAATTTAGGTTTTGATAGGGATATTGCCTTTACTATAGAAGCCTTAGTTTTTGGAAAGAACAAGCAATTGTTGAGAGAGAAAAAATTGAAAGAAGTTTGTAATGGTACGTCGAGAAGCTCGATAAAGAGAAGGGCTAAGTTTTTAAGGAAATGCAGAATCTGTGGAAAGATTGAACACAATGGGCAATGTGGGAAAAATATAACTCAATCTCAGAGTGAGTGTTTGAATGTAATTAAGAAGGGAACGATTAGGTGGTTAACCGAAAATCCCGATGGACTTCCAAGACTTAATTCAAACGCTACGTTTCTAGGATTTAGTTTGCTTGAACGGTATGTTAGAAATCTGGAGTTTATAGAAATTGAAGAATTAGAAACCCCGTAAGTTCAAGTCTTTTATTGCTTATAGTTTTATAAATTTTTTGCATAACTTTGAAAATTTTATAAAATTGGATCTTTATAAAATTAAGGAGTTTTATAAAGGTTTTATAAAAAGTTTTTTTTTTAGTTTTTAGATATTTTATAAGAATTAATAGAAATTTATTGAATTTTTATAAACTTTTAAATAAGTTTTATAAAGATTTTATAAATTTTGAGAAATTGTTATAAAATTTATAAATTTTATTTTTTAGTTTTATTAAGTTTTTATTGAGTTTTATAAGTTTTATATCAAAAATCCAAAAAAAAAATTCGAAAAAATCATAAAAATTTCACACGGACCGATCCGGCCCTTACACCGGACCGATCCGGGTTCGATTTAACCTAAAAGGACGGGATCTTTCTTTCTTCTTCATTTCTCCTCTTTTCTTTTCAGCAGCCGCATCACCACCATCCCCAAAAATTTTCTTTTTCTCTTCAAAAATACAAATTACACTATACCATTACATATATTCTTCCTCTTTTACTCTCCTCTCTTCAACACAAGTGAAAAATTCGAAAAAGATCGAACACAAGCTCCATTTCATCCCGGTGGCTTCTACGACTTTTCCGGTCACTTTTCACCGTTTTGTTCACTATAAGGTATAATTTGTTTACTCTAGTTATTAATTTCATGATTTTTGTAATCTTTAGATTTATTTTCAACTGTTTTGATTTTTAAGTGTGTTGTGACATTTTATTTGTGTTGTTTTTGTTGTTGTTTTTGTTGTTCTTTTGTTATTCCAAAATTCGTAGAATGGCCTCATCTAGTCGCAAAATCTCTAAGAAACGAAAGCCTAATATTCCAATAGAAGTACCAGTCGTAGGTCTTAAAGATTTAACACCGGAAGAAGAGTCTGTTAGTTTTGCTGCTACAGCTTCACCTCAAGCTAAGAATGCTTATAAGAATATCTATAGTAAATGTGGAGTTGTGTTGGAAAGAGGCTTAGATTTTGATGACTTAGGAGAGGAAGTTAGGCGTATTTTTGCGAGACGCCAATGGTTGGATTTTGCAGCTCAGAGGACAGGAGAGATCAATACTACCTTAGTGGCAGAGTTTTATGCAGTTCTGTCTACTTTGACACCCACTGAGGGTAGTATGATAGAGTCTATTCCCCTAGGTCTAGACATGTGTCTTTTAGTCCGGAACTTATTAATGATGTTTTAGGGGTAGAAGTTTTTCCAGATGAAGAGGATTACAGAGCTGTTTATGGATTAGATGATCCTGCTATGTATGAGCAGATTGCCTCTAGAGCTCAGAGGGAGTTTGATGCTACGGCGAGTGGGTGGACAACGATTTAATTATGGGAAGTGTTTTAGAGATCTGAGGGCAATCAAAAGATTTTTGAGCCATACTCTCTATCCCACTACCAAACACACCGCCTTTGGTAAAGAAGATTTATGCATTACTTGGGCGATGATTCATGATATTAAGGTGGATGTGGGGAAAATTATGTATAGAAGGGTTTTCGAGTTTATTGTTATCGCTTGCAAGGCGGGAAGTCACATGTACTTTCCTGGCTTTATTTCGGATTTATGTCGTAGATCAGGAGTTCCTTTCCTATCTAACGATAAGTTAACTATGGCAGATGAGTCCCTGATAGGCCCTAGTCTGAGGAGGTCTCCAGAGGGTTCGATAGACTCGATAGTTAGACGTAGTGCACCTCCACCAGTTCCACCAATTTCAGCATTTTCATCTTTTTCGAGCAAGCGACGGACTTCTCTCCCAAACACCATTACATACGATATGTTTCAATCTTTAGTGTCGGATGTAGCCCGAGGACGGGCTAATATGGCTTTGTTTGCCGAGCGAGTAGGCGGTGGAGTGATGATTTACGTAGAGGGATGTTGAGACATGAGCGGATGCATCTTAATCCTTCTTTCGATAAAACCGCCTATCCGCCCGTCAATCGACCCATATACTTTACCGATTGGATAGCACCTATCCCACCATCTCGAGCTTTCATCATATGCCAAATCCTTTTGGAAGCCGCCTAGTGGTCGGGATGTCTTTTATACGGGTTCTCGTGTGCTTTGTTACATCTAGGCGGGGAGGATTTTCGGATTTTGCAAGGATGACGTCAAGTATGAGTTCGATAGGTCTCGACGGTTCGGTTCGGACCACGACTACGTTTCCACGGCCAGTTACGTCATCGGTTCCAAGTTTGAATGATCCAGTTTATCCAGCTGAGGATGATGATGTTGACATTGTTTGATTTCGTACAACTTTGTTAGTTTTAAACATTTTCTGTCTGTTTATTTTATTTTCCGCATTTTAACTTTATTAAATACTAAGTTTGCTAAATAATAGTTTTTCGTTTTTATAATCGTTTTATGTCATAATAGTAAATTTAATCACTTTTAATAGTATTTAAATATTTCATCAAAAATCTAAGAAAAAAAAATATTTTCCTATGTCGTTTTTAAAATATAATTCGTGTATCGGTTATCCGTATCAGTTAGATAATCTTTATTAACTTATTTAAATTCTAATAGCCATGAGCCTATTATAGATAAACAAGCAAACTTGAATTTTACAACCTGTACACGGTGAAACCATTTTAAAGCCGGACCGGTCCGGTCAGTTTTCAGGACCGATCCGGGAGTTAACTTTGCTTAGTCATGCTGAAAGTGTTAGTATGCATGCACGTGTACTCTATTTTTTTGACCATTTAAGGGAAGAGAGTGAAAGTAAATAAATTGCAAATTCACTTATTACTTTCATCTTTCACTCTCTTTTTTAATCGACTTAAAATGTCAAACCGGTCATCACCGTCAGTCAATTCATACGATCCGGAGGCATTAGATGTTTTTGTCCCGGAGTCTAGCGCTTCAAACGTTAATTTGTTGGTGAATGCGAGGTTTGCAAATTCTCCAATTTTGGTTGAAAAGGGTATCAACTATGAAAAAATTGATCAGTCAGGGAAGGATTTAATTCAGAATAGAGGTTGGAGAAAGTTTGTAAGGAATCCAAGAGGTAGGATTAATGTTTCTATCGTTAGGGAATTTTATTCCGCTCTCTCTACTGTCAGTCCTGTCGATCCGTCACAACTTGTATCCGTTCGTGGTACACTTATTCACTTTTCACCTCATATTATAAATCATATCTACGAAATACCGATTTTCAATCAAATCCATAATCTTCATTTTGAATATCAATGGGCGTTAGGGAACTCCTTTAACGTTGTCAACTATGTCATGGAAGCTTTTCCGTATTTGTTTCCAGAGTTCGATCAAAATTACGACTCTACCACTTCAGCTCTACCTGCTCATCTGAGAGCATGGAAACACTTCATTAACTCACGAGTCTATCCGACTAGTGACTTTGCGTGGGTTAGTGATAGTGAGATACTTTTGTTGTTTGCGTTGATAAGCGGAGCTCATGTGGACTGGGGGATTTTGATTTTTAGGACGGCGGTAAGCTTTGCAGTGGAACGGTATAATAATGGAAGGCCGATGCCTTTTGCCTGGTTAATTTCAAGATTGTGTATTCATTTGAATGAAGTCCCTGAAATTGCCTCTGACGAGATATATCCGTCTCGTGATTATCGTAGAGGATTGCTAACAGTGGAGAATCCGGGTTGTTCGTCAACTATTTGAGATAGTTGTTGTTGGTTTTTATTTAAGTTTGTTTAAGGTTGGTTTGCTTTAATAAGTTAGTAAGTTGATTAAGGTTAGTAAGTTAGTTAGTAAGTTTGTTTTATTTTGAATTTTTTAGTGTGTAATAGTTTCTATTTGTTTAATATATATGTTTGTTTGTTTTTAATATACGCGTGTTATTGATGTTTATAACGATCATCTATAATTTTAATTTAATTTTCGAACCTACTTTTTCATACTCATTGAACATCGGGACGATGCCACTTCGTAAGTGGGGAGTAGAGTTAGGTTTGAAAATTTCATTAAAATTTTCGAAAAAATTAAAAAATTTATAAAATATAACCTTTTTCATATAAATTAGTACTTTAATTACTTATTTACTTAGTTTTTCTTGAATAATTTAAGTTGGTTAATATATGAATAAAAATGATATAAATTGAGAAGATTAATTTTTGATTTAGTAAAATATATTAGATATATTATGAATATGTTTTATATCTTTTATAAGATTTTTAAGATTTTGAGTATGTATAACTAAATAATTTTTGTCAAATATTTCTTTTATGGAATTATTCAAGTAATTTTTATATTTATAAATAAATTTTTAGATAATTTTCTTTTTAAGAGAAATTATGAATTTGGAATCAAAATTAGGAATGATGATTTTTTTTTGGACACCACAAAAATATAACTATAGCCAAATAGCATACCTAAATAAAAATTCCAATTTTTGACCCCACCTCAGTTTTTTAAGAGTGATCAAGACCTCACTCGGAATTTAGCCATTTTGATTAACTAGAAATTTCCGACCCTTAGCTTGTTTTGGTCTACATTTCTTTGACATCCTTCGAGTTTGTACGTACTTATGAGAGGAGATGATGACAAAAAAGAGTTAAGAGTTGAGAAAAAATGGTATATGCTGAGATTGGAATGGGTAGATAGGTTCTAATATAGATGTTCTCACCTCATGACGCTTACAAAATAGCTGATTTTGGCAATGAGTTCAGATATGTTAGTATCCTATGAAAAAAAAATTATTATATTAAGAATCAAAGCACAATTTTTACACAGAATTAGTCAAATATCAGGTATCTTCCCTATCTTTGATCGACAATATATAAATAATAATAATGCCTGATGATAGTAGTCCAGCTAGGGTATTATCTCGAAATGTCCTATTGCTGGGAATGAAGGCATAAGTCGAATCAAAAGATCTCAAGATTGATTACGGGTTTAAGGAAACCGGACTCGTAATTTTAGATCGAAAGAGTAGTACTCCGATCAATCTTGATGAAGCAATGCTTGTAAAATTTGATTTTTCTACACACACTCACGCTTTAGTTCTTAATATTAAAAAAAAAAAAAAAAAAAAGAGAAAATCTGAAAAATAGTTGGAATAAAAGGATGTTACTAATTGAAATTGTTTTTGATCAAGAATGTGAAGACGTAGGTACGTACGACTTGCCTCTTTCTCTTTTTGATTTCTTTTTCTATCTTTTCGATTAACCAATGTCCTATCCTAATATATTATAAGCCAATGTCCTATCAAATAATTCTAATATTTTATTTATATTTATGAATTATTGCATGCAGGTTTCCATCTGATTAACATTTGATACTCAATTTATTTAATTTATATAAACTTTATATCTTATTAAATTTCTATAAAAGTTATAAATTATATGTTTGTAATATTGACGATATATATTACTTTTGAAATTTTAATCTGATCAATTATATTATCTGTTATTTATATATTACCGCTTATTTTTGCTCGAGGACGATCAAAAGCTAAGTGGGGAGTAGTTGATGTATGACTTTTATATGATTAAATATACGTGATTTTATTACGTTTTATCGACAAATTCTATATAAAATATATGAAATTATGATATAATTAGTATAAAATATTAATCTTTATAGTTTAGTGTAGCTAGTAGTAAAAGTTAGTATTTATAGTAAAAAGTTGTAGTTTTTGTACCGGTTTTAGTGACCGGAGTGTTGTGTCTATTTTACACGGGTATTTTGTGTTTATTTCATTGCGTAATCCTAAGATGAACCGAAATCCCGAGTAGAAACACTTTTTGAAGTCAATTCAAGTCGTTGGAAGGGAGTTATAAAGCATCACTCAATTTAAATGGTCAAGTGGGTAGTTGTTTTTTAAATAACAAAATCCTGAAAACGACACGTATTGGAAATGGCTCATCGAGAATACGTTTTCTGAAGAAGTGGTCTTGATGAAAGTTGTAGAGAATTCAACGAGATTTTCAGTGGATCTTGAATCATATCGTTTGGATTTCGGAATCAAAAGATATGAATTTTATAAGTTTAATATAATTATAATTATAATTATAATTATAATTATATTCCCTTGCACATGCTAAGTGATGATTAAGGTAACATGGGGCACATGCTTATAACTAACGTAATGATTGTAATCATTACACCGGACCGATCCGGCAAAAATTCAGGGACCGGTCCGGGAAGGGAGTTTTTCTATAAATAGGGATGCGAGACTCACTTTCGAGTGTACCAATATATATACACCATATTCTATATATATTCTCTATCCCCTCTTTTCTTTAGTTTGTAAATAGGCCTTATGCCAAAATAAATAAAGTAGTAGTAGTATCGTAGTAATGCTCGGGAAATTCTCGAAGGTTCGGTGTTCTTTGAAATCGTTGAATACACGGGAAAAGACGATTTCGAGTCGGCGATTGTAATCGGGTAATTTCTATAATAATTATGTTTGTGTTTGTTATTTTCTTCTTTTTAGTTTTTATAATGTTATTAGGCTAAATCTAATAACTAGCCAAAGTTATGTAATCGTATTATTTCGATCTTTTCGTTAAAAGAATGATGTTAAAATAAAATTGATTAAAATTGAGTTAAAATGAATCTTTTTCTATTTCGCTACGTAACGATAACATATTCGAATGAAGTAATCAATCATGATGAATACCACATATAACCCGACGATGAACCGACCGGAGAAGTCGGGATATAAGTAAAAATAGAAAAACCGGAGGGTAAAATTGGCCGTCCGATTAACGGAATCCTATTTCCTACCCGGGGGCGGTTTGTCCCGGAAAGATGAATCTTATTGAAATTTGTACTCGAGATCTTAATAATGTTAAAATCACGAGTTTAATTGAAACTACACCGTTTGTGTTAAATCGATCCGCTTGACAACCGGAGCCTCTTGAATAACATCGGCCATCGACAAATGGAATCACCTCTTTTATCCGGGGTAGATTTATACTCGGTACTTTTTGTTTTGACTAACTAAGTTTAGCATGGGGGCGAGTTGTGGACATTGGATCGATGACAATTTGACATATGACAATTTCATACGCTCGTGTGAGGAGGAATTGTTGACATTAGGAGTACACCGTTTCATTTACTCAATTGGACCTAATAAAAAGGAAGATCGAACACATTCTATTAATTGAAAAGATCGAATAAATTGATTACATATACTTTGGCTAGTCTAGTCTATATACTATATATTGGTATCTATATATTTATATATATATATATATATATATATATATATATATATATATATATATATATATATATATATATATATTTTACTATTTATGTACATCTATATATATTTATATATCTATATATATTATATTAGAATAACTTTTAAATTACGCATTTATTTTATGTTGGTTAGAGTAGTAGTAATCGTGTTATAAAATTGCGGTTTAGATCGAGTTAATAGCGACTCTTTGGTGTTTAACCACACTTAAAAGAATTACCACTTTTTCCCGAGGATTCGACACACGACTCACCACTTTATCACTACAATTTGACCCGGTACACTGCCGGTTAGGATCCGTCTAACCTAGAAAAGGTCTGTCCCTTTCTTGACGCCGTTTCTAAGGCTTGGTTTTGGTGACGTCAGGGACCTTCAAAGGTGGAGTCACTGGGTGGTCACAGGTATTTCGTGTCTTTTATAGATGATTATTCAAGGATGGTTTGGGTAATTATGATGAAACACAAGAGTGAAGCATTCAAGAACTTCAGGCAGTGGAAGGTTTTGGTTGAAAATCAGACATGAGGAAGATCAAGAGACTTAGAACTGATAATGGACTGGAATTTTGTTGGTCTGAGTTTGATGAATTTTGCAAGAATGAAGGCATTTCTAGGCACCACACTATAAGAGATACTCCACAGCAGAATGATGTTGCAGAAAGAATGAATCAAACTCTTCTAGAGAGGGCAAGGTGCATGCTCTCTAATTCTGGTCTTGAAAGGAGATTTTGGGCAGAGGCTGTCAGTACAACATGCTACTTAATCAACAGGGGGCCTCACACTGGGATCAAACTTAAAACACCACTTGAAGTTTGGTTAGGAAAGTCAGCAGACTACTCTGGACTTAGGGTTTTTGGAAGCACCGTCTACTACCATGTCAGTGAGGGTACATTGGAGCCTAAGGCCATGAAGGGTGTGTTTGTTGGATATGGAGATGGAGGGAAGGGGTATAGAATCTAGTCATTAGCTGAAAATAGGGTTATACTCAGCAGGAGTGTAGTCTTTGATGAAAACTCTATGCTTAACTCATCTGTGAGAGCCACATCTGAATCTGAAATTAGATCTGAGACTGGGAAGGTTGACAAACAGGTGGATCTTTAATCAGAATCTGCTGGATTAAAAGAGTCAGCAGAGGATAGTCAACGGTCGAGCGAGATCCGAACGGGATCCAAGCCGGTCCGTCGAACAAGGGTCAGCAGAGACTCAAACTGCTGATGTTGGTCAGTAGGGTATAGCTCTCAACAGAGCTGGGAGGACCAATATCAGACCTCCAAGAAGATATGGGTTTGAGGAGGATATGGTTGGATATGCACTACGGTAGTCCGAAGTGGATGGTTTTGAACCTAACACTTACAGGGAAGCTGTGACATGTTCTGAGGCATCCCAATGGCTTGTTGCTATGGAAGAAGAAATGGAGTCACTTCAGAAGAATGAGACTTGGGATCTGGTCAAACCACCACAAGACAGGAGGGTGGTAACTTGCAAATGGATATTCAAGAAAAATGAAGGAATGACATCTGCTGAGTGTTTTAGATATAAGGTACGTTTGGTTGCTAGGGGGTTCAGTCAGAAAGAGGGTGTAGACTATGAAGAAATATTTTCTCCAATGGTCAGACATACTTCCATCAGGGTGCTGTTAGCAATAGTGGCACATCAGAATCTTGAACTTGAGCAATTGGATGTGAAGACAGCCTTTCTACATGGAGATGTAGATAAAGAGATTTATATGACTTAGCCAGAAGGTTTCCAAGTTCCTGGCAAAGAAGGATATGTGTGCAAGTTGAAGAAGTCCTTATATGGACTTAAGCAGGCTCCAAGGCGGTGGTATAAGAAGTTTGACAGCTATATGATTCAGCAGGGTTATAGCAGGAGTCCATATGATTGCTGTGTGTATCACAACAAGTTGAAGAATGGTTCAATCATCTATCTGGTGTTGTATGTGGATGATATGCTGATAGCTGCTGTAAACAAGTCTGACATTCAAGATCTGAAGAATCTGCTCAAGGCTGAATTTGAGATGAAGGATTTGGGGAATGCAAAGAAAATTTTGGGGATGGAGATCTATAGAGATAGGAAGCAGGGGAAGTTGTTCTTGTCTCAACATGGGTATATTGAAAAGGTATTATCCAAGTTTGGCATGTCAGCAGCCAAACCTATAGATACTCCTATGGCACCAAATCTACATCTGTCTACTATGTTTGCTCCATAGTCAGCTGAAGAGGAAGAATACATGTCAAGAGTTCCATATGCTAGTGCGGTAGGCAGTCTTATGTGTGCCATGGTCTGTACTAGGCTTGATTTGGCTCAGGCAGTCAGTGTTGTCAGCAGGTTTATGGCTCAACCGGGAAAGGATCACTGGAAAGCGGTAAAGAGGATGTTCAGGTACCTTAGGGGTACATCAGATATTGGACTCATTTATGGAGGTGGTACTCAATGTTTTGTCACAGGGTACTGTGATTCTGATTATGCTACTGTTGTGGACAGCATGAGGTCTATGACTGGGTATATGTTTACCTTGGGTGGTTCTATGGTAAGTTGGAAGGCAACTTTACAGGGTACAGAGATATTATCTACTACTAAAGCAGAATACATGGCACTGACAGAAGCAACAAAGGAGGCAATCTGGTTAAAAGGGCTAGTCAATGATCTGAGTCTGCATCAAGATCAAGCCAAGGTGTATTGTGACAGTCTTAGTGCAATATGTTTGGCTAAGGATCAGGTTCATCATGAGAGAACCAAGCACATTGATGTTAGGTATCATTTTCTAAGAAATGAGAGGAGGGTTAAAGTGGAGAAGATCAGCACTGATGTCAATCCTGCTGATATGTTCACTAAACCAGTACCAAGGGGCAAGTTTCAGTTGTGTCTAGACTTGCTAAATATCCAAAGCTGTTAGTTTGTATCTGGGAATACTCAGCTGATGATGGGGGTCTGCTGAGCTATTCAAATCTGAAGACAAAGAGGATTTATGGCACTTGGTTATGCATCTGGCACTTGGTTGTGCATCTGGTCAGTTTGCATGAAGTTGAAGTCAAGGTGGAGATTTGCAATGGTGACTTAAACTATGCTATTGAGTCTGGTCGGCTGAGTGTGGCATTCAGTAGAGTCTGTGGAAGTTATGGTGGTCAGCAGAGCGTGAAGCATCTGGCTGAATCGGTGTTCGTTTGACGCAGCAGCGGGGTTGATCGGCCTGGCGATGACAAGCCTACTGAAAGCAAGTCTGCTGAGGGTCAGCAGCCTTAAGGAACATGTCTGCATGGTTTCCTAAGTCAGTGGAGTTACTTCTGGGGTATTTCAGTCATTTACAGGGTTGGCTGTTTAGTCGGTTAAGGTTGGATTCCCAAGGCTATAAATACCGTCTCTATTAATTGTAACTTGATGTAACTTTCTGTTGATAATAAAATATCCTCGTTTGTCCGTGGAGTAGTCGGCACATTGCCGGAAACCACGTTAAATCTGTGTTCTTCTTTTTTTCTGTGTTTGTTTACTTGTTATTCTTATATCTTTACTCACAATCACCATCACTTCTTGATCAATCCGTCATAACAATAACCAACATCATGATTTATATATCGTGATTTAATTCAAAGGAGGTTATTATATACTTAACGAATAAGCAAATATATATTGACGCTAGGTGTCCTTTTTTTTGAAAGGTAGTGTCCTTTATTAAATGTACAAAAATGAAAGCATAGCAGTAATGATCCGAACCGGTCGTATCTTGTCCGATCCGCCTTACCAATTTATCACCAAAGATTGTCAAAATGTGAAATGTTTGCAATAATTCACAGGGTTTTAAAAGAACCTTCCTAAAACACTTTCTTAAGCTCCATTTTTTTCAATCTACATGTCCTGAAGCTGAATAAGGACCTCATGCACTTGGAGCCTCTTTTTAGAGCCCATAAGACATAGAGACATGAAGTGCTGATTTGTAAAAAGGTTTTCCTCCCATGCAACCTTCATATAAGGCCTCTCCCGGTTATTGTTGAAAGAGGAGCGAATGGTTGCTGTCATGCTTCCACTATCAATTCGAGTCTAAAACTCCCGTGGAACCACACAATTAAACAACGCATGCTTGATATCCTCCTTTGCTTGTCCACAAAGTTGGCACAATCCCATCCCGACGGCTCTGCTTCACAGCGCAACGCCGACTGATATACAATCACGGAGTCCCCGCCCAATATAGTGTTTCACCCTCGGCCTAATAAGTTCCACATGATCCTCCAAAGCCCATTAGGAGGTGTAGATGCTGATGGACAACCCACATGTAATTTTAAGTGATGAAACTGGGTAGCCAGACAATACCAGACCGAACGGATATATATATATATATATATATATATATATATATATATATATATATATATATATATATATATATATATATCCATTTTCAATCAAAATTCCAGATGATATCATCTCGATGAGTTCCAGTGGCAAGCGGGATAATAACAATGGCTTGTGCCTCATAAAGGTAAAAAAATCTTTTCACCATGTCTTGGTTCCACATATGCGTGTTGGCATGAATAAGGGATTCCACTCTCGTATCTAAGGGAGTGAAGAAGAAGATACCCGAAAGGAAGTAGGCAGCGGTAGCCAAGCATCGGTGTAAACATTTATAAGCTAGCAGTCCCCTACCGCCAATGTAACCCACGTATAAGTAGTTCATGACCATCCATGAAGCTACGCCAAAAGAAGGAAGGCCTGGGACCGACTGTCACATCAAGGATATTCCCACCCTCAAAGTATTTGGCTCACAAAACACAACTAACCAGAGATGTGGGTAACTTTAGCACACACCATGCCTTCTTAGCAAGAAGTGAAAGATTGAAGTAATCATGTCACGAAAACCCAAGACCCCAAGATATTTGGGCATGGTATGTTACAATATAAAGGCTGAATGGAATGCTGAGTGCAATCTACTAAAACACTTAGTTGAAACACAACATCCAACACGCAACTGAAACAAAACAGCCTGCTGATAATGTGCAGCTTGCTGGATATAGTGCAGTATAATGTAGTAAACGTTATTCTGCTATAGTTTGTTGTAAATGTTTGTAACTCACTTCTAACTGATCAATGAGGTGTATGAAGCTATAAATACCCCATGATCAGCTGCATTGTAACTTCAGTTGTAACTTTTGGCTCATTAATAATAATTCCGCATTTTATTTTCTGTTTGTAATTCTACAAACTTCATCATGGTATCAGAGCAGAAACTTTAGAATTTCTGAATGCTTTCCTACATTTTCTCCAGTCATTGAAGAATCTTGAGAGTATTCTTCCTCTTTTTTATGATTCTAGTTTCTTGAGAGTAAATTGTCATCATTTTCTTGAGTTTTCTGATCATTTCTTGATCGGTTTTCTGTAATCTCACTTTCATTGATAATCTGTGATCATTTCTGGAGTTCTTGGTAGCCATGGTAGCAAAGAAACAAGAATTATGTCCCTCCAGTCCATTTTATGTTCATCCTAATGAGAATCCGTCTCTGGTTCTTGTTCAGCCATTGATGAATGGCAACAACTACAATCCATGGAAAATGTCTATGGAGATGGTGTTAATCACCAAGAATAAAATTGGCTTCATAGTCGGTGATCGCGTGTAAGTCACTAACGTCGATATTACTAGCAAGAATACTAGGTACATCACAGTGTAGTAAATTCGAGTCAAGGTCGATCCCACAGAGACAATGCAACTTATAAGTA
This sequence comes from Gentiana straminea, assembly GCA_036785695.1. Taxonomy (NCBI): domain Eukaryota; kingdom Viridiplantae; phylum Streptophyta; class Magnoliopsida; order Gentianales; family Gentianaceae; genus Gentiana; species Gentiana straminea. The sequence continues at coordinate 4,916,707 of JAVUPR010000327.1, read as the reverse complement.
TAAACGATTCTAACCTAATTAAGAAGCAACATAAATGCGGTCATTGACCAACAATAACATAAAGAAAACAAACATGGTATTCTCTCCCTCTCCTAACCGATCTACTAACTTGGATTAGTTAATCGTTACGTTTACTTCCCCACATAATTTCCATAGATTAATCACGAGCTTTTAATGATTATTATCATATTTATCAGCTACGGGTGCAATTCCTAACCCTATCTACTCCGACAATGGCAGCAAACTTTCTATACGCAAGCTACCCTCCTTAATTGGTCCGTAATAGCCCATACGCATAAAGAACTAGAATTGCCGATATTGTGCGCTAACCCATACCGCTAACCCACCTAGACAGCTGTCGACATTGACCAGCACGTTCCTAGGGTCCATTCACGACTATGTCCTAATTAACACTTCACTTGTGGTCCTTCATGTTATTTACGAATTACGAATATTAGATTGGCGAGACCTATTACTCGTTTTAATTATTCCTGCCGATGAACGTAGCTGTAGTGAATCCCAGTTTAGTTTTTCTAAAACATGCCTCGGAAAACCGGTATAGACCGCCGGTTTACCGGGGGCGGCTTTTCCTAATTTTTGGATCTACATTTCTCAGTACGATTAGAATAAGTAAACTATGGGGTTGTTAAACAGGCAGATTAACTAAAACACATAAATACGAACAGATCTACCATATTGAAGACAATAAAGGAACGTTCAAAGCTTCATACCTTCAACAATGGAGATCTAGCTCGATCTACTCAAGCTAGAGATGATGGAGGAAGGGTGGAAACCGAAAACAACACTCTAAAGCTCAAGAAAACTTTATTTCATAATAATTGTATAATAAAATTGAATATAATTGAGTGCTTATGAAAACTTATATAATAATCTATAATTGCGGCCTTATATAGATACAATGACCGACTTAAGACTCTCTAAAACCCTAACCGACCTAGATAATATGGCAGAATCAATTTCGTGTTCCACAAGACGCCGGTTTACCGGGCGTAGCCTTCGGGTTACCGGGCCTTCTTTTCTTCCTTTTCTTCAGCCGACTTCTTGTTGGACTTCAATCACTTGGCCCAATGTACTTATTTTGGTCCAGATCCGTTCTCCAATGCTCCAGTTTCGGTACATCCTATAAAACACGCAAAACAAGACAAAACAGTACCAAAACATCGGGAAAATAGCATAGATGCAGAATTACGATCCTGGAAACACTCACATAGCATTTGACATATATTTCACATAATAACGAGCCTATCTATCCTCTCTTGAGAAGAATTCGGGGTGAATATAGGTATAATTATTGGTACCATTTATGTGTTTTATAGGATGTACCGAATCGGAGCATTGGAGAACGGATTAAAGACCAAAAAGCATGTCCGGGCCAAGCAATTAAAGTCCAAGAAGAAGTCTGCTGAAGAAAAAGAAGAAAAGTCAGCCCGGTTTACCGAGGGCTAGGTCCGGTAAACCGAGGGCCTTATGGAACACAAAATCAATTCTACCGCATCTACTAGGTCGGTTAGGGTTTCTATGAGTCATAAGTCGGATGTTGTATCTATATAAAGCCGCATTAGCTGAAGTTTTCAATAAGTTCCAAGTTTTGCATAATATATATTATATACATTATACAATTTGATGAAATAAAGTTATTCCAAGCTTTTGAGGAGTTATTTCTAGTTTTCTCCCTTTCTCTACCATCTCTAGCTTGAGTAGATCGAGCTAGATCTCCATTGTTGAAGGTATGAAGCTTTGAATGTTCCTTTTTGTCTTCAATATGGTAGATCTTTTCGTATTTATGTGTTTTAGTTAATTTGCATGTTTAACGACCCTATGATTTACTTAGATTAATCGTAATTGAGCAATGTAGATCCAGAATTAAGAAAAGCCACCCCGGTAAACCAGCGGTCTATACCGGTTTACCGAGGCAAAATTTAGGAAACTTAATCTGGAGGATTCACTACAGCTACGTTGATCGACCGGTTTAATTAACAGTAGGTTAGATCTGGCCAATCTGCTTATTGTAATCGTAAATTAACATGAAATACGAATAGTGAAGTGTTGATTTGGACATAGTCTTGATGGACCCTAAGAACGTGCTGATCATTGTCAGTCTAGTATGGTTAGTTATGAGTTAGCGTTCGATATTAGCAATTCTAGTTCTTTATGCGTATGGGCTTATTACAAACCAATTATGAGGGTATGTTGCGTATAGATTGTCTACTACCATGGTCGGAGTAGATAGGGTTAGGAGTTGCACCCGTAGCTTATAATTAAATCAAAAGCTCGCTTGATTAATTTAAGGAAATTATGTGGGGAAGTAAATATAAAGTTAGTAGATCGGTGAGAAGGGGGAGAAACACCAAGTTTCTTCCATGTTTATTGTTGGTCAATGACCACCTCTATGTCGCTTCTTAATTGATTAGAATCGTTTATCATTAAAGTTGCATTGTCTCTGTGGGATTGACCTTGACTTGCATTTATTATACTAAGATGTACCTAGTATTCTTGCTAGTAATATCGACGTTAGTGACTTACACGTGATCACTTGTCAAACTTCATCATGGTACACTTGTTTCATCACTTCCAATGATTTTTCCGACGATCCTCTATACCACCCTAAAAGAAACTTGAATAAGCCTCTCTATTGTATCAATAAGTGTAACTAGGACCTGCAAGCATTGCATAACATACGTTGGGATGGCCTGGAGAACACTTTTGATAAGTACCTCTTTTCCTGATGATGATAAGAACTTCCTTTTTCACCCACTCAACTTCTTGTGGACCGTTCGACTAGATACGCAAAAACCCGTGTCTTTCGCCTCCCGATCATTAATGGAAAGCCCAAGTATTTTCCACTCAACTCACCTAAAGGAACCTCCAAGATTCGTAACACATCATCCTTATTAGGTGGAATATTCTTGCTAAAGAACATACTAGATTTATGTTTATTGATTAGCTGGCCGGATTAAACCTCGTAACGAGACAAGATATATTCAACTGTTGTGTCCTCCTTTGCAGTCGCTTTAAAGAATGACAAACTATTATTTGCAAAGAAAATGTGAGATACATGAATCTCATTACCGCTCCCGAAGCTTATACTGCCATCATTCATGACCTTGTTAATAAGTGATGTAAGACCCTCCGCACAGATAATAAAGAGGAATGGTGAGAGTAGATCTCGTGTCGGATGCTTCTAGTGGGGTGGACTTTCTGGGTTGGTTTCCCTTTGACTAGTGCCTGAAAAGAGACTGAACGTACCATCCACATGATTAAGCAAATAAAGCGTTGTGGAAAATTCATGGCATGCATGACAACAGACTAATAATCCCATTCAAACCCGTTAAAGGCCTTCGCTATATCTAACTTTAGGACCGCATGGCAACCCACATTCCTTGCATTCAAAAGTGAAAGGCCTCGAAGGCCTTGATGGCATTATCCGTAATAAGATGCTCGGACACAAACACTACAAGAAAAAGGGTTTATTGTGAGAAACAAATTATGAGAGCATTCAAATACTCTCACAAAAATCATATACTTTAAACTTTTTGTGAGAGTAACAAATTTATATAGCTAATTGATGTAGTTTTAGTTATAAACTCTCTATTCCTATCACTATTTCTATCATATCCCCTCCTTATTTACACTCTAAAATGGTCCTCTCATTAACAAATTTATTTTTTTAATTTTTTTAGAGTAATGATACAGACACAACTATTGTGTCATTGTGTCACAACGAGTGACACAATAGTCATTCACACTGTTGATAAAGATGAGTCTAAATTGATCATTATATAAACCATAATGATAAAAGATGTAGATTACCATTGTGTCATTTGTTAACCGTTGTACCGATATCTTTTTTTTTTTTTTTTTTTTTTATGTTTGAAAATTTAGAGACCCAATGATATTTTCTCTTTAGTGAAACAAGCGGCAAACCTTCCCCCATTTTTTTTGGGCGAAATCTCTTTTTTTAAAAAGGGAAAAATCTTATTTCCAAATAAATAACCCACTTTTATTCAAAAATATACATACATATATATTTATGGTGTAACAAAAACGAAGACAAAAACATGGCCCAATTATGAAGTTGTTGATGTTTATCATTTGAAGTTGCATTGACATGGATATGGCATTTTCCAGAGGGCATAAATATGCTTAAAGTCTTGGTTAATGGTGGAAAATTTTGCTTTAGACATTTAGGAATATGCTTAAATATGTTGTTTGGGAAAATAAGTGTGCACCGTCTATTTTTCCATCCAATGATTTTGTCAAGTCACTCAAAGCAGCATATATCATAATTCTTAGCAACTTTGTGATCAAATAAGTGTACTTTTATACAACTACATGAAAATATTTTAATCTTGTCTCCAAAAAGAAGCTAAAACAAGTATTCATGTAAATGGAAAAAAACTCGAACATTCAGTCAACAAAGATTGATGCTCTTTTTTTTTGCAAATACCTCAGCCAGATAATTGACCTCAAGGTTTGTGTTTTTCAGCTATCCTTTCGTAGTTTAGTGAACATCCAAGCTTTCTGGGCATATTTTGAATAAACAATTTCAAATTCGAATGACTGGATGAAATACAATGAGGAAATGAGTATTTTCAGTATCATCCCACCATTGTCATCTTCCCCCAACATAAATGGAAGAGATTGTCTTCTCATCCTCCACCTGACTTTGAAAATCACAAATGCTAATTACATCAATTGAATGCTTTACAAAAGCAACAAAAATAAAAATCGAATTTAAAAAATTTCGTTAAGTTTCGTTTCTAAGTGTGGTAATTTGTGTATTGTATTAATTGAATAGAGTATTACAATGGTGGGTATATTTATACACCATACAAGGATATAATAGTAACTACACAATAAGGAATTATAGTACAAGTTATATTTATAATACAAATGCTAAGTGTTAACGGTATTAGATATAATGTCTTCGACACGCCCCCGCAATCCCGTGGGTATAGGGTAGACACGGAGATTGGTTTTCAAGGTAGCAAAGCGTGGGTTCCCGCAGGTTTGGTAAGTAAGTCCGCAAGTTGATCTTTGGAAGTGAGAAAGGCAACAGTGAGTTTCTTGGCCGCAATGAGCTCGCGCACATGGTGAAAGTCAATCTCTATATGCTTCGTACGCGCATGAAAAACGGGGTTGTGAGCCAGATACGTAGCACCAATATTATCACACCATAAGGTGGGTGTGGGCGTAGTAATAAGCATGTCAGTGAGAAGGTTGCGAAGCCACTGTATCTCGGCCGCAGTATTAGAGAGTGTCTTATACTCGGCTTCGGTGCTGCTCTTCGAGACGGTTAAGTGCTGTTTGGAACGCCAGCTAATGAGGTGATCGCCAAGGAAGATACAATAAGCACCAATAGACCGTCGATTATCCGGGTCAGCAGCCCAGTCAGAATCGGAGTAGGCTCGCAAGTGCAAGGAGGAACGGCGGGAAAAGAATAAGCCCTCAGAGATCGTGGCTTTGAGGTATCGAAGCAGACGCTTAACTGCTGACCAATGTGCTTCGGTGGGTGCATGCATAAACTTGCTAGCCTTGTGAACTGCAAAGGCAATATCCGGACGAGTAAAACTCAAGTACTGAAGGCCTCCAACCACTGTACGGTAAAGAGCCGGATCGGGGAATAAAGGACCCGTATCATGGTGAAGTCGAGTGGAGGCGGCCATAGGGGTGGAGCACGGTTTAGACTTGTCCATGTTGGCCTTTTGAAGTAATTGAAAGATGTACTTACGCTGTGTGAGAAACAGGCCATCCGGGCCGTGTAGGGCCTCGATGCCAAGGAAGTATGAGAGAGAGCCAAGTTCCTTTACCGGGAAATGGGTGCCAAGATACCGAATAACCTCTTCGATGTGAGTAGTGCTGGTGCCGGTGATGATAACGTCATCCACATAAATAAGGATATATAACCGAATAGAGCCCCGGTGATGATCATTTAGGTTGCGGAAATCGTTGGTAAGGTGATGGGTGGCACCCGTATCGGGAAGCCATTCGGCATTAGGGTTGTAGTGGGGTTGGGTTGCATAAGCTTGGGGAGGGCGGGGGTTACGGGGTGGTGGGGGGGTGGTGCCGGGTCGGCGGTTGCTCATACCGTAATAACATGCATGGGCGGTATGCCCTACTTTCGCACAAATTTGACAAATAGAGGAAGTATTATCGTTACCGCATTATTAGGACGAGGATTGCCACGTCCGCGACCACGACCACCACGCCCCCTGTAATTAGGAGAGTGGCCGCGGCCACGGTAAGAGGAGGAGCTGCCCTGCGTGTTGTTGGTGTAGCTGCCAGGGTTGGTGCTGGTGTGGGCTAAATTTGCGTGAACAGTGCTGGTTGTCGAGACCGGTGCAAGAGGGGTGGGTCGGTGGTGCTGAATTCGGCTTTCGGTGGTAAGGAGGAGTGCATACAATTCTTCAGCAGAAATTGAGTCAAGTGTGGAAACCATGGTGACCAGTGAGTCATAGTCGTGACCGAGGCCGGCAAGAAGATAGGCCACAAAGTCGTCGGCTGGTAGTGGGTGTCCGGCGAGGTGTAATTCGTCGGCGATATTCTTCAATTTGAAGTAGTATTCTGTAGCAGTGAGGTCATTTTTCCTGGTGGATGCGAGCTCGGTTCGTAATTGAACCAGTTTGGCGCGGCTTTGAGACGCAAACGAAGTTTGAAGTGCAGCCCATATGGCAGCCGAGGTGGTGGCGGTGTAGACTTGAAGAAGCACCTCATCGGAGAGAGATGAGGTGATTGTCGACAGAATCATCGATCGCTTTATTCCAGGCAGTCAATTCAGCGTCATATTCAGTGTTCTCTTCGGTTTTGCCTTCGGCTGTGATGAGGGTTTTGGCCGGTGGTGGTAGCGTGCCGTCGATGAAGCCGAAGACGCCTTGGCCTCGAAGGTAGGGTTGGATCTGAGCTCGCCAGAGGTTGTAATTGGTGCGAGTCAGTTTGGTGATATGCAACGAAGAGGAGCGAACAAAGGTTGGATATTTCGAGGAAGCCGCCGAGGAGGAACCATCGTCGGACATGGTTGCCGATGAAAAGCTTCGAAGGTGATGCGCAGCGGTAGGTTTTTTTTTTTTTTTAGGGTTTTCTCACAGTGGCTCTGCTACCATGTGGTAATTTGTGTATTGTATTAATTGAATAGAGTATTACAATGGTGGGTATATTTATACACCATAGTAAGTAATGTAGCAGCCTTTATTTCTTGCTGCTTCAAAGTCGCAACCGCCCTAGTCGGTACCAAGTATACGGTGGAACAAACTCTGAACCCTTTGAGTCTTTCACCTCCTCCCATCCACCACCACCATATAAACCTTTCACAACCACCATCCACCATTCCTTTCATATTGCCTGCCACCAGTCACCACCACCAGCGCCATTCTATTTGTGAAAAGAACAGAGCATCAATCCTGTCTCTTGCAGGATATGTGAGTATTTTTAATGTATGTGCATTTAGTGTATCTGAAAAAAGTTACTTTCCATTGTACAGTTTATAAACGAATAATTATTACTTATAAGAATGATAATAATGATGTTGGTTGGTGATAAAAGTATTAGTTCATTTCCTGTTGTTATTTCCATCGATGTGGTCATTGACAATAATTCTTTGCTCTCAATGTATGCACAGTATACAATTAATTTAATTTCTTATGTGATGAAATTTATGCATGAAAAATCGCATATGAAAAATAGCAAGGACGCATTGAAAAGGCTGCAACATTTATAGCACCTGGTCAGCTAGCCAAAGAACGTGTACATGGACAAAAACATCGAAGATTGTTAAAGGTTGGAAATCAAGAAGTACAAAACATCGGCACTCACAAAATAATTGGTAAAATACATAATTTATGTAGGAGTAGTGATAGTTTCACACAAGAAAAGTCACAACAAAGTGCACAACACATTTTTAAACCATTGATCATGGTGTGAGACCTATTGATTCTTATGGGTCCCAAAACAATCAATGGTGTAAATGTGTGTTGTGATACTTTGTTGAGGTCATTTTGGTGTGGAACAAAAATTTTCCTTTATGTAGACTTTATACTATATATAAAGAAATATAATTTTAAAAATTACTTTTTCTTCCAATAGGATTTTCATCTCATTCCCTTTTGTCCATTATGGTGAAGATAAATGGGAAGAAGATGATTTCACAGAAGATAGTTCTTTCTTGGATATATTGAAAGTTTGTAGAATTTCATTGATATCTATTCTAACTGTATCAAAATTACGGATGAGGATCGTAAGGCAATAAGAAATGATAAATATAGTTTTAAAAAGTACTTTTTCTTCCAATAGGTGGATTTTCATCTCATTCCCTTTTTGTCCATTATGGTGAAGATAAATGGGAAGAAGATGATTTCACAGTAGATAGTTCTTTCTTGGATATATTGACATTTGTAAGAATTTCAGTGATATCTATTCTAACGTTATCAAAATTACGGATGAGGATGTTAAGGCAATAAGAAATGATAAAGATGTGCTAGACATGTTGAAAAATTATGAATGTGTGAAGAATATAACAGTTTATTTGGATGTGGATAAAAAGGCACAACCATTGCCCTTCAAATTGCCGCAAGACAATCCAACATTTAGTAGCCTGAAGTGTCAGTTCTTTAATTTGAGAAATTTCGTATTTTTTTTGTGCCATTGTTATTCTAATCCCTTTTAATATTTACAGCTTATATACCAAGTGTTTCAAGCGTGAATGATGTCAGAACATGACATTAAAAGTGATGAGCCTAGGCATGATGAACCAATAGATCATGTTGTTGGTAACGTTACTATTTTTGACATGTTGTGTACTAGTTATTTTATATTGATTTCATAATATTGTGTTGATTCAATTATTTATCAATTCATTTTACTGAAAATTGACAACACCTCAAAAGGAGAGAAAAGTCAGAGAAAAAACGTCAATAAAGCAGTTGTTCTCTACGAAGGGGAGAAAAACATGAAATTCAATTTTACAACAATCGTGGTGTAGGAATACATCATAAATCTTGGTCTCGACACTTGGGAAAAATCGTGCGGACCAAGAGTATGTGTCCAATACGAATTAAGAAATGGAAGGAGTTGACTGAAAGGGACATAAATCACATATGGGCTATGGTTAAGGTATGTTGTATCAACACTTATTCTTAAACTCAAATAATGAATATTGTGTGTATATGTAGTACGTGATGGTGACTCTTAAGGGGTCAGTAGCCATGTCATGTGGAGGGACAAAAGAACCAGCTGCATTTGCTGAGATTGTGGCATTGGGAATAGACAAGGAAATTAAAAGGAAGATTATTACAACCATCGGCACTATTCTGCAGGACACATTGTCCATTCCAAGGACCCGGTTCGTTTTAAAGGCTCAAGATACAATCTTTTTGTGCAGTATGATGATTTTTATTTTTGTTAATATTTACCTTCTACTTAATATCTCAATGGATACATCTTTGGGATATGATTATTTTGTTCAATGTAGCAAAACATTAATATATACTAGAGCTACTGCAATTTAAGGTAGTTTAAGTCATCTTATAGTTAAGTTCCAAACACATTTTGAGAAGCTAAAGGTAGAAACATATGTGCTTCATTTTCTTCAAAGTATGTACAACCAGCTCTCTAATATAGTGACTAATGCATAATTTGTTGTAGGAATGCTTTTCTAATCCTCAAATGGAATTATATCGTGAGCTTACTTTGGAGCATATGGATCAATTGTGGACTGCATGAAAGGTCAACATTGAATGTGAAGTACGTGACACCTTGCAAAATTAAAGCTGAAGCATTAAAAAATGTGCCACCAGGGATGGGATGCATGTGAAAGATTGGGAATGGCTTGTAACAGAAAAGTTTTTGACTGAGGAGTTTCAGGTATTCATATGTTGAATCAAAGTGTTGTTAGAATTAAGTTTGTTTACCTGTACAATCTATTTTTATACCGGTTAACACTTTACTATTCATTTATGATTTACTTAGAATTTCAGCAAGCAGAATTCCAATAACTGGGTTAAAGGAGCGATGCCTCATCGAACTGGAAGCAAGCCGCATAGACAACTCATTTATGAGATGGTAGTGAAATATTGTAGTTTATTCTAAGTATTAATTGCTGCTTGTTAGCTTGTTAGTAATATCTTATTTTCTATATATATATATATATATAACATTTACTCGCCTTTTTTTTTTATCTTTCAGGGCGGTAATGTTAATAAACCACCTAGCATTGGAACAATTTTTCATGCGACAAGATAGAGAAATAGGGCTCTTTTTGAGCCAGCAGCACAAGAAACATATGTAACCGTACCTACATGGCATTTATGTTTCAATTCATTACATTTCATTTCCTAATCTGACTAATGAATATGGGATCTTTGTAGGATGAGATTGTGACGGCCATTAATTCTAATGCATCACTTGCACCCATTGAAGTTGTTGAAAAATGCTTTGGACCACAACGTCATAGTCATGTCTTTTGCTTCGGAGGTGGGATGAAAAGGAAACACTTTAATGATTCTCATGCTATCTATACTAAAGAGATTGAGGCTAAGGTCATTGAGAGGGAAGAAGAAAATAACAACCTTAAGAGACGCATGGATGAATTTGAACGTAGATTTTCCCAAATGGAAGATGACAAACAACCAACTTCAACTTCAGAAGCATCTCTACCTTTTGAAGATAAACTTGACTAGGTACCAACATTGATTTACTATGTTAGTTTATTTTACATCCAAACAAGTGATGAGTTATATCTGAAATATAAGTATATATATTCTAACATGTTATCATTTTCACTTTCCATATGACAATAAAGACCACAACTAATAGATGAATGTAGATTAATAATATATTTCTCATCTTAGCCATTGTATTACTTCTAAGGTGCTAACAAATTTGTCTCTTTTATTTTACATTTTTTGGCTTTCATAATTTTCTGATACGGATGGAGCTTCATTTTTTGTGGAACGGCGGAATACACTTGATGTTCTCTGAATATTTTTTGGAAGGTATGATTCCTTGTGGTCTACATGTTTTATGTCTTCAGTTTTTTGTTCATTCATGTGCAAGGTGTCTATGCACCGAGTCTTGCATTCTGTCACATGTTCTTATATAGAAGTATGCTCAGGTTTTTGTTCTTGCACCTGTTTGTTTATGCCTAAGTCTTTGCTAAATTAAAGGCATGACAAGCTTCTTACATGAGTCAATTGCAACATGCTTATATTCTTAAGTGCTTTGTTGAATATCGATGTTCTGTAAATCCCAAACAATCTGTTTTTTTTCATTATATCAACTTGCTCCGTATGCAATAATACTGGTAATGTCAATTTCCTATGATTCATGAGCATGAAATCTAGTACATATTGTTTGAGCATGCCATATGACTGAAAATGTGCAAATTTTTTTTTTTTTACTGAAAAAGAGGATACTTGTAGAATGATACTAGTATCTAACTGCATTTATTTTTTCTTTTGACTCACTTCATTATGCATTAATTACTTGTCATCTTCAATACAGTGGGGAAGATCGAAACAGGGCATCTGCAGAACTGTTAACACATGCATTTTATCATATAAATGTTATTCATATATACCAGTTGTATTATAATCTTAATCGATATATCTTGATAGTATATTAGTTGGTGTTATGATTCTTTGTTTGGGTGGCATCAAAGCACATGTGAATCCTAAGATTTGGTGCTTAGAAGTAAGATTGCATACAAGTTTATAGAAGTATTTTGTTGTAATCAAATTTGAGTATACCGGAGATAATTGTTGCCTACCTATGTTCATTTTGTTTTATTGGATTTTAAGTGATGTGTAACTTTGATGTTTTTTTTTTGTTTTTTGTTATGGATTGTTGTAAATGAGATTTCACTATGTTTTTCTTGTGTAAGGACATTTTTGTGTCCATTTGGTTTGATATCTTTTTGTACTCTAATGTCAAGTGTCTTGCTAGACAATTCTTTAACAATTAATACACCGATTGTTGTTATACTAATCCTCTTTTTTTCATTTTCACTATAGGTCCTTTTGAAGAAATATTCAAGCATGGATGATGTATGATATTTTGAAAACAATCAAGTGAGTTACGTTAATGATGTTTAATGTTTTAGATGTGGATGTTTGGAATCAATCTCATTATCCATGTACATGAAACTCATATTTTGGAACAAGCTATGGTTTGATGTATATTTATGGTTAAACCTTAACCATGAGGGTCACTTCCCCTGTCCCACGGGATGAGTGGAGAATGTTAATCAGGATCCTCCAGTAGCTCAGAATCAATGGGCTTGCCTTTATTACGCAAGAGTGATTAGTTGTATGTATAAAATGTTTTGTTCAGTATAATGTTATGTTCTAAATATCAAATAAATTGGTAGTCTTGTTGTTAAAAGGTTATTTGAATAGGGGTGAACCAAATAATAGTGATACTATGATGTTTATAAAAATAATAAGTTTAATGAGGGGTTAATAGTAATAGTGACGGTGATTTTCATCATTGAAACAATTTTTACAGGTCTAAATCATGATATAATGAGGGTCTATGTTGCACAGACACTGACACAGACACGACACAGACACGGCGACACGGCTAATTCCATTATATATATATATATATATATATAAAATTCAATTTTAAAAAAAAAATATACGTAAACATCTGAAAAAACTAGACAAAATAAGATATGTATTACATAAACTTTATGATTATCTAGAATAAATATTCGACCTTTATACGGTGCCAAAAGAAATTATGATTGATTTTCAAAGTATTACAAATTGTAAAAATGACTGTTTATTAACAAAAAATATATAAACTTGAAACTGCGTATTATTTATTTAATTATTATAGAAATGAAATCGTGTATTTTAACGTTTTCATTGAAGAACACTTAAATAAAATAAAAAAAAAATTAAAAATTGGGTTCAGGAGTGTCGGGTAGTGTCGAGGAGTGTCGACAGTGTGTCGGAAGCGTGTCGAAGCGTGTCGGTTATTTAAATTTTAAATAATATAAATTTAATCAGCCGACATGTGTCGGAGACGGCGTCGGAGCGTGTCGTGTCGTGTCTTATGTCGGACACGACGCACGGCGACCAGATTGAAGTGTCGGTGCATTATAGATGAGGGTATATGTATTATTAACACAAATTTTAATGAGGGGCAAATGTATTTATTATGACAAATTTTATTGTAATTATAAACTAGTTTGTAACGAAGGGTTGACAAGTAACAATGACGGTACATAGTGTCATTAATATGGGTTTTTAATGAGAGGCAAATGAACCTATAATGATGGAATTAATTGTGATTAATACGATTTTTTTAATGAGAGATACAACCTGTCATTAATATATTAAATCAATAATGAGAGGACTGCTTACCATCATTGTTTATTTTTACATAGAGAAGCAGCAATGAAGGGCGATGACAGTAAATTTCCCGTCATTAAAAGTCTTCAATGACCGGAAATCGACAATTAATGATCGGATTTCCCTTCATGAAATCTCGTTTTTCTTGTAGTGAAAAAACACTTTGATTTCTAGAGATATTGGAGCTAATAACCGGCAAATAAAAATTTTAGAGGGACAAACAAGATACATACTATTACTACTATGCGGATAATGAAATGCGTCTGTTGGATTAGATTTCTTTGTTATTTTTTGGGGAAACTCAAAAAATACCCTATTTATGTAAAATATTTTTTCCTATACACCCCTATTTTTCGAAATTTTTTTTATGTCCATCGCCTTAAAATTCGACGGTACCGCTCAAAACTGGACGGTACCGCCTTATTGACCGCTGAAATTATCGACGGTACCACCCTCGTTTTCGACGGTACCGCAGATAAGTTAGACGGTACCGTCCAAAAAAGATATTCAGCATCAAATCCAACATCTTCAACGAAGGCTTCTTATTCCTCCATATTCCACCGTGTTTTCTTGGTGAACTTAAGCTACACTATGAGTTACTAGTTGAAGATGTTGGTGCCATAGAATCTGGGCAAGTTCCTGTTCTTAATTACCTTGGAGAGGAAGCTTCTTCATCATCTATGAAAGACAATCATGGATTTTCCGGCGGTCCGGCAGCCGAAAAGAAGTCGAATTGCGGTTTCGGAGGTAGGTTTTCAGGATTAAGCTTGGATTCTTCTAGCCATGGTGGTAAAAGTGGTGGTGGAGGAGGATCCAAAGCAGAACAAGAACGCCGGAAAGGGATACCGTGGACCGAAGAAGAACATAGGTATGTTAATCTCACTTTAAAATCAACAATTGGCTAAAGAAATTGACTTATATCTGTAAACTAAAACTGCACCTTTTTTTTGGTTGATTCGTAGGTTGTTTTTGCTGGGTTTGGACAAGTTTGGAAAAGGGGATTGGAGAAGCATATCAAGAAACTTTGTGATATCAAGCACCAAGAAACTTTTTGGACGGTACCGTCCAACTTATCTGCGGTGCCGTCTAACTTATCTACGGTACCGTCGAAAACGAGGGTGGTACCGTCGATAATTTCAATGTCAATAAGGCGCATGTCCAGCTGTCAGGGCTTTTGAATGCGATACCGTCGAATTTTAAGGCGATGGACATAAAAAAAATTTCGAAAAATAGGGGTGTATAGGAAAAAATATTTTACATAAATAGGGTATTTTTTGAGTTTCCCCTTATTTTTTTTATTAGATATCAAGTAGAAAGAATTGGATGTATTTTTAATGAAAAATCCAAAAATAAATAAAGAAATAAAAACTAAATTGGGACCATTTCACCCTCTAAACCCAAGTCACGAATGAGGAAGTCATGGATAAAGTGTATCTCAGGACTTGTTTATTAACTTAGTTCAACATTTATTTTTAATATATTAAATGATGATTAAGATTAGTGATGTTTGATAACATTTTATTACAACACATAATATTAATAGGGTCTGAATTGTAATGGAAACTTTTCAAACGTTAAATGCCGCTTAATGCTGAAAATAGAAATCGCTGACAAATGTGCCAAGATGACTTCGTGGGACAACATACAAAACTGTCCCCTATACCCACGTTTCTGTAATAAAGATAATTATTTGCAATAACATGAATAAAGGTTATATGTTTTTTCGAGAATGGTTTTTATTCTTTATTAAATATTAACTCGATCTATTGAAAAATTATATTTGTACTAAAGTAATAAAGATAATGGAAAATTAGGGATAAGGACACAATCTGAAATATTTTTAAGTAACAGGACAACTACATATTTTTTATAGGGAGAAGGACAACTGCATAATTTTTATAGCGAGAAGGACAAACAAATGAATCCCGAAAATCAAATGAATCTCCCTAGTGAATCCCGAAATCGGTGAATTTCGATAGTGAATTTCGACAAATGAATCTCGAAAATTAGTGAATTTCGACGATGAATTTTGAAAAATAGTGAATTTCGACAAATGAATTTCGTCGGTGAATTTAAACAATGAATTTCGAACACAAGTGAATTTCGACAATTGAATAAATAGTTTTTCTTTATGCAAAAGTTTCAAAAACTCGTCCTTCTACTCAATTGATGAAATATTTCGTCCTTCTCCCTCATTCCCCCTAAAGATAATTATTTGCAATAACATGAATAAAGGTTATATGTTTTTTCGAGAATGGTTTTTATTCTTTATTAAATATTAACTCGATCTATTGAAAAATTATATAAATATAAATAAATATATATATATATATATATATATATATATATATATATATATATATATATATATATATATATATATATATATATATATTCTTTAATTTTTTGTAATTATGTAGGTGTAGTTTGTATGAATTATATAATTTTTGTGAACACATGAAAATGTCTTAAGGGGGAATATTCAGTTTTTTTTTTATAGGTGATGTTACTAAACAACCTAAATTTTTTTTGAGGGTATTATTTTTTGAATTCAGATTCAGACATTTTTATAATAATTTCATTACATAAGATTTTCAGCGACTTATTATATTCAGATTTCAGATTTCAGACTTAAAAAAACAGGCTTTAGATTTTAAATTTAACAAAGGCGCCCTTAGTTTTGAAATACCCATGTTGGTTATACCTTTAAACATTTTTCTTGAATTTTTTCCCAGTTCTACAATAATAATAAAATTCTCAGAACTTTCAAATGTCTGTTTAATATCACAAGTTTCAATGAAGTTTTTCAGAACGATTAAATATTGCTTCGAACGGTGAATTTTTCACTAAAAGCATAGGGTTGAATGTATGTAAAAATGATCATATTTTTATTAAAAGGCGTATTATTTTAATTTTTTCATATAACTTGGTCAAACATAACGGGACCCTTAGGTTTTTCATATACTCCCTCGGTTTAAAAATAAGAATATTTGTCTAAAAGGACTAGTTTGAGTACTTAATAAATATTTAGGACACTAAAGAATCTTATTTGTTTATAAGGACACAAAATAAGTAACTAGACAAAACTATCATTTTTTCCCTGGAGCTAAAAATGTTTTTTTTTTATTTTATTTTTTGGACGTGAATATATTTTTTTTTTTTTGGGCGTATTTTATTTTTTGGCCACGTTTTATTTTTATTTTTCCTGGCCGGGTTTTTTTTCCTAGCCGCGTTTTTTTTTCGTGGACGTGATTTTTTAAACACTAAAGAGACATTGCGGTGTCTCTGCATCACGGTATTTCTGTATCACGGTGTCTCTGCATCGGGGTGTCTCTGCATCGGGGGTGGTCACTGCATTGCGGTGTCACTTCAGCGCGGTGTCTCTGCATCGCGGTGTCTCTGCAATACGGTTTCACTTCATCACGGTGTCTCTGCATTGCGGTGTCACTTCATCGCGGTGTTTCTGCATCGCGGTGTCTCTGCATTGTGGTGTCACTTCATCCTGGTGTCTCTGCATCACGGTGTCTCTGCAATGCGGTGTCACTTCATCGCGGTGTCTCTGCATCGCGGTGTCTCTTAATCGTGATATCTCTGCATCGCGGTGTCTCTGCATCGTCAAATGTTATAACATCGCGATGTCTCTGCAATGCGGCGTCTCTGCATTACGGTGTCACTTCATCGTGGTGTCTCTGGATCGCGGTGTCTCTACAATGCGGTGTCGCTTCAACGCGGTGTCTCTGCATTACGGTGTCTCTTAATCGTGATGTCTCTGCATCGCGGTGTCTCTGCGTCGTCAAATGTTATAACATCGTGGTGTCACTTCATCGCGGTGTCTCTGCATCGGGGGTGGTCACTGCATCGCGGTGTCTCTGCATCTGGGGTGGTCATTGCATCGGAGGTGGTCACTGCATCGAGGCGGTCAATGGATCTGGAGTGGTCAATGCATCGCGGTGTCACTTCATCAAGGCGTCTCGCATCACGGCATCTCTGCATTGCGGGTGGTCACTGCATCACGGGTGGTCACTGCATCGCGGTGTCACTTCATCGAGGTGTCTCTGCAATGCGGCATCTCTGAATCGGGGGTGGTCACTGCATGGTGGTGTCTCTGCATCTGGGGTGTCACTACATCATGGTGTCTCTGCATCGAGGTAGTCAATGGATTTGGGGTGGTCAATGTATCGCGGTGTCACTTCATCGAGGCGTCTCTGCATCGCGGCGTCAATGCATCGAGGTGGTCTCTGGGAAGAAAAAAAACGCCCAGAAAAAAAAAAAAAAAGACGACTAGAAAAAAAAAAGAAAAAGCATTAAAAAAACAAAATTAGGGTAGTTTGGTCATGTACTAATTATGTGTCCTTATAACCACATAAGATTCTTTAATGTCATGTTTGTCTAATTAAGTCTAATATGTGTCCTTTTAGACCTTTGCCCCTTCAAAATATTCTATCCGTCCCAAAATATAGTTAATTTTGGATTTTTGTACACAGATTAAGAAATTCGTTGAATGTCATAAATTTAAAGCAGAAGTCTAAAATATCCTTTGATTATCATTAATGAAATGGTTATAAATAATTGAAAAGTAGTCGGATTGTTAATAAATTAGGGGTAAGATAGAAAATAGTAATAAATGTTTCATTGGTAATGTAAAATGATTTATATCCTGTGACAAACAACAAGATGTAGAGTGACTTATATTCTGGGATGGAGAGGGTTTTAGTTACTTTTGCTGTTTTGACACATGTTAAGAAAGTAGTTGAACCCTTAAAAAAAAGTGGTTGAATATCATAAATTTTAATGGTAATGCTTAAAATATCCTTTGACTATTATTGATGAAAAGATTATAAAGTATTGAAAAGTAGTTGGATTGTTAAGAAATTAGTTTAATGCCATAAATTTTAATGAGAAATATCTTTGACTATCATTAATGAAATGATTATAAAATATTGAAAATTAGTTGGATTGTTAAGAAAGTAGGTGAATGCCACAAATTTTAATGAGAAATGGCTAAAATATCCTTTAACTGTCATTAATGAAATAATTATAAAGTATTGAAAAATAGTTTTTTTTTAGGGATTGAAAAATAGTTGGATTGTTAATAAAGTAGAAGAATGCCATAAATTTTAACGAGAAATACTAAAATATCATTTGGCTATCATTAATAAAATGCTTATAATGTATTGAAAAATTGTTGGATTGTTATTAAAATGGCTAAATGCCATAAAATTTAATGTTAATTCTTAAAATATCATTTAACTATAACTAATAAAATTGTTATAAAGTATTAAAAAAATTGAAATGTTTTTTTTGAAAATATAAAAATAATTGGAATGTAAATAAATTATATATAAGATAGATAAACGAGTGATAAATACTTCAATAATAAAATATGATTTATATTTTTAGACAAAAAAAAAGATAAAATAATTTATATTTTAATAGGGATGAAGTAATTTGGTCAAAGACGGTGGGACCTTAATTTTTTCATATAACACGGTCAAACATGGTGGGACCCACTACATTTGACTGCCGATTCTTGTTATCCAGCTTTGAACCCTTCTCTTCTATATAATGCTTCTCAACTTTCTGTGCATTCACAAGGAAAAGTTCAAAGAAAGAAAGAAAAAGAAAAAAAAAAAACAAATAAAGAGAATACAAAAAACAAAACAACGAGATCGAGAGCACTCCCATGGCACCCATAACTCTTTTTGGCTACCTTGTCATTTCCTGGGTACTGTTGGCAGGTAATTTTCTAGCTGTTATTCTTTAATATATTCGATTTTGAATTCTATATGACATTATATTCATAGGCGGACGCATCATCTCGGGTAAGGGGCTTTAAAAATTTTAAAGGCGAATAAAAAAATTAGTGAGGGAGGAGGGTAAACTCTAAACATCGTATATATATTAGTGTAATTTTTTCGGTTCAAGGGGATAGGTCCACAACTGATTATATTCGTTGTTTAATTGCAGGAGTTGAATGCACAACATTCACATTCACCAATAATTGCCCATACACCGTCTTCCCGGCAACCCTCAGCGGCAGTGGTCAACAACTCTCATCCACTGGCTTCGAGTTGGCATCAAAAGCGACGTTTTCTCTAACAGCATCCGCCCCCTGGTCAGGTCGTTTTTGGGGTCGAACCGGTTGTTCAACTGATTCTTCTGGTAGGTTCACTTGTGCAACCGCAGATTGTGCATCAGGCAAAGTAGCATGCACTGGAGCAGGAGCAATTCCACCAGCTACTTTAGTAGAATTCACTTTACAAGACGGTGGGAAGCAAGATTTCTATGACGTTAGCCTCGTCGACGGCTTCAACCTCCCGGTATCTGTGGCACCACAAGGCGGTTCAGGGGGATGTGGATCACCATCTTGCCCTTCTAATGTGAATTCAGGCTGCCCTTCTGAGTTGGCATTGAAAGGATCAGATGGGACAACTATTGGATGCAAGAGTGCATGTCTCGCATTCAATACGCCACAATATTGTTGCACTGGGGATTTCGGTAAACCCGAAACTTGCCAACCCACTGATTATTCCAAATACTTCAAAGGGAAATGCCCTCAAGCATATAGCTATGCTTATGATGATAAATCGAGCACTTTTACTTGTACTAACCCGTCCGCTTACCTGATCACATTTTGTCCATAAATGAGAAATTTGTGATATTATAATTGGATTTCACGCATTTTTATTTTTTTTTTTTTTGTAGCACATAAAATAGCCAATTGATATGGTTGTGGAAATTAAAATCACGTAACGCCCCAAACATGAAGCCTTGAGATAAAATCACGTGACACAAACTTCATGACTCTGTTTGTTAAGTCTGAAGTCTTAAATCTAAAATCCGAAATTGAAAGTCTTATTGATTAAGATGATAATGCATTTTAATATGCATAATTCAACGAGAGGTTTCCTACCAACCACTCATGGAATAATTCTCTACATCTACGGATATAGAGAAAATGGAATAAATTCTCTGGTGGATAGAGAATGTCAGATTAATTATTAAAGTCAATTAAAGTCGAATCTTGGATTCGAGCATTAGATAGCAGTATAGTGCATCCTCAAATACTTTCGGATGCGTCTGTATTCTGGTGCAAACTTGAATGTTGTTGACTACACTGATTCTGACCTTCAGTCGGATTAAGGATGATTAAGACGATCTCAGGAGCTATAGTCTGGATCGATCCAGCATTGCCGATTCGACTTTGTGAGTCGAATACATAGCAGCTTCTAGAACGGCTAGAGAGGTGAGATGGCTTTAGAAGTTCATGATAAGCATATCCACTTTATTGTGAAAACAATTAAAAGGTAGCTTATGCAAAAGATATTCACTGTCACATGAGGTCAATAGCATATTGAGAGAATATGATCCGTGTGTAAGCCACTAAACGCATGAAATACTAGCAAGAGTACTAGGTCAATCGTAGTATAGTAGATGCGAGTCAAGAGCGATCCCACGTAGACAATGCAACATAGATAATAAACATTAAGTGTAGACAAGACAAAAAAGGTCCTTGACCAACATAAATACGAAAAAGGTAATTGGTGTATCTCTCCTCTCCGATCTCCTAACTTGTTCTTATTAATATTTATGTCTACTTTCCCTCGTAATTACCTAGACTAACCAGAACATTTTCTAATTCAGTTTTAGCTACAGGTGCATTCTCCTAATCTTATCTAATTCCATTGAAAGGACAGTAGACACCTATGTGCAGTTAACCTCTTTCGTTGGTTGTATTAACTCACACGCAATAAGTATAAGAGATTTCCGGCGAGAACCGAGTACCTCGCTAAGCAGCTATCATGGATTGACTAGCACGTTTCTAGGGATTGATCAGACTATGTCCAAACTAACACTTCACCTTGCAAGTCCGTCATGTTAATTTACGAATACAATAAGCAGATTGGCCAGATCTAACCTATTTTTAATTAAATATGTCGATCAACGTAGCTAACGCCGAATCTTCAGATTCAAGGGACCTAGGGTGTCGCGCTGCGATATAGAACTTCGCAGGACCGGCGGCGATGGTTCCTAGTTCTGAAATCTACATCATTCTGTTTTGATTACTCTAGTTAATTACGACTCATTTAGACATGCAAATCAATTACAACACGTTAATCTAGCTATATCTACCATGATTAAAATACAAAGGAACGTTCAAAGCTTTATACCTTTATCAATGGCGACCTAGCTTGATCAACTCAAGCTAGTTGATGGAGTGGAGGAGATAACCAAACAACAAACTCAAATTAAACACAAAAAATACTTTAGTTCATAGATCTAGTAAAAAGTATGTATATATCAAGAGTAGTTGTTTACAATAAAATCGTACAGCTTTTTATAGAGCTGTAAACCGACTTAGATAAGCCAACCCTAATTTACTTAAAACAAATTACGGCTCTCTGCTTTTCGTGTCCTCCAAGTTGATGCGGCTGTAGCTTGTGTTCCCGCAGCCTCCGGACTGTTTTCTTCTTTTCTGGTCCAGCAGACTTTGTATTGACTACTTCTGACTTCGGTCAATGTTTCTTTCTCTAATCCGGTTCTAGCTCCTTTAGCCCATATTATGGTATTCCTAAAAATCACGTAAAACGAGAAAAAAACAGTACCAAACATCAGGATAAAATGTAAAGATGCAGAATTGCTAACCGGGGAACCGGTATTATGAAATCAAAACGTATTTCGTACAATATTTCATCTATCACTAATCAATTGAGCATAATTCGGGGCAACTAAGGGTATGATTTATAGTACAATTTTCAGTGTGATAAACTACCCCCCACTTAGCTTTTGTCGTCCCGAACAAAAAGGCTAAATAAACTCAACTCCGGACTAACATACAACTCTGTGCCATAAGCCGAGATAAGAATCATGCCAACTCATATCCATAAGCGATGCATTAAACACTTTTTAATTCATGAACCGGTGTGTGTGTGCAACTACTCTCCAAACAACAGTGATGCAGACATAATCACATTATACCAACAAGGATTTCAGGCAAAACATATATCATGCACAAATCCATAAGTTCCTCATTAATCATCAACTACCAATACATGAATGTGTCATGTGATATATCCTTCGTGATAGTGCATTCAAAAAAAGGAATGAAGTTATAGCAACCCCACAACCTTTACTTATCAATGTGCACACTCGCTCCTCTTATCTTCAGACTCAGGCAAACAACAAGAAACCTTACGCGGGCCGGGCAGACTTGGGGACCGAGTTTTACTTGTTATCCTCGTTTGTTTCTTTTTTATGCGAGGGTCGTGCCCTTTTTGCTACGAGTTCGCTTCCCTCACTATATATATATATATATATATATATATATATATATATATATATATATATATATATATATATATATATATATATATATATATATATATATATATATATTTATATATATATATATATATAATTTTATTTTTTTTCGCAATAGCCGTGCATTTTACGCTCCATCGGCTACGCTTGGCAGATTTCTCACTTTTTTTTCTCTCTCACTTGCAAGCCCGTTTTGTCCCGTTTTACCTTTTGTGGCCTCGTTGTTGCTACCATCATCCTACAATAATTGGTTAAAGTATATATCCACCGACAAATATCGATTCCTGGTCTAAGATAACTTTTCATCTTATCCAAATACTTCTCACTCAGATTGCGTGCTCAAAAATTGAATGCAAATGGCAAGATAAAAATTAAGAAGTCACTATTTCATGAAACATAACACATGCTCATTCTTCAATACTAAATTGAATAATGTTAGGAAATCAACCAGTTTAACGCAGCGGAATTTAAAAATTGATTTCCGATCCAAAGATCGACGTCGTTTAATACAATAAACACGTTAAGTAGTTGACGGTGATTACCTTGCTTGATCTAATAGATCGACGCCTTGACCGTCAATGGAGAGTAGTACTGCGCGCATGCCCCCACATGTCCGGCCTCTATCGATATCTACACGAGCACCTCGCCGGAATCCTCCTAGGATTGCTACTAGAAAAATTTGGTTGCTAGACCAGCCTTTTCTCTCTCTCTAAATCTCTCTCTAAGAAGCTCTTAGTCTATTTTGTTAATTAGAACTCTTCTAATTGTGATGTACAAAAGAACTAGCCAAGCCTCCCTTAAATAGGGTGATCTGCGCCCCAGATGAATCCCAATCTGATTGAGAGAAGCTTCCTAGTAGATTAATGAGAAAGAAACCTTTTACTAGTAAATAAGGAAAATAAATAATCTAGATTTATCTCATTTAATTTAATGTCTCATATTCAATAAATTCAAGATATTGTCAATATCTAATTTTTACTATCTTTATATTTTTACCATAAATCTATTTTTTATAAATCCATTAATATCCAATATTAATATATGATAATACAATTAATTAAATTGCACAATCCAAGTGTATCTTAATACTTTATCACCTGCGCCCCATAGCCATTAATTGGCATCCAGATTATTTTTTAATTAATCAATATAATTAATATCTTGTATTTAATTTATTCATAATAAATAAATACCACCATATTAATTGAATCACTATAACACTTTGTAGTCGAAATAAGCTTTCCTTATTTCAATGTGCACACTCACCTATGCCCCTTACTTTGACTATCATTATAACCGCATTTTAATCCGGCTAGATCTTCTCATGAGTGTGACCCGATAGAGTTCCGAATATGTTGGCCGCAGACATAAAGTGCAATTACGAAAATGCCCTTCATATCCAACGATCACGGAATAGCATCTAGCAAAACACCGTGACCCCCAAACACCAGAAGAGTCAAAAGCGATGACTACTACTTTTCATGTGAAACAGTTACCGTGTAAATAGAATTCTATCACTGTAATAATATCCATACGATCGTATCTCGAGTGTCAGTACATCAACCATCGTATCTTATAATCTGGATATCATGCTCTTTGGAATAACTCATTTACTCCCACTTTGAAAAGATTCATGTGAGCTAGACATTCCTTATAAGAAGGCCATTTCAGATATCTACTCCTAATCATAGTATACGCAATTTCTGAACGAACAAACATGTATCCTACGCATGCTTCAATATCACACCCGAGCACTACCGCATGTTCACCACATTGCTAAGGGAAACCTCAATAGTGTCAAAGCATGACAATCCACACCGTGATGCCATGAAGACTCCGGTCTCAGGATAATTACACAACTGCCACATACTGCGACACTTAATGTAACTGGGCCAGTCTAACGTATGCATTGTCCAATACACGTCCACGTACAGTCAAAATGTCTCTACACTTAGATATACGGGATGTATCCCTATCTTCAATAAGATAGAAGATATCTAATACGTGCTAGTCTATTCATAACATCATGTCCCGTTTGACAGTACATACGACTAGAGACATTTAAGTATCAAACTTGTTAAAGTGAATAGAGATCTCATCAACCATAATTAGCATCATGGTTTTACTATCACAACTTAATACTAAGGACGCTATTATATATTCAATAACATAATTGGTTCATAAAGATAAACAAAATATATAATAACAAAATTGAATTCATTAATAATAATAAAGTCATTACATGAACTAAACTGACTGTAAATGACCCGACCCGGTCGGATCCGGTCCAACCTAATTGGGTTTATGACACTATTCCAAAAATCTCCCAATGGGCCTAAAGCCAATCACCCATATTCCTAAGCCCATGCATGTGAACATGTTTCTCATGCTTTGCTTGCGACAATGCCTTGGTTAACAGATCAACTATGTTATCATCCGTGTGGACTTTCTCTATCTTTACATCTCCTCTATCAACTATCTCTCTAATCAAGTGATAGCACCGTAGCACATTTTTGGACTTCTGATGAGACCTTGGTTCCTTTGACTGAGCAATTGCCCCATTGTTATCACAGTACAGTGGGACTAGACCTTCAATAGAGGGAACCACACCAAGTTCAGTAATGAACTTCTTCATCCAAACCGTTTCCTTTGCCGCCTTTGAGGCTACTATATACTTGGCTTCCGCTGTAGAGTCTGCAGTAGTCTTCTGCTTAGAACTCTTCCAGCTCACTGCTCCGCCGTTAAGCGTGAAAATACTGTGACTTTAAGTCATCCTTGTCAGTTTGAAAACTGCATCTGTGTAACCTCATAATACCAACTCCTTGTTCCCGAAAACCAGGAACATATCACTTGTACGTCTCATGTACTTGAGAATATTCTTGACCGTAGTCCAGTGACCATCACCTAGTACCTACTAGTCATACTCAGAGGGTACGAGACATCCGGTCTAGTGCACATTATGGCATACATGATGGACCCGGTAGCCGAAGCATAAGGGATCTTACTCATATACGCCCTTTCCTCCTCAGTCTTAGGACACATTTCCTTCGACACATAGACCCCATGTGACATGGTGCTGAATCTCTTCAGCATCTTGTCTATGTAGGTGGATTGTGATAGACCAATCAACCTCTTAGATCTATCTCTGTAGATCTTGATTCCAAGAATGTAGGCTGCTTCTCCTAAGTCCTTCATGGAGAAGTTCCCGGATAAGCAAACTTTAACCGACTATAACATTGGAATATCATTCCCTATGAGCAATATGTCATCTACATAAAGCACTAAGAAAACTACGGCACTCCCACTAACCTTCTTGTAAACACATGGCTCATCTTCGTTCTCGATGAAATCAAATTGTTTGATTGTCTCATCAAAGCGAAGATTCCAACTCCGAGAAGCTTGCTTCAATCCATAAATGGATCTTTGCAACTTGCACACCATCCTAGCATCATCGTTTGTGAAACCCTCAGGTTGTGTAATGTACACTTCCTCAACAGATTCCCGTTAAGGAAAGCTGTTTTCACATCCATTTGCCAGATTTCATAATCATGGTATGCTGCAATAGCAAGCAGAATTCTAATGGACTTTAGCATAGCTACTGGCAAAAAAGTTTCATCATAGTTAACTCCTTGTCTTTGCTTATAATCTTTTGCCACCAACCTTGCCTTGTAGGTAGTCACATTACCATCCATGTCTGTCTTTCTCTTAAAGACCCATTTACACCCTATATGAACTATTCCTTCAGGTGGATCAACTAAGTTTCAAACTTGGTTGTCTTTCATGGATTCCATTTCAGAATTCATGGCTTCTAGCCATTTCTCTTTGTCATGCCTCATCAACACCTCTTCAAGTTTAGGGTCTTCATCTTCCATAAGATATACGCCAGTGTACCTTTCGGGTTCACGACGCTCCCTAGTGGATCTTCGAGGTGTCTGTGTTTTTAGAGCAGGTGTTTGCACCTCATCTGTATGTGGTGTCTCTTCCATCAACTGACTGTCTTCAGTATGTGGTTCTTGAATTTCTTCAAGATCAATCTTACTCCCACTGACCCTCTCCAGAATAAACTCTTTCTCAAGAAAGTGGCATGTCTTGGAGACAAACACCTTTTGTTCTCCTAGATGGTAAAATTGGTATTCTTTAGTTTCCTTAGGATATCCCACAAACAGATATTTTGTCAGTTCTAGCCTTTAATTTATCAGGCATCATCCGCTTCAGGTAGAATCCCATTCTCCTTTAAGTAATCTTAAAACTCTCCATCTGGGTATTCTCCACCTCGGTCAGATCAAAGTGTCCTAATCTCCTTACCCAGTTGTTTCTCCACTTCACTTCTGAATTCTTTGAACTTTTCAAAGGCTTCAGACTTATACTTCATTAAGTATACATAACCATAACATGAATGGTCATCATTGAAAGTGATAAAATAAAGTATCCTCATTTGGCTTGAATTGACATTGGGCCACATACATGAGCTCAAGTAATTCATTGGATCTTATTCCCTTGCCACTAAATGGTGCTTTGCCATCTTTCCAAATAAACAAGCTTCGCATGTATCAAACGATTCGTAATCGAAGTGATCCAACATTCCATCTTTATGGAGTTTGGAAATGCGATTCTTATTTATATGGCCAAGTCTACAATGCCACAAGTAGGATTCATTCAAGTAACTTGTTTTGGCTTTCTTATTGTTTATATTAAGTACATCAACATTCATATCTACTATGTAAAGACCATTCTCAAGTTTGCCAGTACCATAAAATATTCCATCACGTGAAAAAAGAACAACATTTATTCTTAAACGTAAAAAAAAATTCCTTCAACATCCAATGCAGAAATAGAAATAATGCTCTTCGTAAGAGCAGTAGCAAAATAACAGTTATTTAATTCTAGTACTAGCCCACTGGGCAATGACAGAAAATAAACTCCTACGGCTAGGGCAACAACACTTGCTCCATTCCCAACGCGCATGTCCACTTCTCCTTTCGTTAGATCTCTAGTCCTTCTTAGTCCCTGTATATCCATAAAAATATGAGAACCACATCCAGTATCTAATACCCAGTGGTTGGGATTAGAAGAAGCAATATTGATCTCAATCATAAACATACCTGAAGTCGAAGCATCATTATGCTTGTTCTTCTTGGTGCTCAAGAAAGCCTTGCAGTTTCTCCTCCAATGACCAGTCTGGCCACAATGGAAGAAGGCATCCTTGGATTTGTCTTTTTCTATCTTAGGCTTCGGCTTGGTAGCCTCCTTCGCCTTCTTGGTCTTCTTTTGGGCCTTTTTTTTCCCTTGGAAGAAATCACAAGCAACACTTGCTTACCTTTGCCAACAGTGCCTTCAGCAGTTTTGAGCATGCTCAATAACTCCGCAAGGGAGGAATTAATCTTGTTCATGTGATAGTTCATCACAAATTATGAGTAAGAGTCCGGTAGAGATTGCTGAATCGAGTCAACACTTAACTCATGCCCCATCATATGGCCAAGCTTCTCAAGCCTCTCTATGTAACAAATCATCTTCAGTACATATGATCCAACTGGAGTATCCGGAGCCATCTTGCAACCAAACAGTGCCTTCGAGACCTCGTACCTCTTAGTGCGAGACTGGGAAGCACAAAGCTCCACCAGGTGAACCATTGTGGTATGAGCATCCATGGACTCATGTTGTTTATGAAGTTCTGGTGTCATAGAAGCAAGCATGAAGCAAGAAGACTCTACACTATGAGAACAGTGTTTTGCATGCTTCTTAACCGACTCCTCATTCGTAGCATCTTTGGGGTCTTTGGTTAGGGGGGTTTCCAAAACATAGCCAATGCCTCCATGTCTCAAAACGATTTTGAGGTTTCTTTCCCAGTCGAGAAAGTTTGATTCGTCAAGTTTGTTTTCAATGATAAAACGAAGATTCAATTTGTTCGACATTTCTACAATAATAAAGTAAAGATAGTATAAGTAAAAGTTCATGCATACAAAACCAAAAATTTTGCACTTAAAATTTATCTAGGTTTTGTTCCCACTAGCCAACTACTCCCAATTGGCTTTCAAGAATTTTAATTCTTTAGTGGACAAGATCCTATTGAACTATCAAGATTACCTGCTTTGGCTAGTGAACCGAGAATAGCTTGACAAGTAGGTAACTCTTTACAGTCGTGTCTTACACGGCTCTTATTGATTGACTAGTCAACTCTTTGACGGTATGCATCACTATGCATTAGTCAATCCCTTGTCTCTAAAATCCAAACGACCCCTGCTGTGGCCGATGGCCGAAAAGATCTTAGTCAAGTCATAACCCAATATTCGCGAGATCACTTTCGTTTATATCTCAATAATAATGATATACCCGAGGTAGGTCAACCCCCAGCTCTGGCTGATGAATTGGATCCGAACAATGGCTCTTCACCGTCATTATAATATTAGGAGATAATTTTCAACTTAATTTTTAATTAATGGGAGTATTTTAAATTAATTCACTTAATTAATTTCAATTTAAATTACGTCTCATCTAAACGTGCATATTTCTATGTTATCGACATAAAGTAAAACATACACCATTCCACGCACAAAAATAACCGGTATGATCATGGATTTTTCCTAGGTGCGGTTTCGAAGACAAACTGATGAAACCGCATGTCACAATCTAAGGGTAGCTGCAACCGCCAATAGGATCTTCAATGCGTCATCTCCAATGGTATCTTTATTCATCTTTCTTTGGTCTCCATGTTCTGCTCCATTCTTGTTACATAAAATTTATCTAATAAATTTATACACCCGCACACACGGGGGAGCTAACGGGAATGAGATAAATGCAGAAAGTAAACTAGGTCACATTCTTCGTAACAGCCTAGGACAATTTTGAAAACCAACATAAAAAAAATCACACACATCTATCCTATTGGTTGAGTCAATGATCAATCGGGGTCCATATAATCATATTATATCTACACATAATCTAATCCATGTAATAACATCTTATGAAAAAGACAAATTAAAATTTAACCACTTGCGTCTTATTTTATCAAATCAAATAATCAATTAATATTTAATTAATTAAATGACTTCAATCGAAGTAAAATTAACTATTAATTTTAAACGATTTTAATTTTAGTTTTAATTTTAATTTTAATTAATTAGAACTATTAAAATTTAAATCAAAATTAAAATTTAGGCCTCTTTAGTTTCCTTCAGTGGCGGAAGCAGAAATTTTTCTTAGAGTGGTCTTGGTTTTCACTAATATACATATTCCGAAAAAAATTCCAATGCTAAAGAATTACATTCATCGTATATCAAGTTACGAATATTGTTAGATTTAGATGATATAAGGTAAAAAAATTGTTGATTTGAAAAGTCTAAGGTAAAGGGAATAAAATATTAGATTTAGATCGCATAAGTTAAAGAAAAAATGCTATAAGCATTTCAGTGGTATAATGTACCAAAATATGTCTCACGAAAAAGGAAAAAAAATTAGATTTAGATCGTATAAGTTAAGGTTAAAATACTATAAGCATTTCAGTGGTATAAGATACCAAATTGATAAGATTTAGATGATACTGGTAGAAAAAATTAATGTTGATCTAAAAAGTCTAAGTAAAAGAGAAAAATATTAGATTTAGATCGTATAAATTAAGGAAAAAATCCTATAAATATTTCAGTAGTATAGATACCAAAAAAATGCGTCTGCCATGTCTTGAACCCATTACCATGGGAAAATTAAGGCAAAATGAACAAATCTTATTCCACTAGGCAAAATAGCATTGTTTGGAAATTAGGAAAAATTAAGTAGATATACTAATAATAACACTAATTCAATTTGAGAAAAAATATTTATTTTTTGTTTTTACTAATTTTGGGGTGGTCTTGAGACCACCCCACCTATAGGGTGGGTACGCCCCTGGTTTCCTTCCTTTTGATTTTTAATCAAAAGTGATGCCTTTGGTTTCCAAAACCAAAAGGCATCAACCTGGGCCCTTTCCAAAATCAAAATTTTGAAAAGAGCCTAGGCCTAGGTCTTTTCCAAAATCAAATTTTTTGAAAAAGGGTCTAGACATATTCCAAACAAAATTTGGAAAGACCAATATTTTTAATTCCATGTGGCATCCCAATGGGCCAAACTATTTGAACCATTCGTTAGCCACATGACACCAACTAAACAAAGAGATATAAATGCACAATAAAATATCACAAAAAAAAAACGTGATTGATGTCCCCCATGATAGAGCCGGCCGATGCCGGCAGCGCTAGGGGTGCCGCCGGCGGCGGCGGTGCTGCGGTGGAGGGGGCCGCCGCATCGGCCGAGCCCCATTACATCGATATATATATATATATATATATATATATATATATATATATATATATATATATATATATATATATATATATTTTTTTTTTTTTTTTCGTTTCTCGTTTCGCGAATCTAGATCTTGCATCTATTAATCAATTACTATGCAATTCAAGTAGTGCTTATTGCTTACGTTTGAAGTTCGCTCTGATACAACTGTTAGGAAATCAACTAGTTTAACGCATCGGAATTTAATAATTGATTTCCGATCCCAAGATCGACTTCGTTTAATTCAATAAACACGTTAAGTAGTTGACGGTGATTACCTTGCTTGATCTAATAGATCGACGCTTTGACCATCAATGGAGAGTAGTAGTGCGCGCAAGCCGTCCACGTGTCCGGCCTTTATCGATATCCACACGAGTACCTCACCGGAATCCCCCTTGGATTGCTATTAGAAAAATCCGGTTGCTAGACTGACCTTTTCTCTCTCTCTCTAAATCTCTCTCTAAGAAGCTGTCAGTCTATTTTGTAAATTAGAACTCTTCTAATTGTGATGTACAATAGTGTTAGCCAAGCCTCCCTTAAATAGAGTGACCTGCGCCCCAGATGAATCCCAATCTGATTGGGAGAAGCTTCCTGAGAAAGAAAACATTTTACTAGTAAAATAAGGAAAATAAATAATCTAGATTTATCTCATTTAATTTAATATATCATATTAAATAAATTCAATATATTGTCAATATCTAATATTGACTATATTATCTTATTACCATAAATCTATTAATATCCAGTGTTGATATATGATAATGCAATTAATTAAATTACACAATCCAATTGTATCTTAATACACTATCACCTGCACCCCATAGCCATTAATTATTATCTGAATATTCTTTAATTAATCAATATAATTAATATCTTGTATTTAATTTATTTATAATAAATAAACACCACCATATTAATTTAATCACTATAACACTTTATAGTCGAGATAAGCTTTCCTGATTTGGTTATCATTATAACTGCATTTTAATCCGGCTAAATGTTCTTATGTGTGTGACCCGACAGACTTCCGAATATGTTGGCCGTAAACATAAAGTGCAATTACGAAAATGCCCTTTATACCTAACGATCACGGAAAAGCGATGACTACTACCTTTCATGTGAAACAGTTACCGTGTAAATAGAATCTTATCACTGTAATATTATCCATACGATCGTATCTCGAGTGTCAGTACATCAACGATCGTATCAAATAATCTGGATATCATGCTCTCTCAGAATAACTCATTTACTCCCACTTTGCAAAGATTCACGAGAGCTAGACATTCCTTATAAGAAGGTCATTTTGGATATCTACTCCTAATCATAGTATAGACGATTTCCAGACGAACAAACATGTATCCTGCGCATGCCTCAATATTACACCCGAGCACTACCGCATGATCACCCCATCCCATGGCTAAGGGAAACCTCAATAGTGTCAAAGCATGACAATCCACACCTTGATGCCATGAAGACTCCGGTCTCAGGATAATTACACAACTGCCACATGCTGTGACACCTAATGTAAGTGGGCCAGTCTAACGTACGCATTCTCCAATACTCGTCCATGTATAATCTAAGTGTCTCTACACTTAGATAGACGTGATCTATCCCTATCATCAATAAGATAGAAGACATCCAATAGGTGCTAGTCTATTCATACCATCAATGTCCCGCTTGACAGTATATACGACTAGAGACATTTAAGTATCAAACTTATTAAAGTGAATAGAGATCTCATCAACCATAATCAGCATCATGGTTTCTCTATCACAGCTTAATACTAAGGACGTTACTATATATTCAATAACATAATTGGTCCATAAAGATAAACAAAGTATATAGTAACAAAAGTGCTTTTATTAATCATAATAAAGTCATTACATAAACTAAATGGATTATAAATGACCTGACCCGGTCGGATCCGGTCCAACCCGATTGGGTTTACGCTCCATCGGCTTCGCTTGGCAGATTTCTCACTTTTTTTCTCTCTCACGCGCAAGCCCGTTTCGTCCCGTTTTACCTTTTGGGCCTCATTGTTTCTACCATCATCCTACAACAATTGGTTAAAGTTAATCCACCGACAAATATTGATTCCCGGTCTAAGATAACTCTTCATGTTATCCAAATACTTCTCACTCAGATTGCATGCTCAAAATTTGAATGCAAATGGCAAGATAACAATTAATAAGTCACTACTTCATGCAACATAACACATGCTCATTCTTCAATACTAAATTGAATAATGCGTCATCTAACTACACACTGGAGAAGTGAGTTATACGTGCTTAAAAAGGTTGGTCCATGCAAGGAAAATGCGGTTAATACGCTACTACTTCAAAAGTGACACGACTTTTATGCCGGTCATGAAACAAAAATGTAATCAATTATTTCCAAAATGTCTAAGTATTGAAAAATGCATCAACAAGATTCGTGACAACTCGACAAAATTTGACGAAATTCCTAGTCAATTGCTAAGTGACGTTCCTACCCCTCAGTTAATCGAAGCATTGTCCCCAATGATGAAAAGATTAAGAACGAAAAGTAACTTAGCTCGATTTAAGCATTGAGCGAAGTAAATGAATCCTTCTCGAACACGTCTTGGGCTCAACGTCGGGAAAAGTCTGTGAATATCTGCTATAGAATTCTGACATACAAAGCTGGGGAAAAGTAGATGTGACACAATAATAAAATATGGAATGGCAGTAAGCAATTAAACTAGTAAAATGAAAACAATTGAAGCCATGAAATACTTTATTGAAAAGAAAAGAAATGCCGTTCATTGCAAAGTCGTAAAAAAATAAAAATTAAAACAACAATGGAAAATAAAAAAAACTAAAAAAAATAGAACTAGGGACAAATCAGAATCTATGTCCTCGTAGTCCTCTTGAACAGGAGGTGGTGCTGTTGAAGAAGGGCCGACCCCCGAAGAAGAAGGAGCATGCCTAGGGGCTCGTGGTGGTGTGATCGCGTGCAAAGCGATTACTAGCAATAGGACTAGGTCTATCGTAATAAGTACTGGCGAGTCAAGGTTGATCCCACAGAGACTCGTAAGAACGCAAATTCTCGAGATTGAGCTTGTCACAAATAAGGTCTACGACCAACTAAAATACATATAGTAGTAAAATTGGTGCCACAAACTAACAAGGTTACGCTAGTTCACACGGATTAAACAAGAGTTTCTAATGTATTAGTCTAATTATAAGTGATTAGTTATTCCCCCCACGCATGCAATAGTCCTCCCTATTGGTGAATTTTAATTCATTGTCAGCTACGGGTACAACTCCTAATCCTATCTACTCCGACCATGGTAGTAGACAATCTATACGCAAGCTACCCTCCTTAATTGGTCCGTAAAAGCTCATACGCAAGAAGTTCTAGAGTTGCCGGTATTGAGCGTTAACCCATACCGCTAACCCGCCTAGGCAGCTATCGACACTGATTAGCACGTTCCTAGGGTCCATCAAGACAATGTCCAAACTAACACTTGACTATCAGTACTTCATGCAAATTTACGATAACATGCAAATAGTTGATCAGACTACTAACATGTAAATTAAATCTGTCGATCAACGTAGCTGGCGCCGATTATCATGAACTAGTAATTTACTAGGTATTCAGATCTAGCGATATAGACTACCGCAGATCTGAAGAACGCAACCATTATTTCATAATTTCTTCACCAACGAATTAGATCTATACATACATGGGGTAAAATAAACAAACTACTATATAATTAAACTAAATAAACAATTATCACATACTAGTCGAATATAACAACAATAGATCTACATCTTGTAAAAGACAGAAAATCATACCCTCGAAGACGAGTGTAGATCTCCCTCGGACTCTTCCTAGGCGGCGACTCCGTCGTCTCTCCGACCAGAACTCATAAAATAATAAAATAAAGAACAAATATTGCCTTGAAATTTGTGTACTATATTGTTACATTGACTTCTGAGGTGAAGTCTCTTATTTATAGCTACATAAACCGGCTTAGAAACACTTAGATCTACCCCTCATCCAAGAAAACACGTTTTGGATAATTCTGAACTCACGGTAAGTCGGCGGCATACTCCGATTTACCGAGGGTATTTTCGTCTCTCTCTCTGCCGACTTAGCTTGGAAGGTTCTAGAATACCCTAGGCCAAATCCTTTCGTTCAGTCCACTCCATATTCATCCACAATGCTCAGACCAATATTTCGTATCCTAAAAATAATCAAATAGCGCACGAAATAATATCGAAATAGGTAAAATAAACGTTAAGTATATATTACTCGACTCACGAACCCGACGTATGACATTCAACGGAAATGGCTCATATTTATAGGTCGAAACAACTATTTTTAGCTCATAATGGACAGAATGTTGATGTCGTAGGATAGACTATTTTAAACGTCATCAACTACCCCCCACTAGTCATTTGCTCGTCCTCGAGTAGAGTATCAATCTGCATCAATTACCACATATTCTATAAATTTCCGGCAGAACATACATCAAGCCACAATCCATAAGCTCCCCATTAATCACTACTTACCATGCATCAATGTGTCGTGTGATGAATATTTCGTGAGGATATTCAAGTTGTATTAACCCCACAATCTTAACTTACCTGCATATACACTCGCTCATCTTGCCTTCAGACTTGATTACACAACATGGTACCTTAATCGGGCCGGGCGGACTTGGGGACCAAGTCAGACCCTTAGGTCCTCGTTTGTTTCTTTTTTATGCAAGAGTCGTGCCCTTTGTGCTACGAGTTCGCTTCCCTCACTCGTTTTTATTATATATATATATATATATATATATATATATATATATATATATATATATATATATATCTATATTATTTTTATTTTTTCATTTTTTCTTTCTTCATTTTTTTCTCGTCGATTTCTCACTCTTTTTTTTTTCTCTCTCTCTCACAAGCCCGTTTTGTCCCGATTACCTCTTGTGGCATTCAAGTTGCTTCTCTTGTCTTGTTAAAGTATATAGACAGACAAATAGTGATTCCCGGTTAAAACAACTATCATCTAATCTCAAACCCTTCTCACTCAGATTATGTGCTCAAATATTGAGTGCAATGATAGAATAATAATTAATAAGTTACTACTTCATGCAACATAATATATGCTCATTCTTCCACACTAAATTGAATATGCTATAACTAACTTCAAATTGAACTTGGGCTCCTTTTTAACCGATTCCTTACTCAGAAACGTGCAACAGGCAAGCTAAAACAGTGTTAAGAATTTCAAAATTTTACCCTTTTTTCGATTATCCAGCTAAGACCACCTACCCCCCCTCTATTATAGACATTGTACCCAATGACTAATAATAATGAAAAGAAAAGGTATTTAGCTCTAGAATTGTCCGGCTGAGTCGAAGTGAATCCTGGAGCATAATCATTGGCTCCTTGGTCATCTATCTTCCAAGTTTGAACTGCATTCCAAAATACTTCCAAAAATTGTGAGTAACATGCGAAGAGTAATAAGAAAATAAGGTGTCAGTAATTGTACATACCGGAGGAATGCGCTAAAGCAGTTTAAGCCACTCTATTCTTTTATTGGCCTAAGCAAGACGTGAAAACTTTTCAGAGGGTATCACATGAGAATCGTGAAGGAAAAAACCACATATCTCTAGCCAGACGGCCACAGATATATGCGATGAATAAAACCTTGCGATTGTCATGCTACTTTATTGACTCAAAATAACTTAAATAAACAAAATCAATAAATAAGGGTTTAGAAATAGTTCTAAGTTTATAGTCGCCAGCTCGACTGTACTAATAGGGCTCCTTTATTCGTACTTAGGATCCGTCAACGTAAAGACTTCCAACTCAGGGTTATACTTGTGCTCTAGGTAATGCTTTAGCCTGTGGCCGTTTACTATGAAAGTCCTCCCAGAGTATTCATTTCTAACTTCACACGCGCCCGAATTGAAAAATTTTATGACTACATATGGTCCATACCATCTAGACTTCAACTTCCCAGGAAAAAGACAAAGACGCGAATTATATACCAGCACCTTATACCCAACGTGAAATGTGCTGTTGAGAATCCTTTTATTGTGCAGGCGCTTCGTTCTCTCCTTGTAAATCTTTGCATTTTCATACGCTTGAAGTCTAAACTCCTCCAATCTATTCAATTCTAATAATCTCTTCTCACCGGCAAACTTTCTATATTTAGAAACCTCGTAGCCCACAACGCTCGGTGCTCGAGTTCTACTGGTAAATGACATGCTTTTCCAAACACTATCATGTACGATGACATCCCAATTGTGGTCCTATAAGAAGTTCTATACGCCCAAAGAGCGTCATCCAATTTCAAAGACCAATCCTTTCTCGTGGAATTCACAATCATCTCTAATATCCTCTTTATCTCTCTATTCGTGACCTCCACTTGTCCATTCGTCTGGGGGTGATATGCTTCTGCAATCTTATGTCTAGCCCCATTTCTTAACATCAATTTCTCAAACAACCTATTACAGAAATGACTCCCTCCGTCACTAATTATGGCTCTGGGCACTCTAAACCTCATCAAAATGTTTTTCTTAAGAAATCTCAGAACAACCTTGACATCATTAGTAGGTGAGGCCACTGCCTCCACCCATCATAATCAACTGATACCAGGATGTAATGATTTTATTCTGATGACGTGAAAGGCCCCACAAAATCAATTTCTCAAACATCAAATGACCCCACTTCCAAGATACTCTGCAGTGGCATCTCATTCCGCTAGGAAATATTACTAGTCATTTGACAGGAATGATAGGATCTTGCAAACTCGTAAGCAGATTTATGAATTGTAGGCCAATAGAATCCACACTGCAGTACCTTTGCTGCTATCTTGTCCGGCCTATAGTGACCTGCAACTTCTATAGAAAGACATTGGCTCAAAATACTTGGAATCTCGTCATCATGGACGCATCTCCTAAGAATGGTATCAGGACACATCTTGTACAGGTAGGGATCGTCCTAATAGTAATGCTTCTGATCCGTAAAGAACTTCTTCTTATCCGCACTTGAGAATTCCGGTGGTAGGTACCTTCCTGCTAGATAATTGACAATGTTAGCAAACCACGGGTATACCTTGCCCATTCTTGATGTATTCTGTCGGGTCTGAGATTCAATTAGAGCTACCACTAAGACGGAAAAAGTTGTTCATCAGGAAAGCTCTCTTGATCTCAGTCGGTTTCTCTTCTTCTAGCAAAGTTAATCTTGACAGGTGATCAGCCACCTGGTTCTCCGATCCCTTTTTGTCCTTAATCTCTCCATCAAACTCCTGTAAGAGTAGAATCCATCTTAAAAATCTTGGCTTGGAGTCTTGCTTGGTTAGAAGGTATTTCAAAGCTGTATGGTCAGTGAATACAGTGACTTTCGATCCCATCAGATATGGTCGAAATTTGTCAAATGCGAATATAACAGCTAAGAGTTCCTTCTCAGTAGTTGCATAATTCCTCTGGGCACTGTTAAAAGTATGACTGGTGTAATAGATAGGCTTAAAGATTTTATCCTCCCTTTGTACTAGGGCTGCTCCAACTGCCGTGTCGCTTGCATCACACATAAGCTCGAAAGGTTTGTTCCAATCTGGTGCTACCAGAATTGGGGCGGTTATAAGCATTTTCTTTAATGTGTTAAATTATTGCTTGCACTACTCTCCAAGTACAAAAGGCACATCCTTTGCAAGTAATTCCGTCAAAGGCCTAAAAACTTTAGATAAATCCTTAATAAACCTCCTATAGAATCCTGCGTGGCCAAGAAAGGCTCGCAATGTCTTTAAGTTTGTTGAAGGGGGTAACTTCTCTATTACCTCTATCTTTGCCTTATCAAACTCCATTCCTTTCCTCGAAATCTTATGACCCAACACTGTTCCTTCTGTTACCATGAAATGGCATTTTTCCCAGTTAAGTACAAGGTTGGTCTCTTCACATCTCTTCAGCACTCTACTCAAGTTGTCCAAGCATTTGTCAAAGCTATCTCCAAATAAAAAAAAGTCATCCATGAAAATCTCCAGAAAGTCCTCCACCATGTCCGCAAATATTGACATCATGCATCTTTGGAATGTTGTTGGTGCATTACAAAGTCCAAAAGACATGCGATTGTACGCAAAAGTTCCACAGGGACATGTGAAAGTTGTTTTATCTCGGTCCTCGGAGGCTATATGGATCTGATAGTAACCAGAATATCCATCTAAGAAACAATAAAAAGCATGACCGCTTAATCTTTCTAACATCTGGTCAATGAATGGTAGGGGAAAATGATCTTTACGAGTTGCGTCATTCAGCTTCCTGAAATCAACGCAAACTCGATGTCCAGTAATTAGCCTCACAAGGATTAACTCATCAAACTCATTAGGTTGGACAGTGAATCCTCCTTTCTTGGGCACCACATGAATCTGGCTCATCCATTCACTGTCAGCAATAGGGAAATGATTCCCATTTCCAAAATCTTTATTATTTCCTCCTTAACAACATCCTTCAGTTGTGGCGTCAGCTTCCTTTGAGGTTGTGCTACGGCTTTCTTCTCGGGGTCTACAGAGATTTTGTGCATGCACACCGATGGGTTTATTCCTCTAATATCTGCAATTGTCCATCCGAAGGCTCCTTTATGCTCTCTCAGTACTCTTAACAGCTTCTCCTCCTCTAAAGGTGATAGTAACAATGAAATTATGAGGGGAGAGTATAATCTTGTAAGTATACGTACTTCAGGTGAGATCGCAAAGGTTTCAGTGTTAAATTCCTTGGTGGCTCTTCCAACGATGATCTTAATAGTTTACCAGTCAATGGTAAGTCAAAGAACTTGTGCCACGAAGGTCTATGAATTGTTCCTCCTAATTACACAGAAGATACAGGCTCTACTTCTCGCACTTGACCTTCGCTACACTCAGGCCATGTTTCCTCGTCACTGCCTTCATCCTCTTTTAGGAGCAAAGTCTCTACTTCTTCAGGGTCTAATGCCACCTGCTGATATAGTTCTAAAACAAGCTCGTCTATGGCATCTAGTATGTAACATGCTTCTCCCTCATCTCGTGCATACTTCATTGTTTTCATCACATTGAATACTACTCTATCCTTATTCACTCTCAGAATCAGCTCACCTTTATGAACATCTATCAATGTCTTACTTGTCGCTAGGAAAGGTCTTCCTAAAATTAGTGGAACATCGTGGTTAGCTTCCATGTCTAACACTTCAAAGTCTACGGGGAATATGAACTTATCAACTTTTACCAGAACATCCTCCACCACTCCACAAGGTTGCTACATAGACCTATCAGCCAATTGGAGGGTTATAAATGTTTCGTTCAACTCTTTCATGCCTCACTTATGAAAGATGGAGAGTGACATTAAATTGACACTGCCTCCCAAATCACACAATGCTTTGTTTAGGCACACTCCTCCAATTGTGCAAGGTATAAGGAAGCTCCCCAGATATTTACACTTAGGAGGCAGTTTGCGTTGCAACACTAACGAGCATTCCTCGTTAAGGAAAATAGTCTCAAGGTCTAACAATTTCCTTTTGGTAGAGACTGCTTCTTTCAAGAATTTTGCATACTCTGGCATTCCGGCCAGAGCTTCTACCGAAGGTATATTTACTTGCAATTTCTTAAACATTTCTATGAACTTTTTGTAACGAGCATCATCATTATTCGGTTTATATTTCCTAGGGGGATAGGGTAAAGTAGCAGGATTAATAGTTATAGTTCATGAAGACTTACTTGCTGCTCTGGCTGCTTGTCTGTTGAATTTCCAGATGCCCGGTTAATCGGTGCAGTGCCGCCCCACTTTTTCTTCTGATTATGCTATATTCTGCTGCTGACTGCTTTTTTAATTCTTCCTGGATAGTCGGCATAACTAGTCCAAGTAGTTCCATTCCGCTTCTAGTCATAATTGCATTCACATCCTTCAGATTCTTTTCAGTGTTGCTTGCCAATCCCCACGGAGGACGGGCTGACACTGGTTCTGCGATCTACCCTACTTAGTATGATAGATTCTGCATTAATGCTTCCTTATTGGCCAGTCTTGTATCATTCTTCTGACAATATTTGGTAAAGTTTTTATTCAACTCAATCAGGAATTTTGTAAGTTGATTGACCGTGTCGGTCACAGTTGAGCTGATTTTATACATGGCTGCTTCCCAACCACTTGACTTGTTGAATTGAGGCATGAATCCACCAGTTTGTCTTGGTCTCTCTCCACCTGTAGAGTCACTTTGTCGAAAACCCCCAGTAGGGTCGCTCAGTCAAAAACCAGGGTGGTCGTGAGAACCTGGGCGATATCCGCCCCCATAAGGATTTCCTTGCCTCCCTGTATAGTTCACATCCTCGGTGTTGGTTGCTTCTACTTCTTGAACTTTCTCAACCTTGGCAATGCAATCTTGCATGCCATCTATTTTTTCGTTCATTGCCATTAGCTGGTATAAGATCTTTTGAGAAGTATCTTCTCCAAATACGCCTTCAGCTACCTTGGCGGTCTCAATTTGATGCGTTCCCCATTGTCTTGTTAGTTCTATTTGTTCCAAATTTTCTTCGGCTTCTTCAGGTGATAGCAACGCAAAACATCTGTTGCTCGATGCATCAACTCTCATTTTTTACTCGGCCGCAATCCGTGGTAGAAACTATGTATTCGTACGGACATAATGATATCGTGGTGAGGGCATCTCCGTTGTGTTTCCTTAAACCTTTCCTAAGCTTCTTCGAAAGTTTCGGTGGGTTTCTTCTTGAAATTCATGATGTCTTGTCTCATCTGTAGTGACTTCCCAGGTGGTCAGTACTTATTCATAAATTTCTGCGGTAGATCGGTCCAAGTTTGGATCGATCCTGGTGCTAGAGACAATAACCATATCTTCGCTTTGTCCTTCAGAGTGAATGGAAACAACTTCAGCTTAATGTTATCTTCAGGTACTCCTGCTGGTTTAACCGTCCTGACTAACTCCAAGAAGTTAGTGATGTGTACACTAGGATCTTCTTTTGGTACTCCATGGAATGTAGTGTAATTTGTCACCAACTGTATCACGTTTGGCTTCGGGTGAAAGCCCTCAGCCGCATTCTCTGGCTGAACAATCGCTGGCACAAATTGCTCAATCATTGGCATTGCATAACTCTGTAGAGTTCTTCTATCTTCTTGTACCACAACTCCTGCTCCATTGACTCTTCCGTTTTGTCCATTCTCTGCCATGGTGTTATCTGTATCCTCCAAAGGTGGAATTTCTTCCTCCTCCTCACTGTGATCTCCTTCGTGTGAACTCACGTCGTCCGCCAGCCTAACATTATTCTCTCGAGTTTGTCTGCTGAACTTCGTGTAGCGTACTGCAAGACACAAAAAGAAAATAAAAAGTTAATGACTTACCTCGCCGGCTATTACACATGACTGGCAGACTCAAAAATACGGACTCTAACTACTGAATCGCTGAACTGACAGAACCGATTCTGCCAAATCTGGGACCTTTGATTTACCGTGGGTAACCCCCGATAAACCGGATGCAATTTTATTCCAGATTTAAACAGAACTGACTTTGTATGACTCCAGTATAAATAGACTATAAAACAGACTCAATAAAATAGACTCGAATATATACAGACACTCAATCTCAAAGAAAAAGTATTCTTGACACGAGTCCCCAGCAATGGCGCCAAAAAATCTTGATGGGTGCAAAGCACTTACTAGAAATAGGACTAGGTCTATCGCAGTAGAGTACGGGCGAGTCAAGGTCAATCCAACAGAGACTCGTAAGAACGCAAATTCTCGAGATTGAGCTTGTCACAAATAAGGTCTACGACCAACTAAAATATAGACAAGAGTAAAATTGGTGCCACAAACTAACGAAGGTACGCTAGTTCACACATATTAAACAAGAGTTTCTAATGTATTAGTCTAATTATGAGTGATTAGTTATTCCCCCCACACATGCAATAGTCCTCCCTATTGGTGAATTTTATTGTCAGCTACGCGTACAACTCCTAATCCTATCTACTCCGACCATGGTAACAGACAATCTATACACAAGCTACCCTCCTTAATTGGTCCGTAATAGCCTATACGCAAGAAGTTCTAGAGTTTCCGGTATTGAGCGTTAACCCATACCGCTAACCCACCTAGGCAACTATCGACACTGATTAGCACATTCCTATATATGGTCCATCAATACAATGTCCAAACTAACACTTCACTATCAGTACTTCATGCTAATTTACGATGACATGCAAATAGTTGATCAGGCTACTAACATGTAAATTAAATATGTCGATGAACGTAGCTCACGCTGATTATCATGTGTTGGTCCCTTGAAAAGGCTTTGGTTAATTTTAGAGGGGGGGTGAATAAACTTAACACTTAAAACTTTTTGAAGTTAACAAACTCATCAATGTCACTAGCCTGCTGACTGCTCAGTAGTCTTCTGACCACTCAGTAGTCTGCTAACAGTAGATATTACTGGATTTGTTACAGCGGAATATATTCAAATTAAGCCTTGTTACTTGTTGTTAAAAAGAGGATACTAAGTATTAGATACTCAGTAGTGTAAGTGTGCGATTCAGTTGCTTGTTTCAGTTTGACGTGGTCAGTATAGTAAATGCAAAAAGTAAATACAGAAAGTAAGTAGGCAAATTTTATAGTGGTTCCAGGTAGTGTAATCCTGTCAGTCCACTCTTCTCCTGTGATGTTGGAGGAAATTCACTAGAGATCTTTGAGGTTGTTGTTACAAAAATCCCTGAGCTGTCAGTCCTTCACCAATAGCTATGGCTTCACAAACTGAACACTTGAAACATGTAGGATTGCTGCTCCAAAGTATTCCACTAGTCCTTGAAGAGTAGGATTGCCTCTTCACCAGCTCCACCACAAACAACAGTCCTTGACACCCAAAATATGCTTTATTGTCTTCAGCAGTTTTCTTGTAAAAGAAAGATTGAATCAAGTAAATGATTCAGTTGTCAGCAGCTTGATCAGGATGAAATGATCAGCAACTTGATGTCTTCAAGTGTGTGTAATTGATGTAACTAGATAGCAGGTTACACTTGAAGATATTTCTAGATCAGTCAGTTAAAGTTCTGTGTATGTCAGCAGGGTGATTTTCTTGATCAAAAACTTGATAGCTTCGTATGGATTATATGTTGTTCATCATCTTCAAACTGAGTCAGGATATCCCTATTTATAGGTGGGAATCATGTGACTTGTGTTTGAAATTCAAATAGCCGTTTCTGGCTTGTCTCCATCTTGACTTCCTTTTTGTCACAGTTCATAGTACTGACACTGTCAATCTCCTTTTTGTCAGTTTTCAGTCTGTCCACCCTTTGGCTTGTGTCCATTGGATAATCCTCCTAATCTTTGCAACATTCCTTTTATCTTGACCATTGATTTGGTTACAAAATCTAGGCTTGTAATCCAACCTTATCCTTGTAATCTTCCAATGTAATCCTTGATTAAATCGATAAATATACTCAGCAAATATCTGAAGTATAACAGCCTGCTGATGTACACATCTTTCAGCAGGTTTAAGTCTGCTGT
This sequence comes from Gentiana straminea, assembly GCA_036785695.1. Lineage (NCBI taxonomy): Eukaryota > Viridiplantae > Streptophyta > Magnoliopsida > Gentianales > Gentianaceae > Gentiana > Gentiana straminea. Next base: position 4,872,202 of record JAVUPR010000327.1, on the reverse strand, counting down.
GTTCTAATAACATATCAGCTGACTTCTTCTCATCTAACTTTTTATTGTGAAGTTAGAGTACACCATTTTGAACATAACTAAGTTCCAATCACCTCTTAAAATATGGAACTTAGACCTTGTACACAAGGTATATGTAATCAGTTTAGGGTCATCACAGACTTCCCTAAATTCTGATTCCATATCATTGACATTAATACTAAGTTTGATCCCTTAGCCTTCAATAACTGAGTTTGACCCCTCAGCCTTCAGTCTTCTGCAGGTTCCTAACTAGTCTACTGACCTAGTTACCCTAATGACCTAGACAGGTCTACTGATAAAGTCAGCTGACCTATTTACAGTGCTTGTTTGATCAAACCTATACAAAGATCAAACTCTAATAAACCTATACATTTGATCTAGACATCTTTTTTCCTTTGCTCTATAACAGCTAGTCTGGTACTCATCATTAAAACATAAAATATGTCCAACAATTTCCCCCTTTTTAGTGATGATGCCAATACCTTCCTTACAACAAAACAAAAGATAAAAACAAAGACAAAACAAAATTCAGATAACTATATAATAAGGAATGAGATCTAGTTTTATCTCTTTCTTGCTCTTTCCAGTTCTTCCTCTCTCTTCTGTTGAAAGACTCTGAGTTCTCTTTGAAAGTCCAACATCCAGTTATTCTCAATACTTCTGAAGTCAAACCAAGTATGCAAGGTTTTCCACCATGTCCAGTCTTCATTTAGATATAACTGGACTCCATGCTAGTTGAAACCTCCTCCCATGTAGCATGTCTTGAATTCTTCTAAGTTCAACTTTGCTTTCTCATCAGATGTTGGTTGACTACCACCAGATCTACCAGCATGACCTCATCTTCTGGGTGTTGCAGGTTTCTTAGTCAATTTCAAAGATTTGACTCTAATCTCCCACAATTTTAGACTTAGGAAAGAGTTAAGACCTTCTTGAAATGTCATGTTATGGTAGGGTCTCTTTCTTGCTCCATGAAGAGATTTGAATTCCTTGAACAGATCATCAGAAGTTGTACTCGCCAGGTGTAGGCTGTCTGAGTTGATTGATGTCTGCCTCAAGTCTCTTCTGGTTGTAAATTCTTCCAGCCTCTTTTGCTTCTGCTGTACTTCCTTCCCCCTTGTTGGCATCATCAATAAAACGATTGAGGAGACCTAAAATACTTTCCTGGGAAGTGACCATATTATTCAGCTGTCCTTCCATAATTTCTGTTCTAGTGTCAACTGCAGTAATTCTACCTTGAATGGTCTATTCCAGCAGATTGATCCTCTGAGTAAGATTAGGATCAATGGCAGCAGGTTGAGGTGTCTCAGCAAGGTGAGTCCTAGCAGACATAGGTGCCTCAGTAAACTTATCAACTTTCTTGTGTAATAGGACAATCTGCTCATGCAATTCCTTGTTTGAGGATGCTGTGCTTATCTTTATACCTCTTACATCTCTGGTTAGGTCAGCAAGAGCATATTCAGTAGAAGTGATGTTGGAAGCAACTGTCTCAGTAGTCATTCATCTATTTTCAACAAGATTTATCAAATCTTCAAATCTCTGTTCACTTCTGTTCAGTTGAGCCCTTAACCGTGTAATATCATCTTTCACAGCTCTCAACTCATCCAAAAACACCACTGGAATTGCATTCATTCCATCCATACCACCAGCAAACCCTCCAGCAGGCTTTTCAACATCATCATCAGTCCTGGGTTGCCTTACAACCATTGCTCTTGTCCTGTCCCATTCATGGGGCTCAGGACTTTCTTCAGCTGCCTCTCCAAAAATTTCTTCTATGATTGGATCTTATGCAGGTTGAGGTTCTTGAGCTACCTCCACAACAGGTACCTCCTCAAAAATTGGTACATGTGCCTGTTGGGGCTCAACAGCAACCTTCTCTTCCTCTCGCAACTGGAATTCCTCATCACTAAAGTCATAGTCCACCAGCTGTTCATCCTCATTAACAACAGTCTGGTGACTATCTTTCCCTTCAGCAGTCTTAGGTTCAACAATAGGTTCTACAGCAGCCTGTGCATCAGCAGCCTTCTCTACGGTAGCAGGTTCTTCGGCAACCTTGTTCTTCCACAATTTCCACAAAATGTGCAAGGGATTTCTCCAATCCCATCAATAGTTCCAACCTTTGTCTAGGTGCTGTTTGATCCTCAGCAGCCCGAACCTCCTGTTCCGACCTGTATTCAAGTGTTGTTTGATCCTCAGCAGCCCGAACCTCCTGTTCCGACATGTATTTAGGTGCTATTTGTTCCTCAGCAACCTGAACCTCCTCAGAATGTGTAGGTGATTCCTCCAAACCCATCAACAAATCCAGCCTTTGTCCTAACACCGTTTGTTCTTCAGTGATTAGGACTCTCTGTACAACAAGAATTTGAGTAAATGTGGCAAAATTTTCTTTTAAAACTCCTCTAGCCTCAGCTATCTTCTGTAGAGCATCAACAGTTTTTGATAAAGTGTCCTGAGTGTCAAACCACTCTTGATACTGAGCTGAGTCCTCTAAACTTGTATCAGCTTCTTTATACATAACTACATCAAATATAGTAAATATTGTGGCCTCTTCCAGGGATGTTGCCACAACAAGATGTATTTCCAAATCTTCACTGAATATAGTTCCTAGCTCTTCATTTAGCAAGCCAGTCTGCTGATCCTCAGAATTCACATTAGACTCCACAACCAATATGGTGTCAGACATACTGATCAGCCTGTTATTTCTAAGAGTTATCCCATCATTAATTAGAGCTTCCAGATCATCCATAGTTATATCTTCCATGCCTTCATCCATATGATCAGTTTGCTGGCCCTCAGCAGACTTGCCATCATCAGCAGATTGATATGCTATATTGTCTTTAGATCCATATCCTACCTTCTCAGTAGGTCTTTCCAATGTAGTGCCAATGGGTTGGCCTGGAAAAGAAGGGTGGTCATCATCAGAATCTGAGGATGATGAATTATCATTATCAGGTGCATCTTGTGGTTCCCTGAACATGATGCTTCCTTTCTGCTTCTCTCTTTCAATAATATCCAGCAGCCTCACTTGCAGCTCAGATGTATCAATCAGTTCAATCAAGCTCTCTACTCCCAACTGATTGAATGACCATTCCTCAAAAATAGTCATTGTCTCTGCATGTGATTTTTGTCTCTTATAGAAACCATCTTCCAAGCAAAGTAGTCTTGAATTTTCTTGAAGTTTGGATCAACCTTTTCCTTCTTGGACTTCTTTTCCTTTCTCTCAAAAGGCATTGTGGGCCTTCTTGGGGCAGATTTCTCAGCTTGATGTCCCCCAAAGGCTTCAACAAGGTGAGTCAGTGTATCTATAGCAGATACAAATAGGTCAGTAGGTTCATCAGGTTGTACATTAGTTCGTACTACCTCCAACTGTTCCACACTAGGTTCCCCTGACTCATATGCATATCAACAGGGTCTGTAGTAGTATGTTCTTCCCCCTGAGTTGTAGCATCCACAGCAGGGTCTTGAACAGGTTCAACAATTTCCACAGTAGGCTCAGGTACAACAGTGTGCTGTGGTTCTTCAATCTGTTGCTCAACAACAACATCAGCACCCTCACTAGGCTCAACAACCTCTTCTTCTACTTCCTTTTGGTCCTCTAGGACCCTTAACTCTTTTCCTTTACCATGAACTCTCTTCTTTGCAACCTATTTCCTTCTTTTTGCAGGTTGTTCTTCAATTTCAAAAAGTTCTTTTTCCAATTGCTCTTTGCTAGCAGCCTTTCTCTTTCTTTTATCTTCTCTTTGTTGTTCTCTTAAAATCTCGGCATCAGTTTTATTCCTTATAACCTCTGTAGGCTCAGAAGCCTCAACATCAACTGGAACCTCAGTAGACTCAGCGGTGTCTACCGGTTGCTACCTTGTCTTCTTGGGCTTTAAAAGCCCAGTGATCTTTCTTGTATCACTAGCCTTTCTTTTCTCAGCAGCCTTTTTAGATGCAGCAGGTTGTGAAACTTTCTTAGCCTGCTCACCACCATCATTATCATCTCCATCATTGTCACTCTCTGTCCTTTCAGCATCTACATCTTCATCATCATCCAAACCAGGGATGAGATAACTGATTTCTGGCTTATATCTGGACTTGTTTTTTTTTTTTTTTTGCAGGTGCAATATCAGCAATCTTCAAGTGGTTCAGTAGGGCCTGAATCATCAAACCCAAAGGCTTTGTCTTATACTTACTTGTTCCATCTCTGTCTTCAGTAATCACCTTCTTCATGTACTGAACAACGAATCCAGCCCAATCAAACCTCATACTCTTACATATGATTATCAGCATGTCATTCTTCGGTCCAGAGAGAGTATCAAGACTGCCACTAAATCCAAAAATGTTCTTGGCAATTATCTTGCTCAGTAGGTTGTACTCCGATCTGATATGCTTCACATTGATATTCAGTATTGACGGTATGAACTTGTTTGTCTTTATTGAACCAACAAAGTCTAGTCTTGCAAGCTGCATGGATTCAGGATTTGTAGGAGTACCATTTCCAGGTCCAAATCCGAATGCCTCCCTCAGCAGATTTGAAGTGATTTGAATCTGCTGACCATTTATAGTGGTAGTAAACGCCTCTGTATCATCTCTAATCACTATGGTTGTGTTTGTTTTGGGTTGGAGTTTTTTTGGGAGTTTTTTTGGAGTTTTTTTTGATAAAGTGATTGAAGTAATGATTAGAAAGTTGAATGGGTAAAATAAAGTAGAATAATGATTGGTGTAGATTATGAAATGATTGGTGAAATAAAGTAGAATAATGAATAAAATAATGGTAAAAAATGTAATAAAGTTGATAAAGTGAAATGATGAGAGATGATTTAATATTTTTTATTTGCAGTTGAAGATTTGATTGGTGAGAGAATTGTAAGAAATGATTGGTGATGTGATGTAAAAAAAACGTTCAAAATAACTCCGGCCAAAACAAACGGAGCCTATATTTCTCCAGAAATTTGAAACATTTGTATAAGAGATGCTTTCCAATCTCAGATTTACAACATCCTCTAGTCCTTCATATCTTCTGATTCTTCTACCAATATTGTTACCCAACTCAGTCTTGTTAGCATCAACAATGAATCCTCTAACACTTTGGCTCGTTCCAATGTGCATATCACTTTTATCCGCCATTGAAGAAATTTGAAAAGGATGAAGAAGAAAGCTTGCAAATCTGTGTTCACACGGTGTATTCTCAGAGAAAATCGATATGAAGTTGTATGTATCATCTCTATATATATATCTGTATATATAAGGAAAGGTAGTGGGTAGTAACTGTCAGGAAAGTACTGTACCCGTCCTGTAGCATTTAACCATGATTAAATTTGGACGTGAAGTCGTAACAAGGTAGCCGTAGGGGAACCCGTGGTTGAATCCTTCGCGATGGAAATTCAAAGCTTTTTCACCCAAAAACTAAGAATCAATGGAATGTCTGTCTATCCATGAACATCTATTCTATCTGTATATCTAGGGGATCATAAATGTGATGTTGCCACGTGTCCCACTAACTGTTCCCATAAAGAGTTATAACCGTTGGATATTATAACCGCAGTTATAAAGGATAAGAATAATATACAATTACTGTTGAGTTTCATTTAAGTTTGACTGTCTTGTAATGTATAACTCAGTAGGCTTGATCTTCAGTAGAGTTGGGTAAGCAGCCTGCTGATAAAGATGGCTCAGCAGCTTCCTGACAAAGTACTCTGCTGATCTTCAAATACTTTAGTTTTGTCCAACTGATAATACAAGATGAAGTTTAACACCAATGACTGATCTGTCAAGTGAGCTCACCCAACAGGACAAAGACCAATCCCCTTGGCAACTTCATTTGCTCAATTGTCCAAACTTATTTAAGTACATGGAATTGTTGATACCAATGACTAATCTGCTAAGTGAGCTCACCCAACATAGCAAAGACTAATCCCCTTGTTGAATACCAAAACACTGCTGATTAAAGGTATATCAGTCAACTTTTATGATGCCAAGTTCAGTTCTTAACTAAGCAAATCTTTCACTATCCAATGGTTTTGTAAATATATCAGCAAGTTGATCTTCGGAGGATGTAAATAACCACCACATCTTTCTTCTCAACATGATCTCTTATAAAGTGGGTTTTCTGTGATTGCAATGGCACTTGTGTTGTCACACATTATAGGAATTTCTCTTTCTTCAATTCCATAATCCCTTAACTGTTGTCTTAACCATAGTATTTGCACACAGCAGCTTCCAGCAGCAATATATTCAGCTTCATAAGTGGAAGTTGATATTGAATTCTAGCTGTTTCTTACTGAACCAGGAAACCAATCTATTTCCCATCAACTGACAGGTTCCTGTGGTGCTTTTTCTATCAATCTTGCATTTAGCATAATCAGAATCTGAGTAGGATATAACTTTGAAACTTCCATATTTTGAATACCATATCCCTACTCCCAAAGTCTCTTTTAGATACTTGAGAATCCTTTTGACTGGAGCTAAGTGACTTTCCTTTGGTTTTGATTGAAATCTTGCACAAACACCTACAACAAAGGGTATATCAGGTCTGCTGGCAGTTAGGTACAGCAGACTACCTATCATCCTTCTATATAAAGTTTGATCAACATCTTTTCCTTCTTTATCTTCATCCAATCTGATGCTTGTACTCATAGGAGTTGATACTTTGGTGCTATTTTCCATGCCAAACTTCTTCAGCAACTCTTTGGTATATTTAGTTTGATGAATGAAGATTCCATCTTTCATTTGTTTAACTTGTAATCCCAAGAAGTAGTTCATCTCTCCCATCATACTCATTTGGAACTTGCTTTTCATGAGATTAGCAAACTTTTCACATAGCAATTCATTTTCAGAACCAAAGATTATGTCATCAACATAAATCTATACCAGCAGGGTGATGTCCCCTTCATTGATTCTGAAAAGAGTCTTGTCAATGGTACCTTTGGTAAAACCATTGTCGATCAAGAATTGAGATAGGGTTTCATACCATGCTCTTGGTGCTTGTTTCAAACCATAAAGTGCCTTGTTGAGTCTGTACACTTTATCTTCTTGATCTTTAACTTCAAAACCAGGAGGTTGCTGAACATAAACCTCTTCTTCCAGAATGCCATTCAAAAATGCACTTTTGACATCCGTCTGGTATACTTTGAAGTTTTGGTAAGCGGCATATGCCAAGAATAATCTTATAGCTTCCAATCTTGCAACTGGGGCATATGTCTCATCAAAATCTATTCCTTCAGCTTGAGAATATCCCTTTGCACTAGTCTGGCCTTATTCCTTACAATGGTACTAGATTCATCCAATTTGTTTCTGTATACCCATTTAGTTCCAATTATATTTGCATGATTAGGCCTTTCTACTAGTGTCCAAACTTGATTTCTTCAAATTCATTCAATTCTTCTTGCATAGCAATTATCCAATCTGGATCAGATATTGCTTCTTCAACAACTTTAGGCTCCATTTGAGATAGAAAACAAGTAAATGTTAGGAACATTTTATTATGTTTTGATGATGGTCATACTAGCTGTTATAGAAAACCTAAAAATAAGTTAGAAGTATCTGTATAAATATTTACTTAGAGTCTGACATGATGTATAAGTTGAGTCAGACAAGTATTGTACTAGTTGGTAGGACGGAAAAGTGAAACAAGAATCCGGCAAAGTAAAGCCAGCCAAGTACCAGCAGAGAAGCATGAAGACATTATGGTCTGACTTATAGCCAAGGAAGTCTGTGATGACCTTGGATAAGTCTAAGTTACATTCCAGGTGATGAAACTTAAAATTTTAAATATGGTGTACACTAATCTCACATAAATCAAGGATCAGTGAAGTACAGAGATTCTCCTAAACTGATAAAGAATGACGGAAACAATGAATCGGCAAAATGAACTGACTTTCAGCTGAGTAATGACAAAGCAGTGAAGGAAGACCTATGCGGCAAAGTCAGAGAGATCACTCAACCGTTCAGGGAACGGCCAAGTAAACTTTACTTAATCGGATTTTGAAATATGAATGAGATTCAGAGGATCAAGCATTAAATGCACAATCAATTGAGGATCAATCAAGGACAGATTTTCTGATAAACGTTTGAAGAAATATCCGATCACTAAAATCAAGGAGAATATAATTAAGAGGGAATCAAGAATAAAATCAACGATTATTCCCCTCATTAATATAGCCAACGGACGGAAATTCAAATCAAGGATTATCAAGGCTATAAATAGAAGACATTGACAAAAAAGAAAAAGAGAAGAGAACGATCAATAAGAAAAAACTCTGTCGAATCAAAAAGGCCTTCATCTGTGCTAAAAAGGAATATCTAGTGATCAACTCAAAATTCAGAACTACAATTTCAACATCAAGCATTGAGTCTGATCAACAAGTGTTTTATGAATCCAATTCACTTCAATCAAGCAACTGAATCAGAGGCATCTGAGAAGAAGTTGTGTTTGTGATAGCTGCTGAAGGATTTGTTCCCAAGGAGCAGTGAAAAAGACTGAGTCACTGAAGCTGTTGCAGTCAGGGAGTGATAGTCTTGAAGATTGTGAAGCTTGTGTAGTCAAGGACAATCAGGCTATTGTATCTGTGAAAACAATAGTGAAATTCCTCTAATCATCCCAGGAGAAGAGTGGATTAAGGGATTACACCACCCTGAACCACTATAAACCTTGTGTCAATTTACATTCAGCAATTTGTCTTACTGCATTTATTTAGTTGCTTAAATTACATCATATATCTATGGTAGCATAAACTACTTTGAAACAACATATTAAGAAGGTACTTATCCACGCGCCCAAGCTTTTAAATACATGAAAAGTTTTTGAGACGCCACTATAGTCATTCACCCCCTCCATCTGACTATAGTTTTACCCTTCTCTGGGACCAACAATTGGTATCAGAGCAGTGTTCCTAGTATCAGAACCTGTTCAGATCTAATTTCTGGTAACAAGGTGATCACATATTTTCAAAGTAGTTTTCAAACTTGTGGTTATATATATATATATATATATATATATATATATATATATATATATATATATATATATATATATATATATATATATATATATATATATATATCTTATTTGTACTTATGGATTCCTCAAATTTTATGTCAAAGGTACCTGTTTTAAATGTCAACAATTTTGTTGAATACAAAATAAGAATGTTGTCTCATCCAACTCATGAGGAGATGTTGGATGTAGTCAATGATGGCCCAATTGAGATTACAACTGTGGTAGCCACAAGAGCAGATCAAGGAAAAGTAATAGACAAACTCAAGAAAGATTGGACCAAGGATGACAAGAGAAGAGCAAATCTCGACTTTGTTGATAAAGACATGATTTTGAAGACTCTGTACGGTAACATGTTCATGTGAATCAAAGATTGTAAAACAGCAAAGGAAATGTGGGACAAATTGGCACTGATCAATGAAGGATCAGAAGCAGTCAAGGAAAACAAACTGTCTATTGCAAAACAGAAATATGAGAACTTCAAAATGAAGGCTGGAGAAACAATTGATGAAATGGACAAAAAAATGGACCAGATTCGGTCTTGGTTACAACAGTCAGGATGAGAATAGAAAAAATGGACAACCCAATTCTGAATCTAAGACCAACAATGGACCAAAGTTCAGAAAAGTACAGACCATAGTATCAACTACTCATCCTGCACCGGTGAAGTCAAAACCCAGTGCAGTGAAACGGAAGAACAAACCATCAATCCAGTCAACCAAAAGCAAAAGCCTTCTGAAAGGCAAATGAAGACTTTATCCTTCATAAGATGATTGGAATGTTGCACCTCCAAAATACAGAAAGAAACCATTCCATAATATGCAACAACACATGTTTAAGAAATGCCAACCTAGGCATATTCCTAGACATATGAAGCAACATGAACACAAGTTTCCCACTGCATATTGGAAAGTGAATGTTAAGGGACAAATTCATAGTTATTATTATAACTTTTTACCCCACTTCTGATCATTTTGAGTATTATTATATCATTTCGAGTCATAAATTCCTTAGATTTATCTAAGTATGTTTGTAGTAATAATTATATAAAATATCGTGTTCAACTCGTCCTCGGTGTTTCTACCGTAATTCATCTTCAACGGACATTTGACCTAACTTAGAGGCATTTTCAGAGAAAAAGTCCTTGATGAAAGTTGTAGATCTTCAAGAGAGCTTTCCAACGAGTATTAAATCATGTCAATCTGAGGTCTACAGCTCGAGATAGGTTTCTACGAACATCTGATATGTTGCATGGCCGGCACGCGCCGGACAAGGCCGAATCTTGCAGAAATATCTCTGACATTGGGCCCACCTTATCCTGACAATCGAATATGTACTGTGTCACCGGCACGCGCCGGTGAAGCTCCGGCACGCGCCGGTGACCACCTCTATAAATACTCCTCTCAGCCCATTTGTTCAAGATTGCCCCTCTTCTCCTACTCCTTTCTTTTTATTATGTTTTGGGGGGGCCTATATGTAGTTATATATGTAGTTATAATGTCGGTGTAATAACCCGACTAGTTATCGTTTTAATATAATTTCGTTTCCGTTTTTCTTTTATTGCTTTCTTTCATTTTTATGCAATTAGTATAAATATATATATATATATCTATATACTTATATACTCATATATATATATATATATATATATGTATCTATATATGTATTTATATCTCGTTGTAACTTTCGTTGTTGTAATGAGTGGTTAAGGCTCGGTGCTAGGACCACCATTGTGAAGCCACCCTCATCAGATTAAATAAGGATTTATGCATTTATTCGTAAGCTTTCTTGTTCTTCCTTCATGTTTAGACTTGTTTAAAGTGTAATGTAGTGTTGCATGCTATTCGAATTTAGAAACACGAAAGTTGATAAATTCGTCGATTACCGTGAAGGAGAATGATGATATTTTCCGAACATACGAAAGTTGAGGGAGAATGTTGTTAGATTAGGAATTTATATCCATACCTTTGATCCGTAAATGCTTTAGTTGTACCGAGAGTGGTGAACTAATTAAAAGGCGATGAACCGAAAGGGAAAATACCTCTTTAGCAGATTATTAATCCAAGACTTACAAATGAATGTGTCTTTCTTGTTAATTTCGGTGGGATGGTGGAACAATGGTGCGTCTTAGTTGTTTTAATTATTATTTTTGTCTTTGTTCACTTGGGTATTTACAAACCACTTATCTCTTGGGTTCGACCTCGTACTCCTGTAGCTATCCTAGCAATTGATCCGGTACTCTGCTGGTTAGAGAGTTAGTTTACCCACGGTTGTTTTCGAGTCTTTTATAAATTTAAATTTTGAAGGGTAGATTTTTCGCTCAACAGTTAGTTGACGTGTTTTTCTCTCAACAGAATTTTGGCGCCGTTGCCGGGGATAAGTGTGCTATTTGTAATATCTTCGTGTGTGTGTTTTCTGTTTTTTGTTTTCAATTTTCGTAAAAAAAAAACAAAAAATAATAATAATAATAATAATAAAAAAAAAAACTCACTCGGTAATTACCGAGAGAAAAAAAATATTATTGTTTTCTTGTTGTTTTCTGAGATCTTGCAGTTTGAGCTGAAATGGAGGGATTTTTCAATCAATACTACTCACCTGAACAACAATACCCTTACCAATCTCAGGCTCCTGAACCATGTTATCAACAACAGTATATGCCCGAGCCTCGGTATCAACGACGAGTAACCAGGATTTTTGGTCCTAAAATTGCCCTAGTGCATACCGGGACCGAATTATGGCTATTCGAGTTATGAACCACAATATTATGAGGGTTGTCCAAACCCTAGTGCTTATCGAATTACGGTGTTCATACTCAAAGCGTTGACAATTTTGCACATATTCGTATCTTGCAAGAGCGACCGCTTTGGACATGTAAGAGTTCAATATAAGTATTGGCTCGCCATAAAAAATCTTCAAGAGAGGGTGGTGCGGTTGATTGAAATAATGGGGTTCGAGCAGAAAAAACGGGCGGGTGCAATAGAGGTGGCTAAGGATGATGAGGTGCTCATTGAAGAAGTTCGGGTTGAGGATGAGGTTGATGATTCAATTTGCTATAAGACGAGTTAGAGGAGCAAGATCGGCCATCTTTGGTAAAGCCACCGGGAGAGTTGGTAATATTTGATATAACGGTTCCGGATTACTATATTCGTCCACTCGTGAGGATGAACTTTATGCGGTCCAGTTTGTGTACTCCCCGATGGATGAACTTTATGGAATAGCAAAGAAGATGGTTCGACAGCTTGATAAAAGAAGACTCTGTGGCTGGGAGGAGTTGGCATCGAGGACTAAAAGAGGTACGTTTCTAGACAATTTAATTTCTGTGGTTCTCGCATTGTTAATTTTTCTTAAGCTATTGATCTTCTTGAGTTCGGATTTTGGTTGATGATTTTTAATTAGTCGAGCCAACGACGTAAAACAAAAGCGCTTGGGGGGAGGCAACCCCGCCTTAATAAAATCGTGTGAAATAATAATAATAATAATAATTTGGATAAGACTAGTTTTAATGAAATGTAGAATCTGTATGGAAGATTAACACTAAGCAAAAACAAAGTCTCATGATGAATGTTTGAATATCATTTAGAGGGAACGATTAGGTGGTTATCCGAAAATCCCGAGGTATAACAAAGAGAAAATTCAAATACATCATTTCTTGGACTTACATTGTTAGAACGATTTGAAATAACCCTTGAGGATCTGGGTATAAAAGACTCAATACTTTTTCGTACATTTCATTTTATAGTCTGTTTCCAATATGAATTTATGCCTTAAATATGATATATATGCACGTATGATGTTCTCTATTTGCCTATCGAATTTTCTGACGTGACAGGGCCATTTACTTATTATTCCCATATCCCTATTCGATGTCTTGGCACGAGGACCATGTCTCGTGTTTGTTTTGTTTTGGTTATTTTTATATAGGGATTCGGGTCGTGCTTACACATGGCTGTTACGGGATTCGATAGCATCTTTCTGCCAGGTTTATAAGCTAAGTCTTCCTCTCTATTTTATTCACACGCTTGGGACACTGCAGGGTCGTAAGTGGGGGATAGAGTCGTGGTTGGTTTATAAATGGCTTTAAATTTAAAACCCTTAGTTTTGATTTTTTTTCAAGCATTATTTAGTTGGTTAAAATAAATTGGACAAGGTATATATTTCATGGATTTGAAGATGTAATGATCAATTTGGATATGTATAACCAATGTAAACCGTAAATGCATTTTAACCCCAAATATATTTGTATAACATGAATTCCTTGTTCACGTAAGCCTTTGATATTGAAGCGAAAATTTTAAACTGTATCCATTCAGTAGCCTACTGGTTATTTTAGAGATAGAAGTAACTTAGTACCTAACTTCTGAACATGTACTGTGAATATCTGAAGGTTTGAATGTGATAGGAAGGATATAAGTTAAGTTTATTGGGAAAATGAAATGAAAGTAAAAGATGAACTATATTTATATGTTGGTTGTAGCTACCAATGATTTGAGTGCGGTAGGGCGTTATCACGAAACGTCCTATACCACTATGAGGTTTAAAAGCTCCCGACTGCCCAATGATAGTAGTCCAGCTAGGGTGTTATCACGAAACATCCTATTGCTGGGAATGAGGGCATCCGCCTGATGATAGTAGTCCAGCTAGGGGGTTATCACGAAACGTCCTATTGCTGGGAATGAAGGCATACGCTGCAAATGTGAAAAAATATAGTTCATAAATAAAAATAAAAAAATAAATTTGATGACAATATGGAAATATGGTTGAAAACTTAGTTATCTTCTGACTATCCCCAGTATAAACTGAATGATATGCTTTAGGGATTATCCTAATAAGTACACGGGAGGACGTTGTGTGGAACTATTCGCCTATACCTAGGAAAGTCATTAGGACTGTCGAATGGATATTTGTGCGTATTGCTTGAATCATTCAAGAGAGGATAGTGGAAATTGAAAAGGCTTGTCACACACTCACTCGTTATACATTTATATTAAGGTTAACGCCTGGTTGTAATTCTAAAGGTTGCATCATCTGGTTGTCCTTTACATCTTATATCTTTTATCTTCATGAATTTATCCCTTATTCATTTTTCTTTTATCGCTTGTTTTGCTCGAGGACGATCAAAAGCTAAGTGGGGGGTTGTTGTTAAGGGACAAATTCATAGTTATAATTATAACTTTTTACCCCACTTCTGATCATTTTGAGTATTATTATATCATTTCGAGTCATAAATTCCTTAGATTTATCTAAGTATGTTTGTAGTAATAATTATATAAAATATCGTGTTTTTATATGTTTTTGTACCGGTTTAGTAACCTGAGTGTCGTGTCGATTTACGTGGGTATTTTTGGTGATTTATTGCGAAATTATAAGATGACCGGTATCCCACGTAACGACATGTTTTGGGGCCTAAGAGAGGTATTTTGAGGGATAGAAGAAGATGCCACAAGCTTACGAGTTCAGAACGGATCAACTGTCCTCAGTGTTTCTACCGTAATTCATCTTCAACGGACATTTGACCTAACTTAGAGGCATTTTCAGAGAAAAAGTCCTTGATGAAAGTTGTAGATCTTCAAGAGAGATTTCCAACGAGTATTAAATCATGTCAATCTGAGGTCTACAGCTCGAGATAGGTTTCTACGAACATCTGATATGTTGCATGGCCGGCACGCGCCGGACAAGGCCGAATCTTGCAGAAATATCTCTGACATTGGGCCCACCTTATCCTGACAATCGAATATGTACTGTGTCACCGGCACGCGCCGGTGAAGCTCCGGCACGCGCCGGTGAAGCTCCGGCACGCGCCGGTGACCACCTCTATAAATACTCCTCTCAGCCCATTTGTTCAAGATTGCCCATCTTCTCCTACTCCTTTCTTTTTATTATGTTTTGGGGGGGCCTATATGTAGTTATATATGTAGTTATAATGTCGGTGTAATAACCCGACTAGTTATCGTTTTAATATAATTTCGTTTCCGTTTTTCTTTTATTGCTTTCTTTCATTTTTATGCAATTAGTATAAATATATATATATATATCTATATACTTATATATACATATATATATAGTTATTAAAAGGATGCAAATGCACCAAAATTATTTTTGTAGAAAAACCACTTATCTCTTGTATCGCTAATACCTCTAGTAGAAACATTAGAAGGTATTTTTCGCTCAACAAGCCTCTCATGCCTGCACCAAAAAGTAGAAAAAAGTATCGATACATATGAAGTTATACATATGATGACTTCAATTATCCAAAAAGAAGATCCTTTGGATACACATTAGGAGTAGGAGCCATGACTGCTAACAGGTATGGCCAAACAGTGTTGGGTACCTAAGCACAATTAATTTGTTTTGTAGGATGTCTGGTACATAGACAGTGGAAGTCCCAGACACATGACAGGGAACAAGGGATGGCTCACTGACTTTAAAGCTTTTGAAGGACCCAAAGTCACATTTGGGGGCAAAGAAAAACCTGGCAAAATTAAGGGGAAAGGAACAATATTCAAAAACAGCCTGAAGATTCTAAATGTGCCTATGTTAAAGGATGAATTTCAATCTGTTGAGCATCTCTCAATTCTGTGACAAAGGCTACACTGTGCACTTCAACAAGGAAGGATGCAAGGTGATTCACTGTCAAACCAACACAGTAGTTATTGCAGGAAGAAGAGAAGACAACATGTATGTGGTGGATTGGAGAACAGCTAAAGCAGAAACATGTTTTCTTGTTAAAAATAAACAATCAACCAGCTGGATTTGGCATAGAAGATTAAATCACCTAAATTTCAAGACCATCAACACATTATCAAAGAATAAGTTAGTTAAAGGTTTATCCAAGACATTCAAGAAGGAAAGTCTTTGTGATGCATGTCAAAAAGGGAAACAAATCAAAAGCACCTTCAAGTCAAAGCCCTATCAATCAACAACAAGAATTTTACATCTACTACATATGGACCTGTTTGGACCAGTCATACCAGTCAGTGTAAGTGGAAAGAAATACACTCTAGTAGTGGTGGATGACTTCTCCAAATTCACCTGGACCATATTCATGAATAAGAAAATAGAGACACTCAAAAGGCTACCAGATCTGCTAAGAAGACTTCAAAATTAAAAGGAACTGAAGATCATAAAAATCAGATCAGATAGAGGCACAGAGTTTCAAAATGAAATAATCAGAACCTATTATGAAGAAAATGGAGTACTGCATCAACAATCAGCAGCAGGGACTCCACAATAGAATGGTGTAGCAGAAAGAAGAAACAGGACACTCAAAGAAGTAGTTAGAACAATGATTGCAGAAGCATGCTTACCAAAGAGATTTTGGGCTGAAGCAACAAATACAACATGCTATACTCAAAACAGATCAATCATCAACAAATATCATGGAAAGACTCCATATGAAATATGGAATGGAAGAAAACCTAATATCTCATATTTGCATATGTTTGGATCAAAATATTTTGTTTTGAACAGGAATCAGTTGCATACTTTTGATGAAAATGCTGATGAAGCTATCTGATAGGAACCAACTTTACTGTACATTTCTATACAGTTTAACCCACGGTTATCATGTTTCTAGCATGGTTTCGGGTGAGTTTAGACCCTATAATGAGTGTAATCAGGTTTTCTTTGCACGGCGAGTAATTGTCGGTTTTCCCGTAAACTCGGCCTACTTTTAGCACTTTATACTCATTTCCCGAGCACCCGTAGTTTGCGGGCTTATGCGTTTTCTTGTTGTTTCCTTGTTTATGCAGGATTTGGGTGAGTCGGGAACCCGGAAAGCGATTCTATGAGTTTAGATGTGTCCGAGGCGAGAAACGAAGGCTAAGTATGAAAAAGTGGAGTTTTTGGGAAGTCAAGGTATCTATCCGTACGGACAAAAGTCTGTCCGTACGGACAACTCTCAGAAAGATGCAAAAATTTTGATCAGAGACTTATCCGTACGGATAGCCATTTATCCGTACGGATAGAATGAAGCATCAGAGACTATCCGTACGGATAGAAAGTCATCCGTACGGACAGACACTTGGGAGCACAAAACAGAAGATGTAATCAGAGACTTATCCGTACGGATAGCTTCCCATCCGTACGGATAACCCGGAGAATCAAGAACTATCCGTACGGATAGCCCGTTATCCGTACGGATAAGCTGAATTTTGCCCTAGGCTATAAAAGGGCACCTCAAACGTTTTATTCAGCAGACTTTTACGATTTTAGATAGTTGTAGCCTCTTTTGGGCGATTTCCTTCGTCCGGAAGCGTAGAATTAAGTGACTTATATCGTTGTTCTCATTTTTTGATCCTCTATTACATTAGATACATTACAACATCAATCCGTTACATTTCGATTGTCAAGAATTGATCTTTGTGAGCACAACTTCGGTACTTCATCAACTTTCAATAAAGTGGGTATGATTTCTTGTTTTCTTATCGTTTATATCATGAATTCATGTACCGTTTATTGTTTCAATTCGATAATGAGTAGCTAAATCATTTAGACGGCCGAATTATGTGAAAGCGGGTGAAACGCCATAAGGGAGATGAACCGGGAGGTAGTGTAGCACGTAATAAAAGGCCCTAATCGATAATTCATATCACGAAACCTTCTTTAATCGTAATTGAGCTAGCTTGATCACCTAGTCCACCATCACACACACCTAGCTTATAAATGTATGTTGCGGCGAAGTGTGGGAACCGGGGTTGCGGGACCGTAGACGTTTTGGCTTAAAAGGTAGTTTGACACCTACCTGTGCACTGGATTGACACCCTGGTCATTAGGTCCATTTCCAATACGGAGTTTTTATCGTTTAGGCAAGGAAGGTAAAGCACACTCCCGGGGTAGTTTGTTTGAGGGTAGAGTAATCCACTGGATCGTAGTTCGGTTGTACATCTTTTAATCGTTAAGAAATCCGATCAGTATAATTTTTCTTTTACGCAATAGTATAACGTCATATTTTTCTGGTTGACCTGAACTGAGTGCTAAGTCAGCTGTGGTACTCAAAGCCAATCTCTGTGGGTTCGACCTCGGAGTCCTCAAGCACTACCTACAATCGATCCGGTCCACTGCCGGTTTGAAAGTAGATTTTGCTAAGGTTTCGAGTTTTTACTTGATTAACCGGATTGCAAAAATCCTCTTATCACTATCTTTATGGGATACTCAGACACCAGCAAAGCATTCAGAGTACTCAACAAAAGAACCTTGGTAATTGAAGAATCAATTCATGTAGTCTTTGATGAGCCAAATACAAATGGTGAAAACCTTCAGGAACTTGAAGAAGCAGGATCAAGACAAGTCTATATGAATACAACAATACCAACTACTATTCTAAATCACAATTTAGGAAATCAAGATGAACCTCCTGTCAATACAACAGAAGAGGCACCAGTACAAGAGCATGAAACTAGTACACAAGCTGAAGTTATGGAAGTACCAAGTCAAGAACAACTTCAACCTGATCTCAACTGGCTGAGAGATCACCCTCGAAGATCAAGTCATTGAAGACATTCACACAGGAGTCAGAACCAGAAGACAACTGAAGCACATGCTAACATGTTTTCTATCTCAAGTTGAGCCCAAAACAATAGATGATGCAATCCAAGATGCTGAGTGGATTATAGCCATGCAAGAAGAACTAAATGAATTTGAAAGAAATAAAGTCTGGGAACTTGTTGACAAACCAGACATGGCCAACATCATTGGAACAAAATCGGTATTCAAAAATAAGATGGATGAACAAGGAACATTTGTCAGAAATAAAGCAAGACTAGTTGCAAAAGGCTACTCCCAAGCTGAAGGAATAGATTATAATGAGACATTTGCACCAGTAGCAAGATTGGAAGCAATCAGACTCTTTCTAGCATTTGCAGCACATAAAGACTTCAAAGTCTACCAAATGGATGTCAAGAGTGCATTTCTAAATGGACTTCGGGAAGAAGAAGTATATGTCGAACAACCTTCTGGTTTTCAACTCAAAGGAAAAGAAGATAAAGTATACAAGCTCAAGAAGGCTCTTTATGGACTCAAACAGGCACCCAGAGCCTGGTATGAAACCTTATCACAATTCTTAATCAATAATGGATTCAACAAAGGAACTATTGATAAGACTCTTTTCAAGCAAGAGGAAGGAACAAGTACATTGCTAGTACAAATCTATGTTGATGACATCATCTTTGGATAAGAAGATGAAAAGTTGTGTGAGAAATTTGCAAATCTAATAAAGAACAAATTTCAGATGAGCATGATGGGAGAATTAAATTACTTTCTTGGTCTACAAGTGAAGCAAATGAAAGATGTCATTTTTATTAACCAAGCCAAGTACACAAAAGACTTGACTCACATGTATGGTATGGATACAAGCGGCACATTAGATACACCAATGTGTGCAAGAGTTATTCTTGGAAAAGATGAAGCTGGAAAAGATGTTGATCAGAAATTGTATAGAGGAATCATTGGACCCCTACTTTACTTAACGCAAGTAGACCTGATATAGATTTTGCAGTAGGAGTGTGTGCAAGATTTCAAGCTCAACCCAAAGAATCACACCTACTAGCAGCCAAAAGAATAATCAAATACCTGAAGAACACCATCAATGTCGGAATTTGGTATCCAAAAGATTGAGGATTCAAGTTGATATCATATTCAGACTTTGACTACGCTGGATGCAAAATAGATAGAAAAAGAACCTCTGGAACATGCCAAATGCTAGGCACCAGAAAAGTTTCATGGTTTAGTAAAAAGCAAAACTCCATATCTACATCAACAGCTGAAGCATAATATATAGCAGCAGGCAGTTGTTGTGCACAAGTACTATGGATTAGACAACAGCTAAGGGATTATGGAATGGAGGAGAAGACAATTCCAATCATGTGTGACAACACAAGTTCCATATCTATTACTGAAAATCCAGTGATGCACTCAAGAACAAAGCATATTGATGTGAGACATCATTTTATCAGAGATCATATTGAAAAATGGGATGTTATTCTAAGATACATACCCAATGAAGAACAATTGACTGATATCTTCACAAAACCACTCAGTCATGAAAGATTTAGCATGTTGAGAACTAAGTTGGGAATAATTGAAATTGACTAAGTACTTAAGAGCAGCTAACTGGAGTAATCAGCTAAGTGACTTCACCAACTGATTAAACCTTTGCCTTTACAGGAGATGTAGCAGGTAAGGCACCGGTACTCAATGAAGTCAACTGCACTGATTGTTAGGAATAGTTATATACAACAGCTCAGTGAAGAAATCATTACACCGGCTAAGTGACCAGCCAAGTCACTCCACCGAAATATGAATTAAAGTCACCAACAAACCAAAGTGTGTACTAAATCAGCTCAATACACGTGGAAAATCAAGGAGTTATAGAAGATTATATTACACACGTGGAGATCATTATTTCAATTATGAAGGTAAATATATTATTTTTCTAATTACAACCGCCTCGATTCCCGGGATTTATCATTACTTGCCTCAATCCACTCCCCCACTTCACTCGAATATTGGGATTTATATACACCAAATCACGCCATTACATCACAAAATACTTCCATATTCAACCACATTCACACTACACAAATAATCCTATATAAACCACACTTGGAGATTTTTCAGAATTCTTAACGCTCTCTTGCAAATCATAAACCCTATTCTCTCACTGCAAAAAAAAATTTCTCTCAAATCTCAAACAATGGCTTCATCCTCTTCAAATACTCAAACTGGAAAACAATATGAAAAATCAATTGCCACTGGGTCATTCTTTCTAGATGAACACTACATAAAGCTATGTGGAAATGACAAAGATGTACAAAAACTGGCAACTGGATGCAAAAACCTAAAATTATCGACTTTCCTAAATCCCCCAATCACCGGTATTTGCTATGAAAGTCTAATCTCTTTCTAGGAAGACTGCAAAATATATCCATGGACTCCCTGTAGAAGAAGGTGACGAATGGGAGGAAGACAAAATTGTTGCATCTGTCAACAACACAGAAGTAGTTATTATAGCGAAGGTAATTCGTAAACACCTCAAACTCCCAAATAAAGGTCAAGCAAAAGTAGCTCTTGTCCCACAAAACTTGGATGAACTCTAGGATACAATCGCTAAAACAGCAAACCCATGCCCTAAGAAATTCAACTGTCTTAGATCTGCCTTGAAGAAATCCTTCAACGAATTCAATGCCTTAGTTGGAAAAACAGTTGAAAGAAAGTTAGGGGCAAACAATGCCATGACAGAAGCCAGAATGCACCTTATGGGAATCATCTATCACAGTCTAAAGTTTAATTGGGCAACTTATTTCTTCCTGAGAATCAAAGAACAAATCCAGGGAGAGGCAACTGCTGCTAAAAAGGGATTAGAAGAAGGAAGGCAGAAAAAGGGGATCTTCTGGGTAAAGAAGTCCTATGGGATCCAGCTACACTATCTTCTACAATGTTTGAAAGTACCAATTGTCCAACTCCATAAGCTGCATGAATCCAAAACCATGTTTACCTATGTCAAACAACAAAAGCAAAAATGAGGAGGAAAGAGAAAGCAAACCACAAAACACACTTCTGACCAAAGAAAGAAGCAAAAGGTTCAAAGAAATTTGGACAAGGAAGATTTTAGAAAGTTGATTGATGAAGAAGAAGAGGATTCTGAAGCAGAGGATGAACAAACTCAAAATGAGGAGGTTGAGGCAGACACTGGAGATGATGAAGAAACTCCAGCAGAACCGGTACAGCTATCTGCAAATGATGTTGATGATTGTATTGCAGCATATCTTGAATGGAAGGAAGGTGATTCCAGAATTCAGCTTCAAGACTTCGAACGCATGTTTGCTGAGGAGGCTTGGCTCTTTAATTTTCTGGGAATCACAACCCTGGTTGGTGTACTTGATGAATCTCCACCCTGGGACATGGTCGATGCAGCAAAGGCAAAACTGCCACAAATCTCTGACAGAAACAGTGATGACTCGGAAGATGGTGGAGATGATCATGATAATACTGATCAGGATGATGGTGATGATCATGATGACAAAGATGGTGATGATCCTCATGCTGATGATGGTGATAAACAAGGAAAAGAGGATAATCATACACCAGATGCAATTGATGACAACATTCTCCTAAGTTTGTTTCTACAACCAGAGGTCCAGCAAAGTCAACCCCAGCTGAGGCAACCTCAACAACCCCACAAACTGCCCAGCAAACAATGCCATCTAACAACCCTGAGCCGATTCCACAAACTTATGTGGATACTACAGCTCAGCCGACAGTAGTGTTAGACACTGGCTCAGCTGCTGCCACTCCAGTCTAGAAAATCCCCTGCACAGAGCAAGGGGGAATAGCAGCCCAGGCTACACCAGCATACACATCCACTCAAATACTTGAAGATTTGGAAGCCGATGTAGATGTCACTCAACATCAATCCAGAGGACAGTAGACAAATCCTGACCACACTCATATTCGTGTTCAGGTACCTGATCACTATACTGGTGTATCACAAGAAGCATTTGAAAAAGCAGCAGACTTATTGGCTGAAGAATTGGAGCAATTAGCCATGTATCTCAGATCCATGGCTTCGGCATTTAAAGATGAAAGTCATTCTATTGAAAGAAGGTTCCAGGCTATTGCTGAGTATATTGATTCACAGAATATTATTGTGCAAAGACAAGGAGACTTGCTGAAATAGTTAAACCTCAATTTCACCAACAATCTTGCAGGACTCAGACAACATATCTCTCAAGAAAATGAGTCCATGACACTTGCTTTTGGCACCAGATTTAAAGTGTAACCCAGAAGATGACTGATCATGACTCCAAGTTCACATCCATTGAGTCCAAACTAGACTCACTAATTGGTACAGTTGAAGCTACAAACAACGTCTTGCTCCAACAAGGCATTGATGATGCCAAAAAGGGGGAAAGTGATAAGCCTGAAGGATCAACACTCAGACCCCCAAATTTTACTGAGGAACAGCTGAGAGCAAGGGACAGAGAAATAAGAATCAGAAATGAGGCTGAAGAGTAGCAAAGGAAGGCCAGAGAAGAAAGAGAAAAGACATCAAATGAACCCCGCATAGTATTTCCTCATCCTATTCAAATAAGAGACGATGATAGAGATATATCAGGTGGACAGCAAAGACCTGGATCAAATCAGCAAAGGAGATCATCAAGAGAACACAGAACCAGTACAAGCTGAGAGAAAAGAAGTTTCCCAACTCACAGAAATAGGCAAGAATATGAGGCTGAGATCCTAGACCATGTAAGAGAATTTTTCAGAGTCCAAGAAGGGTTGTATCCAAATCAAACACAAGATGAAGCTTGGGCAGACTGGCTAAGCTATTAGGATGAACCGAAGAGAGCTGACATGGCCAAAATATACAAAGGCATTAAAAGACAATATGCTTCTCTCCAGCAAAGTGTTGGAACCAACAGACTAAGTACAACCATACCACTTTCTGCAAAAGGACCAGAAGATTTACCAACTGAGCAACAAGAGGATTTCAACTATATAGAAAAATACTTCAATCCTATGGGGAGAATGAACAAATAAGACCAATGGGGTCTGTACAAGAATCTCAAGTTTGCTGACTCACACATTGCAGAAGATAGGGATAGACTTGAGAAGTATTTTGGAGAACCTAGGGCAAATGAGACTATGCCTGATTTTAACAGACTTGTTGCCAAGAGAGTATTTCATGGAGTCTATGAGTACACTGCTATGGCATACTGGAAGTGGATGTTTCCAGAGATCGACTGGAAAGATATGGAAGAGGTCTAGACCACAAAGTTCAAGAGGTAGAAAGCAGAACTAAGTAAAATGTAATTACAGCTATCTGAATATGCTTTGAACTGACTTATCTTATTGCTCTTTAATGGATGAATAATATTGTTGAGTTTTATTCCGTTGCTTATTATGAAAAATTTGGTACACTTATGTTCAGGCTTATGAGGGTTTTAGCATCATCAAAAAATGGGAAATCGTTAGGAACATTTTATTATGTTTTGATGATGGCCATACTAGCTGTTATAGCAAGCCTGAAAATAAGTTAGAATTCTCTGTATAAATATTTACTTAGAGTCTGACGTGATGTATAAGTTGAGTCAGACAAGTATTGTACTAGTTGGTAGGACGGCAAAGTGAAACAGAAATCCGGCAAAGTAAAGCCATCCAAGTACCAGCAGAGAAGCATGAAGACATTATGGTCTGACTTATAACCAAGGAAGTCTGTGATGGCCTTAAGTCAAAGTTACATTCTAGGTGATTAAACTTAAAGTTTTAAATATGGTGTACACTGATCTCACATAAATCAAGGATCAATGAAGTACATAGATTCTCCTAAACTGATAAAGAATGAAGGAAACAGTGAATCGGCAAAGTGAACTGACTTTCAGCTGAGTAATGACAAAGCAGTGAAAGAAGACCTATGCGGCAAAGTCAGAGAGATCACTCAACCGTTCAGGGAACGGCCAAGTAAACTTTACTTAATTGGATTTTGAGATATGAATGAGATTCAGAGGATCAAGAATTAAATGCACAATTAATTGAGGATCAATCAATGACGCATTTTCTGATAAACATTTGAAGAAAAATCCTATCACTGAAATAAAGGAGAATATAATTAAGGGGGAATCAAGAATAAAATAAAAGATTATTCCCCTCATTAATATAGCCAACGGACGGAAATTCAAATCAGGGATTATCAAGGCTATAAATAGAATGCATTGACAAAAAAGAAGAAGAGAAGAGAACGATCAATAAGCAAAAACTCTATCAAATCAAAAAGGCCTTCATCTGTGCTTAAAAAGGAATATCTAGTGATCAACTCAAAATTCAGAACTACAATTTCAACATCAAGCATTGAGTATGATCAACAAGTGTTTTGTGAATCCAATTCACTTCAATCAAGCAACTGAATCAGAGGCATTTGAGAAGAAGTTGTGTTTGTGATAGCTGCTGAAGGATATTTTCCCAAGGAGCAGTGAAAAAGACTGAGTCAGTGAAGCTGTTGCAGTCAGGGAGTGATAGTCTTGAAGATTGTGAAGCTTGTGAAGTCAAGGACAATCAGGCTATTGTATCTATGAAAACAATAGTGAAATTCCTCCATCATCACAGGAAAATAGTGGATTAAGGGATTACACCACCCTGAACCACTATAAACCTTGTGTCAATTTACTTTTAGCAATTTGTCTTACTGCATTTATTTAGTTTCTTAAATTACATCATATATCTGTGGTATCATAAACTACTTTGAAAAAACATATTAAGAAGGGACTTATCCGCTGCCCAAAATCTTTTAAATACAAGAAAAGTTTTTGAAAGTCCACTATAGTCATTCACCCCCCTCTGACCATAGTTTTACCCTTCTCTGGGACCAACAGTAAACATTGCTTCCAATTGTCTTCTAGTCTTTACACCTTCCTGTATATTGCCAATAACTTGTTCTGCAGGGTGATCCTTCAACCATTGTAAATCTTGATTAGTTTGATTTACAGGGGCTTCATCTTCAGCAGGCTTTGTTGTTGCTTCAGTAGGGGGTTCAGCAGATCCTTGAACTGCATCTGTTGTTGCATCAGTAGTGTTTCCAGCAGGTTCTTCAGCAGGGGCAGAGTCAAAAAAAAATTATGTCAGTTATCCTTTCCAAAACATCAACACATTCTGGATCAGTGACTTGGAGATTTTCAGAAGGTTCTGAAACTTCATTTTCCATTCCAGTAAACTTTGGTTCATCAAATACAACATGTATTGATTCTTCATGTTTTAATGTCCTCTTGTTCAGCACCCAGAATGCCTTGCTGACTGAAGAATATCCCAAGAAGATTTCTTCATCTGATTTTGGTTGGAATGTCTTCAATTGCTCCTTATGATTTAAAATAAAACACTAGCTTCCAAATGGATGTAAATAAGATATATTTGGTTTTCTTCCATTCCATATCTCATAAGGTGTCTTCAGCAGCTTCTTGTTTACTGAGGTCCTATTTTGTGTATAGCATGCTGTATTGATTGCTTCAGCCCAATATCTTTCAAGTAGTAATGCTTCACAAATCATAGTCCTCCATGCTTCTTTCAAGGTCCTGTTTCTTCTCTCAGCAACCCCATTTTGCTGAGGTGTACCAGCAGCTACTAATTAATGCATCACACCATTTTGTTCACAATATTCTCTTATGACTTTATTGAGAAACTCAGTACTTTTCTCATTTTGCAATCTCTTCAAAAGTTCAGGCATCTTTTGAAGTGTTTCACTTTTCTTTTTCATGAATACTACCTAAATGTATCTTGAATAATCATCCACAACTACCAGAGTGTCATGTTTTCCTATTACACTTGTTGGTGTTACTGGTCCAAATAAATCCATGTGCATCAGCTCCAAAACTCTTTTTGTTGATTGTTTGGTCTTTGACTTGAAGCTTGACTTTGTTTGTTTACCTTGCTGACATGCATCACATATAGCATCCTTTTTGAATGTGATCTCAGGTAAACCAATCACCAATTTCTTTTTCACCAATTGATTGATATCATCAAAATTAAGATGATTCAACTTCTTATGCCACAACCAATTCAGTTCTGACTTTGTATGCACAATCAGGCATGTCTCTAGAACAGCAGTAGACCAATCCATAACATACATGTTTTGTTGTCTTCTACCAGCCAACACAACTTGTTCACCTCTGTCACTTAAGACAATACAGTTGACTTTGTCAAAAGTGACCTTGTAACCCATGTCACAGAACTGTCCAGTGCTCATTAGATTGTAGTCCAGTCCTTCCACAAATGCAACATTCCTGATAGTTAATCCATTCCTCGCCAGTGTTCCATATCCTCTTGTGTATCCTGGTGTATTCTTGTTGCCAAAATTCACTTTTGGACCATCATTTGCCATATAATTTGTCAAGTAGTGTTTATTCTTTGTCATATGTCTGGAACATCCACTGTCAAAGTACCAGACACCCTACAAAACAAAGTTAATGTGTTTTAGGTACCCAAAACTGTTTGGGTCCATAGTGGTCAGTGGTAAGCATGACCATTGGCAAATTTCCATAAGGTCTTCTTTGAAAAGCATTACACTTTTGTTCATATATGTATCCCACATTTCCATAAAACCTAACATTTGTTTGTGTAGTATTCACATATGCTTTCTGGTCTTTTGGTACATAATGCTTTTTGAAGTGATTTCTATTGTTAGAAGCACTAGCATAACCATAGGTTTGATGTCTGTTAGGAGCAGCCCTGTAATATGGAGTCTGCTGAGGTCTTGAATAAGTCCTCTGTTGATTCCATTGCTGAGGTTTTACCCTAGCATTATGGTTATGACCATTGTTTCTAGCAATAGGGATAGGAATATTCCAATCATCATCAGTAGGGAACAATTTTCCTTTCCCCCTAAGATAAGTATCCCTAGAATGATTAACAATTTTAGTTTAGGATTCTTATCCTTGGAATATTTCTTATTTTTCCCTTTATGTGGTCCAGTAGACTTAGCAACATGCCTGCTATCAACAGGTCTAGAAGGTCCAGCAGTCCTACTTTTGGATTTACCCTTTTTGTAAGGTGCTGTTGACCTTTTGACTTCTGATTTGGCTTTCTTGAAGCCTTCTCAGTAGGTTTTACTGCCTCAGCAACCCTTTTGGGAATTGGATCTTGTGCAGGCACAAACTTAGGACCAATTCTGGTACTTGGTTCAGTAACCTTACTGGATCCACCCTTAGTGAATTGTTGAGTTCAAATCCAAGGCCTGTTCTATCACCATAAGGCTTTCTAGATTTGAATGCAGTGGTGGAACTAGATTGTTCAGCATATTCAGCAGCTACTGAATGTACAGCAGACTTATGTTGATTCTGCTCATAATATTTTTCCTTTCCTTTGAGAGTTCTTAATTCAGCTTTTAACCTTTCAATTTCTACTTGAAGAGCTTCTTTTTCAGCCTTCACAATCTCATAACCAGATTGTATTTTCTTTAGTTAATTAAGGATGGCATCCAAAGTTTCTTCATTGTCAGAATTTTTAGGATTTGAACCACAAGTAGATTCACAATCACTTTCAGTAGGTGTTGGGTAGATTTTGCATCATTAAAACAAAAGAAAATTTATAAACCTATACTACCATGCAAAACTACCTCCTAACCGGCCGAATACCGGGTAGTTGCTAGTAAAGTTGGATAAGTACGGGTATCGATCCTCAGGGAAAAGGGATGTTGAATCTAATCTAATTAATTCTTCTTTATTAACTAAACCTAAACCTAAACTAGAACGGAAAAATAACTGGACGGAGGATTGTTATCCAAAGCCAGGAAATCATAAAAGCGTAAACTAAAGCTAAACTACGAACTATAAAAGAATAAGCTAAACTAAAGATACATGGGATCAAACAGTGCACAAACCAAGTGATTTCAATCCTAGTTCATCTCATGATTTTAATTCAAATTGTGGTTTCACCTTTACACGAGATACA
Source organism: Gentiana straminea (assembly GCA_036785695.1). Lineage (NCBI taxonomy): Eukaryota > Viridiplantae > Streptophyta > Magnoliopsida > Gentianales > Gentianaceae > Gentiana > Gentiana straminea. The sequence continues at coordinate 4,843,779 of JAVUPR010000327.1, read as the reverse complement.
AATTCCTAATTCCTTAGTGAATCTATTTCTCAAGCTATGAATCCCTAATGCCTTAGTGAATTCAATTATCGATCTCTCCTCTCTCGAATGTTGAGACCAATATTCCATACAAAACGAAGGTGTAGATTCAGGTTAACTCTCGTATTTTAGAATCTAACAACCTAGATAATTAATCGATTAATTTGTCATCATTAATGATTAAAGATCCTATCTTTCTATGGTGATCTAGTCTACGCAACTTCCGTATGTTGTAAACATATCAATTAGTAAACATATCTCTCGATCTAATTCACATAATAGCATCATAATCACAGAAAAATACAAAATAAATTAAAGATCATGAAAATAAAAAGGATTGAATAAATTGGAAAATCAAACTCACATAGTTTATACAAGGGTTGAACACCATGGATCGAAAAACGAAATAAAGAACTACATCTAATCTAACCCGGATCACCCGAGCACAAGGCTCGGGTGACCGGCCTTGAAGCTCTCAAGTTGCCGCTGCTCCTTTGCTTTTTGCGGCTGGAATGAATTGTAATATTATGGGATCCTTTGGGTTGAACAGCATACGCATATATATATAAATTGTAAGGCGGCTGTTTGTGTATTTGGGTAGTATGTCGGCTGAATAATTAGGAATATATGCGGCTGAATAATCCTTATTTAGGTAGGAGATTGCATGCGGCTATTAATCCAAAAATCTTAAGTCGGCTGCTACAGTAACGCACCAAACGGGCGTTTGGTGAATGGAACGCACGTTCAGGCTGTTCTGGACTGAGGATGGACGTCCGTTTGAGCTGCGTCTGAACTCTCTGTATCAAGAAAATCTCCTGAATGCTGGTTCTTCTTTCTTGAACTGAATCCTTCGATTAAATATTTATTGGAATAAAACTTCTAAAATTCATATCTTGAGTTGTAGACCTCAAAAAATTATGATCCGAATGTCATAAAAAAGCTCTCGGAAAACTCTACAACTTTCATTAAGGACTCTTCTTCAGAAAATGCCTTTTTGATTAGCCCGTCGTATTACGAGTATATTTCGGGATTTTCCACTCGAATTCATCTCTTTAAAATCATCCTTTCCATCAACAATGTGTATCTACAATGTAGGAAAAACATACCAAAGCGTAACACAACTCCAAAATAATATAAAATCATGATTTAAACACATAAATCGCTACGTTTTGCAATTTAACCTATTAGAAACACCATTTACTCAATTAATCGATTAAAAGCTCGATTTCTATGAAAAAACCTAAGAATATGAGGAATATTGACATAAAATATATCCTTATAAAACGTATAAAATCACCCTTAACAGTAGGAGTATTTATAGATACAGAGTTGTATACCTCAGTCTCTTCCATATTTACAATCAATGCAAAATCATTCATGTCAGCAACAAGTGCAGCATCATCAGATTCATTTCCCTTTTCTGATTCAACTTCATAGCCTGATTCATCTTTAGCAACTATTGCTTTCTTGCCAGATATTCTTTGCTGATTTTTGTTCTTCGGTAGGTCTGAACAATCAGGTTTGAAATGTGCAGGGTTCTTGCAGTTAAAGCATATATAATCAGGTTCATTTTTCTGTTTCAAGTCAGGAAAGTCAGGATTGAAGTATCCTGGCTTCTTGCAATGAAAACACAAATTATCATTATCTTTCTTGGATTCTTCCTTATTCTTTTCACTTGATTTCTTTGTGAAATTCCTTGGAGAACCCCTTCCTGTTTTCATCATTCTGATCTTCTTGTTCAGTAGGGCAATTTGCTCTTGCATCTCATCCAGTAGATCATCTTGACCACCTGATGATTCTTCTTTATGTGCAGCAGCCAATGCAGTAGTCTTTGGTTCTTCTTTTTCAGTCTAAGGAACAAGTTTCTTACTGAATTCATATGCCTTAAGATCTGAAAATAATTTGAAGGTATCTTCTTCATGTTGACTCCTGGATTCTTCTATGGCTGTAACTTTCATTTTCCAAACCTCCTTTGCAGGTAGGGCTTCTAAGATTTTTGTATTGATCTCTTCTTTTGTATAGACCACATTCAGCAGGGTGAGTTCATCCATGATAGCATTGAATCTTGATTCCATTTGCTCAATGGTTTCATTTGATTTCATCTTGAAATCTTGGAACTTTCTTTTGGCTACACTGACTATGTTTTTCTTTATAGCATCAGTGCCTTCACTGATAAGTTGTAATTTTTCCCAAAGTTCCTTTGCAGTTTTGCAATCCTTCACTTTCATATACATATTGCTATCCAAGGATCTGTATATGATATCAATAGCAATATTGTTGAGGTTTGCTTTTTTCTATCTTTAGCACCCCACTCTCTTTTTGGTTTTAGAACATACTAAGTTTCACTACCTACAGTTATGGCCTTAATGATCTCCAGTGGTCCATCAGTCAGCACATCCATCATCTCATCATGTGTTGCAGCTAGATAAGCCTGCATACGATGTTTATACTTATCAAAACGATCAAAGGAACACATCAACATAGTCCTAGCATACTGATTGTTATCCATGATGCAAAGCTTTGAAAATCAGAAACTTGAAAAAATTTTCAAAGTATTTTCACAAGAACAACAAGTAGGATTACTTTAGAACAGAAGCACTGCTCCGATACTAATTGTTGGTCCCTTGAAAAGGCTTTGGAAGTTTAGATAGGGGGTGAATAAACTTAACACTTAAAACTTTTTGGTGTTAACAAACTTAGTAATGTCAGTAGCCTGCTGACTACTCAGTAGTCTGCTGACCACTCAGTAGTCTACTGACAGTAGATATTTCTGGATTTGTTGTAGCGGAATATATTCAAATTAAGCCTTGTTACTTGTTGTTAAAAAGATGATACTAAGTATTAGATACTCAATAGTGTAAGTGTGTGATTCAGTTGTTAGTTTCAGTAAGTTGATGTGGTCAGGATACTAAATGCAAAAAGTAAATGCAGAAAGTAAATAGGCAAATTTTATAGTGGTTCCAGGTGGTGTAATCCTATCAGTCCACTCTTCTCCTATGATGTTGGAGGAAATTCACTAGAGATCTTTGAGGTTGCAGTTACAAAAATCCCTAAGCTGTCTGTCCTTCACCAATAGCTATGGCTTCACAAATTGAACACTTGAAACATGTAGGATTGATGCTCCAAAGTATTCCACTGGTCCTTGAAGGGTAGGATTGCCTCTTCACCAGGTCCACCACAAACAACAGTCTTTGACACCCAAAAGATGCTTCACTGTCTTCAGGAGGTTTCTTGTAAAAGAAAGATTGAATCAAGTAAATGATTCAGTTGTCAGCAGCTTGATCAGGATGAAATGATCAGCAGCTTGATGTCTTCAAGTGTGTGTACTTGATGTAACTAGATAGCAGGTTACACTTGAAGATATTTCTAGATCAGTCAGTTAAAGTTCTGTGTATGTCAACAGGGTAAATTTCTTGATAAAAAACTTGATAACTTCGTATGGATTTTATGTTGTTCATCGTCTTCAAACTGAGTCAGGATATCGCTATTTATAGGTGGGAATCATGTGACTTGTGTTTGAAATTCAAATAGCCGTTTCAGGCTTGTCTCCATCTTGACTTGCTTTTTGTCACAGTTCATAGTACTGACACTATCAATCTATTTTTTGTTAGTTTTCAGTCTGTCCACCCTTTGACTTGTGTCCATTGGATAATCCTCTTAATCTTTCCAACGTTCCTTTTGTCTTGACCATTGATTTATTAACAAAATCAAGGCTTGTAATCCAACCTTATCCTTGTAATCTTCCAATGTAATCCTTGATTAAATCGAGAAATATACTCAGCAAATATCTGAAGTATAACAGCCTGCTGATGTACACATCATTCAGCAGGTTTAAGTTTGTTGTGTTCTAATAACATATCAGCTGACTTCTTCTCATCTAACTTTTTATTGTGAAGTTAGAGTACACCATTTTGAACATAACTAAGTTCCAATCACCACTTAAAATATGGAACTTAGACCTTGTACACAAGGTATATGTAATCAGTTTAGGTCATCACAGACTTCCCTAAATTCTGATTCCATATCCTTGACTTTAAATACTAAGTTTGATCCCTTAGCCTTCAATAACTGAGTTTGACCCATCTGCCTTCAGTCTTTAGTAGGTTCCTAACTGGTCTACTGACCTAGTTACCCTATTGACCTAGACAGGTCTGCTGATAAAGTCAGCTGACCTATTTACAGTGCCTGTTTGATCAAACCTATACAAAGATCAAACTCTAATAAACCTATACATTTGATCTCGACATCTTTTTGCCTTTGCTCTATAACAGCTAGTCAGGCACTCATCATTAATACTTAAAATATGTCCAACATCATGAACTAGTAATTTACTAGGTATTCAAATCTAGTGATATAGACCGTCGAATTAGATCTAGACATACATGGGGTAAAATAAACTAACTACTACATAATTAAACTAAATAAACAATTAGCACATACTAGTCGAATAGAACAACGACAAATCTACATCTTGAAAAAGACAGAAAATCATTCAAAGACGAGTGTAGATCTTCCTCGGATCTCTTCCTAGGTATCGACTCCGTCGTCTCTCCGACCAGAACTCATAAAATAATAAAATAAAGAACAAAGAACTTTTATTGCATAATTTTGCCTTGAAATTTGTGTACTATATTGTTACATAGAATTCTGAGGCGAAGCCTCATATTTATAGCTACATAAACCGACTTAGAAACACCTAGATCTACCCTTCGTCCAAGAAAACACGTTTCAGATGATTCCGGACTCTAGGTAAGACGGTAGCATACCCCAACTTACAAAGGGTATTTTCATCTTTTTCTCTCTACCGACTTAGCTTGGAAGGTTCTGGAATACCCTAGGCCCAATCCTTTCATTCAGTCCACTCCAGATTCATCCACAATGCTCAGCCCAATATTTCATATCCTGAAAATAATCAAATAACGCACAAAATAATATCGAAATAGGGAAAATAAATGTTAAGTGCATATTACTCGACTCACGAACCCGACGTATGACATTCAACTCAAATGGTTCATATTTATAAGTCGAAACAACTGTTTTTAGCTCATAGTGGACAGAATGTTGATGTCATAAGATAGACTATTTAAAGCGTCATCATGGTGGGGCATAGGGAGGAATGTGGAGATGTGTCATCATATGTGTCAGCATTTCTCACATCTCAGCTAACTCCCCAGCCACTTCAGCTTGAAATTCATGCTGAGGTCTAGCACGTCCTTGTGCCGGTATTGCTACCCATCTTCTCCTTCTTCCAGTCCTCTGGACTGCTACCTTGTCAATGATAGGCAGTGGCACGACTCTCTCATCAGTGGCCAAGACTCAACACTCAACTGCCATGGCCAATGAATCTATCAGGTTTCCATACGGTAAAATCTCTCGCTTTTTCCCGGCAACCTTACGAATCCTTCTCTGTATCAATAGACCGATGTTCACATCATTCTCGATATTAAGATAGTACATAAGCTTGGCCTGCGGACAAGTAATGGTGTCCGCGTGTGCATTGGGCAGAAGATGAGTAATGACAAATTTGTGCAGCATACGAGCGGCCCATGTCAGCTCGTTTGAGTTGAAAGTAGTTGGAAAACCGTTATCTCTGAAATCCCACTGCACATCATTATATTCTACAATAGTCATCAGGTGATCAAAATCGTGCTCTCTAGTGGCAGCGGTGAATTCTCCGTCATGAAGGGTGCGTTGATGATGTCGTAGCTGGCATTGATAGTCTCGATCGAGAAACCAATATGGACCCCTCGAACCATAGCGATATTAGACTCATGGTTGGCCGCTATATAGACATGGAAACATGAACAATGGTGGCATTAAAAGTTGTTGGAATGAGAGCCATATCCTCTATGCCGTGGGATTGAAGAACTCATGGTATCACGTCACCACAATCACTGAGGTCGACCCCTCTTTCCCTAGAAACCGATTTGTTATTCCAATGAGTCCTAAATGACTCATAAATAGCAACATAGGCGAACTGGTCGACACCATTTATAGTTGGCATGACATCGCCTTAAAGCCTCTATTGTGCTCCTCTGCGTCTCGGAATCGGATTGACTCTACCAGCCATTAAAATTAACGAGCTAAACACTGTGTCTGTTGAGAAAATGTTGCCGATGCTGCGAGAGGATGTCTCGCTACTTCATGAGAATTGGGTTTCTGGATTTCTAGGAATTTTCTGCAACTCCTTATGAATGGAAATGATACCAATTTGCAGAAATAAAAAATTTGACAGTAGCAATCTTGGAAAAGGTAGGGTTTGGTTTGCGGAAATGGTGGTTTTAGAGATGTAGTTGCTAGATTATTGTGATGTTATGGTGGTGGTGATGGTGGCCGAGTGGTGTAGAAGAAGAGAAGAAGAAGAAGAAGAAGAAGAAGAAGAAGAAGAAGAAGAAGAAGAAGAGAAGAAATGATTTTTGTGACGGAAGAAATGGTAAAGGTAAAGGTTGTTTATATAGGAGAAAAGGAAATGAATTTGAAATTTGAATTGGTTTGAATTTTGAAAAGTTGTATGGAAGAGTGGGATGAGTTAATGGGTGAGTGAGTAGTTTGAGGGAGAGATTGATAAGAGGTGGAGTGATGAAGGAGTAATGGGGGAGAGGAAAAGGTGGAGTAGTGGAGAGGTGGATGGGACGGCTGACTGCCCCATCAGATTTCCGAGTCAGCGCGTGGGGTACACGCGCCATCCTGACTTCTCAGAATTCATTCAAACCTCGGGAACCGGGCCTAAGTACTTTCACGGCCGCGGGAAGTACTTTCACGGCTGCCTGAGATTTTTCTTTCCAGATTCCTTAAAACCTTGAATCAACTTCACTTCTCTTTTCAAGCTTTGCCTTTAGTCCATAAGCGCTGACTCCTCATGGCCTTAGTCCTTCCCTTTCTCAGTCTTTTCTTTTCCGACTCGACTAACCTACTTCACCGGACTGCTCAACAAGTAATAAAAACCTTCCCCCTACCCTTAGCACAAAACCTCGGGATGCGGTAGGATGAAAAAAAGATCGTTGTCCAATCCTGCTACTTTTATTTGACTTAAAAGTATCCTAAGGGTAAGATAGTAGTTATGAATTCAGAGTCGCCAGCTCGACTTTCTTTTGTATCTCACTTAATCTGATTTTTGGGTTTTCACCCGCTTGCATTGCACTCTAGAGGCCTTAACCGATGTGCGTCTTCCCTCTTTTTCTACGAATGCTCTTCATGGGCTTTTTATTCCTGAGTAGAGACATTCGTCCTTTCTATCCAGAAGCGCTACTTCTCGAACCTCTTTAAAACCTTGAGCCTTCGGCCCTGCACTTTTGGCCTTCTTTGCCGGTGCATTCGGCTTTCTTTGTCTACTTTGAGATTTTACCTTTTTGCCCAAAGAATCCACTTTTTCTACTTTTGACCTCGCAACATCACTGCGCTGGGCGGATTTGTCAAGACTGACCACTTCTCTTGGCGCCTTGTTGTGATTCTTCTAGCCCTTTTCTCGGAGTATAACTGTCGAAAATTCTTGCTCTCTTGTTTCAACTACCACTTGCCTCATATGATTTCAGATGTCCTCTATCTCAACAACTTTAACTTCTCTGGAATTTGAACTGACGCGGTATTGTCCTGGTCGGTTGGGGAGTGGCTCTAGGGTCATATAGGTTTTTGCATCATTGTTGACCCTAAGCGTGATGTCGTAGTTATTGTAGTCCAAGATTGCTCGGTTGGTCGCTAAGAAAGGACATCCTAACAAAACGTTTGCACTCGGATCATTGAGGATGTCCATAAATACTAAGTCAGCTGGGAACACGAAACTTCCCACTCTGAGCTTACAGTTTCTTAGCGTGCCATTGAGCATATCAATCTCACGATCGACAAAATGCATACTGCGCGTCTCAGTCAACTCGACCTTAAATTTAGCATGCTTACATAGAGAAAGAGGGAGAATGTTGCAACTAGAGCCATAATCGCACATTCTCAGTCCTAAAGATACTCCATTTATCAAGACTGGGAGCCTAAATGTACCAGGGTCTCCTAATTTCTATATCAAGTATGAATCAGGGTAATCCTCTGAATCAGAGAACATGGTGTCTGGATCCTCTTCAGGATCAGAGTCAGTAGATGGTACATCAATTAACTCAATAGGAAACTCACCTGATCTATAGGTCTCGTACTCTTTGAGGTTGGCTTCCCTTTCCTTCTCTGTTCCGGTTGCTTCCTTCCCATGTTCCACTCTCCTCTTGTCCGCTTGGTATTGCTCGTATACCTTCGAACCTGGGTACATTGAGATGGGCACGGCATTTATGATTCTTCATGGCATTATGCCAGCTAGTTTTTGAATTCCTTTGATCTTACAGTGATTTCTGATGGGAGTCAACTTTACGTGACTCCGGTGCACTAATTACCCCCGTTTATCACATTTTCAGCACAATTTTGGGTGAATTAGACCATTTTCGGGGTGTTATCGTGAGTTTATGGCACGGGGAATGAATCCATTACTTTGATGAATTCTTACCCCTTTTTATTGGTATTAACCCCATTCCCGAGCACGTTTACCCTCTGGAATTGTTTGGATGTTTGTGGTTGTGATCGATATTGAAGGGTATTGGTGTCTCGAGGACCCGGAAGGTGACGATTTGTGGTGAAAAAGCATGACCGAGGCAAGACGAGGGCCTAAAAAGGGAAAAAAGTGAAGATTTGGGGAAACAGGGTTGAAACGCACGTTTGAATTCCCCAAACGCGCGTTCCACGCTCTCAAACGCGCGTTTGAATCCCTAAACGCGCGTTCCGGAAGTTCGGACCGATTCGAGTTGAAGCCCTCTAAACGCACGTTTGGGAACCAGCCAAACGTGCGTTCCAAGATCCTAAACGCGCGTTTGAACCTTCCTAAACGCGCGTTCCAGATGAAGAACAGTCAAGTCCTTGCCCAGAATTTATGTGTAACGCACGTTCCAGCCAAGCGAAACGCACGTTTGAAGATCCCAAACGCGCGTTCCAGCCCTTTAAACGCGCGTTTGGACCCTTTTTGCAGCAGATTTTCCCTCCACCTATAAATACCCCCCTTAGACATTTTCTTGGATATCAAGCTTTTCTTAGCAAAACTCTACCCATCTTTTGCTCGAATTTTGTAATAGCTTAGAATACTCTCTTTTAGTGTAAATCAACAATATCTTAGCATAATCTTTCCATTTCTTAGCTTAGATTTTCATTCCAAACACTAAGAGACCACCTTTTAATTACTTCTCTATTTTGTACTTTTTGGATCTAATCTCGAATTTCTGCAATTTTATGGTATATCTCTCTTCTCTTTTACTTGTTATGGCTCTTATTTACTGTTTTATGCATGTTTTGATTAATATAATGTGTAGCTAAACATCTTCATAGCCAAATCATGTGAAATTTAGTGAAATCACCCTTTGGGTGATGAAATTGGGAGTGGGTAGTGCTTTTTATTGTTGTTCCTTGCGTATTTCACGTCTTAGAACTCGTTATAACGGATTTGGGCTAGATTGATCACCTAGGTAAAAAATCACACACATCACTCTTGAGAGTTGTTCAGAGAGAGGGGTGTGGGAAAAGGGTTCTAGGATCGCATTGTAGTGCGAGGCTACTCGTTTTCAACGTTTACACGGCTCTTGTGCATGATTGTCTTGTGAAGGAATCTCTCTTAGGATAGGTTAGTTGACTTGACATAAGGTGTTGGGGAAGAGTTGTTCGACCTTAGCACCGGGATTAGGAGCACGTACCCGTGAAATTGAATGCAAGAGTTCGTCGTTATTGCACACTCCCGGTTTTGTCTTTCCTTTGGGTGATATTAGCTATTTTGATCATGGTTCGGCTATGTCTCTTTAATTATCTTTAAAACCGAGTAGTTTAATCTTCTTTCTCTCTTTTTATCTTTAGACTCGTTAGTTAGATTCACTTAGTGCCGTTGTAGTAAACAAAACCTTAAGAACTTTGATCACTTAGACTAAGCATTACGTTCACTTTGGTACTTGCAAGCACGATTCCTTTGGGTTCGACCTCGGACTCCCGTAGCTTTACTCGCAATCGACCCGGTCCACTTGCCGGTTAGAGAGCTTGTTTAATCACCGTTGTCTTGAGTATTTTATGAATTTGTTTGGTGAAAATAACGCTCATCAAAATGGCGCCGTTGCCGGGGAATTGTGTGCTATTTGTGATATCTTGCAAGTGAACCGAAGGCTTGGGCCTAGGTTTTATTTTATTGTTTTCTTGTTTTTTTTTCTGAGATCTTGCAGCTTGAGATTAAATGGATGGATTTTTCAATCGATACTACTCACCTGGACAACAATACCCCTACCAACCTCAGGCACCTGAACAAAGTTATCAACAACAGTTCGTGCCTCAGCCTCAATATCAACAGCAGAGTAACCAAGGTTCATGGGCGTATCCGTGCCCAAATGCATGCCAAAGTCAAAATTATGGTTATTCAAGTTATGAGCCACAACATTATGAGGGTTGTCCGAACCTTAGTGCTTATCAGGATTACGGTGTTCATACTCAACGTGTTGATAGCTTCACCCATTCAGCCACTTGATCAGAGTTTGGCATGGCAAGAGGCCTACTACTCACCTCCAATGAATCAAAGTCAGTATGATCAGTTTCCCCCCATTCCACAAGAAGACTTCACCGATATTCAAATAGAGCGGATTAATTTTTTATTGAACGAGAGTTTGATTCAAATGAAGAAGGATATGCAAGAGTTCGATAGAAGATTTGACTCCGACGTAAGAAATCTTGAAGACCGGATGGGGCAATTGATTGAAAAGAGGAGGCATGAGAAAGAGGAAGAGACATGTGCAATAGCGGTGGTCCGGGATGATGATGTTATCACTGAAAAAGTTCAGGTTGAGAGTGAGGTTGATGATTCAGTTTGCCATGATGAGATTTCTGAGCCAGATAGTGAGTTGGGATTGCTCATAGTGCCACCTCCTATTGCGTTATTTGATTATGGCAAGTTTCACGTTCTACCTATTGCACCTTCACCCCTTGAGATGAAAATTGATGATACCTTGGTGGAATGTGTGGTGGAACAGACCATTGTTATGACTGAGCAAGAATTTTTTGGTGATGAAGATAGCTCGTTTTGGGATGAAGAGGAGTTGCAAGACTTGGAAATGGAGGAGGTGCAACTTTTATCTATTACACTGTCTCCCGATGAAATACGAAATGATGAATTGGAGGGGTGTACGATAGATTTGAGCACACTGTTTGATGAGACACAATTAGAGTCGGAAGAGAAACCGGGATCGCCCATTTCACCCTCACTCCCAATTGAAGTAAATGAAGATGTCGTTATGAAGAGTGTGGTGAAATCGTATGAGACTGAAGAGCCATTTATGGTAGAGCTACCGGGAGAAGTGGAGATTATTAGCATGCCGGTCCCGGATTATTACACTCTTCCACCTTGTGTTGATGAGTATTATGCGATTGATTTTGCGTACTTACCGGTAGATGGAGCTCATAGAATTTGTAAAAGGGGACAATTACCATGGAATGGCAATTACAAGAAGAAGGTGATGAGAGATTTTGACAAAGGAGGATTCCCGAGTTGGGAAGAGGTAACATCGAGGGCCATGAGAGGTAAGTTTCTAGCGAACTCGGTTTCCGTGATGCTTGCTATTTTTAGTCTTCTTGAGTTGTTGATCTTTTTGAGCTCAGATTTTGGTTGATGGTTTTGGTGATACTTGTTTGAAATAAAATATTTGAATTGTTGTTTTGAGTCTTTTGAGGTATGAGTCCGTTTAGTGCCACTACGTCGATGCTAACGACGTTAAACAAAGCACTTCTACCTTTTCTCGCCTGTGCCAATAGTATAACTTTGAAAAAATTGGCACCGTATAAGTCATCCCGTCGAGCCAACGACACAAAACAAAGGCGCTTGGGGGAGGCAACCCACCTTTTTGGTAGTAATAATGTTTTTGGAGTGGTCTTTGGTGCAAGAGGGGAGATTTTTGTATTAAAAGAGAGGTTGGGGTGAGAATTTCCTTTTGGTTCCGGCTTTTGTACATAGACGGGGATGTTTTTATGTGAGCCTCTGTGGCCTTATTTTATGCATGGATGCTCTGTGTTTCTTTTGATTATCTTTACATCCAGTGCGATTCCCGTCTAGTATGCTTGATATGCTTCGAGTCGTTATTTGTGGCATGGCTTCTATTTTTTTTATATATCTCGTATCTATCACCATCTTATGGCACGTGGACTTTTCCCGTGCATGTGTTTGCCTTGGTTTTTGTTTCTATGGTTTTAGATACTCGAGATGGAGCTTACTAGAAGATGTCACGTGGGCTACTATTGTGCCTTTCTGCCGGGTTTTGGTCAAACAGCTAAGTCTTTTTACTCTTTTTATCTCTCACACACTGAGGACAGTGTTTCGTTTAAGTGTGGGGTGGGAGGCTTAGATGTTTTCTTGTTTTCGTTGTTAAATGTGCTATAAATGTGGTATGCTTAGCCTATGATCGGGCTCGAGTCGATTTTTGGGTAATTTTTAAAAATTTTCAAGGGTCTTAACACCGTGTTGTATGTGTTATTTTCACATTTGAGTGGTGATCACCTTAGTCGGGATCCCGAACATGTACATTGTGGTTTGATATTATCTTGAGAATGGAGTCTTATTAATTTCACGAAAGCTACACTTTGTGCACAATTTGATTGCTACCACCTCTCATATCACTAGTCTCGAGGCGAAATGTTTAAGGTTCACCTAAGTAGGACACGGGATGACGGTTCGGGGTTCTTTTTGACCCTACCTTGGCCAAATAAGCCTAAGCCGAACATTTTCCCTTCGTTGCCCATCTCAAATTTTGGTAGAATGGTCGACCACCATTCGCTTATAGCCGTTTTGTTACTTAGTCGAAACCTACCCTTGAACCTTATTTATGGTCACATTTCCTTCATTTTATACCCTACGAGTGAACTTAATCCTTTGTTAGACCACACTTGCTAAGGCAAGTGTGGGGTGGGGGAGATGATGTTTTTGATTGGGTTGTTGTTTCTCGTTTTGAGCTATAAGGTGTTGAGGAACGTATGTAGGCTTGGTGTTCAGTGTTGAGCCAAAAGAAAAGAAAATATCTTCTTCTATCTTTTCTCAAAAAAAAAAAAAAAAAAAAAAAAAAAAAAGATCAATCAAAGTTCAAAATGAATTAGCTCTCATTGAATAAAAGTTTGGTGTATAGAAATAAAGGGTTGGAATCAAAGTAATGACCTCAAACTTATGATGTTGGAGTTGGGATAGTGAGATAGGTGCTAATGTATTCGACCTCGCCTTATGAAACTTGAAACATAGTTGAATTAGGCAATGAGTTCGGGTATATTAGCATTCTATGGTTCTCAAAGTGTTAAACTAATCAAAAAGGAGTTTGGATGGTTTATATGTTAGAGATAAGGTGGTACACTTGTTGATTAGGTTCACTCGTACTCCTTTTCTCCAGCTTCCCAAATTATCCTTTTCGATTAACCGGAATTACACTAGCCTAACGTTATAACCCTTCAAGTCCTACCCGATCGTGTCCAAACTTAGTGACCTTGATTAGTGGAGAGGCTAGTTGGTATGAGACGGTTGGTAGGCTTTTGGTCGGAATTCAAGCCCGACAATCTTTTTGAACACTTTGATGTAGCTCAGCACCACACACACTCTATTCTCTTGATAATGTTGTACCGGTGTGCGTATGTTCGTGTGTCTTACTTTATGATTACCTCGAGGGTGTGGATAGTAGCACCTACGTCACAATGTTGAACCCCTTGGTTTTTTTCAAAACGCCTAGTTTACTCGAGGGCGAGCAAAGGCTAAGTGTGGGGTGGTTGATGGGAGTCAACTTTACGTGACTCCGGTGCACTAATTACCCCCGTTTATCACATTTTCAGCACAATTTTGGGTGAATTAGACCATTTTCGGGGTGTTATCGTGAGTTTATGGCACGGGGAATGAATCCATTACTTTGATGAATTCTTACCCCTTTTTATTGGTATTAACCCCATTCCCGAGCACGTTTACCCTCCGGAATTGTTTGGATGTTTGTGGTTGTGATCGATATTGAAGGGTATTGGTGTCTCGAGGACCCGGAAGGTGACGATTTGTGGTGAAAAAGCATGACCGAGGCAAGACGAGGGCCTAAAAAGGGAAAAAAGTGAAGATTTGGGGAAACAGGGGTTGAAACGCACGTTTGAATTCCCCAAACGCGCGTTCCACGCTCTCAAACGCGCGTTTGAATCCCTAAACGCGCGTTCCGTGTTCGGACCGATTCGAGTTGAAGCCCTCTAAACGCACGTTTGGGAACCAGGCCAAACGTGCGTTCCAAGATCCTAAACGCGCGTTTGAACCTTCCTAAACGTGCGTTCCAGATGAAGAACAGTCAAGTCCTTGCCCAGAATTTATGTGTAACGCACGTTCCAGCCAAGCGAAACGCACGTTTGAAGATCCCAAACGCGCGTTCCAGCCCTTTAAACGCGCGTTTGGACCCTTTTTGCGCAGATTTTCCCTCCACCTATAAATACCCCCTTAGACATTTTCTTGGATATCAAGCTTTTCTTAGCAAAACTCTACCCATCTTTTGCTCGAATTTTGTAATAGCTTAGAATACTCTCTTTTAGTGTAAATCAACAATATCTTAGCATAATCTTTCCATTTCTTAGCTTAGATTTTCATTCCAAACACTAAGAGACCACCTTTTAATTACTTCTCTATTTTGTACTTTTTGGATCTAATCTCGAATTTCGCAATTTTATGGTATATCTCTCTTCTCTTTTACTTGTTATGGCTCTTATTTACTTGTTTTATGCATGTTTTGATTAATATAATGTGTAGCTAAACATCTTCATAGCCAAATCATGTGAAATTTAGTGAAATCACCCTTTGGGTGATGAAATTGGGAGTGGGTAGTGCTTTTTATTGTTGTTCCTTGCGTATTTCACGTCTTAGAACTCGTTATAACGGATTTGGGCTAGATTGATCACCTAGGTCAAAAATCACACACATCACTCTTGAGAGTTGTTCGAGAGAGAGGGTGTGGGAAAAGGGTTCTAGGATCGCATTGTAGTGCGAGGCTACTCGTTTTCAACGTTTACACGGCTCTTGTGCATGATTGTCTTGTGAAGGAATCTCTCTTAGGATAGGTTAGTTGACTTGACATAAGGTGTTGGGGAAGAGTTGTTCGACCTTAGCACCGGGATTAGGAGCACGTACCCGTGAAATTGAATGCAAGAGTTCGTCGTTATTGCACACTCCCGGTTTTGTCTTTCCTTTGGGTGATATTAGCTATTTTGATCATGGTTCGGCTATGTCTCTTTAATTATATTTAAAACCGAGTATTTTAATCTTCTTTCTCTCTTTTTATCTTTAGACTCGTTAGTTAGATTCACTTAGTGCCGTTGTAGTAAACAAAACCTTAAGAACTTTGATCACTTAGACTAAGCATTACGTTCACTTTGGTACTTGCAAGCACGATTCCTTTGGGTTCGACCTCGGACTCCTGTAGCTTTACTCGCAATCGACCCGGTCCACTGCCGGTTAGAGAGCTTGTTTAATCACCGTTGTCTTGAGTATTTTATGAATTTGTTTGGTGAAAATAACGCTCATCAATTTCCAAGAGCATTCTCTATCCTGCAAGATAGATAAAACAAAACAAAAACACGGTTAGTAATTTCCCGCCTCAGCTGGGCTTAGACCCAACTGTTTCTGACCTACTAACTAGTAACATACTGGGATGAACATAGAAAAACAAAGAAGCGATCAAAATCAGAATCACAGATTTTTGAGGCTGTGGCAAGGCTTGTCTCGGCTTCAGAAACTGTTTTCCTTTTTCTGATTGTAAAACGGTGTAGGTTTGATACAGAAGAGACTCTAAACTAATTAACAAACAAATAATTCTTATTCAGATTTAATGAACATATTATCTACATTGGCCATTGTCCCCGGCAACGGCACCAAAAACTTGATCCGCGTGTATGCCACTAATACGCACAAAATACTAGCAAGAGTACTAGGTCAATCGTAGTATAGTAGATTCAAGTCAATGTCGGTCCACAGAGACAATGCAACATATATAATAAACATTAAGTCTAGGCAAGAAGACAAATAACGGTCCTTGACCAACATAAATACGGAAAAGGTAATTGGTGTATCTCTCCTCTCCGATCTCCTAACTTGGTGTCATTAATCTTTATGTCTACTTTCCCTCTTAATAACCTAGACTAACCAGAACATTTTCTAATTTAGTTTTAGCTACGGGTGTGTTCTCCTAATCTTATCTACTTCCATTGAAAGGACAATAGAAGCCTATTGCAGTTAACCTCCTTCGTTGGTTGTATTAACTCACACGCAATAAGTATTAGAGATTTCCGGCGTGAAC
The DNA here is from genome assembly GCA_036785695.1 of Gentiana straminea. NCBI lineage: Eukaryota > Viridiplantae > Streptophyta > Magnoliopsida > Gentianales > Gentianaceae > Gentiana > Gentiana straminea. The sequence goes on along the minus strand of JAVUPR010000327.1, from coordinate 4,827,430 downwards.
TGAGTAGCTCCCTAAGCAGCTATCGTGGATTGACTAGCATGTTCCTAGGGATTGATCAGACTATGTCCAAACTAACACTTCACCTTGCAAGTCCTTCAAGTTAATTTAAGAATACAATATGCAGATTGGCCAGATATAACCTACTATTAATTAAATCTGTCAATCAACGTTGCTTACACCGAATCTTCAGATTAAGGGGACCTAGGGTGTCGCGGCTGTGGTATAGACCATCACAGGACTTGTGGCGATGGTTCCTAATTCTGAAATTTACATCGTTCTGTTCTGATTAATCTAGTTAATTAAAATTCATTTAGACATGCAGATCAATTACAACACGTTAATCTAGCTAAACCTACAATGATTAAAATGAAAAGGAACGATCAAAGTTTCATACATTTTTCAATGGTGACTGATATGCCTACATAATATCGCCACCTATGAGTCCCAGAAACAGCCTATTTGGACCACCGAGTCGGATAAGGCTCGCGGATATAGCGTCCGCGACGCCAATGTAGTCAGGGTCGCCGTAGCCGATCCCGCCTAGAGCACTCAGACCTTTATGGTCATTAAAGGCTCAGGGGGCCGGCCTGCGACCTAGACAATATGTCTATAAGAGACCGCACAAGACTTGGGGGAAGCAACAGAGGGTAAAAGAAAGGCAGGACGAGGAAACAGGTGACCCTGTGTGCAGTGATCCACGCGACCACATAGGACGCCGCCGAGATATTTAACCCACTTGTCGTTTAGATATTTTGTTTATTTAACCTCTAAGATATCTTATGATCTACCTATTGGACGTAATATCTCCGGATGGATCAAAGATCCACCCGATTACGCAGCGGAAACTACAAGATCTAGATTTAGTCAACCAAAATACATAAATAAATAGATCTAACCTACGAGGGGGTTAGATCACCAACCTTTTTATGGTGAAAAACGTCAAGAACAAGTTTAGAGCCTAGTTGAGAAGCCAAAGTCTTCCAACGTGTGTCTCCAAGCACCACCAGGTGGATGGTGTTTCAAGCCGCCGGACCTCCTCGATATGCTACCTGGAAAATCCCGAAGATTTTCCCAACTCGAAAACCCTAGTATTTAGGCCGAAATATCCAAGCCTAATACTCCTCAATAATTTCGAAAATTATGTGTCTAATTTGGCTTGGGAGAACTCTCTTTATATAGGAGATTAATCCTTGTCCTCCAAGGATTTAATAATTAAGAGATAATTATTAGAATAATCTTTTTACCAAGTAAAAGATAAATATAATATATATCCCAAACAAATTAGGATAAATAAATATATTATCTAATATTCCATGATTTATCACTTAACAAATAAATGATTAAATCATACATTACATAATTATCCAAGAAAACTAATTTCTCTCTAATTAAATAATCATAAAATGTGCCCCCCCTTAATTAAATAAAGGTCCACACGCATTTTTGACACATTGGGCCGAGTCCACGAAAAATTTCTTTTCCGTGTATTTAATTATATAGTCCAACTAAACAATTAATCCACATATCAATTAAATAGTCCAATCCAACTATTTAATTATAATTGAGGTGCAACGACAAGAAACCAATATGCTATATTAGGAGCCACGTCGGGGACCATGGACCCATATTCAGTAGCTACAATAAATTAAATAATATTATCCGTCAGACTGAACAATAATATTCAATCTATTAATTCCGGGATTACACCACCATAAACCCGAAACTGAACTCTGCCGAATATAGATAACTTACACTCAACCATGAGTTGATAAGGTGTCCACTGATATAATCATTACATACGGATAAATCCTCCATAGACTGTTCATTTCGAGTCGGGATATTTCCGTAAACCCTTCTCAAAACATATTATCCTTATTTACCATTAACCCCCTAGTGATCAATTAGTTCACATACCAGACTAGTAGCTAATTAGTCTAACATGAACTCCGCAGATCGATCAGTTTCTATGATTAACAAATAAAGGAACTGTCTGTCTACTTCCCGAGGGAAGGAATGGATTCCATATCTGTGATAGCACAGACTACTCACTCATCCCAGAATTGAGCCAACGAGAAGTGTTGGACCACATACTTCGAAGTGATCCTTACTAACACATCAAACTCTACCCTAGTCTAAGCAGTTGTCTGTGATCACCTCAGGATTGAGATTAATCCATATATGATCATCTTGTGATTCGATAAGACTTCTCGATCATGGAATTATATCGAGAACTCAAATCAAATCGGTCCAGCCCTATATGATTATCATCATATATAAATGCCCCACTAGGTACCCTATTACCGACAGTCCGGATAAGACTGTCACACCGTAAAGTGTTATGGGCGCATTATTAGCATATTAATCATTATTAGCATATCAATCCTCTTGTGTAGAGCCATACACTGAGTTATGTGATTACATAAACGAGGTACTCAAGGTTTTCAGTAGTGTCTTAATTATAAGCATACATGCATATAATACGATGAATTATTAATTCTGTCCTAAAACAATTAGATAATTGTCTTTCGGGCACTACACCTAACACTACCTGTCTGACTTGAGCCCTAAGCTTCCCTCCTCCTATAAAAGGAGGGCTTGTGTAACCACCAAGGGACATTCTAATTGCAAAAAGAGAACCATACTCTACAAAAACCCTCACTCTCAAGCATTATCAACACTCAACCATAGCACCGCCGAGCACCACCGGCCCCATATACTTCAAACACAATCAAATAAGCCAGATATCAATTCAATATACACCGTAGAGCCACCGGGATAATAAACCGCATTATGAATTCGCTCCGTTACCGGGAAATCGACATTTTCGTCACTTTTCTGGTCAGATATAGAATTTCCGGCGGCCTAAAACCACCTATTTTTGGATTTCCGGCCAAGTGTTCTTCAAAATCTCCATCAAGATCTAATAGATCTTCATTCAGATCTAAAAAAAAATTGGTATATAGATCTCCGAGTCTTCATCAAATCGGAAGATTGAGACGTGGGAGATAGCAAATTTGTTGCTTGAAGAAATGCTTCCATGACTCGAAGAGGCGAGCAGCAGAGGTGCTCTTCCTAAAGCACCCAACTGCCATGGCCTTTGAGCGAGCAGTTTATAAGACCGACCTATAGGTCGGCATCATATTTGGAACTCGCCTTTGAGCGAGAACTTTATAAGACCGACCCCAGCTCAGCATCATATTTGGAATTGGAACTCTCCTTTGAGCGAGCACTTTACAAGACTGACCCCAGCTCGGCATCATATTTGGAATTCGCTTACGAGTGAACCTTTTTGTAAGACCGACCTCTAGGTCGGTAATATTTTGGAACTCGTCTTCGAGCGAGCACTCTACAAGACTAAAGGTTCTCAAGCCACCAAAAGTAAATTCGATCAACAACACAAGCAACAAAAAGACCTACTCTGAGTTTGGCACTTAGGCAAAGCTAACAGGCGATCCGCCACAATAGCGAGCCATCACAGTATTTCAAGGCAACAGATCCACAAACAGACTTTACTCCCGCCTAACACTTCAAGAAAATGATTAAGTCATGGAGTAGGGGGCCATTGATGTGCCTAAATCGTACTTCGGTCCGTGGGTCCTTATTTGGTTCTGACCGGTCACCGACATTAGTAGAGGAGGCCACCGGCCATTACTGCCCACTAGCACGCAAGACAAATTGGGACCGCGAGCCTTCGGGTCAATTCCAAGCCCTTAACCCTATGCGGCGGCAAAAAGGATTAGGGGGCCGACACGCGGTCTCATTCGATAAACGGGTCCGCCAGCGACCTCGACCATAATATATAGAGGAAGAACTATCTCAAGTTCGGTAAGACATTGATATAAAAGGTACCGGGATTGGCGAGGCCATCAGGAGCGCAACCTATCGGCTCCGTTATGAGCCCGCTACTGTAGCTAAATATCTATTTGGTAATATATGTCCTCATTTGTAAATAAACCAACTTTAGTCGGTGACTCCCCTTATAAATAGGGAGCTATGTAACCTCATTAAGGGATGGACAAAAAAAGATATAAAACAGATGGAAAAGCCAAATTGTCCCCTTTCTCTTATCTGATAAAGCACCACCGCCGGAATCCTCTGGCGCCACCGAGCACCACCGGCAGACACCACTTTAATACATTTTTATACCCAGATATCCACCATACAAACACCGCTAAAACAATATGATAGTTTCAACATCCTCAGTGACCTAGCTTGATCAACTCAAGCTAGTTGATGGATTGGAGGAGATAACCAAACAAAAAACCCAAATTAAACACAAAGAATCCTTTATTTCACAGATCTCGTAAAAATTATGTATATATCATGAGTTGTTGTTTACAATAAAATCGTACATCTTTTAATAGAGCTGTAAACCGACTTAGATAAGCTAACCCTAACCGATTAATACAAATCACGGCTCTCTGCTTTTCGTGTCCTCTAAATTGCCGCGGCTACGGCTAGGGTTCCCGTAGCCTCCGGACTATTTTCATCTTTTCTGGTCCAGCAGACTTTGTATTGACTTCTTCTGACTTCGGCCCATGTTTCTTTCTTTAATCCGGATCCAGCTCCTTTAGCCCATATTATGGTATTCCTAAAAATCACATAAAACGAGACAAAACAGTACCAAATATCAGGATAAAATGTAAATATTCAGAATCGCTAAGCGGGGAACTGGTATTAGGCAATCGATACGTAGGGTAGGTCAGTGACCCGACGCGTACTTAGAATCCGAACACCATGTGACTTGGTACACTGATCAGGTAGGTTGGCGCCTTGAGTCAATCTTTGGGATCGAAACATCGCCTTTCCATCTAATCCGGTGGTACGATTTCAATATGCCTCTTATTCAACACTGAGGACGAAATCGACTTAATGATCATCCTTAATCTAACCTAAAGTTAGGATCAGTGTCATTACTTATATTCTAGTTTGCACTTGAATATACCAGCATATTATTCCTCATTCTCCCGAAGAGACTTGAGGATTCACTAAACATCCCATTTAGTATTCATCCGCAGGTTTAGATAACCATTCCTGAGAGGTAGGGTAGACTACATCATTGAATGTTGCATAAATGCAAGAATATCTTAACCAGATGAATTGATGGGATTGCCAATAATCGATTCTCGAGAATTTGAGCGAATCAAATCCTTTAGAATGAATCCCAATAGCATGTCAGACTCTGACTTCAGATAACACACCCATGTTGTTCCCAACTGTTTCAGTGTTACCATTCACAAACACTAATCTACATACTACTTTACTAATATCGAAGCCCGCCTACGAAAGACTTATCAATATTCTCGGTCAAGTCCATATATTAAAATATATGACTTTGAAATGACCGAGAGGTTTGCTTTAATCCCCAAAGGATATAAGCTATGGCAGGCATCCTGCCAAAAGTTCATTCTAAATAAATGAAGATGCCGTTAGTCTCGCAAAAAGGTCATAGGGAATCACCCCTATTTTCTGCTTTGTAACGAATCCGCCATTTGTTCGTAGCTAAAACCCTTCTGTTCTGAATGAATTCAGATTCCGTTTTTCGGCAAGGAAGTCTTAGGGAATCACCCCCATTTCCCGCTTTCTGACGAAATCAAGCAAGACTGTGTGGTAAGAGAGATCACGGTCTGGTTAACTCTCTACCTTTTAGGGAATCACCCCTAAATTACTCAGCTTTGCGTCGAAAGTTAAACTTTCCTATTCATTTGACTCTTCTCCGTGTAGTTCTAATTACTCCCACTGGGCCTGAGATACTTAGGTGGTTCTACAATAGTTCCAATTGTACTGGAATATCAAACTCCATTCACAGGGTTATGGCTTTTAAACCAACCTCTATGATCAGGATCCTACATAGCCCACAAAGGACTATAGGTCATCAATCAACCCTATAGACCGTAAGGTCCTGCAATAGGTAATGGACAAACCATACTCCCACTACGTTCAGGGTGGATCGATATACTGATCTAGTTTAGTAGTTTTTATTAGTGTTATCACCAACTGCCGGTGTTGGATGTGGACTGAACAAATCAGTTAGTAACATCTTGAGTACAAATACTTCAAGATCTAAGGTTGTTATTTAAACACTCTATCAGACCGATTTTGACAGTATAACCGTCATTCTCTGATTTTGCGAGTTTTATAACCAACCTTTACTCAATGCATCAAGGTATTTCATGATCTGAACGTGTACGCAAAATTTACAGTCCTACCTTCAAGCACTCGGCGCTAAATGCCTCTATTTATGGAAGTGGGGTGAACCGAATTCACTCCTTATCCACAAATGTGTAGGCATCTTCTAGATAGACTTCTCGGTTTCACATTACAACGTAAAACGTTATTTTGCAACCAATATCTTAAATGAGTTCAGCAGCGTATCGTAGCACATCAATAACTATATATGGCAAATTTATGGTGTATTCCTTAGTGAAAACATTTCACTGGGAGGCAGGCCGAGCATCAGTCCCGAAGACTACGCAATAGCCTATTTCTGAGTATGGAATACTCTATCTCTGGTGAAATCAGAGATTTCCTCCAAATATTTTGGATAAACTTATTGGAGTTTCGAGTAGTTGTCAAACCAGATGTCACTACTTGAAAAAGCTCCCACTAGCTTGTACCTTTCACATGACCCCGAAGGTCAATATGAACAAGCTATGTAATTTCTTTGAATCTATTACACTTTCCCTATTGAAAGGAAACTTAGTCATTGTTCCTTTGAGACAGTGTTCCTTTGACTGGGAGATAGGAATCACCCTAAGCCAGTCTTCAGATCTTGTCTTTAGGGAATATGCACTAATTAATAGAATAGAAAGAAGCGTTTATCTAAATACGGAAACCATTTGTGTTTATATTGTTTAAGATGTGTTACATATACCTATTCAACATTTCTTAGTGGTTCTGACTTTATCAAACAAAATTCCGAGTCTTGGGTTCGTGAATGTTATATTTATCATCAATAAGACAAACAAATTATCCTATTGAAAATGAATACGTTCGGTCCAACGAATCCGAAAACAGAAAATGAATTTTCTGTGATATCCAAGAATTGAATCCGAGATTCATTTCCTTATATCACTCCCACTAATCTATCTGAAATAACTGCCCGTTGTCTATTTTATTTATCGTTTAATGCAAAGCTACCTAGTTCTTCCAAAGAACTTTAGCTTTAGAGAGAATTGCTAGGGATGCATTGGTCAGTGATCCGAAATCACTTTCCTTATCCTCTAATTTCCAATTTATTAATTTTTCGGTTTAGCCTTAAAACTACTTAGTTTAGATGACTAACACGTATAAACGTTATTTCCCATTCTTGACTCTCCTTAGATAGAAACAGTCTTGAACTAGCAATTCGTTTTTGAGTAGACACTACTCTTGAACTGTGGGATGTTCAGTGTTACTTGCTTGGACTATCGATTTTTTTCTAATCATCAAATCAGAAGACCAAAGCTCCCACTAGTTTATCGGTTCCAAATACCGTCTAACTATCAATACTTTGTATTTATGATTTTTCAAAGATTAGAACATCACCTAGGACTAAGCTCCCACTAGTTTATCAGTTCCAAATACTGTATAACTAGCAATGATGTGTTCATGATATTTCAAAGATTATAAAATCTCCAGAACTAAGCTCCCACTAGTTTATCAGTTCCAAATACTGTCTAACTAGTAACATTTATTCTTGTTTTTCCAATGAATGGAGAAACTCTTGTGCATTCCATTACACATTTCTAATTATTCAGAAAAACAACAAATCATAAGACTAAGGCTCCCACTAGTTTATCGGTTCCAAATACCGTCTAACTAGCAACGCCTTATGTATATGATTTTCCAATTTTTCAATTAGAAATTTGATGTGTAATTACACTTTTAAAATTCACTAAATGAATTTTATCTGATAGTCCTATGTCATCTTTTGTAAACTAAGTATGGTCATCTCTCGTTCAACACGAGTGACACCCGTGACATACTTGTACTATGTCACTTAAGTTTTTAAAGGGTCAAGAGAAAAATCTCTTCCGAAAATTTAACTGCATTTATTGATAATTACAACGTACTTGTTACTTTCCAAATTTTTATTGAAGTCATATTACTAACAGTTTAGTAACCTAGAGATTTAGTTGTAAATAAAATGACAGAAAGTTAAATTCAAAAATACATTTTTCACTACTAGATTTATTTTAGGAATAATAAACTATAAAAGAGTTTATCCTACCATTCCAAGGATTTAACCTCGCACCTCAGTGCCGCCGTAGGGTAGGTCAAAGAGGTGATAGTTAAACTGAGACAATCTCTCTCAGTGATTAAACTTCGAGAATCAAACATCTCACGGGAATCAGACATCCCGGACCTTAATCACTGATTACCTTCCTTTTCTAGCCTAGATATTTCGAAAATATCCACAATGAGTGTGACCTACTATATCAGATCTCAAAGTACGCCCCGAGTATGCCGCCGTAGGATCGGTCAGTGACCCGACGAGTACCCAAAATCCTATCCTTTCGGAGACCAAGCCTTGAATTTTGATAGGGGTGAACACCATCCGTAGGGGGCCGAAATCAAAGCGGCTCGAGGCGTCACCCTTCTCTCACGTGCTTGCACCTATAGTAGAGACCGTGGGGTCGGCTGTCGTCTTCCCCGCTCCCACTCAATATTTTGAAAAAGTGGTGGGTTTACTAATTACGGTTTCGGTCTTGACAATAAGAAACAATAAATCAAAGTACTCCAAACTGGGTCGGCTATGTAGGCAAGCCTACGCCGTCTTATTCGTTGAAACATATGTGACAGTTCAGGCTAATCCGGCAAGAGAAGCCCCGTTTAGCCCGAAGGCTTATCGGCTATGCTAAGTCTTGTCGAACCACTGTAACGTACATCACACGTGGAAGGGGAGTCGATTGAGCCGAAGCTCGGTTGAACTCGCCCGACCATGGTTAGACCATTTCCGAACCCATGTACTATGATTTTCCAATTTCTAAATTGTCAACCAAAGCACAATCTCGTTTCTGTTTAAGGTGGGTTCACCGAAAAACTCAACGATTTATCTAAGTGGGATTCATCGAGAATCCATCACTAAAATCGTAACGATTGACAAAACCCGGTTCCTCGGTTTTTAATAATTAGTTACTTAATTAATTAACTACCACATATTAATTAAAAAAGCTTTTAACTAATTATACGAGTTATGCATGCCTAATTTATTCGAAATAAACTAGCTACATGTATGCATTGGAGTGGAATCATGATATGATGCATGTCATGACAATTTTCCGGTTCTATCACATAATTTCGATCATACACGAAAAAATAACGGAAAAATAAACACCGAGATGGATCGTTGGTACCCACGTATCTAACCTATTTAAAAAAAAAAAAAAAACCCTAACTAGGGTTTACTATTTTCTAATCTGCTGCTGCTGCTGCGTTTTATACTATTTTCTAATCTGCTGCTGCTGCGTTTTATCGCTGATTGGAAATCCAAACAAACCTTGATCGTCCCGAAACTTTATGGACCTGTTCTTCACTCCTCCTTCTTCAATCTGAACGGTTGGATCTTCTTTTCAACGGTTCAATTTTCTCCAGCATTCCGCCGATTCAACTGCTGCATATGTTTATAACTGCGGCTCAGCAGTGTCTTTTCGGGGATGATCGGGCATAGAGACAAAACCCGATCGAGCTAAAATTTTTAGGGCTTGATAATAACTCAATGTTAGTCAATCTGAACGGTCGGATCTTCGTTTTGACGTTTCAATCTCTTCCAGAAAATCGACGAACTCACAGCTAGGGTTTTTATGGCTGCTGTGCTTTTCTGTTACAGCAGTAACTTTACTGCAGCGATTGGATATCGAGATTGACTCCGATCGTCATGAAATTTTTAGGGCCTGTTCTTCAACTTTTATTCTTCATTATGACCGGAGGGATTGTCATTTCAACGGCTCAATCTCCGGAAATAAAATAAAAACGGAACAGAAACAAAACAGATCTACTTCTAGGAAACTAAAATTACAAAATTTTCTATACTCATATAAACGAATTTATATTAGTTTACAATACCAACACCAATCCATCTCTTCAACAACAACAATCACAAAGGCATACATACATGATATTTTCGATTCATAAAAAAAGAAGAAAATAAAGCAATCTACACATTCTATTCCACTCCTTAGATCTAAAATTATATACTTTGATTGATAGATAAAAGCTTCTGCTACCACTTCTAGGATGTAATATCTCCGGATAGATCAAAGATCCACCCGATTACGCAGTGGAAACTACAAGATCTAGATCTAGTCAATCAAAATACATAAATAAATAGATCTAACCTACGAGGGGGTTAAATCACCAACCTTTTTATGGTGAAAAATGTCAAGAACAAGTTGAGAGCCTAGTTGAGAAGCTAAAGTCTTCCAACGTGTGTCTCCAAGCACCACCAGGAGGATGGTTTTTCAAGCCGCCGGACCTCCTCGATATGCTACCCGGAAAATCCCGAAGATTTTCCCAACTCGAAAACCCTAGTATTTAGGCCGAAATATCCAAGCCTAATACTCCTCAATAATTTCGAAAATTATCTGTCTAATTTGGCTTGGGAGAACTCTCTTTATATAGGAGAGTAATCCTTGTCCTCCAAGGATTTAATAATTAAGAGATAATTATTAGAATAATCCTTTTTCCAAATAAAATATAAATATAATATATATCCCAAACAAATTAGGATAAATAAATATATTATCTAATATTCCATGATTTATCACTTAACAAATAAATGATTAAATCATACATTAAATAATTATCCAAGAAAACTAATTTCTCTCTAATTAAATAATCATAAAATGCGCCCCCCTTAATTAAATAAAGGTCCACACGCATTTTTGACACATTGGGCCGAGTCCACGAAAAAAAATTTCCGTGTATTTAATTATCTAGTCCAACTAAACAATTAATCCACATATCAATTAAATAGTCCATTCCAACTATTTAATTATAATTGAGGTGCAACGACGAGAAACCTATATGCTATATTAGGAGCCACGTCGGGGACCATGGACCCATATTCAGTAGCTACAATAAATTAAATAATATTATCCATCAGACCGAACAATAATATTCAATCTATTAATTCCGGGATTACACCACCATAAACCCGAAACTGAACTCTGCCGAATATAGATAACTTACACTCAACCATGAGTTGATAAGGTGTAATCCCGGAATATAATCATTACATACGGATAAATCCTCCATAGACTGTTCATTTCGAGTCGGGATATTTCCGCAAACCCTTCTCTAAACATATTATCCTTATTTACCATTAACCCCCTAGTGATCAATTAGTTCACATACCAGACTAGTAGCTAATTAGTCTAACATGAACTCCGCGGATCGATCAGTTTCTAGGATTAACAAATAAGGGAACTGTCTGTCTACTTCCCGAAGGAAGGAATGGATTCCATATCTGTGATAGCACAGACTACTCACTCATCCCAGAATTGATCCAACGAGAAGTGTTGGACCACATACTTCGAAGTGATCCTTACTAACACATCAAACTCTACCCTAGTCTAAACAGTTGTCTGTGATCACCTCAGGATTGAGATTAATCCATATATGATCATCTTGTGATTCAATAAGACTTCTCGATCACGGAATTATATCGAGAACTCAAATCAAATCGGTCCAGCCCTATATGATTATCAACATATATAAATGCCCCACTAGGTACCCTGTCACACCGTAAAGTGTTCTGGGCGCATTATTAGCATATTAATCATGAGACCCGTACTCAGATTAATCAACGCTACGGACTAAGTTAATTTTAAGTACATCTCACTAACTCAATCCTCTTGTGTATAGCCATACACTGAGTTATGTGATTACATAAACGACGTACTCAGGGTTTTCAGTTGTGTCTTAATTATAAGCATACATGCATATAATAAGATGAATTATTAATTCTGTCCTAAAACAATTAAAGGAGGGCTTGTGTAACCACCAAAGGGACATTCTAATTGCGAAAAGAGAACCATACTATACAAAAACACTCACTCTCAAGCATTATCAACACTCAACCATAGCACTGCCGAGCACCACCGGCCCCATATACTTCAAACACAATCAAATAAGCCAGATATCCATTCAATATACACCGTAGAGCCACCGGGATAATAAACCGCATTATGTGTTTGCTCCGTTACAGGGAAATCGACATTTTCGTCACTTTTCCGGTCAGATCTAGAATTTCCAGCGGCCTAAAACCACCTATTTTTGGATTTCCGGCCAAGTGTTCTTCAAAATCTCCATCAAGATCTAATAGATCTTCATTCAGATCTAAAAAAATTGGTATATAGATCTCCGAGTCTTCATCAAATCGGAAGATTGAGACGTGGGAGATAGCAAATTTGTTGCTTGAAGAAATGCTTCCATGACTCGAAGAGGCGAGCAGCAGAGGTGCACTTCCTAAAGCATCCAACTGCCATGGCCTCCAATTGATTTTCGTTTCATCTTCTCGAAAAAGATGACCGGAGCCTGAAAAATATCACCGGTTAAAGCCGATAGCCTAAGTAAGGTCGTTACAAATGGCAAGGGCGCCAAAGACCCATAAGAGTGCTTCGAGGCCATCCGCTTGATAGCGCGGTCCTAAGTAAGGCCGTTACAAACGGCAAGGTCGCCAAAGACCCAAAAGAGCGCTTCGAGGCCGTCCGCTTGATAGTGCGGTCCTAAGTGAGGCCGTTACAAACAGCGAGGTCTCCAAAGACCCAAAAGAGAACTTCGAGGCCGTCCGCTTAATAGCGTTGTCCTAAGTAAGGCCGTTACAAATGGATAGGTCGCCAAAGACCCAAAATAGCGCTTCGAGGCCGTCCGCTTGATAGCGCGGGCTAAGTAAGGCCATTACAAATGGCGAGGTCACCAAAGACCCAAAAACACTTCGAGTCCGTCCTCTTAATAGCGCGGCACAAATAGGCTACCAATGCCAAGACTAAGGCTTCATATGCCAAACTTTATAAAACCGACCCTTGGTCGGCACCATTTTCGGAACTCGCCTTTGTGCGAGCAGTTTATAAGACCGACCTCTAGGTCGGCATCATATTTGGAACTCGCCTTTGAGCGAGAACTTTATAAGACCGACCCCAGCTCAGTATCATATTTGGAATTGGAACTCGCCTTTGAGCGAGCACTTTACAAGACTGACCCCAGCTCGGCATCATATTTGGAATTCGCTTACGAGCGAACCTTTTTGTAAGACCGACCTCTAGGTCGGCATCATATTTTGGAACTCGTCTTCGAGCGAGCACTCTACAAGACTAAAGGTTCTCAAGCCACCAAAAGTAAATTCGATCAACAACACAAGCAACGAAAAGACCTACTCTGAGTTCGGCACTTAGGCAAAGTTAACAGGCGATCCGCCACAATAGCGAGCCATCACAGTATTTCAAGGCAACAGATCCACAAACAGACTTTACTCCCACCTAACATTTCAAGAAAATGATTAAGTCACGGAGTAGGGGGCCATTGATGTGCCTAAATCCTACTTCGGTCCACAGATCCTTATTCGATTCTGACCGGTCACTGACATTAGTAGAGGAGGCCACCGGCCATTACTGCCCACTAGCATGCAAGACAAATTGGGACCGCGAGCCTTCGGGTCAATTCCAAGCCCTTAACCCTGTGAGGCGGCAAAAAAGATTAGGGGGCCGACACGCGGTCTCATTCGATAAACGGGTCCGCCAGCGACCTCGACCATAATATATAGAGGAAGAACTATCTCAAGTTCGGTAAGACATTGATATAAAGGGTACAGGGATTGGCGAGGCCATCAGGAGCGCAACCTATCGGCTCCGTTATGAGCCCGCTACTATAGCTAAATATCTATTTGGTAATATATGTCCTCATTTGTAAATAAACCGACTTTAGTCGGTGACTCCCCTATAAATAGGGAGCTATGTAACCTCATTAAGGGATGGACAAAAAAAGATATAAAACAAATGGAAAAGCCAAATTGTCCCCTTTCTCTTATCTGATAAAGCACCACCGCCGGAATCCTCTGGCGCCACCGAGCACCACCGGCAGACACCACTTTAATACATTTTTATACCCAGATATCCACCATACAAACACCGCTAAAAACAATATGATAGTTTCAACTTCCTCAGTGACCTATGTTAAGGGCTAATTTGTAGTGTTTTTAAGGATATATTTTATATCAATATTCCCCATATATGGATGTTTATCATAGAAATCGAGCTTATAAATGAAATATTGAGCAAACGATGTTTTTAAGTGGTTAATTGCAAAATGTAACGAATTATGTGCTTAAATTGTGATTTTATATTATTTTGGAAATATGTTACACTTTGGTATGTTTTGATCCTTGTGTAGATACTCATTGATGATGGAAAAAGATGATCCTAAAAGGCTAAATTCGAGATGGAAGAGGATCAATCAAAGATATGGAAGAATAAAAGAGATAAGGAAAGAAATAAATCAAGATAAAGATGGAATTATCAATTTAATCGTCAGTGGACGGGCGTCCATATGAATCGACGAGCGTCTAGTTTGGACGGGCGTTTGGTGAAGTGGCCGAGCGTTCGTAAGCCGAAAAAGAGAACGAGAGAGTTTGGACGTGTATTGAACGAGCGTTCACTCAAACCGAACGAGCGTCCGTTGTATCGAACGAGCGTCCGCCACCGTTTCAGCAGAACCGACTTAGGTTACTGTAGCAGCCGACTTAGTTTTACTATAAATATAACAGCAGCCCCAACCCTAATTCATTCAGAATTTCATACACGTAAAATTACTCAAGAGCAGCCGCATCTTGGAGATTTGAAGGCCGGTCACCCGAGCCTTGTGCTCGGGTGAACCGGGGTTAGATTAGATGTAGTTTTTTTTCCGTTTATTTCGTTGTTGATCCGTGGAGTTCATCCAATGTACCGAAACTATGTGAGTTTAATCTTTTAATTTATTCAGTCCTTTATTTATTTTCATGATGTTTAATTTGTTTTGTATTCTTTCTATGATCTTTGATGCTATTATGTGAATTACATCGGAAGATTGTTTGCTATTGATACGTTTACAACATACGGAAGTTGAGTAAGCTAGATCACCGTAGAAAGATGAGATTTTTAATCGTTAATTAGTGACAGATTATCGGTTAATTATCTAGGTTGTTAGATTCGATTATACGAGAGTAATTTGAATCTACACCGAGTTTTGTATTGAAAATCAGTCTCAACATTCGGAAGATGAGAGATTGATAATTGAATTCACTAAGGAATTAGGAATCCGTAGCTTGAGATTAAATTTACTAAGGAATTAGGGGTTTTTATCTCGTGAAAAGGTGAAACCACAACTTGAATTAAAATCATGAATTGAACTAGGATTGAGATCACATAGGTTTGTGCATTATTTGATCCCATGTCTTTAGATTAGATTGTTTATTTTATTCCTTAGGTTAGATTATTGGAATTATTTTCTGTTTTTACGTTTTGTCTTCCGTTTCTTGAGTAGCAATTGAGAGAATTAGTGAGATTAGATCCTTCATCCCAATTCCCTGTGGATCGACCCTGTACTTACCCTACTATGCTATCAACTACCCGATATTTGGTCGGTTAGGAGTTAGTTTGCATGTTAAGTATAGATTTATAAATTTTCTTTTGTTTTTATGATGCAAAATCCTCCCAACAAAAGTGCGGTATGCAAAAATAAAAGAAAATAAATCACATATGTTTAGGGCTAATTTATAGTGATTTTTATATATATTTTCTATATCAATTTCCCCTACATTCGTATGATTTTCATAGAATTCGAGCCATATAGTTAAATATTGAGTAAATGGTGTTTTTAATAGTAAAATATAAAAACGTATTGATTTATATGCTTATTTGGTGATTTTATATTATTTTGGAAATATGTTATACTTTGGTATGTTTTGATCCTTGTGTAGATACTCATTGATGATGGAAAAGATGATCCTAAAAGGCTAAATTCGAGATGGAAGAGGATCAATCAAAGATATGGAAGAATAAAAGAGATAAGGAAAGAAATAAATCAAGATAAAGATGGAATTATCAATTTAATCGTCAGTGGACGGGCGTCCATATGAATCAGACGAGCGTCTAGTTTGGACGGGCGTTTGGTGAAGTGGCCGAGCGTTCAGAAGCTGAAAAAGAGAACAGAGAGTTTGGACGTGTATTGAACGAGCGTTCACTCAAACCGAACGAGCGTCCGTTGTATTGAACGAGCGTCCGCCACCGTTTCAGCAGAACCGACTTAGGTAACTGTAGCAGCCGACTTAGTTTTACTATAAATATGACAGCAGCCCCAACCCTAAGGATATACCAATTCTCTCACATATAATTCTTCAGGGAAGCAGCCGCATCTTGGAGAGTTGAAGGCCGGTCACCCGAGCCTTGTGCTCGGGTGAACCGAGGTTAGATTAGGAGTAGATTATGTAGCTTTTCGTTTTCGTTTCCATGGAGTTCAACCATTGTAACCAAACTATGTGAGTTCTTCTTTTAGATTTATTCAATTTCAGTTTTATTTCATGATCTTTAATTAAAGTTGTTTCTTTCTATGATTTATGATGCTATTATGTGGACTCATATCGAGAGATTTGTTTACTAATTGATACGTTTACAACAAACGAAAGTTGCGTAGACTAGATCACCGTAGAAAGAATAGATCTTTTATCTAAACAAACGGAAGTTGATAGATATAATCTAGGTTGCTTGAATTTATGAACTTAAAACTGCGAGAGCTACTTAGGTTTGTTAATTCATACACCCGAGTTTTGTAAAAGAACATTGGTCCCAACATTCGGAAGATGAGAGACCGGTAATTGGATTTACTAAGGAATTAGGAATCCATAGCTTGAGAAATAGGTTCACTAAGGAATTAGGGACCTAGATCTTGTGAAAAGGTGTAACCATAACTTGAATTAGAATCATGAGATTAACTAGGATTGAAATCACTAGTTTGTGCTTTGTTTGATCCCATGTTTCCTTAGATTAGTTTGTTAATTTTGTTCTTAGGTTGGATTTATTTTGATTGTTCTTTTATGTTTTTCTGTTTTTATGTTTTTGCTTTTCGTTTATTTGTTTTCGTTGAGTAACAATTGAGAGAGTTAATGAAATTAGATTCAACATCCCAATTCCCTGTGGATCGACCCCTTACTTATCTCGCTCTACTATCAACAACCCGGTATTCGGCCGGTTAGGAGTTAGTTTTGCAATTAGGTTAGGGTTTATAAATTTTCAATACTAGACTTTAACGGGCCACCTTTCTCCTTATGAGCTTGAAGTGGTTGACAGTAGAACACCTCATCTTCCCGAGGCTCAACCCCAGAAAGGTACTGGATCAAATCATCCATCGGAATCCTCCGGTCAACACTTGCTTCCTTTTTCTTGTGATCGATCATTTTTCTTAACTCTTCATCTTTAAGCTCTTCTCGCCACTCTTTCCCGGTCATCTACTTCCCAATGAGTAGCTTCTCTCCAAAACTCTACCTCGTCCCAACTACCCATCGAGCTTCTTCTTCACCGGGGATGAAGTCTTCCCGACTCAGCTTCTTTGAAATCATCGTTTGTTGCCGGGCATCTCCATGCTTCTAACTCAATAACAGGCCCAGTGTGAGCGAGTGAAGATAGTTTGCATGATAGTTTGGTAGCATGAACGCCCGTCCAGCCCCTAACTTGCAGGTGAAAGAACGGCTGGGTGTATGAACGCTCGTCCGTCCAGAAAGGTTTCAACGCTGTTCTGAGTTGAAGGATCAGACGGGCGTCTGGAATTCTGAACGCCCGTCTGGAGGTTTTCAAGAGCAAACGAGCGTTTGAAAAGATGAACGTTCGTCCAGTTCTGAACGCTAAGTGAACGTTCGTCCGGGTTCAGTCCAGGTTCTGGTTTTTCTTGATTTTATTTTTAATGCTTTTATTTGATGTGGATTACTTTCATACGAGCTTCTGTGGCTATTTCATTTTACGTAGATGTTCTGAACTTGCATATTCATATCTTTCCATCTACGAATCCATGTTAAATAATTGATTAATCTAATATACTTGATTCATCTAGGCATGTTATAGTTACTGTCGGTTTTCGTACGCTATAACTGTTCTTATCATTGTTAGTGTAGCTAATGTCGGTTCTCGTATGCTACATACTGTTATGATGAATCTTGAATGTACATTCGTGAAAGGATTAGTTGGTTATGTTTAGAACAAACTCCTCCTACATTCGTATGATTTTCATAGATTTTGAGCTTTATATGTAAATATTGAGTAAATGGTGTTTTTAATAGTTAAATATAAAAACGTATTGATTTATATGCTTATTTGGTGATTTTATATTATTTTGGAAATATGTTACACTTTGGTATGTTTTGATCCTTGTGTAGATACTCATTGATGATGGAAAAGATGATCCTAAAAGGCTAAATTCGAGATGGAAGAGGATCAATCAAAGATATGGAAGAATAAAAGAGATAAGGAAAGAAATAAATCAAGATAAAGATGGAATTATCAATTTAATCGTCAGTGGACGGGCGTCCATATGAATCAGACGAGCGTCTAGTTTAGACGGGCGTTTGGTGAAGTGGCCGAGCGTTCAGAAGCTGAAAAAGAGAACAGAGAGTTTGGACGTGTATTGAACGAGCGTTCACTCAAACCGAACGGGCGTCCACCGCCGTTTTTGCTGAAACCGACTTAGGTTACTGTAGCAGCCGACTTAGTTTTACTATAAATATAACAGCAGCCCCAACCCTAAGGATATACCAATTTTCTCACATATAATTCTTCAGGGAAGCAGCCGCATCTTGGAGAGTTGAAGGCCGGTCACCCGAGCCTCGTGCTCGGGTGAACCGAGGTTAGATTAGGAGTAGATTAGTTCGTTTTTTCTTTTCCGTTTCTTGGATCAATCCTTGTCCAATACTATGTGAGTTTGTTTTCAATTTATTCAATTCCAGTTTTGTTTCATGGTCTTGGTTCTTTTTGTATCTTTCTTTGTGCTCATGATGCCATGAGAATAGATTGGAAAATTAGTTCTCTATTGATGTTTACATACGGAAGTTGCGTAGACTAGATCACCATAGAAAGATAGGATCTTTAATCGTTAATTCGTGACAAATTAATCGGTTAATTATCTAGGTTGTTAGGTTCTAAAATACGAGAGTTAACCTGGATCTACACCGAGTTTTGTTTGGTAAATCGATCTCAACATTCGGAAGATGAGAGATTGATAAATTGGACTCACTAAGGAATTAGGAATCCATAGCTTGAGATTAAATTCACTAAGGAATTAGGGATTTGTATCTCGTGTAAAGGTGAAACCACAATTTGAATTAAAATCATGAGATGAACTAGGATTGAAATCACTTGGTTTGTGCACTGTTTGATCCCATGTATCTTTAGTTTAGGTCGTTTTTATTATTCTTAGCTTAAGTTTATTTTTTCTATGTGTTTTTATGTTTTTGCTTTTCGTTTTTAGAGTAGCAATTGGTAGGATTAATAAGATTAGATTGAACATCCCTTTTCCCTGTGGATCGACCCCTTACTCATTACGCTTTACTAGCAACAACCCGATGTTTTGGTCGGTTAGGAGTTAGTTTGCATGATAGTTAGGACGGGCCTAACCTAAACCCCTTTCTGTTTAGGGCCAAATTATAGTGATTTTCACATATGTTTTATATATCAATTTCCCTCATATTTGGATTATTTTCATAGAATTCGAGCTATATAGTTAAATATTGAGTAAATGGGGTTTTAAAGAGGTTAAATATGAAAACGTATCGATTTTTATGTTTATTTGATGTTTTTATATTATTTTGGAAATTATTACGTTTTGGTATGTTTTCCTATTGTTGTAGATACTCAATTATGTTGGAAAAGGTGATCCTAAAAGGCTAAATTCGAGATGGAAGAGGATCAATCAAAGATATGGAAGAATAAAAGAGATAAGGAAAGAAATAAATCAAGATAAAGATGGAATTATCAATTTAATCGTCAGTGGACGGGCGTCCATATGAATCAGACGAGCGTCTAGTTTGGACGGGCGTTTGGTGAAGTGGCCGAGCGTTCAGAAGCTGAAAAAGAGAACAGAGAGTTTGGACGTGTATTGAACGAGCGTTCACTCAAACCGAACGAGCGTCCGTGTATTGAACGAGCGTCCGCCACCGTTTCAGCAGAACCGACTTAGGTTACTGTAGCAGCCGACTTAGTTTTACTATAAATATGACAGCAGCCCCAACCCTAAGGATATACCAATTTTATCACATATAATTCTTCAGGGAAGCAGCCGCATCTTGGAGAGTTGAAGGCCGGTCACCCGAGCCTCGTGCTCGGGTGAACCGAGGTTAGATTAGGAGTAGATTAGTTCGTTTTTTCTTTTCCGTTTCTTGGATCAATCCTTGTCCAATACTATGTGAGTTTGTTTTCAATTTATTCAATTCCAGTTTTGTTTCATGGTCTTGGTTCTTTTTGTATCTTTCTTTGTGCTCATGATGCCATGAGAATAGATTGGAAAATTAGTTCTCTATTGATGTTTACAACAAACGAAAGTTGCGTAGACTAGATCACCGTAGAAAGAATAGATCTTTTATCTAAACAAACGGAAGTTGATAGATATAATCTAGGTTGCTTGAATTTATGAACTTAAAACTGCGAGAGCTACTTAGGTTTGTTAATTCATACACCCGAGTTTTGTAAAAGAACATTGGTCCCAACATTCGGAAGATGAGAGACCGGTAATTGGATTTACTAAGGAATTAGGAATCCATAGCTTGAGAAATAGGTTCACTAAGGAATTAGGGACCTAGATCTTGTGAAAAGGTGTAACCATAACTTGAATTAGAATCATGAGATAGGCTTAGATTGAAATCACTAGTTTGTGCTTTGTTTGATCCCATGTTTCCTTAGATTAGTTTGTTAATTTTGTTCTTAGGTTAGATTTATTTTGATTGTTCTTTTATGTTTTTCTGTTTTTTATGTTTTTGCTTTTCGTTTATTTGTTTTCGTTGAGTAGCAATTGGTAGGATTAATGAGATTAGATTGAACATACCTTTTCCCTGAGGATCGACCCCTTACTCATTACGCTTTACTAGCAACAACCCGATGTTTTGGTCGGTTAGGAGTTAGTTTTGCATGGTAGTTAGGGTTACTGAAACTACCATTGGACACCATTTATGATGAAAATCACTATAATTTGGCCCTATACGAATATTCATCATTGGACACCATTTATGATGAATAGTTGGTTATGTTTTGGACGGGCGTTCATGTTTGTTCTTAGGTTGGATTTATTTTGATTGTTCTTTTATGTTTTTCTGTTTTTATGTTTTTGCTTTTCGTTTATTTGTTTTCGTTGAGTAACAATTGAGAGAGTTAATGAAATTAGATTCAACATCCCAATTCCCTGTGGATCGACCCCTTACTTATCTCGCTCTACTATCAACAACCCGGTATTCGGCCGGTTAGGAGTTAGTTTTGCAATTAGGTTAGGGTTTATAAATTTTCTTTTTGTTTAGTGATGCAAAATCCCTCCAACAAAAGTGGCGCCGTTGCCGGGGAATAGGTGTCATGTTGAATCTGATCTTGTTATTTCTCGATTTTGTTACGTTTATTTTTCGTTTTAATAAAAGTAGCGTATACCAAGTTGAGAGTTTTTATTTTGCCGTGTTTCGATGACCGTTAGGTTAAGAATGTGCAAAAGTTTTTTACTCAACTTGTTTTACGTGAAGTTTATATGTTTATGTGTTACCTAGTCTAACCCCTGTGCTTAATTTGATAAGGCTGCTGTGCTGTGATCTGTGTTGCTGTGTTGTGTTCATAAGTATTTAGGGTTTTTCTGTGTTGTTTCTGCGTTTCTGTGCATATTCGTTGTTTGGACGAGCGTTCAGGTAAGTGAACGCCCGTCCAGCCCCTAACTTGCAGGTGAAAGAACGGCTGGGTGTATGAACGCTCGTCCGTCCAGAAAGGTTTCAACGCTGTTCTGAGTTGAAGGATCAGACGGTCGTCTGGAATCCTGAACGCCCGTCCGGTCGGTTTTCACGGCAGACGAGCGTCTGCAAGGTGGAACGTTCGTCCAGTTCTGAACGCTAAGTGAACGTTCGTCCGGGGTTCAGTCCAGGTTCTAAATTTTTCTTGATTTTATTTTCAATGCTTTTATTTGATGTGGATTTTTCATTCGAGCTTCTGTGGCTAATTGATTTTTACGTAGATGTCCTGAACTTATGTGATTTTATTTTTCCATCTATGAATCCATGTTAGATAATTGATCAATTCTTTATATATGATTCATCTATGCAAGTTATAGTGACTGTCGGTTCTCGTAAGCTATAACTGTTCTTATTGTTAATTAGTAGCTAATGTCGGTTCCCGTATGCTACATACCGCTCTGATGAATCATGTTTAGCGTTAAGACTTACGTGCTTCCTTTATTTTTATAATTTATATGGGTAGCTACTGTCGGTTTCCGTATGCTACGTGTTGGGCCATATAGGTTATAGCTTTTTAGTATAGCTAACTGTTGGTTTCCATAATGCTATCACCTTTGACGAGTCTTAAGGCGCGTCTACACTGCATGTAATGAACAGCACTGTTGTTTATCGTAACCTGTCATTATTTGGTAGACGTTTATTTTATACATGTCATGCTGCAAATGAGTGGGCTAGTTTTCTTTCTTTTATTTTCTTTTATTTTTGCATATCATTTAGATGCATATCATTTAGTTGCATATCATCTAGTTGCATTGTTTTTCTATTCTTCTTTTTTCTTCTTGAGTGTAGTTAACTGTCGGTTTCCGTAATACTACCTCGTTTTTTTTTATGATGGTTACTGTTGGTTTTCCATATGCCATCATTATTATTATTGCATATCATGTAGGCTGCATTGTAGTATATTTTCATATAGTTGCACCTAGCCTACGAGTTTGTGATAATTTCATGTATATGTGTCCATCTTTATGTGAGCATAATTTGAATATCTCTATAAATTCTTTTCCATGTGCTTTATTTGTATAAGTCTAATCTTTTCCCCGTAGACTCTTTTTGCACCGATCAAGTCTCAGGATACTTTCTATAGCGATTGTGCACTTTAAAGATGTATTCGGTTTACCCGTGATGCTCCACGGTCTATCGAGCTATGCAAGCAATCCCGGTTCTTGTTGGTTCCTCCGTAATTGCCGCATCCAATCAGCTAAGTTCTCTATTTGTTTTATTTCTGTATAACTTGAGGACAAGTTGCAATCTAAGTGTGGGGGAAGGGATAGATGATTTATGTGTCTACTTTCGTTTGCTCAATTTCTGTTATATTTCTATGAAAAGTGCTTAATTTTCAAATTTTTTGTTTTGTCCCGAGTGAGCATTGCATGTCTTTGTTCGATGTTTATATCATTTTTGCTATATTCTGTATATTTAGTAATTTTAGTTGTTTCACCCGACACTCTTTTTCACATGCCATAGTAAATGATGAGCTAAATGTTGAAAGCCTACCCCATTTTAGTTGGAGATTTTTGATGATTATAGCATGTTTCTTTGCTTATGTACAATTCTTGAAAAGTTTAGTAGTTTGTATTCTAGGATTAAAGTATGACATACCGTGAATATCCGTAAGTTTGAATGTGATAAGTGAAACGTGATTAAGTCTTCGCAATAGTAATAAATTGTTTACTTGAGGTGTTATGCTCGTGGTCCGTGCTACTAGAAAATAATCTTTTCCACCGCCACCGAAATCTCTAAGTAAACATAATTGTAATTGTGTGTGTCGGAAGTCGGTTTATGATTTGGGTGCGGTAGGGTGTACCACGTATGTCCTATTCCACTATGATGACCAAAAGCTCACGACGGTCGCTTTATAGCCGCCTTATGATTGGAGTAAGGTAGGGGATTATCTTGAAATGTCCTATTCTGCTATGAGGGCAAAAGCTTATTCTGATGTGTGTTAGAAAAGTGTGAAAAAAGTGAAAATATTGAAATATATTATTATGAATAAGTAAGGACTTAGTTATCGTCGACCTTATCCCCAGTATAAACTGAAGGATATGTTGTAGGGATTATCCTCTGAGTCTGTCAGAAATGTTTTAGATATTCTCTACTATTTCTTTTTGGGATATGTATGTCTTGTAAAGTGCCTGTTATAGTTTTTTGAATATTTCTAACTTAGATGGGAAACCGGGCTAGTTTTGGTTTGAATAACTTTCAAATTGTGGAACTTAGTGGAAGTTTATTATGGCTATGCACACACTACACGGGTGAACTTCTAAGTTATTGAATATACTTCATATTTGTATGGATGTTTATTTGTCTCGAGCTTGACTTTGTTTTGTTTTGCTCGAGGACGAGCAAAAAGATAAGTGTGGGGGTGTTGTTAAGGGCTAATTTATAGTGATTTTTATATATATTTTCTATATCAATTTCCCCTACATTCGTATGATTTTCATAGATTTTGAGCTTTATATGTAAATATTGAGTAAATGGTGTTTTTAATAGTTAAATATAAAAACGTATTGATTTATATGCTTATTTGGTGATTTTATATTATTTTGGAAATATGTTACACTTTGGTATGTTTTGATCCTTGTGTAGATACTCATTGATGATGGAAAAGATGATCCTAAAAGGCTAAATTCGAGATGGAAGAGGATCAATTAAAGATATGGAAGAATAAAAGAGATAAGGAAAGAAATAAATCAAGATAAAGATGGAATTATCAATTTAATCGTCGCGGACGGGCGTCCATATGAATCAGACGAGCGTCTAGTTTAGACGGGCGTTTGGTGAAGTGGCCGAGCGTTCAGAAGCTGAAAAAGAGAACAGAGAGTTTGGACGTGTATTGAACGAGCGTTCACTCAAACCGAACGGGCGTCCACATATTCAGACGGGCGTCCACCGCCGTTTTTGCTGAAACCGACTTTAATTTTCAAATTTTTTGTTATATCCCGAGTGAGCAAATGCATGTCTTTGCTTGAGTTTATATCATTTTTGCTATATTCTGTATATTTAGTAATTTTAGTTGTTTCACCCGACACTCTTTTTTCACATGCCATAGTAAATGATGAGCTAAATGTTGAAAGCCTACCCCATTTTAGTTGGAGATTTTTGATGATTATAGCATGTTTCTTTGCTTATGTACAATTCTTGAAAGACAATTTAGTTTGCATGATGGATTGGAGGAGATAACCAAACAAAAAACCCAAATTAAACACAAAGAATGCTTTATTTCACATATCTCGTAGAAAGTATGTATATATCATGAGTTGTTGTTTACAATAAAATCGTACATCTTTTAATAGAGCTGTAAACCGACTTAGATAAGCTAACCCTAACCGATTAATACAAATCACGGCTCTCTGCTTTTCGTGTCCTCTAAGTTGCCGCGGCTGCGGCTAGGGTTCCCGTAGCCTCCGGACTATTTTCATCTTTTCTGGTCCAACAGACTTTGTATTGACTGCTTCTGACTTCGGCCCATGTTTCTTTCTCTAATCCGGATCCAGGTCCTTTAGTCCATATTATGGTATTCCAAAAAATCACATAAAACGAGACAAAACAGTACCAAATATCAGGATAAAATGTAAATATTCAGAATCGCTAAGCGGGGAACCGGTATTAGGCAATCGATACGTATTTCGTACAATATTCCATCTATCACTAATCAATTGAGCGTGATTCGGGGCAACTAAAGGTATGATTTATAGTACCATTTTCAGTGTGATCAGAATACCACCTGATCAGACAGATCGTGTAGAGAGACGACGTGTCAGTCCTAAAGATCGCCTTGAGCTGGCAACTTAGCTGATCAGATTACCAAGTTGCGTGGCATCTATTGTCATTGATGAGCGCTTGAAGGGTATGAGATTGAGAGATGTTTCTCATCTACTTTAATTCAAGTGGGAGAATGTTGTGAATAGGATAAGGGAGTGCTCTAAAAATAATTGTTGCTTGTCCTTACGAGCAAGTGGGAGATTGTTGGATGTAGTGCCCGAAGGTCCATTACTAACCCTTCTCTCTTCATTACGGATGGTCTATGGAGGGTTAGTCTATATCAGTTGCCCTTGAGTCTGAGATTGCTATATATAATTCGAGGTGGTCGAGTAGCTGCGAATGCAAACATGATTCTAGGTTTTAAGACTTATCAGTAGTATCTTGATGACCTGCATCTAAGAATCAGAGGTCAGCAAGAACTCACCATTGCCTATGCTAACAATCTCGAAATAGATACCAAAGCTTTTGATGAGTGTCAAGCATATCACTACGCTAGTCCGGCATGGATTCCCGCTGTGCTTATTCCTGCCCCTCGTCCAGCCATCCCAAGGCTACCCATCATACTTCCACCATGGCTTCTAGTGTTGTTTCTAGTTCTGTGTTTACAGGTACGGGTTCCGTGAGTGACTCTTCACAGGGTTTGGGCCTTTCGCATGCCATATCCTCTGTTAGCGCAGGTTTGGGTGGCTTAGGTTTGGATGGGGCGGTGATTACTTCCTCACTTGGTGCGTGTTCCAGTGGCGTGAGTTTGGAGACATTGATTTTAGCTGCCTTTTCTTCCGGCTTCCCATTATCTACTTATCCGTCTACTGCAGTATTTGAGGCGCCTATTGAGATGCTTTCAAATCCTTTTGCTGCTAATTTTTAAGGAACCGGACTGCTCAGTTCCATGAGATTTACACCGGTAAGCACGATTGGTTCAGGCGATATTGATGTTGGAGGTGCTGAGTGATGACGGTTAAAATAGTCTATCCTATGGCAACAATATTCTATCCTTTATGAGCTAAAAATAGTTGTTTTGACCTATAAATATGAACCATTTGAGTTGAATATCATATGTCGGGTTCGTGAGTAGAGAAATCTACACTTAGCATTTATTTTCCCTGTTTTGATGTTATTTCGTGCATTATTTGATGATTTTCAGGATACGGAATATTGGGCTGAGTATGATGGACGAATCTGGAGTGGATTGAACGAAAAGAATGGGCCTAGGGTATTCTAGAACCACAAGTTAAGCCGGTTGAAGAAAAAAGACGAAAGTACCCTCGGTAACCCGGGAGGCGGTGCCGACTTACCGAGGCTCGAGAATCTTCCAAAACATGTTTTCTTAGACGAGGGGTCGAACTAGATGTTCCTAAGTCGGTTTAGATAGCTATAAATAAGAGGCTCCGCCTCAGAACACAATGTACCATACAATTTACAAGCATTATGCAATAAAAGTTCCTTGTTCTTTATTTTATTTAATTTATGAGTTCTGGTCGGAGAGACGACGGAGTCGCCGCCTAGGGAGAGATCCGAAGGAGATCTACGCTCGTCTTCGAGTGTATGATTTTCTGTCTTTTCCAAGATGTAGATCTATCATTGTTCTATTCGACTAGTATGTTTTAATTGCTTATTTAGTTTAATTATTTAGTAGTTAGTTTATTTTACCCCATGTGTTATAGATCTGATTCGTTGGTGAAAAAATCATGAAATAGTTGTTGCATTCTTCAGATCTGCGACGGTCTATATCGCTAGATCTGAATACCTAGTAAATTACTAATTCATGATAATCAGGGCCAGCAACGTTGATCGATAGATTTAATTTACATGTTTTTGGCCGATCAACTATTTACATGTTATCGTAAATTAACATGAAGGACTGTTAGTGAAGTGTTAATTAGGACATTATCTAGAATGGACCCTAGGAACGTGCTGGTCAATGTCAACAGCTGACTAGTCGGGTTTGTGGTATGAGTTAGCGGTTAATATCGACAGATCTAGTATTTTATGCGTATGGGCTATTACGGACCAATTAAGAAGGGTAGCTTGCGTATAGATTATCTACTGCCATTTTTGGAGTAGATAGGGTTAGGAGTTGTACCCGTAGCTAAACAAAGAATAAATTCATCCATGGGGAGGACTGTTGCATGTGTGGGGGAAATAACTAATTACTCATAATTGAAATAATACATTAGAAACTCTAGTTTGCTTCGCGTGAACTTGCATAATCTTGCTAGTTGATTGTTACCGAATTTTACTACTGTCTATATTATAGTTGGTCGTAGACCGTTATCGTGACAAGCTCAATCTTGGAAATTAGACGTTCTTACGAGTCTCTATGGGATCGACCTTGATTTGCCAATACTCTACTACGATAGACCTAATCCTATTGCTAGTAAGTGCCTTGCACACGATCAAGATTTTTGTCACCGTTGCCGGGGACTCGTGTCAAGAATACTTTTTATTTAAGAATGAGTTTTCTGTTTATATTCGAGTGTGTTTAAGAGAGTCTGTTTTATAGTCTGTTTATACTGGAGTCATACAGTATCGATCTTGTTAAAAATCTAGAAAAATTGCTTCCGGTTTACCGAGGGTCTGCCTCGATAAACCGAGGGTCCCAGTTTCAACTGAATCGTTTCTGTTAGTTCAAACTTGAGTCAGTAGTCAGAGTCTATATTTTTTAGTCTGCCAGGCGTGTGTAATAGCCGCCGGGTCAAGTCACTAACTTTTTTTTCTTTTTGTGTCTTGTAGTATGCTACACGAAGTTCAGCAGCCAAACTCGAGAGAATTCATACCTGAGATTGAAAAGTTTGCTAGACAAAAGGAAACTTGAGAGAAATCTGTTAGGCTGGCGGACGACATGGTTTTGCACGAAGGAGATCACAAGGAGAGAGAATAAGAAGATACAAAAACCAACATGGCACAGAATTGAGAGAACAGACATAATGGAGCAGGAGTCACGGCACAAGCAGATAGGAGAACTCTACAGAGTTATACAATGCCGACGATTGAGCAATTCATGCCAGCAATTGTTCAGCCTGAGGATGCAACTGAGGTATTTCACCCGAAACCGAATTTGATACAAATGGTGACTAATTACACTACTTTTCATGGATTAATGAACGAAGATCCTAGGGTACACGTCACCAACTTTCTGGAGACAGTCAGCACGGTCAAGCCAGCAGGAGTGCCTGAAGATAATATCAAGTTGAAGTTATTTCCATTCACTCTGAAGGACAAAGCGAAGATATGGTTATTGTCTCTAGCACCCGGATCGATCCAAACTTGGACCGATCTATTGCAGAAATTTATGAACAAATACAGCTTGCCTGGGATGTCACTACAGATAAGACAAGAGATTATGAATTTAAAACAGAAACCCACTGAAACCTTTGAAGAAGCATGGGAAAGATTTAAGGAAGCATAGAGGAGATGCCCTCACCATGATATCACTTTGCCCGTATGAATGCATAGTTTTTATCATGGATTGCGGCCAAGTGAACAAATGAGAGTTTATGCCTCGAGCAATGGATGTTTTGCATTCTATCACCTGAAGAATCCGAAGAGAAATTAGAGCAAATTGCGCTTACAATTCAATGGGGAACACATCAAGTTGAAACGGACAAAGTAGCTGATGGCGTATTCGGAGAAGATACTTCTCAAAAGATCTTATACCAGCTAATGGCGATGAATGAAAAGATAGATGGCATGCAAGATCGCATAGCCAAGGTTGAGAAAGTTCAAGAGATAGAAGCAACCAACACTGAGGACGTGAACTGTATAGGGAGGCAAGGAAATCCTTATAGGGCGGATATCGCCCAAGTTCTCACGACCACCCTGGTTTTAGACTGAGTGACCCTACTGGGGGTTTTCGACAAAGTGATGTTAATGGTGGAGAGAGACCGAGAAAAACTGATGGATTCATGCCTAAATTCAACATGTCCGGTGGTTGGGAAGCAGCCATGGATAAAATGAGCTCAACTGTGACCGACACGGTCAATCAACTTACGAAATCCATGACTGAGCTGAATACAAACTTTACCACTTATTGTCAGAAGAATCATACAAGACTGACCAATCAAGAAGACTTAGTGCAGAATTTGTCGCACCAAGTGGGCGGTTGCAGAACAAGTGTCAGCCCGTCCTCCGGGAGGATTACCAAGTAATACTGAGAAGAATCTGAAGGACGTAAATGTAATCATGACTAGAAGCAGAAAGGAACTTCCTAGACCTGTTATACCAACTGTCCTGGTAGAATCAGAAAGTAGTCAGCAGCAGAACGCAGCAGAATCTGGAGAAAAGAGGGGCCGGTAACCCGGGACACTACTCCGGTAAACCGCGAGTCTGAAAATTCAGCAGACAAGCAGGCAGAGCAGCAGCAGTCAGCAGGTAAGTCTTCACGAACTGTAACTATTAATCATGCTACTTTACCCTATCCCCCTAGGAAATATAAGCCGAATAATGATGATGCGCATTATAAGAAGTTCATAGAGATGTTTAAAAAGTTGCAAGTGAATATACCTTTGGTAGAAGCTCTGGCTGGAATGCCAGAGTATGCAAAGTTCTTGAAAGAAGCAATTTCTACCAAAAGGAAATTGTTATACCTTGAGACTATATGCCTTAACGAGGAATGCTCGGCAGTTTTGCAACGCAAACTGCCTCCCAAGTGTAAAGATCTAGGGAGCTTCCTCATACCATGCACAATTAGAGGAGTATGCCTAAACAAAGCATTGTGTGATCTTGGAGCCAGTGTCAATCTGATGCCACTCTCCATCTTTCATAAATTTGGCACGAAAGAGTTAAATGAAACATCTATAACCCTTCAATTAGCAGATAGGTCTATGAAGCAACCTTGTGGAGTGGTGGAGGATGTTTTGGTGAAAGTTGATAAGTTTGTTTCCATGTAGATTTTGTGGTGCTAGACATGAAAGCTAACCACGATGTTCCATTGATCTTAGAAAGATCTTTCCTAGCTACGAGTAAAACCTTGATAGATGTTCATAAGGGTGAGCTGATTTTGAGGGTGAATGAGGACAAAGTAGTATTCAATGTGATGAACTCAATGAGATATGATCAAGATGAAGGAGAAGCATGCTACATGCTAGATGCCATAGACGAACTTGTTTTAGAATTATATCAGCAAGTGGTACTAGACCCTGAAGTAGCAGAGACTTTGGTCCTAAAGGATGAGGAAAGTTATGAGGAAACCTGGCATGGGTGTAGTGAAGGTCAAGTGCGAGAAATAGAGCCTATATCTTCTGTGGATTTAGGAGGAACCATTCATAGACCTTCATGGCACAAGTTCTTTGACTTACAGTTGACTGGTAAGCTGTTAAGATCATCATTAGAAGAGCCACCAAGAAACTTAACGTTGAAACGTTTGCCATCTCACCTGAAATACGAGTACTTACAAGATGATGCTCTCCCCCTTATAATTTAAGCATCATTATCACCTTTAGAGAAGGAGAAACTTTTAAGAGTACTGACAGAGCATAAGGGAGCGTTTGGGTGGACGATTATGGATATTAGAGGAATAAGCCCATCAGTATGCATGCATAAGATCTCTGTAGATCTTGAGAAGAAAGCAGTAGCTCAACCTCAAAGGAGGTGTACACCACAACTAAAGGATGTTGTTAAGGAAGAGATCATAAAGATGTTGGAGATGGGAATTATTTTCCCAATTGCAGACAGTGAGTGGGTAAGCCCGATTCATGTGGTGCCCAAGAAAGGATGATTCACTGTCCAACCTAATGAGTTTGATGAATTAATCCCTGTGAGACTAATTACTGGACATCGAGTTTGTATAGACTTCAGGAAACTGAATGATGCAACTCGTAAAGATCATTTTACCCTACCATTCATTGATCAGATGTTAGAAAGATTTAGCGGTCACGCATTTTATTGTTTCTTAGATGGATATTCTGGTTACTATCATATCCATATTGCCCCTGAAGACCGAGAGAAAACAACTTTCACATGTCCCTATGGAACTTTTACGTACAATCACATGCCCTTTGGGTTATGTAATGCACCAGCAACATTCCAAAGGTGCATGATGTCATTATTTGCGGACATGGTGGAGGATTTTCTAGAGATTTTCATGGATGATTTCTCTATATTTGGAAATAGCTTTGATAAATTCTTGGACAATTTGAGTAAAGTGTTGAAAAGATGTGAAGAGACCAACCTTGTACTTAACTGGGAAAAATGCCATTTCATGGTTACAGAAGGAATAGTGTTGGGTCATAGGATTTCAAAGAAAGGAATGGATGTTGATAGAGCAAAGATAGAGGTGATAGAGAAGTTACCCCCTCCAACGAACTTGAAGACGTTGCGAGCCTTTCTTGGCCACGCAGGATTTTATAGGAGTGTTGGTCCCAGAGAAGGGTGAAACTATAGTCAGAGGGGGGGTGAATGACTATAGTGGAGTTTCAAAAACTTTTCTTGTGTTCTAAAAGCTTTTGAGCAGCAGATAAGTCCCTTCTTACTATGTTGTTTTCAAATCAGTTTAGACAATCACAGATATGTGTTATGATGTAGGCAAATTAAATAAGTGCTTTGTAAAGTAAATTGCGAAATTAAATTGACACAAGGCTTATAGTGGTTCGGGGTGGTGTAATCCCTTAATCCACTCTTCTCCCCGTGATGATCGGAGGAATTCACTATTGTTTCCACGAGATACAACGGTATGATTGTCCTTGGCTTCCCAAGCTTCACAATCTACAAGACTATCACTCCTTGACCGCAACGGCTTCGGTGATTCGGTCTTCCTTTTCTTGCTCTCTTGAGATCAAAATCCTTCAACAAGACTATCACAATTTCAACTCCTTCTCGATTGCCTCGATTCGGTTGCTTCGGTTTGATGTGAATGTGATTCACGCACTTGCTTGATCAATCTCAATTCGAATATGACTTTGTAGTTCGATATTTGAGTTGATCACTATCCTTGTAAGTTCGGAGAAGGCTTTTCTAATTGACGAGTTTCGCTTTCCTTTTTTTTTTAAATCGTTATTTTCTTTTTCTCGTCAATGCCTTCTATTTATAGCCTTGAATAGCCTTGATTTTGAAATTCCGTCCGTTGGCTATATTAATGAGGGAATAATCCTTGATTTTATTCTTGATTCCCCCTTAATTGTATTCTCCTTGATTTCGGTGATCGGATTCTTCTTTCAAATGTATAGCGAGAAAATCCGTCCTTGATTGATCCTTTAATGATAGTGCATTTAATGCATGATCTGCTGAATCTTCAATGTATATTAAATCTGATCTTGTAAGTGTCTCTTCACCGTCTGTAGAACGGTGGAGTGAGCCTTCCGACTTAGCCGTTAGTTCTTTCTTCGCCGTTTTGTTTTCTCTTTGCCGACGGTCGGTGTACTCGGCCGATTCATCGTTTTCTTCTTTGCTTTAGTTTCGGGAGAATCTTTATACTTCACCGATCCTTGATTTGGGTGAGATCGGTGTACACCATATTGGAATATTGAGTTTCATCACTTGAAACATAACTTAGACTTATCCAAGGTCATCACGTACTTCCTTGGTTATAAGTCGATCATAATCCCTTCTCTCGTATCTCTGCTTGGTGCTTGGTGGCTTCACTCTACCGAATGTCCGTTTTCACTTTGCCGTCCTACCAACTAGTACAATACTTGTCGACTCAACTTATACAACATGTCGGACTCTAAGTAAAGACTTATACGAGAGAATTCTAACTTATTTCGGGCTTGCTATAACGACTAGTATGGCCATCATCAAAACATAATAAAATGTTCCTAACAATTTCCCCCTTTTTGATGATGCCAAAACCCTCATAAGCCCGAACATAAGTAGTCAAAAAATTCATAATAACCAACGAACAAAATTTCAACAATTTTTATTCATCCATCAAGGGGCAATGAGATCCAAAGAATTTATTCAACTCGTTACAAACTACATTTTGCTTAATTCAGCCTTGTACCTTTTGAACTTTGTAGTCGAACCTCTTCAATGTCTTTCCAATCAATTTCGGAAACTTCCACTTCCAGTAAGCCAAAGCTGTGTATTCAGATACACCCTGAAAAACTCTTTTGGCAAAAAGTCTATTGAAATCAGGCATGGTCTCATTGGCCTTAGGTTCTCCAAAATATTTTTCAAGTCTTTCCCTAGCCTCAGCAATGTGTGAGTCTGCAAATTTGAGACTTTTGTAGAGACTCCACTGTTCCTGTTTCTCCAATCTCCCCATGGGATTGAAGAACCTTGCCATGTATTTGAAATCTTCTTGTTGTGCGGCTGGCAAGTCTTCTGGTCCCTTTGCAGATAGTGGTATGGCTGAACTTGGTTTGTTGTTGGTCCGTTTGAGAAGTGCAAATTCTCTTTTGACTTCATTGTAGAGTTTGGCCATATCGGTTCTCATCCTTTCATCCCGATAGTTTAGCCAATCAGCCCCAAGCTTCATCTTGTGAGAGGTGAGGATAAAGTCCTTCCCGTACTCTAAAAAATTCTCTTACATTGTCCAAGACATCCGCATCATATTCTCGCTTTGCTTTGGTGACCGGTGTAAGTTCGTGCTCACTAGTATATTTGGAGCCGCTTCGCCCTCTCGCCGGTGTTTCCTCCGGTGCCGAGTCCGTGTTGACCGACGGATCCTCTTTCTTTGGGTGGATCCGGGCCTTTGCTGTCTGCCGGACCTGTCTCTATCATCATCTCTTCGTTGAATAGGATGAGGAAATCCAATGCAGGGTTCCTTTGTGGCTTTTTCTCTTTCTTCTCTGATCCTTCTTTGTTGCTCTTCTGCTTCATTTCTGATCCTTATTTCTCTGTCTCTTGCTCTCAATTGTTCTTCAGTGAAATTAGGGGGTTTGAAAGTTGATCCTTTAGGCTTATCCAGATTTTCCCCCTTTTTGGCAGCATCATCCCTTTGCTGTGAGTAGGATGCTATTGGTGGCCTCTGCCGTTCCAATCAGAGAGTCAAGTTTTGATTCAATAGAGGTGAATCTATTGTTATGATCATTCAATTTCTCATTGACACTCCTAAGTCTAGTGCCAAAAGCTACGCCAAAGTGATTCGTTTTCTTGGGAAATGTGTTGCACCGAGGCCTCGCAAGATCGTTGGTGATATTGATGTTAAGTCGCTTCATCGACTTCCCTGTTGTTGAACCACAATGTTTTGTGCATCAATGTACTCGGCAATGGCTTGAAACTTGTTTTCAATGGAGGAGCTTTTGTCATTAAACGCCGAAGTCATGGATCCGAGATACATTGCTTGTTTGTTCCAATTCTTCGACCAAAGCAAGTCCGCCGCTTTCTCAAAAGTTTCATTTGTAATGCCGTGTTCGGTGAGAGAGTTTGTGCCTTGTTTCGGTTGGTTCGGATCTGTTTGCTTGGCCCTTGTCTTGATGTTGAGTGACATCTGCATTTACATCTAGATCTTCAAGTATTTGGGTAGATGAGTATACTGGTGTGGCTTGAGCTGATGTTCCCCTATCTCTATGCCGGGGGTTGTCTTGACTGGAGTGGCAGCAGCT
This sequence comes from Gentiana straminea, assembly GCA_036785695.1. Taxonomy (NCBI): domain Eukaryota; kingdom Viridiplantae; phylum Streptophyta; class Magnoliopsida; order Gentianales; family Gentianaceae; genus Gentiana; species Gentiana straminea. The sequence continues at coordinate 4,792,213 of JAVUPR010000327.1, read as the reverse complement.
GAACCAGTGTCCACAATGTTTGTGCTTGTTAGCTGGAACATTGACAGACAGCGGTTGAGTGACTGTCTTTGCTGGAGTTGAAGACTTGCCGGAGGCTTGTGGTTTCAAAAATGTACGGAGAAGAGTAATGTCATCAATTGCATCTGGTGCAAGAGCATCCTCTTCTCTGTCTTTACCTAAATCACCATCATTATTGTCATTACAATCATGATCATTATCATCATCATCATCATGATCATCATCACCACCGTCTGAGTCATCATTCTGTCTCCCAGAGGTCTGGAGCATCTTTGCCTTGGCCGCATCAACCAATTCCCATAGTGGTGATTCATCAAGTACTCCTACAAGTGTTGTGATTCCCGTAAAATCAAATAACCAAGCTTCTTCGAAGCATGTGGTCTCGTGTCTTGAAGTTGTTGTCCGGAATCGCCTTCCTTCCATTCATGATATTCTACAATTCGGTCATCTATATCGTTTACGTACAATTGTACAGCCTTCTTCTGAGATTCCTCATCTTCTCCAAGTGTTTTCTTCGGTTGGATGCTTTGTTCATCCTCACCGGCATTTTCTTCTACTTGATGTGCTTCCTCATTGTCGAATCCTCTTCTCGCTTCTTCTTCATCAATTAATTTTCCAAAGTCTGTCTTTTCCAGACTTCGCCTGACCTTTTGTTTCTTTCTTTGACTTGTGGTGTTGTGTGAGGATTTCTTCCTCTTTCCTTCTCCTCGCCTTCTTTTGTGGTTTGACATAAGTAAACATGACTTTGGATTCATGCGATCGTGGAGTTGTACGAGAGGGAACTTTGAGACATTGCAACGAGATAGTGCACCCGTATCCCATATGACTTTTTCACCCAAATTGTCCTTTCATTGTCTTTCCCTCTTTTATCCCTTTTTCGCCCTCGCTTTTACTTCACCTTGGATTTGCTCTTTAATTCTCAAAAAGAAGTATTTTGCCCAATTAAATCGTAGCTTGTTATAGATGATTCCCATTAACCGCATTCTAATTTCTGTCATGGCATGATTTGCTCCCAAATTTCCTTCAATGGTTTTGCCAATTAGGGCACTAAACTCATTAAATGGTCGCTTCAACTCGGATCCGAGACAATTTACTTTTGTGGATCCTGGGTTTGCCGTTTTGGCAATGATTGCCCGTAATTCATCTAAGTCCCGTGGTATCAATGTCACTTTTGCTTGACCCTTATTTGAAAGTTTGAGATGTTTTCGGATTACCTTTGCTTTGTAATCACCACGTCTTTGCCATTTATGGATGCAACAATCTTGTCTTCTTCGAACTTGTCACCTTCTTGTAGGGAGCCCAGCACGTATCGTGCGATTTCCGGAAGGAAATCGACTTTCATAACACACTTCGGTTATTGGAGGATTGAGGAAGGTGGATAATTTTAGTTTTTCGCAGACCTCGCCAACCTTTTGGCATGCTCATCATTTCCACACGCTTTCGGTAGTGTTCGCTTGGAAGAATGAGCCGGTGGCAATCGATTTTTCGTACCCGGCTTGAGTGATTGAGGAAGATGATGCCATTTTTGAGAGGGAGAGGGGTTTGAAAATGAACTTGAGTTTACAATAGAGATAAACAAGAGTAGGGTTGTAATTTGCAAGAGAGCGTAAGGATCTCTGAAAATCTCTAAGTCTTGTTTATATAGTGTGATTTGGGTAGTGTGAACATGGTTTGAATATGGAAGGATTTAGTGACATAATGGCGTGATTTTGTGTATGAAAAATGCGATATTCGAGCGTAGAGGGGAGTGGTTTGAGGCAAGTAATGATAGAGCCCGGGAATCGAGGAGTTTATAATTCAAAAAATAATATAATTACCTCCATGATCATAAAGTGATCGCCACGTGTGTACTGAATAATCCTCCATAATTTCCTTATTCTCCACGTGTATTCGGAATTGATTTTGTTCACACTTTGAATTTGTCCAAGTCTTTATTTCGGTGAAGTGCCTTCGCTGGTCACTTAACCGGTCCAATGAGTTCTTCACCGAGTCGCTTCATTGAACTGTTCCTAACAATCGCTTAAGTTACCTCTGCTTGGATACCGGTGCCTTACCTGCTACATCTCCCGTAACGGCAAAGGTTGTACCGATTGATGGAGTCACTTAGCCGATTACTCCGCTAGCCGCTCGTTGATACTTAGGCAATTTCAATCATCCCTAACTCGCTCTCAACATACTAAATCTTTCATAACCGAGTGGTTTAGTGAAGATGTCGGCCAGTTGGTCTTCGGTGGATATGTATTTTAGGATGACATCTCCCTTTTCAACATGGTCTCGATAAAATGATGTCTTACATCAATGTGCTTTGTTCTTGAATGCAATACTTGGATTTTCGTAATAGATATTGCACTTGTGTTGTCACACATGATTGGGATTGTTTTCTCTTCGACTCCATAGTCCCTTAGCCGTTGTCTTATCCACAAGATACTTGTGCACAACACCTACCCGTCGCTATATATTCTCGCTTACATTGTTGATGTAGATATAGAGTTTTGCTTTTTGTTGAACCATGAGACTAGTCCGGTTCCTAGCATTTGGCATGTTCCGGAGGTGCTTTTTCTATCTATTTTGCATCCAAAGATAGTCGAGTCGAATATGATATCGTGTAAATCCTCCATCTTTTGGGTACCAAATGCCAACATTGATGGTGTGTTTCAAGTATTTGATTATCCTTTTAGTCTTTAGAAGATGTGATTCTTTTGGTTGAGCTTGAAATCTAGCACACACTCCTACCGCAAATGCAATATCGGGTCCGCTTGCGTGCTTAAGTATAACAATGATCCAATAATTCCTCTATACATTTTCTGGATCAACATCTTTTCCTCCTTCATCTTTTCCAAGTATGACTCGGCACACATTGGTGTGTCTGCTGTGCCACTTGTATCCATCCCATACTTGTGTATCAAATCTCTTGTATATTTTGCTTGACTAATGAAAATGCCATCCTTCATTTGCTTTACTTGAAGGCCAAGGAAGTAGTTTAATTCTCCCATCATGCTCATCTGAAATTTACTCTTCATTAGGTTTGCAAATTTCTCACACAACTTTTCATCTTCTGATCCAAAGATTATGTCATCAACATAGATTTGCACTAGCAATGTGCTTGCCCCTTCCTCTAGTTTAAATAGAGTCTTGTCTATAGTTCCTTTGTTGAATCCATTCTTGATCGAAATTGTGACAAGTGTTTCATACCAGGCTCTAGGTGCTGTTTGAGGCCATAGAGTGCCTTCTTGAGTTTGTATACTTTGTCTTCTTTTCCTTTGATTTGAAATCTAGGAGGTTGTTCTACATAAACTTCTTCTTCCAAAAGTCCGTTTAGGAATGCACTTTTGACATCCATTTGATAGACTTTGAAGTCTTTGTGTGCGAAATGCTAGAAAAAGTCTTATTGCTTCCAATCTTGCTACCGGAGCAAAGGTTTCATCATAATCTATTCCTTCACTTGGGAATATCCTTTTGCAACTAGCCTTGCTTTGTTTCGACAACAGCTTCCTTGCTCATCCATCTTGTTCCCGAATACCCATTTTGCACCAATGATGTTGGCCATTTCGTGTCCGTCAACAAGTTCCCGGACTTCATTTCTTTCAAATTCATTTAGTTCTTCTTGCATGGCCGTGATCCAATCTCGCATCTTGGATTGCATCATCTATGGTCTTGGGTTCCACTTATGATAGAAAGCAAGTTAGCATGTGCTCCAGCTTGTCTTCTTGTTCGACTCCGGTGTGAATATCTCCAATGACTTGTTCTTCGGGATGGTCTCTAAGCCAATTTAGGTCCGGTTGAAGTTGATCTTCACTTGGTGCTTCCATACCTTCATGCTTGAGCATGAAATTCAATTTCGTGTGCTTCTCCCGTTGTATTGATATGTGGCTCCTCTTGATTTTCAAAAAGATGATTCGGGATAGTAGGCGGTATGGTTGCATTTGTATAGATTTACCTCTCGTGCGGCTTTCTCTTCTTGGTCTTGAAGATCTTCACCATTTGTATATGGTTCATCAAAAACCACATGTATTGATTCTTCAATCACCAATGTTCTTTTATTTAGTACTCGAATGCTTTGTTTGGTGTCCGAGTATCCCATGAAGATTGCTTCATCGGCCTTCTCATCAAAGGTATGCGGATGATTCCTGTTCAAGACAAAACATTTTGATCCAAACATATGAAAATATGAGATATTGGGTTTTCTACCATTCTATAATTCATATGGAGTTTTTCCATGATGTTTGTTGATGATTGATCTGTTTTGTGTATGGCATGCTGTGTTTGCTGCTTCAGCCCAAAATCTCTTTGGCAAGCATGCTTCAAAGAATCATTGTTCTGATCGCTTCTTTGAGAGTTCTGTTTCTTCTTTCTCGCTACACCATTTTGTTGTGGAGTTCCCGCTGCGTGAGATAGTTGATGTAGTACTCCATTTTCTTCACAATAGGTTCGATAATTTCATTTAGAAATTCGGCTCCTCTATCGATCCGATTTTGATAATTTTTAGCTCTTTTCATTCTCGAGTCTTCTCGGCAAGTCCGGTAGCTTCTTGAGTGTTTCTTTCTTCTTGTTCATGAAGATGGTCCAGGTGTATTTTGAGAAGTCATCCACCACTACAAGAGTATATTTCTTACCACTCACACTTACTCGGAGTGACCGGTCCAAACAGTCCATGTGCGGTAGATGTAGAACTCTTGTTGTAGATTGATGAGGCTTTGATTTGAATGAGCTTTTTATTTGTTTTCCTTTCGACAAGCATCACATAGACTCTCTTTCTTGAATGTGATCTCGGCGTGCCTTCAACTAACTTGCTCCTTGATAGTTTGTTGATGGTCTTGAAATTCGTGTGATTTAATCTTCTCGTGCCAAATCCAAACTTGTTGATTGTTTATTCTTGACAAGTAGACATGTTTCGCCTTGGTCGTTCTCCACCACCACATACATGTTGTCTTGTCTTCTACCCGCAAGAACCACCGTGTTTGTTTGACCGTGAATCACTTTGCATCCTTCTTTGTTGAAGTGCACATTGTAGCCTTTGTCACAGAATTGACTGATGCTCATCAGATTGAAGTTAAGTCCCTTGACATATGCCACATTTTGAATCTTTAGATTGTTTTTGAGTATTGTGCCTTCCCCCTTAATCTTGCCTGGGTTTTCTTTTCCTCCAAATGTGACTTTGGGTCCATCAAAAGCTTTAAAATCAGTGATCCATTTCTTGTTTCCTGTCATGTGTCTGGAACATCCACTGTCTATGTACCAGACATCCTACAAAACAGATTAATTAAGTTTGGGTACCCAACACTGTTTGGGTCCATATCTGTTAGCAGTCATGCCTCCCATACCAAGTATGTATCCAAAAGGTCTTCTCTTTGGATAATTGAAGTCATCAACTTCTAATATTTTTACAGAAGGTATTCTGATACTTTTTTCCACCTTTTGGTGCATTTATATCCTTCTTCACTTTCCAATATGCAATAGGAAACCTTTCTTGCTTCATGTGTCTAGGAACATAGCTAGATTGATTTTTCTTAATCACATGATGCATTTTGTGGAATGGTTTCCTCTTGTATTTTGGAGGTGTGATATTCCAATCATCCTCTGAGGGAAAAAGTCTGCCTTTACCTTTCAGATGGCTGTTGTTTTTGTATGATTGGAATGAGGATTTAGTCTGCTGTTTCACTACAGTGGGTTTTGACTTCACTGGAACAGGATGATTTGTTGGAGACATGGTCTGTCCCTTTCTAAATTTTGGTCCATTAGTGGTCCTCAATTTAGAATTGTGTTGACTATTATCCCTACGTTCATCCTGACTGTTATAGCCAAGACCAGATCTGGATCCAAACCTTTTTGAGGGTTTGTAAGCCGGTGCTTTTAGTGGTGCGGTGATTACCTTTACTTGGTGAGGAGTTCTTCTTAATCGATTCGTTGGTAACGTATGTATGGTCATCTCGCTTTTTGTTGATCATTTAAGTAGGTCTCCTTACTAGTTAATTCACTCTTGTTTTATCCAGTTCTTTCTTTAACCTCTTATTCTCTTTTCTTAGATCCTTGCATTCCTTTTCCGAATTTCATGATTCTTTTCAATTTCATCAAATTTAGTCATGAGATTTTGGACTAGGTCTGCTGTATCTAATGGAAGACTAGAGGATTGTGCAGTGTTAGATGTGAATGCATTAGATAAAGAACAGGAACTAGATGTTACCTCAGTTTCATCTGATTCTTTAGCCATTAAACATAGGCTTGTTTCCTCAGTGTCTGAACTATCACTTTTGTCTACATCCAATTCTTTGGTCATGAGGCATAGGCATGCCTTTTCATTTTCTCGAGTTTGTCTTCTTCATCACTATCATCCGAGTCATTGTCGATGATTCTTCATGCTTTTCACCGCCGGATTCTCGCCTTAAGTGCCTTCTTGCCCTTTCTCTTTTCGGATGCTTTGAATTTCTTCTTTTCATCATCTTTGTCATTTTCTTCAGACAATCACCTTGAAGTGACCTCTCTTATTGCAAATTGAAGCATATGTATTCATCATCTTTCTTCTTCATGTCTCTGTTTGAGCTTGACTTTTTGTTTGATGTTGAATTTCCCTTGAATGGCTTCTTTTTAAACTGTCAAAACGTTTAACTAATAAAGCTACATGTTCTTTTAGTTCTTGTGTCTCTTTGTTGATGCATTCGGCAAAGTTACTTTGTCAGGGTGCAGCTAATACAAGTAATTTTGTGTGTCTCTCGCCGGACCACCATCTTCACCGTTCAATTCGAATTCATGAGCTTTCAATTGGGACATCGGTGTCGAGTGTCGTTGCTTGCAAGATTTGTTGTTCCTCGATTACCGATGTTATGATCTTCCATCTTTCGGTAGTCCTCTCGGGATCTTCAAGCATACTTCTTTTTGTGGATATGTGTGTCCAAGTCATGTTGCGAGTTCACCGATGATGCTTGAGAATCCGTTGTCCATTTGATCAATGGATTCACCGGTCTTCATTTTAAAGTTCTCAAATTTCGTTTTGCAACGGATAATTTGTTTTCTTTGATCGCTTCGGATCCTTCATTTATCAATGATAGTTTGTCCCACATCTCCTTTGCTGTTTTGCAGTCTTTGATTCTCATGAACATGTTGTTGTCTAGAGTCTTTAAGATCATATCTTTTGCTACAAAGTCTAGGTTTGCTCTTCTCTTGTCATCTTTGGTCCAATCTTTCTTGGGTTTGTCTATCTCCTTTCCTTGATCTGCTCCTGTGCCTACCACAGTAGTGATCATGATTGGGCCGTCATTGATTACATCCAGCATCTCCTCATGAGTTGCTGCAAGATGAGATAACATTCTTATTTTATATTCATCAAAATTATTAACATTGAAAACGGTACTTTTGACAAGAAGTTTGAGGAATCCATCGGTGCAATTGAAGATAAAAATGGCGGTGAATGAAAAACTTCGATTTGAAAACTACTTTGAAAATATGTGATCTCCTTGTTACCGAAATTAGATCCGAATAGGTTCGATACTAGGAACACCGCTCCGATACCAATTGTTGGTCCCGTAGAAGAAGGTGAAACTATAGTCGAGGGGGGTGAATGACTATAGTGGAGTTTCAAAAACTTTTCTTGTGTTCTAAAAGCTTTTGAGCAAATGGATAAGTCCCTTCTTACTATGTTGTTTTCAAATCGGTTTAGACAATCACGGATATGTGTTATGATGTAGGCAAATTAAATAAGTGCTTTGTAAAGTAAATTGCGAAATTAAATTGACACAAGGCTTATAGTGGTTCGGGGTGGTGTAATCCCTTAATCCACTCTTCTCCCGTGATGATCGGAGGAATTCACTATTGTTTCCACGATACAACAAGTATGATTGTCCTTGGCTTCCCAAGCTTCACAATCTACAAGACTATCACTCCTTGATCGCAACGGCTTCGGTGATTCGCCTTCCTTTTGTCGCTCCTTGAGATCAAAATCCTTCAACAAATTATCACAGCTTTCAACTCCTTCTCGGATTGCCTCTCGATTCGGTTGCTTCGAGTTTGATGTGAATGTGATTCACGCACTTGCTTGATCAATCTCAATTCGAATATGACTTTGTAGTTCTGATATTTGAGTTGATCACTAGATGTATCCTTGTAAGTTCAGAGAGAAGGCTTTTCTAATTGACAGAGTTTCTGCTTTCCTTTTTTTTAAATCGTTATTTTCTTTTTCTGTCAATGCCTTCTATTTATAGCCTTGAATAGCCTTGATTTTGAAATTCCGTCCGTTGGCTATATTAATGAGGGAATAATCCTTGATTTTATTCTTGATTCCCCCTTAATTGTATTCTCCTTGATTTCAGTGATCGGATTCTTCTTTCAAATGTGTAGCGTAAAAATCCGTCCTTGATTGATCATTTAATGATTGTGCATTTAATGCATGATCTGCTGAATCTTCAATGTATATTAAATCTGATCTTGTAAGTGTCTCTTCACCGTCTGTAGAACGGTGGAGTGAGCCTTCCGACTTAGCCGTTAGTTCTTTCTTCGCCATTTTGTTTTCTCTTTGCCGACAGTCAGTGTACTCAGCCGATTCACTGTTTTCTTCTTTGCTTTAGTTTCAGGAGAATCTTTATACTTCACCGATCCTTGATTTGGGTGAGATCGGTGTACACCATATTGGAATATTGAGTTTCATCACTTGAAACATAACTTAGACTTATCCAAGGTCATCACGTACTTCCTTGGTTATAAGTCGATCATAATCCCTTCTCTCGTATCTCTCGCCGGTGCTTGGTCGGCTTCACTCGCCGAATGTCCGTTTTCACTTTGCCGTCCTACCAACTAGTACAATACTTGTCCGACTCAACTTATACAACATGTCAGACTCTAAGTAAAGACTTATACAGAGAATTCTAACTTATTTCAGGCTTGCTATAACAGCTAGTATGGCCATCATCAAAACATAATAAAATGTTCCTAACAAGGAGGTTTATTAAGGACTTCTCTAAAGTTTCTAAACCTTTGACAGAATTACTTGCAAAGGATGTACCTTTCGTATATGGAGAAGAGTGCAAGAAAGCATTCAACACATTGAAGTGAATGCTTATAACCGCCCCAATTCTGGTAGCATCAGATTGGAACAAACCTTTTGAGTTAATATGTTATGCAAGCGACGCGGCAGTTGGAGCAGCTCTGGGACAAAGGGAGGATAAAATATTTAAGCCTATCTATTACGTCAGTCGTACCCTTAACAGTGCCCAGAAGAATTATGCGGCTACAGAAAAGGAACTCTTAGATGTCATCTTTGCATTTGACAAGTTTCAACCTTACTTGATAAGATCGAAAGTCACTGTATTCACTGATCATGCAGCTTTGAAATACCTTTTAACCAAGCAAGACTCCAAGACGAGATTGTTAAGATGGATTCTACTCTTACAAGAGTTTGATGTGGAAATAAAAGATAAAAAAGAATCTGAGAACCAGGTGGCTGATCACCTGTCAAGATTAACTTTGCTGGAAGAAGAGCAACCGTCTGAGATTAGGGAAAGCTTTCCTGATGAACAACTTTTTCCATCTCAATGGTAGCTTGGGTTGAATCTCAGACCCGATATCATACATCAAGAGTGGGCAAGGTATACCATTGGTTTGCTAACATTGTCAATTACTTAGCAGGAAAGTACCTACCACCAGAATTCAATAATGTAGATAAGAAGAAGTTCTTCACGTATCTGAAGCATTACCATTGGGACGATCCCTATCTATACAAATTATGCCATGATGCCATTCTTAGGAGATGCATCCATGATGATGAGATTCCAAGTATTTTGCATATGTGTCATGCTAGAGAAGCTGGAGGTCATTATGGGCCAGACAAGACAGCAGCAAAGGTACTGCAGTATGGATTCTACTGGCCAACAATTCATAAATCTGCTTACGAGTTTACAAGATCCTGTCATTCCTGTCAAATGACTGGTAATATTTCTAAGCGCAACGAGATGCCACTGCTGAGTATCTTAGAAGTGGAATTATTCGATGTTTAGGGAATTGATTTTGTTGGGCCTTTCACATCGTCAGAATCAAATCGTTACATCCTGGTAGCAGTCGATTATGTTTCCAAATGGGTGGAAGCAGTAGCTTCACCTACCAATGATGCCAGGGTTGTCTTGAGATTTCTTAAGAAAAATATTTTGACGAGGTTTGGTGTGCCCAGAGCCATAATTAATGACGGAGGGAGTCATTTCTGTAGTAGGTTGTTTGAGAAGTTGATTATGAGATATGGGGTTAGACATAAGATTTCAACAGCATATCACCCCCAGACGAGTGGACAAGTAGAAGTCACAAACAGAGAGATTAAAAGGATCTTAGAGAAGACTGTGATCCCACGAGGAAAGATTGGTCTTTGAAATTAGATGACGCTCTTTGGGCATACAGAACAGCTCATAGGACCACGATTGGGATGTCACCATATATGATAGTGTTTGGAAAAGCGTGTCATTTACCGGTAGAACTCGAGCACCGGGCACTGTGGGCTACGAGATTTCTAAACATGGATGAGGATTTAGCCGGGGAAAAGAGAATGCTAGAGTTAAATAGATTGGAAGAGTTTAGACTTCAAGCATATTTGAATGCAAGGATTTACAAGGAAAGAACGAAACGCTTGCATGATAAGAAGATTCTGAACCGCACATTTCAAGTTGGAGATAAAGTGCTGGTATACAACTCGCGTCTTCGTCTTTTTCTTGGAAAGCTGAAGTCCGGTATGGACCACATGTAGTCACAAAAGTATACAATTCAGGTGCATGTGAAGTTAGACATGAACACTCTGGGAAAACTTTCACAGTTAACGGCCACAAGCTGAAACATTACCTAGAGCACACATATAACCCTGAATTGGAAGTCTTTACGTTAGAGGAGCTAGAATATGAATGAAGGTGCCCTATTAGTACAGTCGAGTTGACGACTATAAACTCAGAACTACTTCTAAAACCCTTAATTTTTGCTTTTGTTTATTTTATTTTGAGTCAATATAGTAGCATGACAATCGCAAGGTTTTTTTCATCACATATATCTTCAGTCACCTGGCTAGAGATATATGTGGTTTTTTCCTTCACGATTCTCATGTGATACCCTCGTAAAAAAATTCACGTCTTGCTTAGGCCGATAAAAGAATAAAGTGGCTTAAACTGTTTTTGCGCATTCCTCCGGTATGCACAATTACCGCCACCTTATTTTCTTGTTGCCCTTCGCATGTTACTCACAGTTTTTGGAAGAATTTTGGAAAGCAGGTAACAACTTGGATGGGGAATGACCTAGGAGCTAATGATTCTGCTCCGTGATTCGTTTTGACTCAGCCACCATTTACAGAGCTAAATACTTTTCCTTTTCATTATTATTAGTCATTGGGGACAATGCCTATAATAAGTGGGGGTAGGCGTCTTAGCTGGATAATCGAAAAAGGGAATATTTTTGAAATTTTAAAACACTGTTTTTAGCTTGCTTATTGCACGTTTTTTAGTAAGGAATCGGTAGAAAAGGAGCCCAAGTTCAATTTGAAGTGAGCTATAGCATATTCAATTTAGAATATATGTTATGTTGCATGAAGTAGTAACTTATTAGTTATTATTCTATCTTTGCAATCAATATTTGAGCACATAATCTGAGTGAGAAGTGTTTAAGATTAGATGATGAATTGTTTTAACCGGGAATCATTATTTGTCTGTCTATATACTTCAACAAATTGTTGTAAGACAAGGGAAGCAACTTGGATGACGAAAGGTAACCGGGACACACGGACTTATGAGAGAAAGAGAAAAAAGTGAGGAAATCTGCCTGAAAAAAATGAAAAAGAAAAAAAATAAAAATATATGCAATAAAGGCAGTGAGGGAAGCGAACTCGTGTAAAAAGGGCACGACCCTCGCATAAAAAAAAACAAACGAGGACTTAAGATCAATGCTTAGTCCCCGAGTCCGCCCGAACCAATTACGGTACCATGTTGTGTAACCAAGTCTGAAAGCAAGACGAGCAAGTGTATGCGCGGTATGTTAAGATTGTGTGGTTAATACAACTTGATTCTTCTCACAAACACACTATCAAAACTGATTCATCACACGACGCATTGATGCATGATAAGTAGTGATTAGTGGGGAGCTTATGGAGTGTGGCTTGATGTATGTTTCTGCCGGAAATCTTGATTGAATATGTGGTAGTTGATGCGGATTGTTCTTGGAGGTACATTTCCGCCTTGATACTCTACTCGCGGACGCGCAGAAGGCTAGTGAGGGGTAGTTGATGACGGTTAAAATAGTCTATCATATGGCATCAATATTCTATCCATTATGAGCTAAAATAGTTGTTTCGACCTATAAATATGAACCATTTGAGTTGAATATCATATGTCGGGTTCGTGAGTCGAGAAATCTACACTTATTATTTATTTTCCCTGTTTTGATGTTATTTCGTGCATTATTTGATGATTTTCAGTATACAGAATATTGGGCTGAGCATGATGGACGAATCTAGTGTTGATTGAAAGAAAAGAATGGGCCTAGGGTATTCCAGAAGCATCCAAGTTAAGTCGGTTGAAGAAAAAAGACGAAAGTACCCTCGGTAACCCGGGAGGCGGTGTCGACTTACCGAGGCTCGAGAATCTTCCAACGCGTTTTCTTGGACGAGGGGTCGAACTAGATGTTCCTAAGTCGGTTTAGATAGCTATAAATAAGAGACTTCGCCTCAGAACACAATGTACCATACAATTTACAAGCATTATGCAATAAAAGTTCCTTGTTCTTTATTTTATTTATTTTATTAGTTCTGGTCGGAGAGACAACGGAGTCGTTGCCTAGGGAGAGATCCGAAGGAGATCTACGCTCATCTTCGAGGGTCTGATTTTCTATCTTTTCCAAGATGTAGAACTATCATTGTTCTATTCGACTAGTATGTTTTAATTGCTTATTTATTTTAATTATGTAGTAGTTAGTTTATTTTACCCTATGTGTTATAGATCTGATTCGTTGGTGAAGAAATCATGAAATAGTAGTTGCGTTCTTCAAATCTGCGGTGGTCTATATCGCTAGATCTGAATACCTAGTAAATTACTAATTCATGATAATCGGCGCCAGCTACGTTGATCGATAGATTTAATTTACATGTTTTTGGCCTGTTCAACTTTACATGTTAACGTAAATTAACATGAAGGACTGTTAGTATAGTGTTAATTAGGACATTGTCTAGAATGTACCCTAGGAACGTGCTGGTCAATGTCGACAGCTGTCTATGAGGGTTTGCGGTATGAGTTAGCGCTCAATATCGACAGCTCTAGTTCTTTATGCGTATGGGCTATTACGGACCAATTAAGGATGGTAGCTTGCATATAGATTATCTACTGCCATTGTCGGAGTAGATAGGGTTAGGAGTTGTACCCGTAGCTGAACATTGAATAAATTCATCAATGGGGAGGACTGTTGCATGTGTAAGGGAAATAACTAATTACTCATAATTGAACTAATACATTAGAAACTCTAGTTTGCTTCACGTGAACTTGTATAATCTTGCTAGTTGATTGTTACCGAATTTAATACCGTCTACATTATAGTTGGTCATAGACCGTTATCGTGACAAGCTCAATCTTGATAATTAGACATTCTTACGAGTCTCTGTGAGATCGACCTTGTTTTTCCAGTACTCTACTACGATAGACCTAGTCCTATTGCTAGTAAGTGCCTTGCACGCGATCACTGAGGAGCATGATTTGGTACCTCGTGGAAGTTCTGTATGCTTTTTTGATGTTTCTACTACCCCTTCCTCTGGTCCAGATAGTTTGTCTTTGTCCATTGTCATTCTCCAGACTTTACTTTTATTTTTTTTAATGGCCGCTTGTGGCCCTATGATGATATATAGACCCACTGGGTCGGATTATTTGTAATTGGGCCGGGCCCGGTATAAAGTTAGACGACAAAGATAAACGGGCCAGCAGGTCAGAACGCAAGGCAAGAATGCACCATGCGCTGACCAGGTTAATATTCTGGACAGAATAATCAGAGGAGCAGTCTCCACCGTGTGATGTGCAGACTATCTCTAGACAGAATGATCGGCTGAGCATAACGGAGACCGAGTCAGCAACGGCTCAACTGCTTGCAGACGTGGATAGATCCCACGTCCAGTAACATCCGAAGATAACTGATAATAACTTCCCACTACGTAAAGGAAGAGAATCGAGGAACTACAACTATAAAAGGAACATCTTGAACTATGAGGGGGACTTGATTCCGATTCTATACTGGAGTTGGATACGTAGGCAGCTCTCTCGAAGAGTTCACTCCAAATTCATACATAAATCTAATTGTTCTTACATTATTTTCTTAACTTGAATTATCCAATTACCCGATTGTAAATTTAAGTATAATCATTTGGCGCTAGAAGGAGGGCCGATTCTAGTTGTGAGGGATTCTTACAGTAAAAATGGCACGAAATCAAGGAAATTCAAAAAAACAACAAAATCAACAAGATAAGGAAAATCAAACCAGAGAAAAGAGCCCAGAAAGAAAGGACCAGGAAACCGGAAAGAAGATTCTAGAAGAGGAACAAACCAGCACTCCCAATGCAATTAGACAGATGTTGGTGGAAAATTCTGCGAACCTTAAAGGTGAAGAGATAAACGCTATTTTTGAGGAGGTATTAAAAGCCAGAAATCAGGACGCTGACATTTCAGAAACACCTTCTTTTCATCACGTAGCAAGAAAGAAAAGCATGAAGCCGAATCCAGTGTAAAGGTGGTCGCTACACATCCAGGTGGTGACAACGCCAAGGAAAAATTGGATGCTATCCTGAAGCCTAAACAAGATGAATTTAGGCTGATATCTCCTTTCACTGAGGACATTGATGCATTCCCTTGTCCTCTGGGATTTAAGATTCCCAAGATCCAGGCATATGATGGTACAAAGGATCCATATGATCATATGCATCAGTATATCCAGCATATGAATTTATACAATGCACCGAAAGAGATGAAATGCAGGGCATTTGCAACTCTTCTCACAGGAAAGGCAAGAGATTGGTTCAACAAGTTGAGCCCCATATCCATACCAGACTTTCCCACTCTGACCAGAAAATTCATGCACGCGTTTATTGATGCAAGGCCTTTCCATAGAAATCGAACATATTTGTTGACCATCAGACAGAAAAGTGATGAAACAGTATTGCAGTTTATCAAAAGATTCAATGGAGAATCATCCCAGATAGCGGATCTAGATGATAAATTCCTGGTAGCGTCCTTCGTGGCAGGTCTGAGGGAAGGGCGGTTACACGCCAAATTAAGTAGTAAAAATCCAAGCACGATGGAGGAATGTCTGGAAATTGCCTACAGACATTGTCAAGGTGAAGAGGTCAACAGAGCCAAGAGAGAGGAATCCCACATGGATTATATAAGATGAATTGCCGATGATAAATCGGACAAAAAAATAAAATCAGTATGGGACAAGGTAACCGCTCCCATTTCTGATAGGTTAAGGAAGAAAGGTGCTTTGCAGGATAGGGACCTTATTCCTCTAAACAGATCCCGTGATCAAGTTCTGGCAATAATGGAGAAAAAAAAGAATTTCCAGGACACCTCTTCCCCTGAAAGGTCCAAGGGAGAAGAGAGACCACACCAGATGGTGCAAGTATCATAAAGACATTGGACATGACTCTGAACAGTGCAGGGACCTAATCAGAGATATAGATGCGGCAGCTGTGGAGGGAAAGATTGATGAATGCATTGATCGAACACAGGATGATAACCCCAGAGGAAGGAGAGAATTTAAAAAACCTAACAACAACCAAGACAGATATAATCAAAGGAGACACAGGGATCCGTCTCCTGATGCAGATGGCAACAGAGGAAGCGCCCCAATAAACACGGTCAATACGATCGTTGGGGGACCAGCAGGTGTTAACAAGGCTGCTCAGCAAGAAAAGAGAGGCAGCACAGAAAAAGAAAGAGATTCAAAGAAACAAAAGGTGATGGGAACCGTTCGGTACGGTCCAAAAGATGCATTACCAGCCATCATGAGCAACGAAGGACTGGTAATAAAAGCAGTTAGACAGAGAAACCTGGTCAGAAGGATCTGTGTAGACACCAGCAGTGCAGTGAATGTCTTGTATTATAGTGCGTTCCAGGCAATAAAGTTAATAGACTCCGAGTTGACTCCTGTGTCAACTCCTCTTTTTGGATTCATAGGACCCCCTATAAATCCTGTGGGTATGCTAAAGTTATTGACAACTTTTGGACAAGGATCACAGAGCAGGACTTTGATGGTCAATTATATGGTAGTAAAAGCTCCGTCAGCTTATAATGTGATTTTGGGAAGACCGGCGTTGATCGATCTCAGGGCAGTGGTATCACCAGCACATAACAGTATGAAATTCCCAACTTTTGAAGGAGAAGCTACCATTAAAGGGGATGTGGATGCTGCGAATAACTGCTACACAGCCACAATCAGTGGAAAGATGAAGGTGCAGCAGGTAACAATGGAAGATCTTGTTCCAAATGAAGAAAAGAGTTGACAATCCAATGATCCTGTGGAATCAATAATGCTAGATGAACTGGACCTTGAATCCATGGTCAGTGTAGGATCATGGATACCTGCTTAACAGAAACAGATGATGGTCAGGATATTGAAAGATTACAAAGATGTGTTTTCATAGAAAGCAAGTGACATGCCTGGACTGTCAACAGAGTTGGCTGTCCATAAGCTCAACATCGACCCAACCAGAAAACCTGTGAAGCAAAAGAAGAGATCCTTCGCCCCGTAAAAGGATACAGTCGTCCAAGCAAGAGGTAGAGAAGCTGTTGCAGGCCAACATGATTAGAGATATTATATATCCAGAATGGCTAGCAAACCCAGTCCTGGTCAAGAAGTTAGATGGAAGCTGGAGAATGTGTGTGGATTTCACAGATCTGAATAAGGCATGTCCTAAAGATAGTTATACTTCCCCTAGAATTGACAGGCTAGTAGATTCTACAGTTGGATATGAGATTTTTGCTTTCTTAGATGCTTATAAGGGATATCATCAGATTATGATGGACCCTGTGGATGCTGTAAAAACTGCTTTTATTACTGAATTTGGTTCCTACTACTATGTGTCTATGCCTTTTGGATTAAAGAATGCAGGGGCTACTTACCAAAGGGCGGTGAATACCATTTTTAGCCAACAAATTGGAAAATCTATGGAGGTATATGTGGATGATCTATTGATCAAGAGTAGTACTCTTGACCAATATTTGAAAGATGTAGCAGAAGTCTGTCAAGTGTTAAGACAAACAAGAATGAAGTTGAACCCAAAAAAGTGTACCTTTGGTGTGAGATCAGGAAAATTCCTTGGTTATATGATATCCAAGTAAGGTGTCAGGGCCAACCTTGATAAATTGGAAGCTTTGATAACCATGCCAGAACCAAAGAATATTAAAGAAGTTCAACGATTGACAGGGAGACTGGCAGCGCTTAATCGTTTCTTATCCAAATCTACACAGAAGTCACTGCCTTTCTATAAAATCCTAAGGAAGGCTAGCCCATTCGAGTGGAATGCAGAGTGTCAACAAGCTTTTCAAGATCTAAAGGATCACATCAGTCACCTACCAACTTTAACCCCTCCTTAGGAAGGTGAGGTATTATTCTTGTACTTATCTTTTTGCAATGAAGCAGTAAGTGCTGTGTTGGTTAAACAACACGGTATGATACATAAGCCTGACTACTTTGTGAGTAAATCCCTACAAGGCCCTGAGATTAGGTATTCAGAGGTGGAAAAGTTAGTTCTTGCCCTAGTGCATGCTACAAGGAAACTGAGACCATACTTCCAAAGTCATCCAGTGATTGTGTTGACAAATCAACCCTTAAAGCAAATTTTGGATAAACCAGACAAGTCTGGGAGATTGGCAAAGTGGGTAGTCGAGTTAGCAGGTTTTGACATCGAATACAAACCAATAACGGCAAATAAAGCTCAAGCATTAGCCGATTTCTTAGCAGAAGAAAAAGCTTTGGCTGTAGAGTAAAAGGCATAGCAGAAGAGGGCTGAACAGTGGCAACTATATGTAGATGGAGCGTCAAACAAAGAGGGAGCAAGAGCAGGCCTCCTACTCATTAGCCCAAAAGGCGAAGAATTCCTATACGATCTTCACTTTGAATTTCAAGCCACTAACAATGAGGCAGAATATGAAGCTTTGATAACTGGGTTGAACCTAGCACAGAAATTAGGTGTGTAGAACCTGAAAGTGTACACTGATTCGCAGCTTGTAGCCAATCATATCAAGGGAGAATACGAATGATGAGAGATAAATTTATGATCATTATTACGACATTTTACCCCAATATTGATACCATTTTGAGCATTATTGTATCAAATCAAGTCAAAATTACTAAGTTTTATCCAAATATATAAGTAGTAGTTATTATATAAATTATCGTATTTTTATAAGTTTTTACTAAGTTTTGTACCGGTTTAGTAACCGGAGTGTCGTGTCGGATTTACGTTTGGTATTTTGGTGGTTCATTGCAGGATTATACATTGACCAAGATTCCACGTAACGACATGTTTTGAGTCTAAAAGATGTGTTTAGAGGATTAGAAGAAGGTGCCACAAGCTTACGAGTTCAAACGGAGCAAATTTTCCTAAGTACTTAAACCGTAATTTATTTTCAATGGAGATTTGACCCAGCTTAGAGGCATTTTCAGGGGATGACTTCTTAATGAAAGTTGTAGATCTTCACATAAGCTTTCCAACTCACTTTGAATTACGTCAATTGGAGGTCTACAACTCAAGTTATGGTCAATTGACTAATTGATTCGTATTAGCGGAAATCCCGAAAACGACACGACATACGAATGGCTCATCAAAACGACATTTTCTGAAGAAGTTTCCTTAATAAAAGTTGTATATCTTCAAGAAAGATTTCCAATGGATTTTGAATCAAGTCAATCGGACTTCTACAACTCAAATGGTGGTCAAGTGGCTAATTGATTTGTACTAGAGAAAAATCCCGAAAACGTTCGGAGTATGAAATGACTCATCAAAAAGGCGTTTTCTGAAGAAGAGTCCTTCATGAAAGTTGAAGAATTTTCCGAGAGCTTAATTTTGACGTTTGAATCATAATTTTTGGAGGTCTACAACTCAAAATATGAATTTTATAAGTTTTAGAAGGATCTAGAATTATCACCACGGGATCGATCCGGCCCTTTCCCGGATCGATCCGGCACTTCAATTTGGCTATATATACAGAGCATCAAGAACAGAGAAGGCTGCCCCTTTTCTTCTTTCTTTCTCTTTTCTTTCCTTCACCTCGTCTTTCTTTCTTTTTTTATTTTTTTGCTTTGAAGATCATATATATATATTCATATATGATATATATATATATACACACACACTTCATGTATATATATATATTCTATATATGAATATATGTGTGATAGATCTATCTATATATATATATATAGATCTAGATCTAGATCTCGTTTTTCATCTCGTTTCTCTTTTAATTTTCTTTTCGGGGCCCGTATATACATATATATGTCTACGTATGTATGTATATATGTTTTTCACATATATAAATAAAATGGTTATAGTATCGTTGTAATGGCGGAATAATTATCGAAGATTGTTGATTTCGAAGCTTTGGCATGTTAGATCCGGTGGAAACGACCCCGATTCGATAGTCATAACCGGTAATATATTCTAAAATTGTTATGTTTATTATTTCTATTTCTATTTATATATGATATTAAACTAAAAATATATCTAGCCAAGATATGAATCGAATTAGTTAATCTTTTGGTAAAATGAATGATCGACTCGGTAATAATGACTAAAATCAATTATGATGAATCTCTTTCTTTCTCGCGCTTAATGAAACGTTAAAATTGAAAGACCGGAGGGTAAAATTGGCCGAGTGAAAACGTGACAACGGAACCCGCTTTCCTACCCGGGGGCGATTTGTCTTGGGAAAGATAAATTTTATTGACATTTGTACTCGAGATCGTAATAATGTTAAATCATCGCTTTAATTGAAACTTAAACCGGAAAGTTGAATCGTCCGGCCTTGACAACCGGAGCCTTTTAAATAAAATTGACCGTTTGACGAACGGAATGACTCCTTTTTATCTAAAGGTAGATTTGTACTCGGGACCCGTTCGAAAAACCGTAACGGTTGTGGACCTTGGACCGGTGTGCAATGGACATATGACAATTTCATACGCTCGTGTGAGGAGGAGTTGTCTAGCTTAGGAGTACACCGATTCATATATAATTTACACCTTGAATAAAGGAAGATCTGTCTCATTTATTTCTACTAAAAGATATTGATTCAGTAACGTATTCTTGGCTAGATTCCAAAAATATATATATTATATTAGTATTTATTTACTTATTTTACTTTATGCACTACTAACAATCTAACTAATCTAACTATCTAACCCGAGGAAAATGATAAACCTGCGACTTAGATCGAGTTAATAATAGCTTCTTGGTGTTTAACCCCACTTAAAAGAATTACCATGTTTTCCCTGAGGAATACGACCTGACTCACCAGACTAGCACTACAATTTGACCCGGTACACTGCCGGTTAGGATCTGTATAGCCTAGGTAATGTCCGTCAGCTTTCTGGCGCCGTTTCCAAGGTTAGGTTTAGGTCTGTCAGCATTTTGGCGCCGTTGCCGGGGAAAACGTCGCTAATTTCTTTCTTTGTGTCTAGGGTTACTACTTGTATTAGCTCAAAATTCTCGAGGATAAGTCAACACTCTTCTTATCACATTTCTATTTTTATTTTCCGTTGGTATCTACCTTCTTTTAGTTACCAATTTTCTTCTTCTACCAAATTCGAGTTATTTTCTATTTTCGATAGTAGAAAGTAAACGTGGTCATAACAGCCGAGGATAAGTCAATACAATTCTCAATCTCATTTGTATTTTTATTTTCATTGGTACCTACCTATTTGGTAAGATATCAATTTTTTTATAAAAATACTCGATAAATACCGAGTGGCTTCGGTAATTACCGAGAGAGAGAGAAAAAAAAAAAAAAAAAAAAAAAAAAAAAAAAAAAAAAAAAAAAAAACTACTCGGTAAATATCGAGTGGATTCGGTAATTACCGAGGAGAAGAAAAAAAAATGTGGTT
Source organism: Gentiana straminea (assembly GCA_036785695.1). Lineage (NCBI taxonomy): Eukaryota > Viridiplantae > Streptophyta > Magnoliopsida > Gentianales > Gentianaceae > Gentiana > Gentiana straminea. The sequence continues at coordinate 4,771,114 of JAVUPR010000327.1, read as the reverse complement.
TTTTTATCGATTTCGTGTTATTTTCTATTCGATATTTTCTATTCCACAAGAATTGTCAAATCGAGTTACGAAAATGGTCGAAACCGTTGGTGAAACACCTGAACAAGGGATTGCTCATGCTCAAGGGTATGGCCAAAACCTTAATCAGAATTTACCTCAACCTAATAAACAGAATCAGAATAATAGAAATAATCGAAGCGGAATAAGCATAATCAAAACCAAACTTAACCCGAGACCAATATGTGATCAGACCGTAAGAAGGTACCAGATTAATAATCCAATTCGTTTACCCAATAAAGGAGCAAATAATTTCGAAATAAAATCTCATCTTTTTGGTTTAATTGACACAAGAGCCCAATTTCTAGGAGAAGATGATGAGGACCCACATCATCATCTCTATCTTTTCGAAGAATTGTGTAATACAGCCAAAAGTCATGGTGCTCATCGGGAATTAACGAGGATGTCTTTGTTTCCTTTTTCTTTAAAAGGAAGAGCACGAGATTGGTTTCTGTCACTTCCACATCATTCACTGACTAGTTGGGAGGATATTCAAACCGAGTTCTTAAAGCAATATTTTACTCCTGGTAGAAAATTGGAATTAATAGTCGAAATTGCCAACTTTAGACAAGGATCTGAAGAAACGCTTGGGAATGCTTGGGGAAGATTTAAAAAGCTACTAAGAGCTTGTCCCGATCATGGTTATTCCTTAGCTATGCAAATCCAACTTTTCTGTCGTAAATTAAGAAGAGACTCACGTGCAGATGTAGATCATGCATGTGGTGGTTCGTTAATGATGAGTGAAGCTCAAATAGTTTACGATGCTATAGAAAAGATTTCCAAAAATAACAGAATGTGGGAAACCGGTTCTAGCACAAGAAAAGTAGTTTTTGCAGGAGAATACACACCGAATACGGAAGTTCTAGCACACTTGGAGAATTTGAGTAGGAAATTTGATGGTTTACAACAGAATAAGAACCTGAGTTCGGGAAATAGTAAAACAAATGACTACTCAAATCATGATAATGTGTCATTAGGGATGGAAGAACCAAAAGGATATTCAAGGGAAAATGTGAGTTTTTTACAGCATAGGAATTTGAACGACGCGTATTCAAACTCGTTTAATGCTTTTAGAAGAGATCACCCTACTTTTCGTTGGTCTGAAACCCCTAGTAAGCAAGGACAACCACCGTATCCAATCCAATATAAGAATCCAAATCTAGTTTATCAAGGAGATACCTCGAATCAGAATCTACAATCATTACCTAGATCGTATCCACAACATACCACTCAAAGCATACCAGTCACCAAAGGTTCAACTCAACCTGAAGGAGTTGATAAATGGGAGAAATTAATGGAAAATCTGATAGGTATGATATCTACTCAAGCTCAAAATATGGAAATTATGATAACTTCTATAGGTACAGTCACTAAGGATATGAGTACATTGAAAACATCTATAAGTGGACATGATACCAGAATGAGAATTGTAGAAGCTTCATTACGGAATTTGGAATATCATTTGAGTAGAGAAGAGGAACGTAAAAACAAGTAAACCCTCAGAAGGATTGCCAAGTAATATCGAAAGAAATCTGAGTGGGGTAAATGCTGTTATTACCAGAAGTGGAAGGATCTGTGGAAGTAATGGATTAGAAAAATTCGGGAATAATGAAGTAGATGATGATTTAGATGGTAAATATAAGAAGCATATGGAATCTAAAGGGCCATTTCAAACCGAACCTTATCCGGCTCAACCCAAATTCACCTCGGTTCAACCAGATAGGACATCACCACATCCACTGCATATTTTGAAGAAAAAGGTACTGAATGATGACACACTATGTCTTCAAAAGGCACAATCATTCAAGGAAGCTTTACCATCTTCGTTTAACGATGAGAAGTATGCATGTTTTCTCGACACTTTTCGGCACTTAACTATTAATACCCCTTTCATCGATGTTTGTAAGGGAGAGTTTAGTTTGGGAGTTAATCATGAGAGCGTTGTCTTCAACATTTACATTTCATTGAAATATCCATACATTACACTAGAATCTAGTTCTTGTGTAGACACTTTGTGTTCTCTTGTGGTGGATCGTACTAACACGCAGGTAACTGAAGAAGATGACTCCAGTAATAATGTGAAAGCTCGTAAACCCAAAGCTCGAAAATCAAAGGAAAAGGTCAAGAACCGTTGGATTCGACGGCATTCGTCTAACATATGTTGGAAAGCAAGTATTGATAAAAAAGACGGATGCGGTGCGTGAGGATGACCCACCACCGGTACATTAGAAAACTAAAGCACGATAAAGTCTGGCTATAGACTATAAATGTAGTCAATGACGGGTACTATCCTTCCTTTTTACTCCTTAAGCATTTATTTTTAGTGGATTATGTGCTTAATTGTTACGTGCTTTTGTGAGTAATTGTTAGAAGTATCCCGTTTTGTTTAGTATATTATATTAGTTAATCCTTATCATTTTGGTCGAGCAAACGACGTTAACCAAAAGCGCTACCGGGAGGCAGCCCGTAAAAATGTTAAATATAATAATTACTCATACTTTGGATGATACTTTGCTAATACTTAGGATTGATTTTCATTTTGTTTCACCAAGTCTTAGGATGAATGTTTGAATGTCATTATAACGGGAATGATTAGGTGGTTATCCGAAAATCCCGAGGGAAAAAAGAGAAAATTCAAATGCATCATTTCTTGGACTTAGGTTGTTAGAACGATTTGAAATAACCCTTGAGGATCTGGGTATAAAAGACTCAGAGTTAATACTTTGCCATACGTTACATATCATGATCTAGTCTGTTTTAAATTTCAAATAATGTGTGACATGTATTAGTTCAACTACTGTGGAATATTGTGTGTTTTAAATCAATAAAAGTTTATGTGGTGTGTTTATCTACCCTTTTGCATTACACTGTCACACTCCACATACTTTTATTTCATTTGCACACACAATGGTCATAACTTTAACCCACCCACCCACCCTTTAATATCATCCGAGTATTTGTTTTGACTTGTTTTAGTGCACCATTGCTTTCCCAACAACTTATTTACACTCACTTTACATTGAGGACAATGTAAGTTCGTAAGTGGGGAGTGGAGTCGTTGGTCTAGCAATGGCATTAATGTTTATTTTGTATCAATAAATCTCTTAGTTTTCGATTTTTTTCGAGCATTATTTAGTTGATTAAAATAAATTGTATAAGATATATATTTCATGGATTTGAAGATGTAATGATCGATTTGGATGTGTATAACCAACGTGAACCGTAAGTGCATTGTAATTCCAAATATATTTGTGTAACATGAATTCATTGTTCACGTAAAGCCTTTGATATTGAACCGGAAAATTTTAAACTGTATCCATTCAGTATCCTAGTGGTTATTCTAGAGAAATAGCAGTAACTTAGTACCTAATTTTTGAACGTGTACTGTGAATATCTGAAGGTTTGAATGTGATAGAAAGGATATAAGTTAAGTTTAAAAAAAAAGAAAAAAAAAAGAAAAAAAGAAAAAAAAAATATAAAGATGAACTATCTATATGTTGGTTGTAGCTACCAATGATTTGAGTGCAGTAGGGCGTTATCACGAAACGTCCTATATCACTATGAGGTTTAAAAGCTCCCGACTGCCTGATGATAGTAGTCCAGCTAGGGTGTTATCATGAAACATCCTATTGCTGGGAATGAAGGCATATGCTACACATGTGAAATTAAGTTCAAAAAAAAAAAAAAAAAAGTTTAAGAATGGTTGAAAACTTAGTTATCTTCTGACTATCCCCAGTATAAACTGAATGATATGCTTTAGGGATTATCCTAATAAGTACACAGGAGGACTTTGTGTGGAACTGTTCCTGCTTATACCTAGGAAAGTCATTAGGGCTGTCTGAATGGATATTTGTGCGTTTGCTTGAATTATTCAAGAGAGGATAGTGGAAATTGAAAAGGCTTGACACACACACACTCTGTTATACATTTATATTGAGGTTAACGCCTGGTTGTAATTCTAATGGTTGTATTATCTAGTTGTCCCTTATATCTTCTATCTTCATGAATTTATCTCTCATTCATTTTGTTTTATCGCTTGTTTTGATCGAGGACGACCAAAAGCTAAGTAGGGGGTTGTGATGAGAGATAAATTTATGATCATTATTACGACATTTTACCCCAATATTGATACCATTTTGAGCATTATTGTATCAAATCAAGTCAAAATTACTAAGTTTTATCCAAATATATAAGTAGTAGTTATTATATAAATTATCGTATTTTTATAAGTTTTTACTAAGTTTTGTACCGGTTTAGTAACCGGAGTGTCGTGTCGGATTTACGTTTGGTATTTTGGTGGTTCATTGCAGGATTATACATTGACCAAGATTCCACGTAACGACATGTTTTGAGTCTAAAAGATGTGTTTAGAGGATTAGAAGAAGGTGCCACAAGCTTACGAGTTCAAACGGAGCAAATTTTCCTAAGTACTTAAACCGTAATTTATTTTCAATGGAGATTTGACCCAGCTTAGAGGCATTTTCAGGGGTTGACTTCTTAATGAAAGTTGTAGATCTTCACATAAGCTTTCCAACTCACTTTGAATTACGTCAATTGGAGGTCTACAACTCAAGTTATGGTCAATTGACTAATTGATTCGTATTAGCGGAAATCCCGAAAACGACACGACATACGAATGGCTCATCAAAACGACATTTTCTGAAGAAGTTTCCTTAATAAAAGTTGTATATCTTCAAGAAAGATTTCCAATGGATTTTGAATCAAGTCAATCGGACTTCTACAACTCAAATGGTGGTCAAGTGGCTAATTGATTTGTACTTAGAGAAAAATCCCGAAAACGTTCGGAGTATGAAATGACTCATCAAAAAGGCGTTTTCTGAAGAAGAGTCCTTCATGAAAGTTGAAGAATTTTCCGAGAGCTTAATTTTGACGTTTGAATCATAATTTTTGGAGGTCTACAACTCAAGATATGAATTTTATAAGTTTTAGAAGGATCTAGAATTATCACCACCGGATCGATCCGGCCCTTTCCCGGATCGATCCGGCACTTCAATTTGGCTATATATACAGAGCATCAAGAACAGAGAAGGCTGCCCCTTTTCTTCTTTCTTTCTCTTTTCTTTCCTTCACCTCGTCTTTCTTTCTTTTTTTATTTTTTTGCTTTGAAGATCATATATATATATATTCATATATTATATATATATATATATACACACACACTTCATGTATATATATATATATTCTATATATGAATATATGTGTGATAGATCTATCTATATATATATATATAGATCTAGATCTAGATCTCATTTTTCATCTCGTTTCTCTTTTAATTTTCTTTTCGGGGCCCGTATATACATATATATGTCTACGTATGTATGTATATATGTTTTTCACATATATAAATAAAATGGTTATAGTATCGTTGTAATGGCGGAATAATTATCGAAGATTGTTGATTTCGAAGCTTTGGCATGTTAGATCCGGTGGAAACGACCCCGATTCGATAGTCATAACCGGTAATATATTCTAAAATTGTTATGTTTATTATTTCTATTTCTATTTATATATGATATTAAACTAAAAATATATCTAGCCAAGATATGAATCGAATTAGTTAATCTTTTGGTAAAATGAATGATCGACTCGGTAATAATGACTAAAATCAATTATGATGAATCTCTTTCTTTACGCGCTTAATGAAACGTTAAAATTGAAAGACCGGAGGGTAAAATTGGCCGAGTGAAAACGTGACAACGGAACCCGAGTTTCCTACCCGGGGGCGATTTGTCTTGGGAAAGATAAATTTTATTGACATTTGTACTCGAGATCGTAATAATGTTAAATCATCAGTTTAATTGAAACTTAAACCGGAAAGTTGAATCGTCCGGCCTTGACAACCGGAGCCTTTTAAATAAAATTGACCGTTTGACGAACGGAATGACTCCTTTTTATCTAAAGGTAGATTTGTACTCGGGACCTGTTCAGAAAAACCGTAACAGTTGTGGACCTTGGACTGATGCAATGGACATATGACAATTTCATACGCTCGTGTGAGGAGGAGTTGTCTAGCTTAGGAGTACACCGATTCATATATAATTTACACCTTGAATAAAGGAAGATCTGTCTCATTTATTTCTACTAAAAGATATTGATTCAGTAACGTATTCTTGGCTAGATTCCAAAAATATATATATTATATTAGTATTTATTTACTTATTTTACTTTATGCACTACTAACAATCTAACTAATCTAACTATCTAACCCGAGGAAAATGATAAACCCGCGACTTAGATCGAGTTAATAATAGCTTCTTGGTGTTTAACCCCACTTAAAAGAATTACCATGTTTTCCCTGAGGAATACGACCTGACTCACCAGACTAGCACTACAATTTGACCCGGTACACTGCCGGTTAGGATCTGTATAGCCTAGGTAATGTCCGTCAGCTTTCTGGCGCCGTTTCCAAGGTTATGTTTAGGTCTGTCAACGAAGCAAAAGAAGGCCCCATGAAGAAATATCTGGCGGTTGCACAAAGGAAATTGCAAAACTTCTTAATGGTGGAAGTGGAGCAGATAACTAGGTCCCAGAACACCAGAGCAGATGCTTTATCTAAGCTTGGGTCGAACTTTTTATCCAACAAAAAAGTATTGGTTGAGCAATTAAAACAGAAGAGCTATGATGAGATTGAAGTACAACCGATAACACAGGTAGAAACTTGGATGGATCCAATTGTAATGTATCTGAGAGATGGAAGGCTTCCTGAAGATAAAGTACGTGCTAGAAAACTGATAAGGCTCTCAGCCAGGTATGCTCTGTTCAACGAAGTTCTATACAGAAAATCTTATGCAGCACCCTGGTTGAAATACATCACTCCAGATGAAGGAGATTATGTGTTGAGAGAAATCCATCTTGGAATTTGTGGAAACCACTTGGGAGCAAGAGCTCTGGCCAGAAAATGTAAACTTTTTGGATATTACTGGCCAGAAATGCAAGAAGACGCAGAGAAGCTGGTCAGAACTTGTAAGACATGCCAGGTGCATAGCAATCTATCACATAAACCTGTACAAGAGATGACACCAATTATATCTCCATGGCCTTTTGATCAGTGGGGAGTAGACTTAGTGGGTCCACTACCCAGAGCACCGGGAAATTTCAAGTTTTTGGTGGTGGCAGTAGATTACTTCACCAAATGGGTGGAAGCTGGACCTTTGACCACCATCACAGCTAACCAAATTCAAAAATTCCTGTGGAGAAATATTCTATGCAGATATGGTATCCCTAAAGTTCTTATCTCTGATAATGGCACGCAGTTCGAGGATCAATGAGTGCATACCTGGTGCACAAACCTAGGAATCTCCCAACACTTCACCTCAGTGGCCCATCCTCAAGCCAATGGGCAGGTAGAGCAAACCAAGAGGCAAATAAAGCAAGGATTGAAGAAAAGATTGGAACAGGAAGGCTCTCATTGGGTTGATCATCTTCCAAACATTTTATGGGCATACAGAACTACCCCAAATACTGCTACATAGGAAACTCCATACTCCTTAGCATATGGATGCGAAGCAGTAATACCGGTAGAGATTGGACACAAATCCCCCAAGACAGAATTATACTGTCCAGAAACCCAGGAAGTTGATATGTTGCACATCAAGGATGAGCTGGAACACAAAAGGGACATAGCATTGATACAGATGGCCAAGTACAAGCAAAGAATCGCACAATATTATAACTCCAAAGTTAGAGGTACATATTTTAAAGAAGGCGATTTAGTTTTGAGGCGAGATGATGCTAGCAAGCAAGGTCCAACAGGGAAGCTAGACCCAAATTGGGAAGGTCCTTATAAAGTAATCAAAGTGCATGGAAAAGGATCTTATCAATTGGCTAATGCTTCTGGACGGACGATCCCCCGAAGTTGGAACGCTATTCACTTAAGGAAGTACTATCCTTAAAAGAAATTTACTTTCTGGAACTATTGTCTGTTGAAAAAAAAAATTTCACTTATTTTCTCTGTTATATGTTTCATATTCTAAAATTTTATTGAAATGTACTACATTAGTGCCAAACTTGCAGCGCAAGGACGTTCTGGGCAGAAGACCCACTAAAAAACAGCTAAGTGTCAAACTTGCAGAGCAAGGACACCCTGGCCAGAAGACCCATTAAAAAATCTAAGTGTCAAACTTGCAGAGCAAGGACAATCCCCGGCGTAAGACCCATTAAAACCCCGGCGTAAGACCCATTAAAAAATCTAAGTGTCAAACTTGCAGAGCAAGGACATCCTGGGCAGAAGACCCATTAAAAAATCTAAGTGTCAAACTTGCAGAGCAAGGACACCCTGGCCAGAAGACCCATTAAAAATCTAAGTGTCCCACTTGAAGGACAGGGATACTCTGGCCAGAAAGCCCATTAGTAACCAAAGTCTTAAATTTGCAGCGCGAAAATATTCTATCAAGGACATTTTATATAAAAGCTACATTATATAAAGAAGCTCAGGATAAAAAATCCTAACTTCTTTGCAGCACAGTAAGGAGAGAAAGAAACACGGTTTTCAAAATAAAAAGCCGATTCAAAGGGCCAACGATCAAAGTATCATACATCGAAGACAAAGATCAAATAGAAGACAAAGAAACATAAAAGATGATCAAAATTACGAAAATCGAAGTTTTAAATCAGGATGAAGAAGGAGCAGAAGGTTGTGCAGATTTTTTTTCGCATACTTGCGAATGATATCTTCCCCACTCTTGTACTCGTCATACCACCTAGTGAAGATCTCACCAGCTTTTTTATCATACAATTTGTGATTAGGCAAAGTGCTAATCACTAGGTCTGTTGGTTTGGCTTCATCAACACCAATGGTATACCCTCTGCGCAGGGCGGGAGCCAAGATGATTTGAATTTCCTCATAAGTTTGAGGAGCAGCTTTATATCCGGCAACAACCTTCTGGACGATGTTCTGAGCAGGAGATTCCTCCATCTGCCTCACGGTCTCGTAGAAATCATTCTTCATTTTTTTCACTGTGGCAAGATGCTATTGATTCTCTTCATTCATTTTCTTCAACTGTTGATCTCTAAGTGTTAACTATTCTTCCTGAGTGAACAGTAAACCCTCAGTTTTGGCAAGCTCGGCTTTCAATCGCTCTACTTCCTGACGAGCAGCTGTCTCTGAAGACATTAATGCATGATTGGCCTCCTCCAGACTTGTCACCTTAGCATTGGCTTCCTCTAAACTAGCTACTTTCTGTCGCAAAGCAGAAATCTCCCCAGCCATTCCAGAAGTTTTCTTATACAAAGATTTGCCCAGGTGGTAACACTGCAAAAGACTGAACCTTAGAAGATATATACAAAAAGAAAATTATAGTAGACTCTATAAGAAAATACTTACAGAATCAGCAAAGTCCTCCTCGGACATGTCCTCAAAGTCAAAAAAGGAATCACTGGCATAAGTCCCAGAGGAAGCAGGCTTGTGCCTTTTCTTACTTTTTTGAGGGATGGATCTCAGGGGCACAGCAGCCAGAGCAGAAACAGGATCAGGATTAGTAGGAGGAACTCCTAAGTCAGTTGACGTTACATTCTCTCCAATGCTTGGCAAGGCCTGAACAGAAGGGTCCGGAGCAGAATCCTTGTTCTGGGCAGCCTCTTCAGACACAGCATCTATCTCCCTAGATCCCTTCTGGGTAGAAGCCTCACCGCCCTCATGGATAGCGGATAAAGTCTGTTTAGAATCTTCTTGCACCGGTTCTATTTCCTCCTCCTCATCGATATCAATGTTGATCAGGTCGTCCACGTTGGCCACTGCATGAACAAATGATAATCAAAGTATGATCTAGTACAAGAACAAAAAAAATAAGTTCAGACATACGTTATTTGTATTCTTCCTTGGAAAACTCCACATAACCAGTAGGCCCTTGATAGCAAAATACTTAACCGCTAACCTTAACCGACAGAGGTATTGGATCAACGGTAGTATAGTGGTTTCAAGGTCGAATCCACAAAGAATAATAGTGAAGTACCAAAGTCGACGTCTAAACATGGTTCGGGTCAATATTAAGTGAAAAGTATTATAGCTAATGCAGAAAATAAATATTATTCTAACGGATTTATCTAGGTGATTAAAAGGCATAGCCGAACTACAATCCAACATGTTACTTTTACCCCACAGGAAAGACTTGACAAGGAGTGTGTCTTAACCGACCTACATATCCAATTCAGTTTATATGACATCCACGGGTGTCAACTCCTTATTCTTGTGTTAAGGTCTGAACAACTCTCTCTTAACCCCTATACTAGGCTTATTAACTCTCCCTTTAGAAAGCTAACTCGCCTAACATGGTTGACCAGAATAATGAGCCGCTCGGGAACCTGATAAGAACCTCACATAGGCATACTCCTAACGGCTAGCTAGGTTGTCAATCTAACAATCAAGGCTATGTCTAGTGATTCTAATACCCGTATCCCACACATCGCCGCAAAATACATATATAAGCTCGATGTGTGTGTAACAGTGAACAAGGTTGTCAATCTCATTCAAAGCTATTAAAACAATAAAAACAAGTTTTAGAACATGAATTCATCATACAAACGTTTAATTAAGCGCTACACAACTCCCATCTCATCCCCCTTTGGGATTTTCACCCGCTTTCGCATAATTCGGCTACACAACTACTTTAGCTACTCATAATCATACTAACAACGAAGTAATTAAAGGGAAATTATACTAAGAACAATAATAAACGAAAGCATAATCATCATAAAAATCAAACCTTGAATATTGAGTAAAGGTACTGCGCTAAAAGTCGAATCTTTGGTGTTGAAACAGAAATTTAATCTAACAAAAAGTATGTAGAATCAATGGAATTAATCTATGGAATATGGGGATCAAAGGGTGTTTAAACTACTCAAAAACCGCCCTAAAATCACCCCTAAGATACCCAAAGTCGTCCAGGATGAAATAGGGGCTGAATGAGCTGTGTATTTATAGTGTAGGTCGAAAATCTGATGTTGTCGGTCTTGAACGCCCGTTTGTGCCTTGGCAAACGCTAGTTTGTCTACTGTCTTCAGTAAATCAGCAATAAATTTTTTTGTAGAGCTCCGATTTGGACGATTCAAAAGATGCGTTAGAAAACTCGTTCAATTCCCTACAACTTTTATGCAGACGACTTGGCCAGAAAATGCTTCCAAAATGGGTCAAAATAAAGATTAATGGACAGGTACGGCGAATCTGATGCTGTCGGGGCCAAACGCCAGTTTGCATCCTTGCAAACGCCAGTTAGCCTTTTACGAGTTGGGCCGAACCCATCCAAACGTACGTTTGAGGTGATTTAGAAGCTAGTTTTCCTGAAAACCCAACTTTCAGTATCATGTGAACGCCGTTTGAGCTGGCCAAACGCTAGTTTGGGGTAGGCTTCAGTATTTTCATCATAACTTCACTTCTAGGGCTCCAAATGAGATGATTCAAAATGCGTTGGAAAGCTGATTCAATGCTATACAACTTTAATCAAGACAACTCTTCATGAAAGTGTCTCCAAGTGTGACCAAAATTCCCCTGAAGTGACTGGTTCAGATTTCGTCAATGATTTTTCACTCTTTTCTCCTCCTTGGCCCCAAATCTCGTTCTTTCTCGAGACTCTCTTCATTATTCTCGACCTTATACATCAATATAAGCCTGAAAACAAAGACACGAACACCAAGGCATAATATACATTGACGGAAACGTAATGAAATCCACATAAAACACGAGTTTTTAGGACGAAAACGCCTTTAGTCTCGAAACATGCATATAAGTAAGTATCGTTCATATCCTACCCATAATAGCCCAAAATAACCATGAATAACTCATAAAAGAAGGTAATCTCAAATAATAAATACACTACAATTTGACTCTCATCAGCCCTGCAGTGTGAAGCTGAGCAGCATCTATCAGGGCAACTTATGAAGTCTAAGGCAAGGGAAATCTTGTTACTAGCAAGGTATCCGGCTAGAGTAGCATCAATGAAATCATCTAACTTGTCTTTCATGGAAGAATTATTCCATCGCCCAAGGTTCACTTCCGTATTATACTTCACGAAGAAGAAGTGTTCTTGCCACTTTTTCTTAGTTTTGTCTTTGCCAGATACAGGGATAATCTGATTCGTCTTACCGGCTCTACGGCAGAAATGGTACCACCCCCCGCTCCCTGTGTTAACTTACATTGGTAGAAGTTCCTAAAAAATTTTATAGAGAAAGGGGTGGTGTTCAAACGACACCAAATCATAAAACCTACAAGGAATTTGACGCTGTTTGGGTGTATTTGACCAACTCCCAATTTATAATACTTCATCACCTCGACATGCCTAGGAGGAAGAGGAAATCTTAGACCGCTACGAAGCTGGTCAGCATACACTGTACAGAAACCTGCTGGAGGATTATAAGCATACTCGGTAGGTTTGGGAAGAGCAACTGCGAAAGGGTCAGTACAAATCTGATAGGTTTTCAATAAACCAGCCATTTCAGTTTTGGTCATTTTGCTAGAAACGCCATGGCAAGCCATTATAGCTTTGGTTTTGTCAAATCGATTGATTTCCCTTTTCAAAGTGTTTAAAAAAGATGTATGGTCTTCCGGATATTGATGAACGATTGAAGTAGGAGTAAAAACCCTAGGAGGAAGAAGATGAGAAGGCAAAAGACACAAGGGATTGTCCTCAAAGGTGGAGGTATTTCCTAGATCAATCAGAGAGGATGGATGATCGATGCTTCTTACAGTTTCAGGACGAGGAATAGGATCAGAAGAATTCACTTCTTCACTATCTATTGCGATTGAAATCTTTTCCGGTGAGTGAAACAACCTTTCCACAAAACCGCTAGAAGCAGTATTGGCCCTCAAACTCATGAAACAGATAAGGAATTAAAAAGGAAGTAAAAGAAGAATATAAAAATAGAGACTTACTTGTAATTGCAGAGGTGCGATTCCAAAGGTTTGAAATAGAAGAGTTGTTTGACAAGAGGTGTAATTATGTGACAAGAAGTGGAAACGACGTAAGGGTTCAATTCACAGTTATGATAATAACCGGGTATGACTTGGCCTCGTTTCACGATACATTTATGATGGAAGTTAAAGCATTTCAGACTAGGGCAGCTGTGAAGCAGTCCACCCCAGTCTGGGGGGACTTATGATGATATATAGGCCCACTGGGTCGGATTATTTGTAATTGGGCCGGGCCCAGTATAAAGTTAGACGACAAAGATAAACGGGCCAGCAGGGCAGAACGCAAGGCAGGAATGCACCATGCGCTGACCAGGTTAATATTCTGGACAGAATAATCAGAGGAGCAGGACTCCACCGTGTGCTGTGCAGACTATCTCTAGACAGAATGATCGGCTGAGCATAACGGAGACCTAGTCAGCAACGGCTCAACTGCTTGCAGACGTGGATAGATCCCACGTCCAGTAACGTCCAAAGATAACCAATAATAACTTCCCACTACGTAAAGGAAGAGAATCGAGGATTTACAGCTATAAAAGGAACATCATGAACTATGAGAGGGACTTGATTCCGATTCTATACTGGAGTTGGATACGTAGGCAGCTCTCTCGAAGAGCTCAGTCCAAATTCATACATAAATCTAATTGTTCTTACATTATTTTCCTAACTTGAATCATCCAATTACCCGATTGTAAATTTAAGTATAATCACCCTGCTACTATCACTATCTTTTGAGTTGTATTTTGCTGTGACTTGGTTGCTACTTTTGTTGTGGTGTATACTTGATACTCTTGGGAGATGTTTGCTTGTTTGATCAGTATTGCTAGTACCTAGTTGTGTTTGCTCTTGTGATGAAATTTGATGGCTTGTATGCATTGCTTAAGTGTCATTCCCATCATATCAATGTGTTGCATTACCTCTATGCTTAGCTCATTTGTTTGTGGTAATTGCTTGACTAGGTTTGACACAGTTTTAGGCCCATGTTTCACTTTATCTGTCGAACTGGCGTGCACCAATGTTTTTCAGTTCAAGGTCCGCCATTGATTATATTCGTTGTTTAATTGAAAGAGTTGAATGCACAACATTCACATTCATAAATAATTCCCCTTACCCCGTCTTCCCAACAACCCTCACCGACAATGGTCAAAAACTCTCATCCAATGGCTTCGAGTTGGCATCAAAAGCAACGTTTTCTCTGACAGCATCCGCCCCCCGGTCAGGTCGTTTTTGGGGTCGAACTGGTTGTTCAACTGATTCTTCTGGCAGGTTCAGTTGTACAACCGCAGATTGTGCATCAGGCAAAGTTGCATGCAATGGAGCAGGACCAATTCCACCGGCTACTTTAATAGAATTCTCTTTACAAAACGGTGGAAAGCAAGATTTCTATGACGTTAGCCTCGTCGATGGCTTCAACCTTCCGGTATCTGTGGCCCCACAAGGTAGTTCAGGGGGATGTGGATCACCATCCTGCCCTTCTAATGTGAATTCAGGCTACCCTTCTGAGTTGGCATTGAAAGGATCAGATGGGACGACTATTCGATGCAAGAGTACATATCTCGCATTCAATATGACACAATATTTTTGCACCGGGGATTTTGGTAAACCAGAAACTTGCCAACCCACTAATTATTCCAAATACTTCAAAGGGAACTGTCCTCAAGCATATAGCTATGCTTAGAGGCTAGAGCATATGTACTGGCCTATATATTTTTGTCTTCCATTGCCACATCAGAAAAATAGACATGTTATCAAAAAAAACAAAATGGGTAATGACTTTTAATTTCAGTTTTTTCTTGTCAAAACTTCTCCATCCCCGTCGCAATCTCGAGGCCACATGAGAAGTCTTTGCAGGTTCCCTTTTAAATATCATTTTCTTTTTGGCCAATACACACCAATTATTGATAAAGACTTTTATGCTTGTAAATTGTGTGGGTCATTGTTAACTTTTAGAGGCTTTTTTTGGTTCAACCATTACAAATGCTCTTATGATGATAAATCCATCACTTTTACTTGTTCTAACCCATCCGCTTACCGGATCATTGTCCATAAATGAGAAATTTGTCATATTATAACTGGATTTTTCATGCATTTTGATAAATTTTTGTAGCATATAAAATAGCCGATTCATATGGTGGTGCAAATTAATTGCTATTATACATGTAAGTATGTAACGCTGCGAACAAGCCTTGAGATAAAATCACATAACATGAACCTCATGACTCTGTTTGTTATATCTGAAGTCTAAAGTCTTAAGTCTTAAGTCTTAAATCTAAATCTGAAATCTGAAGTCTGAATATAATTAGTAACTGAATTTTTTAAGTGCCAAAACACATATAAAAATATCTGAATCTGAAATATGAAAATAATTAGACTGCTTGATAAAATCACTCATCTGAAATCTAAAAAATGTTTAATTTTCGGTTATTCCCACATTTTTCATCTTCTAGCAGTGTATTTTAGGTCTAATTTTATTTTTTACGTAGTCCAAAATATCGTTAAAACCCCAAATTCATACTAGAATTTTGCTAAAAAATAACTCAAATTAATTTTGTTACATTATTATACACTGTTCATCAACGTAATATACCTCAAAAATTATATCATATTTTTTCAGACGTGATATATCCGGATATGAATGGGGCCCTGTTCATCTAAATTGGGCCTATTATCTTGGCCCATCAACATAGATATTGGGCCTCTGTCTCCTCTGTCCACTGCTACAAACCATCTCCTACCCGCTAGCTACAAGCTGGGTCCTATTCGCCAGCAGTAAGCCGGATCTTGTCCGCTAGTCGTAAGCCGGACTCAGACCTCCCCGTGTGGTTTCTACCCATATAGACAAGCTGATTTCAAGACAAGGCACAGATGAGTCCGTTGGTCGCTACCCGCTGCTCGCCATACTTATCAATTCAGCTGGTCAAACCAGCTGGCCACTCCTGACAGCTTGGCTAGGACACTTGTATTGCATGCATACTTATCTTAGCTATGTACTCTTAACTGTCTTGTCGATGAACAGTAAACCGACCTAGTATTTAGCCTATAAATATGGGATCACAATGTAATAGAAAGCTAATCTCGAATCCAAGATCTAATACAAACAGATACACTCTGCCAATTTGTCGACTCACTCGAATGTTCTTTATAAACCCATGTTCTTTTCCACCACCGTGTCCTCGCCGGAGAAATCACTCATACTAAGCCTCTTATCCTCAAGATAAACACTATTACCACAAATCTGGTGTTCAGCGCAACATCAAGACGGTTAAAGGCCTTAAATTTATTTCGGCTTAGGCCTTCTATATCGCTGGGACGGCCCTAAGCAAATGGGAATGGCGTGAAGAGATTTTTTTCAAAAATGAAAGGGAAAAAAATAGAAAGTAACGCAGGCTAAGGTATAGTAATAGAGTAATGATACGGGCACGATGATTGTAACACAACGGTGATCCACACCGTTGATCATGTTAGATTTACATTTGATCAATTTAGACATCATGATCAATAGTGCATATCATCGTTATGTTATTCGTTGTGGCACAACCGTTGTGCATGTATCATTACTCATAGAGATAATGTAAACATGGGTGGAATAAGCAGTTGCATTTTTTTTGGCTATGTTATGCTATTCAGTGAATAAATGATTCAGTAATAAGCTACCATTTTACCTTTGGAAAATTTACACTAGAATTCAGAACATTATAAAATTTTAAATGGTGCTATAAAACATTATCAAATATCTCTGAATATAACCACCACTTAGTATGTTATGAATAAATGCTGAATTTTGACTGTTAAAAAAAAAATGCTGAATTGGTTTATCAAACACACCCTAAACTACCTCACACAAATTATGTGATGCTAACAACATATAATACATATTCTTTGGTCTAACTTTAACATCATTAAAGACAATCTTTTACATCAATTATTGGGTCTGTAATAACTGCTACGAGGTGTGGATATTCGATTCGGCACTCGGTTTAAAGCCTCAAACGGCACTCGGTTCGAAGTCTAGATCTCAAGTAGAGGAGAGCTAGCCCCACTTTGGAATGAGGCTTTATGCCCTCAACTTACCATCCATTTAAAGAGAATTAAATTACCTATTATCGGAAGTTCCAATGAAATAAACAATTAATTAATTCTTCAATTTGATCCATCAGATTTACTATCCCGATAGGCCGATATTATAACACCTTAAATTCGAGACTGCCCACATTCGATTATAACACTACTCATTGAAATTAAGTTTACGGATGAGAATATGTTTCGTTAGCCAGAACCGCGCGTGCATTCATACACTAGCTCGCAATATTTATAGGGGTTCTATTTGAACCCCCTATTTACTACTTGCACCCACTTACTACTTGTATCACAAAAAATTACTTCAGGCATCACATGATTTTTTATATAGGAAAGTCGATCATTTGCGTGTTCCTTGTGAAACACCAACGTCGATCACGATGGCGTTGGTGTTCCACAAGAATAACACCAGTGTGGCTGACATTTCCTATATAAAAAAGTGTTAAATCTTTGAACATCAGTCCATGACTTTTCACTGGTGTTCACAGTGGCATACCAACGTCGGTGACACCGACGTTGGTATGCCACTGTAACACCACTGATAGTGAGTGGCGTTTTTTTCACCCGAAAAAATATTCATTAATGTGGTGCAAGTAGTAAAAAGGGGGGTCCAAATAGAACCCACCTATTTATAATCATTCTTACTACATTCGTTTTAAAATATAATTCATTTTATACTTTTTGTTTTGTCATACATTATAAGTTATTCTACATTACCAATACAACATTTATTACTCTTTTCTCTATCCTATCCCTAATTTATTTTCAATCCAACCACTTTTCATTACTTAACAACTATTGCATTAATGTAGTCAAGGGGCATTTTAGACATTAACCATTAAACTTATGACATTCAACCATTTTCTTAATCTGTGTGAAAACATTTAGGATTACTTATATTTTGGAACGATATATATATATATATATATATATATATATATATATATATATATATATATATATATATATATATATATATATGTCAAGGTCAACCTTTCTATATTTCTTCACATTCCACATAAATGCTGTCTTAATTACTTGGAGTGGGGAGCAAGTACTCCATTATTTTATATGTCAAGGCATTTGCACATGTAAAAGCACAATTATAAGTTTCATTCATCTCTTAATTATATTACAATTCATTCTCAGGTTGCCGACTGGAAACATTTCTTCCCTCTCTCCAGTCCAGTTTAGTGAAGGCTTTCTTCTTTGGAAACTCTACTTCCCTGCAGGTACTGTAACTTAATTTAATTTTTTATTTTTATACTGCTGCTAATATATTAGTTAATATTCATTTGTTTTGTATGAACTGTTCTTATAATGGAATTAACAGGGAAAACAAAAGTTGGGAAATAAAAAATGGAGACGGTCTCAAACGGGAGAGGAAAGGGCAAATGTAAAGTTGATACATGCCCTTCAAAAAAAACGGTTGCTGCGAAAAAGATGGAGAACAAATTTAAACTCGACGAAAAATTGAGCCATGAACAAAAAATTGAAAAATGTAAAGAAATTATTAGCCAATTGAAACTGGCAGCTGCAGAAATTGCTACCAAGTTGCAAGAAACGAAGGTGACTTTTTTTCCAGTATTTCTATTGTCCCGAACGTAACGAATTTTGACATTATTTATAAGGTTTTAACTGTGACATTCGATCATTGCGTTAGAGCGATTGTGACAAACTTTTGACTTGCGAATCAAACACGTACTCTCTCGCAGTATGAGCAAAGTGATGCGGAAAGCCATTTAAAAAATCTCTATTGGAAGTGTGGAATTTACAACAGCCAATACATGAAAAAGAAATTCAAGCTACTCTAAAAAAGTTAGATGAATATCATCTTGCAGAAATGCAGCAAAAACGACTTCTATTTGAGGTAAACATTTTCGGATACACAATTTTTAAGATCCCTTTTTTTTTTTTTTTTCCTTTTTTCTTTATGTAATCTAATTAATATTTAATGTCATCTCACTTTATGTTTTGGGAATTTTGATTAGGAAAATAAACTGATTCACAAATTAAAACATGGAAGAAAGAGTTTGGCAGAGGAAATGAGGATCCAGAGGGCCACCAAATGTTTTGCTGATGAAAGAAATAATGAAAATAATACATTGACAGAAATAAAAATGAGAATTTATCTTCCATGGTCTCTAAAGGAAAAGGTAGAATCAAAAGAATCAATTCCAGATATCAAGCAGGTGAACTGTTTGACTTTTATTTATATCTTTTTTCCCTCCTAATATCATCTTTCTCTCTTTTTATTTAGGGATTATTATCATGTCTCTTGTTTTTTAAATATAGTACTATATTTTGGCCAACAAGTCATTGATCCAGTGTTACTTACTGTGACTCTTGATCCGGAAATTCCGGGTTAAAGTAATACAACCTTTTCTTTTAACAGCAATGAAAAATTAAATTATTGTTTTTTTTTTCACAGGTTCTTTATGATGAACTCCTGAAAATAGGGAAGCATAAAATGGCATATAATAAAGAGGCAAGGCACTTTCAGAAAAAGATAGAAGCAGTGGAGAAAGAGATTGACGCTTTAGGGATAAAATTGGAGGATATAAATTGCAAGCAAAGCAGAGTACATGCCTACTTTGATCAACTCAAAAATGCTACCACAAGCTAAAAAGTTTACTATAATTAATAATAATCTTGTCCCACAAAGTTAATTCATTCATATTAGGTATCTATCTAATTATGTGTAATGGAAATGTGAATCATTTTAAGCTATAAGGCAAGTAGAAAATTTTTATTTCGACAAGGATTCAAGAGTCAAGCTTAATTTGAGTCAATTCTCACTGTTGTAGAAAAAAAAGCCAATTGATGGTTAAACAGTCAACTTTAACGCTAATTACGGATAGACTATAGTATATTACCGATAGTTAATGATGTCATTAAATGCGCTCCTTAGGGATAGTTGGAGAAAATACATTTTCAGGTCGTTTTAACACCTCTTATTTCATGTCAAGTCGGGTCAGACCTGACATTTTTTTTAAGTCCCCCGTTGAAAATTCTCCCAGCCCGTTGAAAATTCAATAGGCTGGGTAAAAATTCAACATGGTGAGGGTGAAATTCAACGGGTTGGGGGAAAATTCAACGGGACGAAGGTGAAATTTTCAACGAGGAATTTAAAAAAACAATGTCAGGTCGGAAAATTCAATGGGGCGAAGTTGAACTTTTCAACGATGAACTTAAAAAAAATGTCAGGTCTAACCCGACCTGACATAAAATAAAGAATGTTAAAACGACCTGAAAATATATCTTCTCAGGGCAGTTGATGATGATTTTTTTAATTACTCGATTCAGATATCGGGTGAACGAGAATTAATGTCTAAAGTTGATAGAAAATATGTGTGGGAGAGAAGTTGAAGTTGGATCAACTCAAACTCTCCCACATTGGTTGCTAGAGAATGGAAAGCTCATGTGAGTGTGCCCTAAGGGGAAGTGACTTTTGTGCAGCACGGAGGACCTAGATGGCTATTGGTTCACCACATGCACGCCACCGTACGGACTCGGATCGGTTTGCTTGTTAATTACTATTATATTTTCGGGACAAAATTTCTTTAAGAGATTAAGCCAAAATTAACATTAACTAAGACGGTTCTGGAATATTTTAGTCATTGTGTGTAAACGGAACGAGATTAGATTAAGGCAACTTAATTAGCCTACCTAATTAGGTCGGCCAAGCACTAATCAACATGCCTAATGACTTTTCTTGAGTAAAAGTCGGTCGACTTATATTATCCGGACAATAAGATTTGAGTAATGACATTTTCTCTCCTATATATAAACAATTTCTATAAATGAGAATGAAACGTCGAATTCTCTCGTGTTTCTCCACCACAAAAGAGTCTCATATAGTCGCTGTTCTTAAGTCGTCAAAGAGAAGTCAGGACACTCAGTAAGGTTCGCCGGAATTCGGGCTTTTGAAGTGTCTCTAAATCCGAGACGTGAAACCATTGAATCTTGGGAGACAGTTGTTGCAACCGTGAGCACGAGACCGAGGCAATTTGTCTTAAGGAAAGAGTGTTTACACTCACCTCGGTTTATTTCTATTCTGTTATTTATGCATCGTTTGCTCTTATTTTTTTCTTTCATTTAATCCATAATATCTACCTAGTAAATACGGGATTGTTCCGTAGAACACTCCACACACGATACGTTTTCCTAACATTCACATCTTTATTCAGATCCGTGGGGGGGCGTGTCGTGTCCTTAAATTTTGGAATTAGTTGTATCGCCGTGTCTGTGCCGTGTCGTGTGGCGTGTCTGTGTCCGTGTTTGTGCAACATAGGTGAGAATAGACCACGTACCTCTGGTTTTTGAGAGGTACTGCAATCTGATCACCAGGGGATACATGATGGACTTGTATGTTACCAGCAAGCACATGATGTCGAATGAAATAGACATCTATTTCAATGTTCTTAGTGAGAAGAATGGAAGACATGGTTTTTAGTAAGAGATTCAGCACATATATTATCACAAAAAGAAACTAGGAAATCTGGAAATTGTATATGCAGCTCAGAAAGCAAAGTCTGTAACCACAGTAGTTCAGCTGTAAGATGAGCCACAACACGGTATTCTAACTCTGTACTAGAGCGTGCAACAACATGCTGCTTCTTAAATGACCAAGAAACACGAGAATACCCCAAGAAAACACAACATGCAACTAAAGATTTCCTGGCATAGTGATCACGTCCTCAATCTGCATTTGAAAACCATGTCAAGTGAAGACTTGTGGATGCTTTGAAGTGCAGCCCATAGTGAACTATGCATTTGATGTATCTAAGGACTCTTTTCAAGGCTTTCTAGTGTTCCTTTGTTGGAGAATGCATGCATTGACTTAAGGTATCCATAGGAGATGTTTGACCTTGTAAAGGTCAAATATTGCATGGTCCCAACTATGCTCCTGTATAAAGTAGGACAGTTGAACAATAGTCCATCATCAGATCCGAGCGGCTTTCATGTTACTATTGTTGTGGGACATGGCTTAAGATGGTCCATGTCAATTTTGTGTGGAATTTGGAGTGCATATTGCTTTTGAGACATAACAAGTTTAATGGAATCCCTATAGACCTCCATGCCAAAAATGATAGACAGTTATCCAAGATCTTGGAGAGGAAATCTTTTGATCAACAAAGCAATAAACTTCTTGATTACAGATTCAAAGTTTCTAGTAATTGTAAAGTAATCCACATAAATTAATACATACAACCAACATATTTATGATGAAAAACAAAGAATGATACATCCGACACAAGTTGCACAAATCCCTATCTGAGAAGTTGAGATTTTAGTTCCTCAAACCGGGTCCGAGAAGCCTACTTCAGTTTATAAAGTGCCTCTTTTAGGTGACAAACGATCAGGTTTGGCTGGGCATGCAAACAGATTCATGAAGTTTCCCATGCAGGAAGGCATTGTTAATGTCAATCTACTGAATGGACCAATGTAATAAGACAAAAAAAAAACTAGTATAACTCTAATAGTGGAGGATTTTTCCCTCAAAAAAAATAGTGGAGGATTTAGCTACAAGACTAAAGGTCTCACTATAATAAACTCCAGGTTGTTGATGAAAACCCTTAACAACTAATCTTGATTTATGTTTTAGGACAATGCCATCAGGCTTAAGTTTGAGTTTATAAACCCATATGTTGCCAACCAGATTCTGTGAGGGATGTGGAGGAACAAGTTCCCATGTTTGATTGTCAATGAGAGGTTTATACTCTTATATAATGGCTCATTTCCAAATAGGATCAAGAAGAGCTTAAGAAACTTTAGTTGGCTCATTTTGGTGATGGTAAAAAACCTGCTTAGCCAGCCTTAAGAATCTTTTGGGTTTGAAAATACCACTTTTGGACCTCGTTTGCATATGATGGGATGGAAAAGGTGGTTGAGGTGATGCTAGAGACTCAGAAGAGAAGGAATGTGTGGATTTTGGAGAGGATGTTAAGGGTGAAAATCTATGTTTTATTATGATATATTTTATGGTATTTTCCCTCTTAATTGGATTAATTGCATAATAAATGGCCCTTATATGGAAATATTGAGCATACTAGGTTTTTAAGGACTTAATCGCAATATTGAATAAATTATGTGTTTTCATCGTGAATTATAATTAATTGGACTTTATTACAGTTTGCGATGTTTTCCATGTGTTATCAAAAGGGTTAAAATTCGAGCTATAAAGATTTAAGAAGCGATAATGATCGAATGGAGTGGACAGAAAAGAGATAGAGATGATTTAATCAAGTTTTATTTCAGCTAAACTGGCGTCCAAGTCCCGTCCAGGAGTGGACGGGCGTCTGACAATCCAAACGGGCGTCTAGAGGAAGAATTCAATACTGAGGCATCATGAACTTACTGAACGAACGTCCAGAAGAAGCAGACGAGCGTCCAAGGCAGGAAAAGAAGATCATAGAGTTTGGACGCTGTCCAGACGAACGTCTACATTGGAGTCCAGAACACTTGGACGAGCGTCCAATTAACCAGACGAGCGTCCGGATTGCCGACTTAGTGAAACCGCCTCAAATCTCTATTAATACTTGCCTATTTTCACACATTGAGACACCAATTCTACAATTCTCGAACCCTAAACCCTAGGGGCGGCTATAGGCTGCGTTTTTACTCGCTTTTTCCCGCTTTATGTTCTTAAATTCCTAGATAAAATTAGTTTAGTTTATGCAATTTACTTCAACAATTCAAGCTATTCAAGGATGCTGAGAGGCTAGGCTTCAATCAAACGAGCATTGTGAAGCCATCCAACTTTCGTTAATTTTGATTCTTCGGTTATATTGTAAGCTTTTAATCAAGTTGTTTCCTTTATCATGTCTTGTGTTGATTAATTGCATTTATATCGAAAGATGTGCATGCATGATGTTTTATATTTGATGAAAGTCTTTATAAACATTAGATCACCATGATTTAGGAATAGATCTTTAATCTATGTCAAACGAAAGTTGATAGGTTGGAAATCTAGGTTAAAACGTTAAAGTTTACATCTTTGTTCATGTTATGACGCGTTAATTTCCGTAAATCGAAAGATAGAAATTAATAGGCGAATCATCTACGAAAGTAGGATTCATACCTTTGATAAGATGAACCACAACTTGGTAGAAACTGCAATATAATCGGGATGAGAGATTAGTGTTTGTTGGATAGGTGGATCAATACTCGTTTGCCCATATTAAACTTGACTTAACCCTTGAGACTTGAACTGTTTAGTTAGTTTATTTTCTATTGCACTTTTAGAGTAATTTGTTCGCAGCCAAACCTCCCTAGCTTTGGATTCGTCCTCTGTCTAGTTTATATTCAGCATATATGTTCAGTTTAGTTTTATTTAACCGCTGTTTAGTTTAGTTTTCCGTGACATAGCTTAGTTAGACAAAAACTAGGAACCACAATCGTTTAGTTCCCCGTAAGATCGACCCGGCATTAACCACTAGTACTACGATCCTTATACTTGGGGTTAACCGGATTATAAATTTATTACTTGTTTGTTTTGCATAGATAAAAATCCGTAGACAAGTTTTTGGCGCCGTTGCCGGGGAACCGGACGGTTGCCTAGTTTTTGTTCTAGTTTTTATTTTGCTTTCAATTCCTGTTTTTAGGTTAGATATTTTCAATTTCGTTTGTGTGGTTAGTAGTTTAGTTGTTTTTGTTCAATTGTCTGTCGTTTTAATTGTGTTTTTGTTAGTAGTTAGTATAAAATCTTTGCTCTTAATTTATACTATATTTCCTGTTTACCACGCTCTGTTTTCTAATCGTTTCTGCCCAGTTGGACGAGCGTCCGTTTTACCAGACGCCCGTCCAGTTCTTGCTTCAGTCGGACGAGCGTTTAGTTTACTGGACGCCCGTCCGCTGAAAATTTTTCAATCCTGTATCAATTCTGATCCGCAGACGAGCGTTCACACTTCTGGACGCCCGTCCAAAGAAATTCTGAAAAAGAGGACGAGCGTTCATATTTTGAACGCCCGTGCATTCTGAAAATTGGTCAGACGCTCGTCCATAATTTTGGACGTCCGTCCGTTCCTCTTTCCTCCTATCATCTTCTTCTTTTCTTCTTTTCTTTTCTCTAGGTTTTGATCTTAGATTAGATTATAAGTCTTTAGTTTAAGTTGTTAGTTTCGTAGTTTATAGTTCTCTTTCTCTCCTTCTTTCTTTCTTGCTCAACAACTTGATGTTGGATCTCGGTGTATGCAAACTCGTAGTCAGAAGGGACCACTAATCTACTCCCCTGACCCCGAGCGGACCATAGTCCGACCCAATAGGCGGAAATTTCGGTTCGACGAAGGAAACGCTCTAGATCAAGAATTTGAGCATTATCTTTCAGGAGAAATCGAAAGAATAGTAATAATGGCAGCGGAAGATAGACGGACGTTGGCCGACTATGCCATGCCTGGCACAGTCACCATCAACCCCGCAATTGTTATGCCAGCCATCACTGCTCCAACTTTCGAGCTAAAGCCAGGACTTATTCAGATGATGCAGCATGCATCGATTTTTCACGGCTATCAATCTGAGAACCCCCACGCTCACCTACACACATTTCTACACATATGCGGTACTACCCGTATCCAAGGTGTAAGTGAGGACGCAATCAAGCTCAAAATTTTTCCATTTTCCTTGCGGGGGGAAGCGCTAGAGTGGTATCACTCTCTCCCCTCGGAATCCATTACGACCTGGGCCGGACTTGAAAGAGAATTTTTGAGTCAATATTTCCCGCCGTCAAAGACGGCCTAGTATTTGAATGAAATCTTCACGTTCCGTCAGCAGGAAAATGAGTCTTTCTTTGATTGCTGGAAAAGGTTCAAGTCCCTCCTCCGAAAATGTCCTCACCATGGTTTGCCGATGCAAAGGCAAGTCCATACATTCTTTAGCGGATTGACCGAGCTCACTAAGGGCATGGTCAATAGTTCATCTGGCGGGGCGTTTTTGAAGAAGACTCGGACGAAGGATGGGCATTGTTCGAAGACATTGCCAAATATAACTATGCTCCATCCTATCAAGCTATTCGTACACCTCCTCCTCCTCCCAAGGTCGAGGAAGTGACTATGCAGAATACGATTGCCATGTTGCGAAGCAAATGGCTAGCTCTCAACTAACCACATCCCAAACTCGTTCCCAATCCGAGTAATCGACTCTTTCGTTTCCACGAGCTCTCGTGTTCGTATTGCGAAAGTTGCTTTGTCAACCCGGCCACATGTCCAAACAAGTGTCAATTTCAATCCCCCGCTACTCATCAAGTCAACGCCGTTCATAATAATGGACAAGATAATCCAATCACATGCCAAGTATGTGATGATCCGGGGCACACTTTGCTCGTTTCGTCCCATGATTGGACAAAATGCGAAGTGAATGCTTTTTCGGCGCGCCTAATCCTAGGTTCAACAACCAATTCTCCGGCCGTAATAATGCTCAAAATCGTGGCTTCGGCCGTAATCCGAGTTTCAATCGTAATCCAAACTCGAACTTCAATTCTAACCCGAACTTCAATAGAAACCCCGGTTTTAGTTCGAACCAAAACTCTAATTTTTCCAATCAAACACAAAGGTTTAATCGAAATTGGCCCTCCATTTCCAATTCCAACTATCGAATCGGCCCACCCCCACAAAATCAAAATTTTTCCAATCCTCAAGGCCCCTCGAATTCCAATGACCTCAAGGTTTGAATGGAACTCATTCAAAGAGGAGCAAAACAAGAACATTCGGCTCCCGATGAGTACCAATAAGAACCTTGAAAGACAGATAGGGCGGTACTGGTCGAGCAGCTAGCATCAAGACCCCCGGGCATCCGCCCCGCTTTACCGAGAAAAATCCTAAGGGCGGTCATGTTGCTCGGGCCGATTTAAGCAAAGACGACCAATGTACCGACCTCGTACCAACAATGCATTATGGATAAGAGGAGGCCGCACAATGAGTTTAAGAAGCGGTACACGGTGAGTGGTCCCCCGGCTTTCGGGGAAACCACTAGCCCCCCCCGCCATTGATAAGGCGGGAGGGGAAGTTGAGCACCCATCATCCCCTTGGTCGCAAACAAGTAATCGGTGGCCGATCCCCGATAGGTGAAAAGGTTGGAAATCCTCGGTGGCCGTCCCCCGAGGACCGAACAAGTTGGAAATCCTCAAGTGGCCGATCCCTTGAGGACTGAAAAAGGAAAAGAAAGTCAGGTGGCCGATCCCCGACTACGAAAGCTTCTGAAAAGACGGTTCGGTGGAAGGATTTGGAAGACAAAGCTATCAGCGCATCCTCAAAAAGAGTCTTTTCCGAGAGTGATCTGAAGAAGCTTCCGTTTCCACCGAGGAAGAGCAACATTCCATTGGTTGAAGACAAAAAGTACGAGAAGGTGCTAAACCTTCGAAAAATACTCGGGTAAATCGCCATTATCCGAGGTCTTGGTCGAGATGCCTAAGTATACAAAGTTCATCAAGGATGTTGTATCTTCCAAGAAGAAGTTAGCGAGGAATGAATCAAGCGCTTGGTAAGGAGTGTTCTCTGGTCAATAATGAAAGCTTACCAATCAAGAGAAGCGACCCAGAAAATTTGTGCTCACATTGCGGATGGGAGGTCTAGTCTTCCCAAATTCCTTATGTGACACGGGCGCATCTATCGCCTTGATGCCATTGTCTCGTGTGCAAGCAACTTTGGGTTTACAAAGTCTTCTAGAACCCACGACCATGAATTTGCGGTCATCGATAGATCTTCTAAGAAAGCTTCAGGAATCCTAAAGGACGTATTAGTTCAAATAGATACGTTTACCTTTCCAGTTGACTGGTACATCTTAGATATTGAGAAAAGTGAAAATGTCCCTTTGATTCTTGGAAGACCTTTCCTATCTACAGCTAGAGCCCTCATCGATTGTGATGGTGGGCATGTGACCATTCGAGTTGATGACCAGGAGGTGAGTTATAGTGTTTCCAAATCTATCAATGTACCGTCTGGATCTCCAACCGGCTTTTCCATTGAGGAGACTTTTGATGATTTCGATGACTTCATGGATAAGCAAGTCATAGCTGTAGAATCAGAATATGAGCGACTAATTGATAATCTGAATAATCATGGCGTGGTCAATCTAGATCAATTAGCAGCTGAATTTGAGGATGAGCTAAGAGAAGAAGCCTTGGCAGTAGGACCACTAAGTAAGCTCAGCGATGTTGAGTTGAAGAGTGGCGATCTTAAATCAAGTCTAGAGGATCCTCCCGTAGATTTGGTACTGAAGCCGTTGCCTAAACATCTTAAGTATGTGTTTTTAAGAGAAGGTGACAAGCTTCCTTTGATCATCTCTCGCCAAGCTATCTCGTATAGAAGAGCTTAAATTGTTAAACGTCTTGCGCAAAAATGAAAAAGCCTTTGGATGGCGGGGGAGATATCCGAGGGATATCTCCCGACATCTGTATGCACAAAATCAAGACGAGGAGGGTGCAAAACGAGTTAGACACCTCGAGAAGGCTCAACCCTCACATGCAAGAGGTAGTCAAGAAGGAAATTATCAAGCTTCTAGATATGGGTATCATATACGCCATTGCAGACAGTGAGTGGGTATCCCCAACTCAGGTAGTTCCCAAGAAAGGTGGAATTACCATTGAGAAGAATGAGAAGGGAGAGGAGATAGCATTGCGACTTGTCACTGGTTACAGAGTCTGCATCGATTATCGAAAGCTCAATGAGGTCACACTGAAAGATCATTTTCCCCTTCCATTCATTGACCAGATGCTTGAGCGTCTGGCGGGGCACGCATTCTACTGCTTCCTGGATGGATATTCGGGATACTTCCGTATACCCATCGATCCTGTTGACCAAGAGAAGACCACTTTCACCTGCCCCTATGGTACATTCGCCTATAGGCGGATGCCATTTGGTCTCTGTAATGCCCCGGCCACCTTCCAAAGGTGTATGATGGCAATCTTTGACGGGCTAGTTGAAAAGTGCATGGAGATTTTTATGGATGATTTCTCGGTCTTTGGTCAATCCTTCGATGATTGCCTCGATAATCTTGATCAGGTGTTGTCAAGATGTGTGGAAAAGGACTTAGTGCTTAATTGGGAAAAATGCCATTTCATGGTAGATGAAGGCATAGTCCTTGGCCACAAAGTGTCAGCCAAAGGTATAGAAGTAGATAGGGCCAAGGTAGAAGCCATTGAGAAGATGAGTTATCCTAAGAATGTACGCGAAGTCGAGGTTTCCTCGGACATGTCGGTTTCTATAGGAGATTCATCCAAGATTTTTCCAAAGTAGCCAAGCCCCTATCTACTCTGGCTCAAGGAAGACGTTGAGTTCAATTTCGATGAGAACTGCAAGCAAGCGTTTGAGGAGCTCAAGAATCGGTTAATATCCGCCCCAATTCTTATATCGCCAGACTGGAACTTGCCCTTTGAACTTATGTGCGATGCATCCAACTATGCTGTTGGTGCAGTCTTAGGACAGCGAATCGAAGGAAAGTTCCAGCCTATCTATTATGCCAGTCACACACTGAATCCTTCTCAAGTTAACTACACGACCACTGAAAAGGAATTATTAGCCGTAGTCTTTGCTATGGATAAGTTTCGTAGTTACCTGCTGGGTGCTCAAGTGATTGTGTGGACCGATCACGCCGCTTTGCGTTATCTCATGACCAAAAAGGAAGCTAAACCGCGCTTCTTGCGTTGGATACCGACCCTCCAAGAGTTTGACGTTCAAATCAAAGATAAGAAGGGCAGTGAGAACGTAGTGGCGGATCATGTTTCTAGGATGATAAGTGAGGAAAAGGGTGATCCTGAAGATATAGATCTTTACTTTCCTCTAGAAAACATCATGTTGATCGATGGCCGCTCCCCGATGTTCCATGGTATTCGTCCATTGTGAATTACCTTCATGCCCGTTACCTTGACCCCGAAATGTCGTATCAAGAGAAGAAGAAGTTCTTCTCGATATGAAATATTTCGTTTGGGATGAACCTTATCCGTTCAAGATCCGCAAAGATGGTTTGCTTAGGAGATGCGTTCCGAATCCGAGCAACAAGAGATTATCGAGCAATGCCATAGTGGACCCACGGTGGTCACTTTGGTCCTTGGAAGACGGTTGCTAAGATCTTCCAAATCCGGTTTCTATTGGCCTACAATCTTTAAGGACACAGAAGCCTTCTGTAAAGCTTGCGATAGATGTCAAAGAACCGGAACTCTGACAAGGCGTTTCGACATGCCTTTAAAACCCATCTTAGAGTGCGAAGTCTTTGATGTATGGGGCATCGATTTTATGGGACCTTTCCCATCATCGTGTGGCAACAAATACATCTTAGTCTGCGTTGATTATGTTTCGAAATGGGTGGAGGCAGTGGCCACTCCTCACAATGATCATAAAACGGTCATGAAATTTCTGAAGAAGAACATCTTTGTGAGATTTGGATGTCCTCGAGCCCTGATCAGTGATGAAGGAACGCATTTCTGCAACCGACCTCTGGAGAAAGTTCTTGAAAAGTATGGTGTTCGCCATAAGACCGGCACACCATACCATCCGATGACTAGCGGTCGTGTTGAGCGAAGCAACCAAAGCATCAAGCAAATCCTCGGAAAAGACAAAGGTGAACAGGTCATAGAAAGGATCGGAGTTTGAAATTGGATGATGCACTATGGGCGTATAGGACTGCTTATAAAACCCCTATGGGTACATCTCCATATCAGATGGTCTACGGCAAGCCATGTCATCTGTCAGTTGAGTTAGAGCATAGGGCTTATTGGGCGACGAAGTTTCTTAACTTTGATTCCCAAACTTGTGGAAAACATCGACTCGCAAAGTGCGTGAGTTAGACGAGTTCCGACTCCGGGCTTACGAAAGCGCCAGGGATAAGCAAGGATAAGATGAAACTCCTCCATGACGCAAAAATTAAGAAAAGATAATTTCAAGTAGGGGAACAAGTTCTTCTTTATAATTCCGCATTACATTTGTTTTCGGAAAGGCCGAGGACACGGTGGTCCGGCCCCTTTACGATTCTCAAAATCATTCCTGGAGGCGTTCTAGAACTACTCGGTTATAAAGATCAGCCGTTTCGAGTTAATGGTCAGAGGTGCAAACACTACATTGGAGAACCTACAGGCAAGCCTTTGATTGTTAAATTTCTCGATGTCCTTGGATGTGGTGTTAATGAAGTCGAAGACTCTGACGAGATTTCACCCAATCTGTTTGCTGAGGATAACGGTAGTGGTCTATCACAAGAAGTTCTAGCCGGTAGTTGGGATATGGAGGAATATGCAAGGGAGCAACAACTCAAACGTCGGCGAGAGAAATCTACACGGGAGAAAGTCGACCATGGGAAAGGTTCAACGTATCTGGAAAACTCGTCAAAGCTCTAATCCCATGCGTTAAGTGTCGTTTCTGCAGCCACAATCCTGATCAGAACTTAAACGAGGTAATGGCGGGCAGAAAAGTCAAATGGCCTGACCCAGGCTGAATTCAAATGGTGTCGAGCTAACGACATAAACCAAAAGCGCCACTAGGGGGCATCCTAGATATCCAATCTTGTTTTAGTTTTTCTTAGTTCCTTTTGCTTTAGTATGTTATTTTGGTTAGTTTTACTAAGCTTCTATGTTGCTATCTGTCAGTAGTTGCTTTCGAGATATGGATCTCTACGGAGTTCGCCCTGAGGAGTTCCCACTCATTAGTCGAATCCCGCTGATCACAGTAGATGATGGACCAGGAGGCACTATAGTTCTTCATGTAGATTTTGACATTAGCACTCGGGTTAAGACCATCACGTACGTTATCGTTGTTCCACCGTGTTCGGGAGGCGCGATTTCACGACGAGGAGTTGCGGGAGGCCATAGGACGTCCTTACACGATCCTTAATGATCCTATGCCGACGGATTTGGCACTAGTGCTTTGCGGGTGAGCATTTTAGAGGTGTTGAGGTAGGCGGTGAGGATTGGTGTTTGCGGGATGAGTACGACTTCCCTCCGGCTATCGACATGCTTCGACGTCTCATTCGTTTAGTGGATTGGGATGAGATCTACGCAGATTAGTGTTTCCTTAGTTGGTTTTGCTTTCGTTGAGCCCCGACGTAAAACGGAAGCGCTAGGTGGGAGGCAACCCACTGCTTTATTTGTGTTTGTTTTATGTTCAAGTTCTTTTAAGTTCGTTGTGTTTCCGTATTGTACTTTTGAATTTGAGATTATCGATAATAAAAGTTTCGCATTTATTTGTTTTTTATGATAATTTATATTAAAAAAAATAAAAAAAAATAAAAACAAGAAGAAAGGGACAATTTTGCAATTTTCCTGACTGGACGCCCGGTCATTAATATGAACGCCCGTCCGGACTACTGTTTTTATGGACGATCGTCCAATATAATGGACGCCCGTCTATAACAGTTCCTCCTATCCTGTATTCAAAACTGCCCCATGGACGAGCGTCTGAATTTATGGACGCCCGTCCAGTTCATGCGGTTACTAGTGAACGCCCGTCCGTAAGGATGGACGAGCGTCCACTCTGAGCCTATATATCATGTAAGCTGTCTAGCACCACGTACTTGGATTTCGTTGGTATTCTGATCATTTTTGGTTAACGCTTGTTGTTCTATCTCTTTCATTCATTCCTTTCACATTATTACGTTATTGTGCCCCGTTTTCCCCCGAGATTCTGTTGTTTTGTCGAGTAGTGCAGATCTAGTCTTGGTTGAGTTCGGTTTGGACGTTTTTTTTTTCGACGCTTTGCGAGTGTTGTTTCTTTCATGCTCCGGCCTGACCAACATCTCGATTTTCTACGCGCATACGACTAAGTTTCTTATCCTTTTACTTTTCGCACAACATGAGGACATGTTGCATTTTTAAGTGTGGGGGAGGGGATAGTTCGATTTGTACCTATGCGTACACGTTTGTTTAGTACGTTAGATTGTTGTTTTATGCGCAATGAGCGTAATTTTTCAAAAATTTTCAGAATTTTCCGACACTTTTGTTTTTGTTTTGTCACGAGTAGGCAATTCAATTTGAAGTTCGTTGTTTTTATAGTCATCTATGCGATATTTCATGTACTTGATAAGTTAGTTGTTTCACCTGACACTATTTTTCACAAGCCATAGTAAATGATGAGCTAATTTATAAAGTTATACCCCGTTTCGGATTAGTAATTTTTGATTATCTTATAAGTCATGTGCTTAGTGCTACGTATATATCGTGAGACTTATGATAGTTTGTATTTAGATCCGAAGTATGAGATACTGTGAATATCTAGAGGTTTGAATGTGATAAGTAACACGTAACTAATGTCAAATGAGAAGTTGAAGAATTTAAATGAATCTATGGGTGTGTCGAAAGCTAGTCGATGATTTGAGTGAGGTAGGGTATACCACGTATGTCCTATTCCACTATGATGACTAAGAGCTCACAACAGTTAGGAAAAGCTGCCTTATGATTGGAGTAAGGTAGGGGATTATCTCGAAATGTCATATTCTGCTATGAGGGCAAAAGCTCACCCTAATGTGCGTTTAAAGTGAATGAATTCAATCAACTTAAGATATGTTATGAAATGAATAAGGCTTAGTTTTCGTTAATCTTATCCCCAGTATAAACTGATAGATATGCTGTAGGGACTATCCTCTGAGTATTTCAGAAAGGCCCTAGATTCATTCGATCATCCTTTTCGGGATATGTCACGTTTGTAGGGTACATCTTATGAGTGTCATTTATTACTATTCTACGAGGGGGTATTAGCTAGTTTTGCTTTGAGTTATTCAAGTTTGGTTTTAGTGGAAGTTTCCTATGGCTATGCACTTACACGATGGTGAACACCTAAGTTATTGAATATATGTTGTACTTGTTTAGATGCCTGTTTTCCTTTCTCGAGCCTAATTTTTCGTTTTGTTTTGCTCGGGACGAGCAAAAAGCTAAGTGTGGGGGAGTTGTTAAGGGTGAAAATCTATGTTTTATTATGATATATTTTATGGTATTTTCCCTCTTAATTGGATTAATTGCATAATAAATGGCCCTTATATGGAAATATTGAGCATACTAGGTTTTTAAGGACTTAATCGCAATATTGAATAAATTATGTGTTTTCATCGTGAATTATAATTAATTGGACTTTATTACAGTTTGCGATGTTTTCCATGTGTTATAGGTATGTTTGTCGTGCTCAAATGATGATCAAAAGGGTTAAAATTCGAGCTATAAAGATTTAAGAAGAGATAATGATCGAATGGAGTGGACAGAAAAGAGATAGAGATGATTTAATCAAGTTTTATTTCAGCTAAACTGGCGTCCAAGTCCCGTCCAGGAGTGGACGGGCGTCCGACAATCCAAACGGGCGTCTAGAGGAAGAATTCAATACTGAGGCATCATGAACTTACTGAACGAACGTCCAGAAGAAGCAGACGAGCGTCCAAGGCAGGAAAAGAAGATCAGAGAGTTTGGACGCTGTCCAGACGAACGTCTACATTGGAGTCCAGAACACTTGGACGAGCGTCCACTTAACCAGACGAGCGTCCGGATTGCCGACTTAGTGAAACCGCCTCAAATCTCTATAAATACTTGCCTATTTTCACACATTGAGACACCAATTCTACAATTCTCGAACCCTAAACCCTAGGGGCGGCTATAGGCTGCGTTTTTACTCGCTTTTTTCCCGCTTTATGTTCTTAAATTCCTAGATAAAATTAGTTTAGTTTATGCAATTTACTTCAACAATTCAAGCTATTCAAGGATGTCGAGAGGCTAGGCTTCAATCAAACGAGCATTGTGAAGCCATCCAACTTTCTTTAATTTTGATTGTTCGGTTATATTGTAAGCTTTTAATCAAGTTGTTTCCTTTATCATGTCTTGTGTTGATTAATTGCATTTATATCGAAAGATGTGCATGCATGATGTTTTATATTTGATGAAAGTCTTTATAAACATTAGATCACCATGATTTAGGAATAGATCTTTAATCTATGTCAAACGAAAGTTGATAGGTTGGAAATCTAGGTTAAAACGTTAAAGTTTACATCTTTGTTCATGTTATGACGCGTTAATTTCCGTAAATCGAAAGATAGAAATTAATAGGCGAATCATCTACGAAAGTAGGATTCATACCTTTGATAAGATGAACCACAACTTGGTAGAAACTGCAATATAATCGGGATGAGAGATTAGTGTTTGTTGGATAGGTGGATCAATACTCGTTTGCCCATATTAAACTTGACTTAACCCTTGAGACTTGAACTTGTTTAGTTAGTTTATTTTCTATTGCACTTTTAGAGTAATTTGTTCGCGACCAAACCTCCCTAGCTTTGGATTCGTCCTCTCGTCTAGTTTATATTCAGCATATATGTTCAGTTTAGTTTTATTTAACCGCTGTTTAGTTTAGTTTTCCGTGACATAGCTTAGTTAGACAAAAACTAGGAACCACAATCGTTTAGTTCCCCGTAAGATCGACCCGGCATTAACCACTAGTACTACGATCCTTATACTTGGGGTTAACCGGATTATAAATTTATTACTTGTTTGTTTTGCATAGATAAAAATCCGTAGACAGAGGACTTGGATGATATGTCTGTGAAAGGTTATAATGAAGATTGTGAATGAAATGAAGGAGATATGGGACAATTAGATTATGATGGTGAGCTTGGGGTTGATGTACTATGAACAAACTATGAATGGTTTGTTAGTGTAGAAGAATACTCAGATCTTTCAGATTGTTGGGGGTAGAAACAGACTGTGGCAAAAGCAATGACAAACTGATCAGAAGATTTGGTTGTAGACTTGTAAGGAAATGTAGAATCGTCAAATGTAACTTTTCTTGAAATGTTGATCCTTTTAGTTGAATCAAGACACAAGTAATCTTTATGACATGGACTTAGACCAATGTAAGTGCATTTTTGTGTATGAAACTAAAATTTCTGTGTGTGATATGATCTAAGCAAAGGGTAACAAGCTTAGCCAAAAATTCTATACATTGAAGAATCTGGTGATCTATGATAAAGGTATTCAAAATGTGACTTCATATATAGAACTGGAGTAGGAAGGTTGTTAATTAAGTGAACAACATACTGGAAGTTGTGCCACCGGAGCTTAAGAGGCAAACCAGCCTGCGCAAGAAGGGTCAACCCAGTTTCAGTGATTTGTCTATGTTTCCTTTCCACTCTTCATTTTGTTCATGTGTGTGAGGACATGGGTGCCTAAAGGAAATCCCAAATTCCTTAAGTTTTGTTTAAAGACCCTATATTCACATCCCCAATCAGATTGAACTTGTTTAATCTTACAATCTAATTGATTCTCAGATATATTCTAGAACTGAACGAAAGCATTTAAGGCATCAGACTTATGTTTGAGATGGTAAATCCAATTGAACCGACTATATTCATCAACAAAGATGATGTAATACAGATATCCATTAACAGATGCAACTGGAGAGGGACCCTCGAGGTATGTATGAACAAGTTCAAGGGGTTGTTTAGCACTATAAATAGAATTGGGAACGGGAGGATAATGCATTTTACCATATTGACAAGTTTCACAAAAAGAGATTTTCCATTCATGAAAACATTACAAGAGTTCATAACAAACATTACATAATCTCATATGCCAAGATCAACAGTGTCTTTGGATGAGGCAGCAGAAGACACTAGGAAACTAGAGCTAGATCTGGACTTTGACTTGATATTATTATTGGATTGAATTGAATAGGGCTTTTGTTGGACACATACTTGAGGAAACTCTAGGATGGCTGGCATTCTTGACTTGGTATAATCCATCCCTAAGTTGGCCTTCCAGCAGAATACTCTTGGAGGTTTTGTCTTTAACATAACACACATTATCAATGAATTCTACAATAATATCATTATTTGCCATTACTTGTGATAGACTTAAAAGGTTTTTAGCTATATATGGAACATGGAGAATGTTACTTAAGTGAAGAGAATGTTTGTGACCAGGAAACATAATAGAACTAGAGACAATCACCAAGGAATAGAAGCCCTCATAAGGAGTTCTGAGACTTATGTTGTTCAAATCAGATGTGATGTGATTAGTGGCACCACTATCTATGTACCAACTAGAGTCGGCAATTGAATGTGCAGAGGCAAGATAGGTTGAAACCTGTTTAGCAATGGATTGATGGGAGCTTGAGTCCCCAAAGTCAGATTCAAAATGGTGCCAGCAAGATATAGCTATGTGCCCAAGTTTCATAAACATTTGACAAAGGGGCCTTGGTCCGGGGTTGTCGTTGTTAGCATTTCGCGCCGCCTCTACCTTTGCCTCCTCTGATGGACACAGTTCTGCCTCTTCCCACTGAACCATCGTTCATAAGAGGCCTAATTCCACCTCTACCTGCATTCGGATGAGTAAAGAAGCATTGACCATTGGTCCTCCAAGATCCACTGAGGCAGGCAAAGAGTTAAACCTTGACAACAATCTCTCATGAGTGAGGAGCTGGGACTAAACATCTATCCATGACAACAATCCAACCCTTGATGATTATCAATAACTAATTCATAATCCATTAAGAGTCCACAAAGAGATGCCAAAACAAGTTCAGAGTTAGGGATTGGGCAACCAACAGTAGCAAAGCTATCAACATAACTTTTCATCAACGATAGATAATCAGACATCGACTTGGATCCTTTTTCTATGTTTTGGTTAACGCATCTTTATATTCCAAGATCCTTGACTAGGGCATGGTTGTTAGATAAAGCTTCAAGGGTTTGCTAGACCTCCACAGCGGTGTTGCAGCAAACGACTTCAGTGAGGGCCGACTTAGCCACAGAACCAAGTAACCAGTCAAGGAGAAGCTGATCCATGGTTATCTATTCATCAAAAGATGAGTTTGGTTAAGATCCATAACCTCCTAGACAAGGAATCGGCTATGGTGGTGTTGCACTCTCACCAAGAAGATGACTCTCGAGTTTGTGGCCGTTAATTACGGGCAATATAGAATACTTCCAAAACAGAAAGTTCTTTTTAACAAGTTTTACATTGCAAACTTGATTAAAATTACTAGTGAACGGTGTTATTGGATGTGGCACAATAGGTGAAGGAAATAGGGAGGCAGGGATCTTTGAGGAGATGGTGTAAACCAAAAGGTGGAGAATGCCGGAAAGGTTCCCGGAAGGTCGAGAAGGGAAAGGAAACGGCAGAGTTGGGAAGGGTTTTAGTGGCAAAAGCTGGTTGAACTAATCTACAAACTTTACTAAAGTTGGAGCATCATTTGTTCCTCCTACCGCCGTAGCCAGCGGGTCTGATGGTGTTACGGTGGACATTCTCCACCGAGTGTCTCTGATACCAACTTATAAGAAGACAAAACAAATTCTCATTGATTAAATTAGGTTTTACAGCATTAGTAGATATATATTTAGTACACCAATTCTAATCTAATCTAAGAATTTTTCATGCAAGACAAAGTATTATTATTCGGCCGTTCTCTTCTCCTTGGGCTTATCTGTTGGGCTGCTCTCAGGTCCATCAGATCCAATATCATATATATATATATACACATACATATGGTAGGTCAACCTTTCTATATTTCCATCACGTTTCACGTAGAAAGAGCTAATAGCAAGAATGATCTCCCATCTTTACCCAAAAGCTGTAACTTAACCATCTTTTTTCGTTTTGGTTTGATCAGTCCTCCCTCTTTATTAATTTATTTTAACAAGAATGGTCCCCAATCATCAACGAAAAGCTAGCGTGACTTACCCCTCTTTTTTTGTATAGATTTGACCAGTCCCTCATCTTTCTTTCTTTTTTTTTTTTTTTTTTGCAACTTTGGTCAATTTAATTCACATCTTTTCGGTAAAGATCGGATACCAAAGTTGTAAAAGAAATGAAAGATGGGAGACTTGTCAAACCAAAACAAAAGAAGGGGCTATGTCATAGATTTTTGGTATAGATAGAAGACCATTTTTGCAACAAAAAAAAAAAGAAAAATGAGGGACTGATCAAACAAAAACGAAATAATATGAGTTTTTCGATAAAGATGGGGGATTGTTCTTGCTATTAGCTCCACGCAGAAACGCTGACTTACTTGGAGTGGGGAGCAAGTACTCCCATTACTTTATGACGACAAAGATAAAATAAATTTTTAGGTTATATGGCATTTGCCGACGCAGACCACAATTATTCATTCTATCCTCAGGTTGTTGACCGGATACATTTCTTGGCTCTTGAATTTAGTGAAGGCTTTCTTTTTTAAAACTCTATTTCCCTGCTGATAAGTACTTAATTAGTGAATTTTATCATGTCTCTTAAAGTTATATTGCCGCTAATAACTTAATTAGTGTTCATTTGCAGTGAAGATATTTCTATTTTCTACTCTTTTCTTAAAAAAAAAATATTATATTTTCTAGTGTACAACCAAGATATTATAACCATGTATGGTTTTTTTTTTTTTTTTTGGTTATTATTTGTATGAACTGTTCTTATAGTTATAATGGAATAAACAGGAAAAAAAGAAGGTGGGAAATAAAAAAA
Organism: Gentiana straminea; assembly: GCA_036785695.1. Lineage (NCBI taxonomy): Eukaryota > Viridiplantae > Streptophyta > Magnoliopsida > Gentianales > Gentianaceae > Gentiana > Gentiana straminea. Next base: position 4,731,656 of record JAVUPR010000327.1, on the reverse strand, counting down.
AATGGAGATGGTCATGAACGGGGGAGGAAAACCCAAATATAAAGTTGCAACGTATCCTCCACACAAAAAAGTTGGTAGGAAAAAGATGGAGAAAAATCTCAAACTCGACGAAGAATTGAGCCATGAAAAAAAAATCAAGAAGTGTGAAAATAATATTGGGAATTGAATCTAGCAGCCGCAGAAATTGCAGCAAAGTTGGAAGAGACGAAGGTGACTCTCAAAATACATAGTAGTCATTTTAAAGTCGTTTTAGAATTACTCGAAAGCATGTATTATATTTTCCCTCACATTTAGCCTTAATTTTTTAGTACTTGCTTCCCCCATCACACAAAAACTGTTGGCTCTGTTTGTTTTGTCAAGAGTTTTTTTATATTACATCAACAATCATTTCTTATAATTCTTTTACCAATCAAATCTTTAACTACAAATAAAAAAAATATTAAATTATCTCTCATCATTTCACTTTACCAACTTTATTATCTTTTTTACCATTATTTATTCATTATTCTACTTTATTTTACCAATCATTTCATAATTTACACAAATTTCAAAAAAATCTTTAACTTTCTAATCATTATTTCAATCACTTTATCTAAAAAACTTCAAAAAAAAAACTCCAAACAAACAAACAACCGTTATGTTTTAAAGAAAATTTTCCTACAAAAAAATTGTTACTTTAATTTGTATTACCAATTCATTTTTTCCAAGCATACCCAGCCTTTAGTCGAACATTATTTATTGCATTCATTCTGCATCCTAAAATAAGCATCTATAATGAAGTGAAGGATAAATATGTCAATATAGGGACAATACACAATAAATTAATTATGTTTTCTAATAGGTGTGAAAACTAAAAAATAAACATTTTTTATAGGACGAGAGTAGAAAATACGAGAAGCTTTTTTTGTGGCTACTCCCTAATATGGAGAAACACTTGTAATGAAACTGTATGATCTAAATTAAGCGCACATGTGTTACTCCACGTTAGGTAATAACCATGTAAGAATTTCACTTAAAATACAATTTTTCTTACTTAAACTATTGTATTAAATGAGACCCGTAAGTAGTACTCCTTTGTCGGAAAAGATCCCCGACGGTACATGATGTACAGCTCCCCCATCTGTGCATCAAAACGGCGTCGTTTCGGATCGAAGCGACGCCGTTTCGATTTTTTTTTTTTTTAGGTCGGAACCAAACGGCGTCGTTTCGGATCGATACGGTGTCGTTTTGATGCACAGCCGGACGAGCTGTGCATCGTGTACCGGTGGGTATCGGGGTCCCTCCTTTGTCCCATATTAACTCCCTGTTGGTTTTAAAAATATTTGGAACTCATTATTTAATATAATTTCATTTTCAAAGCAAGATTTTTATTGTTTTTCCGTTCAACATTAATTATGATTTAAAAAATTTAGTAATTTCAGTGTCAAAATAAAGGCATTAACGTAATTTTTTTAATAGGAGAAATTCGAATAATACACTTTTTTTGAAAATATATCCGAAATATACATCATTTGAAATTCAAAATCTCCGTCTATCCCCCGCCTTATAGTGAGTGATTCCGTCCATTTTTGGCCAAATCCGCCCACTTTCGGCCCATTTACCCGCCCACCTTTTAAAATTCAATCAAGACGAATAAAAACTGAAGAGATAACAAGAATGCCGACTGTAAAATCTTCCTGGGGAAGAAGATGAAGAAAATTCAAATGTAAAAAATGCGGGAAACTGTATCATTGATGATTAACAGAAATTGATCACGGAACAATGTAATTGGAACTTCTAGCTTCTATTATGCACATCCAATTGCTATTTATAGAGCAAGGATGAGCTGAATTGACGGTTACAACTTGAACTAACTAACTCTAACTAATCACAAGTGCTCGATGAAATGCCTCAAAGAGCAAAACAACCACTCCATCATCCTTTAATATTAACACACACACACACACACACACACACCCCTCCCCTCAAGCTGATCATGGCATGAACAAGGACATGGACAGCTTTCAAAACAACCACTCAATCATCCTTTAATCTGGTATAAGACTTTGAGGGGCAAAGCTTGCAATAGTCTTGTGAAAGTTGCCTTGTCCACTGGTATTGTAAGAAGATCAGCTGGCTGTTGTGTGGTGTTGATTGGAAGAGGCTTCAAAGTCTTGTCCAAGTATTTTTCCCTAACAAAATGATAGTCTATCTCTATGTGCTTTGTCCTTTCATGAAAAAATGGATTTTCTACAACGTGAAGGGCACTATCACTGTCACAATACATGGAGATTGTATGTTTGTAGCAAATTTGGAAGTCCTGTATAAGGTAGATGACCATTGGATCTCACAGGCTATAACTGCCATGGCTATATACTCAGCTTCACTGGAGCTTCTAGAGACTATTGGTGGTTTTTTGGATTTCCAAGAAATGAGAGCACCTCCTAGATAGACTAAATAACCTGTTACAAACCTTATGGTTTTAGTACGGGCACCCCAATCTGAATCAGTGAAGGATTTTAGTGCAATTAAGCCTGTGCTAGGAAAGAAAATGCCCTTGCCAGGGGATGACTTTAGAAATCTATGGAGCCTATGTGCTGCTGTCATTTGTGCTTCATTAGGTTTGTCCAAGAATTGGCTTAATTGATGTGTGGCAAAAGAAATGTCAGGTCTTGTGTTGCCTAAATATAATAGTTTGCCCACTAAGCTTTTGCAGTGTTTGAATCCAATGGTGGTGCTGTGACAAAAGATAGGTTTTGAGAAGAATCCATCGGTGTAGAGGCAGGTTTGAATTTTGAAAAGCCAAACTCGTTTAGTAGGTCCAAACAATACTTTCTTTGATTGATAACAATTCCAGCATGAGTTCTTGCTACTTCAAAACCAAGAAAGTATTTGAGTGTTCCAAGGTCTTTGATAGTAAAAGCGTTGTGTAGTAAGTCTTTAAGTTGTTGGATTTCTGAAAGTTTGAGACTTCCTTCCACGATGTCATCAACATAGACTAATAAGGCAATGAAATTATGTCATGTGCCTTTAGTGAATAAGCCGTGATCATTTTGGGATTGTTTATATCCATGATCAAATAATTTTGGGTTAATTTTGCATTCCATTGTCGACTTGCTTGTCTCAGACCATATAAGGATCTATTGAGTTTCCACACCATTCCATGACTTTGTAAACCCTGTGCTGGCCTCATGTACACCACTTCATCTAAGTCTCCATGAAGGAAGGCATTGTTGACATCCATTTGATGTAGATTCCAACCCTTTTATGCTGCTAACGCCAAAAATAATCTGATGGTAGTCTGTTTAGCAACAGGGGAAAATGTCTCCAAAAAATCAATACCTTCTATTTGTGTGTACCCTTTGGCCACCAATCTTGCTTTATATCTTTCAATACTGCCATCTGATTTCCTTTTGATCCTATATAACCACTTACAAACAATATGTTTAATTCCTTTTGATAAAGGGACCAGTGTCCATGTGTTAGTCTTATCAAGAGCCTCCAACTCCTTATTCATAACATCCTGCCAATTAAGATCATGTGCAGCCTGTTGATAGGTTGTAGGTACTGACTCTGAATTGATATTGTTCATAAACTCTTGATAATTAGAAGATATGTTGTCATAAGAGATCACATTTGCTAGTGAATGAGGAGATGTCCTCTTTGTAGGAATAGTGTAAGCATAATCTTGTAGATAACTGGGAACTGACCTATGTTTGTTAAACCTTTTTTATTTTGAACATTGGATGGTTCTGAATGAATTGTAGGATTTGTGAAGACTGAAGGATCACCTTGTGATGAAGTGTCTAGAGTGACATGATTCTCTGGTGCATCTATTGATGAAATAGCAGGCTCTGAATTTGCTTAAGGCAATGGTAAACACACAGAATCATCAGTAGAAACATGATCAAAGAAAGGAGAGGTATGGAATACTACATCTCTTGAAACATAAATGGATCTATTTTGGAGATTTAACTCTTGATAACCTTTAATATGAGGTTCATATCCTATGAACACAAAAGGATTGCTCCTAGGATCAAACTTACCCCTGCCCTGCACTTGAGTGGAAACAAAACACAAACAACCAAAGATTTTCAAGTTGTCATAAGAATGAGCTTTATTATATAGCAAGTGATGTGGTGTTTTGTTGTCAAGTAAAGGAGAAGGAGTGATATTAATCAGATAAACATCATGTTTCACACAATGTCCCCAATATTCTAATGGTATATTTGATTGAAACTTTAATGCCTTAGCAATATTTAGATTGTGTTGATGTTTTCTTTCAATCAAACCATTTTTTTGGGGTGTTCTTACACATGCTTTCTGTACTATGCCTTTTAGTCTATAAAAAGATTTCATATTGAATTCACCTCTATGATCTGATCTAATTGTTTTAACACATCTGTCATATTGATTTTGAACAAGCACACAGAATTGTAGTAACAGAGAATCGGCTTCTGACTTAGCTTTCATGAGAAACAACCAAGTAAATCTACTAAAATCATCAACAATGGAAAGAAAGTAATATTCACCATTCACAGTACGTAGGTACCCTATTAAGGCCCCAAATATCCACATGAATGAGATCAAAACATGAAACATAATTTGAAACACTGATAGGAAACTTAGGTTTCCTTTGTTTAGCTAAAGGACATACTGTACAGGAATGTGTAGGAGATATGATAGCATTGTCTAAATTTCTAAAGGCTTTCATCCTATCTAGAGAAGGATGTCCTAGTCTAGCATGCCATAGTAAGGAATCCAGATTGTTACAGGACTGACAAACAATATTAGCAGCAGAAGATGAATATTGTGGATCAGAAGACATGATGTAGAGTCCAATTTTCAATTCAGCTTTACCAATCTTCCTCAAAGTTTGGTGGTCCTGCAACATACAACCATTAGGACTAAAAGAAACATGTATTCTGTTATGATAAACCAGTCTTTTACTGAAATCAGATTAAAACTAAAACTAGGTATGCAAAATACATTGTGCAAGACTATAAATGCATTGATTTTTACTTTGCCAATGTGTGTAACTTGGACTGATGTACCATTAGGAAGTTTAACATTGAGGTTAGCCATAGGATAAAGATCAAACATGTTAGAAATAGAAATTGTAATATGATCTGTGGCTCCTGAATCAAGTATCCAATGATTCAGGCTACCAGAAATACCTTGACCCTGATTAGAAGCTGCCATTACCACAGCATTGCACTGATTAGTAGATGGTTGAAGACCTTGAATAAGGGATAGCAGATGGTCATATTGAGCTTGAGTGATAGGTGCTGAATCACTTGAGGATTTGTCAATACTTGCTTTTGGAATATCTTCAGATTCCCCAAGATTGACATTATTTGCCATAAGACCTGCACCCCTGCCATAACCTCTAAAATTTGGTGGAAAACCAAATTTCTTGTAACATTTCTCCGCAGTATGACCTTCTTTGCCATAGAATGTGCATTGAGGTCTCTTTCCATGTGTTTGTCCTCTGCCATTACCCCTACTTTGACCTCTTCCTTGATTATAACTCTAATTTTGACCATAACCCTGATTCTGATATCTTGCTTGTGTTACAACATTGGAATAACCCTTGCTTTGAGTATCTTGATCAGAATGAGAAGCAAGAATTACAGAGTCAGTACTAGAACTTGTATAATCCAGTTGTTGTTCATGGTTTAAGGCCATGACAAAGGCTGTCTTCACATCAGGAAGTGGTAAGGTCATCAAGACTTGGGACTTCACATTATTGAAATTTCCATTGAGACCTTTTAGAAACCTGGTAGTGTATGCATTTACATAATACTCCCTAATGATAGGCAATGCTGCACAGGTACAAGGAGGAATCGGCTTCAATAGCAGATATTGATCCCATAATGCTTTCAACTTGGTGAAGTAATCTGTCACGGACAAATTCCCTTGCTTCACTTTCTCTATTTCTTCTTCAATATTTGACAGATTATAGGCAGTTCTTCTACTAAACCTGTCCCGTAAATCAAGCCAAATTTCTCGTGCAGTATCAAAGAACATCACACTTTCTGCAATGTTAGGAACCATGGAATTAATCAACCAAGAAATGACTAAATCGTTGGTTTGCAGCAAATCTTGATATGCCCTGGTGTTGATTTCTGGCATTGGGAAAGAACCGTCAACAAACATCAATTTACCCTGAGAAGAAAGCGCCTTAGAAATCACCATTTTCAAATGTAGAAAATTATCTGCACTTTTCAATAAAGGTTGCACCAGAATAAGACTCGGATTATCATTATGACTGTGCGAATTCGCTGTTGGTTGTGCCACCGGTTCAGCCATTGATGATTAGAGATAAAAAAAAACTGAATGAAAAGATGAATCAAGAAACAAGAACAGAACGAAATCAGAACTCAGAGTGCAACTGTGGAATTATGCTCCGATACCATGTTAAAATTCAATCAAGACGAATAAAAACTGAAGAGATAACAAGAATGCCGATTGTAAAATCTTCCTGGGGAAGAAGATGAAGAAAATTCAAATGTAAAAAAGGCGGGAAACTGTATCATTGATGATTTACAGAAATTGATCATGGAACAATGTAATTGGAACATCTAGCTTCTATTATGCACATCCAAAGCTAAATTGACGGTTACAACTTGAACTAACTAACTTTATCACAAGTGCTCGATGAAATGCCTCAAAGAGCAAAACAACCACTCCATCATCCTTTAATCTTAACACCACCCGCTGTTCAGTACCTCCCAGAAACCCGCCCATGATGGAGGATCCGCCCTCCCAATGACCGAATCCACCCTGATTCCGCACAGGGTGGGCGGATCCGCCCCTTTTAAATAAAACCCACCATCCCAGTACCAGAGTCAAGAAATCAATCGTCTTACTCTTGCCTACTTTGCTGTCATCGGCCTCGACATTCTCAGCTCCCTTGATCAAGTATTATTTCCTGTCTTCTCAATTTATTATTATTATTATTTTATTTTATTTTGTCAAATCATGATGTGAGTTAGGCTACATCCGAACAAATCCTGGTGTGATTTAGGTTGCAACCAGTTCATCCTCTAGGCTCTACCATCATTGACACATGTAAAATTAGTTCCGTCAATTTGGTCTTTTTTAAACTACATATCCGCCCAAATCTTACTAGCTAAATATTCCAGGTGAGTTAATTAATTGTTGGGTTGATTAAGAACATTATATGACCATCAACTGAAGATTAATGCGAGCTAGCTATGTATAATGTAGGCTGGTCTGCTTGATTTATGTGTTGGGTTTTTTTTTTAAATAAGCGAATCAGCCTACCTTGGGCGGAATCAGGGAGGATTCGGTCATTCTGGAGGGCGGATCCTCCCATCATTAGGAGGGTTTCTGGGCGGTACCAACAGCGGGTGGGCGGGTAAATGGGCGGAAAGTGGGCGGATTCAGCTAAAAATTAGCGGATTCACTCACTATAAGGCGGGGATAGACGGAATTTTGAATTTCAAATGGTGTGGATTTTGGATATATTTTCAAAAAAAAAGTGTATTATTCGAATTTCCCCTTTTTAATATGTGCAAGTTTTTTTTAGAGAGTGATTTTTTTTAACAGCAACATGACATTAACATAAATTTTAGGGGGAATGAGGAAGAAGGACAGAAATATTTCATCAATTGAGTAGAAGGACAGTTTTTTGAAACTTTTGCATAAAGGACAAAACTATTTATTCACTGTCGAAATTCACTTGTGTTCGAAATTCACCGTTTAAATTCACCGACGAAATTCACCGTCGAAATTCACTAATTTTCAAAATTCATCGTCGAAATTCACTAATTTTCGGGATTCACCGTCGAAATTCACCGATTTCGGGATTCACGAGGAGATTCACCGATTTTCGGGATTCACCGTTTGTCCTTCTCGCTATAAAAATTATGCAGTTGTCCTTCTCCCTATAAAAAATATGTAGCTGTCCTGTTACTTAAAAATATTTCAGATTGTGTCCTTATCCCTAATTTTCCATAAATTTTAACGTGGAAAGCGTATAGTTCCAACTTTCAATTTATTTCTGAAGTTTTTTTTTTTTTTTTTGGTTCTTTTTGTGAAACGAATATATTGAATACATGCCCGTAATAAATAACACATGCAAAATGAAGAAATCATAGCAGATTATCTAAATTATCTATTTATTTATTTTTTGGTTATTAAACGCCCTCGCAGTTTGAGAAATATGAAGCGGAGAGCTGCTTAAAACATCTCTACTGGAAGTGTGAAATAGAGCACAAGAAACGACAAATTCAAACTACTTTAAGAAATTTAGATGAACATCATCATGCAGAAATACAGCACAAACTACTGATATTTGAGGTAAAAAATTATTGTATAAGCTTTTTGTTGTTTAAATTTCTTAAAGAAACCTGAATAATTTTTAATATATAATTATCCTTTTTTTTTTGCTCTATTTTGTTTTTGTTTTTGTTTTTGTTGTGTGATGTAAATAGGAAAATAAATTGTTTCACAAATTAAAACATGGAAGAAACAGTTTGGCAGAGGAAATGAAGATACAGAGGGCAACAAAATGTTTTGCTGATGAAAGAAATCATGAAAAAATGTCATTGACAGCCACTGAAGTAAAAATGAGAATTCCATGGTTTCTAAAGGAAAAAGTAGAATCAAAAAAATCGATTCCAAATATCAAACAGGTAAATTGTTTGACTTTTAATTATATCTTTTTTTTCCCTCTTAGTATAAACACGAGACCCTAAAAAGGTCAAATCTGAGAGGAGTAATGATACACGCGACTATTGTGACACAACGAGTGCGACAACGAGTATCAGATACAGCGTTGATCATAATTAATATAATAATAATCAATGAGTTTACATTAGGAATCAACGATGTAGATAAAAGTTGCGACACACTTGAAGAATAAGAAATGATTATGATTTCATTGATTGTTCCAGAATGATAGTCTCAATACATATATCAATGTGTACCCAACGGTTAGATTCTAACAAATCTAACAAACTGCCACGTAGACTAATAGGTGTCCTATCTATAACTTAATGACAAACAACACCTTACATTAATACAAAATAACACTTTAGTCCTTTAACATCCCCCCTCAATTAATGGTGTAGCCACCACATTTAGTTTGTTCCTAAAAAAATGAAACATGGTTGCAGAAAGTGGCTTGGTTAAGGAATCAACTACTTGATCAAAGGTTGGAATGCTTGACTGTCATGAAACCTTGAAGTACTTTATCTCTGACAAAATGAGCATCCAATTCAATGTGTTTCACCCTTGAATGCATTACTGGATTGTGTGCTAGATAGCCTGCACTTAGGTTATCACACCATAGGATTGGAATAGATAGCAATTTCACCTTCATTTCAGTTAATAGATTAAGTAACCATTGTGTTTTAGCAGCAGCATTGGCCAGTGCTCTATATTCAGACTCAGTGCTGGATCTAGAGACCACTTGATGTTTCTTGGAAGCCCAGGAAATCAAAGAACAAGCAAGATACACACAGTAAGAAGCAACAGACCTCATGTCAGCTTTATCAACCCCCCAATCAGCATCACTAAAGGTATGGATAGTTAGGGGTTGTCCAAACTTGAAGTACAATCCATAGTGGAGAGTCACTTTCATATATCTGAGCAAGTGCTTAACCCGTTGCCAATGTCCCATAGTAGGAACCTGCATTTACTGACTTAAAAAGTTCACAGCATAAGCTAGATCAGGTCTTGTAAAGATCAAATATTGAAGGGCATATAAAGTGCTCATGTACAATGTAGGATTAATCATAGGAGAGTTGTCCTGAGATTGCTTTGGATTGACCACCATTGGTGTTGCACAATGTTTAAGATTTTTCAAACCTAATTTGGTAAGTAGTTGTTGCACATACACATGTTGAGACAGATATAAACCAGACTGATCCCTGCAAGCCCGGATGCCCAAAAAATGGTGTAGATTGCCAATATCTTTCAAGGCAAATCCGGCATTTAAAGAGTTAATAAACTGTTGAATCTTGACAGTGTCATTGCATGTAATCAGAATATCATCAACATAGATGAGTGCGTAGAGAAAAACTTTTCCATACTGAAAAATAAAGAGAAAAGGATTAGCTCTAGACTGCATAGATTTCCAAACTTGTAGTTGCTTCCTCAGTTCATCAAACCAAGCCCTAGGTGCTTATTTTAGACCATAAATAGATTTCTTTAAATGACACACATTTGTTCGTTTTGCAGGATTTATAAACCCTTCTGGCTGCTTCATAAACACTGATTCATATAAGGTGCCATTAAGGAAGGCATTATTGATATCCACTTGTCTAATAGGCCAATTTAGGGCAACTGCTAGGGCCAAAATGGTTCTGATTGTAGCAACTCTTGCTACAGGACTGAAGGTCTCTAAATAATCAATCCCTGGTGTTTGATGAAAGCCCTTGGCCATTAATCTAGCCTTATACTTGTTCACAGTGCCATCTGGGTGTAATTTGAGCTTGAATACCCATCTGTTATCAACCGGGTTGTAAGCCTAACTAGTTGGGACAAGGTCCCAAGTATGATTCTGGACGAGGGCATTGTATACTGCTTCCATGGATTTCTTCCAATAAGGAATAGCAAGAGCATCTGAAACCTTAGTAGGTTCTGGTGAGGGTACAAAACATGTGGAGGTTGCAAGATAAGAGTAGGTTTTAGGTTTGAAGATGCCACTTTTGGCTCTTGTTTGCATTGGATGATGGTTATCAAGCTGTTTTTGTGGTATATGGGAAGGACCAGGAGAGACATCAGTAGTTGTAAAACTGACAGGAGAGGGTGATTAGAAGATGGTTGAGGAGTGGAAGTGGACTCATAAATATGATCAGAGAAATGAGGTAATTCAAAGTGAGGTGTGGAAACAGAACCAGTATCAGGGATTAACTTGGAAGAAGAGAATCTTGCAGTTGTAGAACCACCAATAGAAGCATGAGTTGTAGGTTGGGTAGGACTGGAAGGATCAGAACTTGAAATTAGTTTTTCTGGTAGGAGAATAGTGGGATTGGGACAGGACACGGTAGGAGTGGACTCAGACTGAAGAGTAGTCTTATTTTGATAGGGAAAGCTAAGTTCATCAAAGGTAACATCTCTAGACACATAAAGTCTACCATTAGGATCAAGACATATGAACCCTTTGTGAGCAGAACTAAGACCTAAATGCACACATCTTTGTGAGTGAAACAGAAAATTTCTAGTTTGGTAGGGTCTGAGGTTTGGATAACAGGCACATCCAAACACTTTAAGCAAGGAATAATTTGGCAACTTGACAAATAAGCACTCAAAAGGTGATTTGTTCTTTAATACTGGTGTGGGAAGATAATTGAGATGCCTAACAGAATGAAGACAGCTTTCCCACCAAAATTGGAGAGGCATGGAGGATTGAGCTAACAAGGTCAACCTCATTTCAACTATTTATCTATGTTTTCTTTTAGCTTTTCCATTTTGGGCATGAGCACATAAGACAAGGATGCCTAAACATGGTGCCAAATTCTTTTAGAACTTGTTCAAATGATCTAAACTCTCCCCAGTTCTGTTTGCAGACATTTGAAGTGAGTATTAAACTGTGTCTCAACCATTTTCTTAAATTGTAAGAAGGTAAGCAGGCATCAGATTTTTGTTTTAATGGAAAAATCCAAGTGTATTTAGTTAAATCATCTACAAAGTGAATATAGTAATGATAACCAGAAGTTGATTGAACTGGGCAGGACCCCATAGTTCAGAGTGAATTAAATCAAATGGTGAAATAGAAACTGTGTTAGAAACAGGATAAGGAAGAGCATGTTGTTTTCCAAGACAGCAAGCTTCACAAAAAACAGATTTCCATTATTTTTCAAAGTGACATTACAAGTTTTTAGAACCTGATGCATTACCCTTTCAGAGGGATGCCCTAATCTTATATGCCAAACATTGGCTACTTCACTAGATGACAAACAACTAACAAAGGACTAAGGATTATTGCAACTGGAACTTGAAGAAACTTCAGACAACTGGGCAGAGATGGAGTTGGACTGGAATCTGTGGTGATCAGCTGATGGTTTGGATTGAAGGGACCTCAGATTGGATGGAATGTGAAGATGGTATAGACAATTGTTAAGAGTTCCTTCCACTAGAACTCTCATTGTAGCCAGAACCTTCACAAAATAAGAATTAGCATGAAACTCAAGATAGACAGGGTTATCAGAGGTAAGTTTAGACACACTTAAGAGATTCTTTGTTATAGCAGGAACATGGAGAATGTGATTGATAGAAAGATTAGAATTAAAGTTAATAGGAAGAACAGATTGGCCAACATGTGCAATTTTTAGAGACTCACCATTACCTACTTGCAATGAATCAGAACCCTCATATCCTGCATTGAGATGAAGACTACTGATATCAGAAGCAATAGGGCTAGTTGCACCACTATCAGCATACCAGCTAGGATCCACAAAGGAGTTTGAACAACTACATAAGATGCATTGGGTCTTGGATTGGAACTTTGATAGCCAGAGTTGGAATTGTTGTTGTTATTGATAGGATGACCAGTGTATGAGGAATCATACCAGTAATAGCAATCAGCAGCAGTGTGTCCAGTCTTGTACACACTTGGCAAACTGGTCTGAAACCTCTCTGTGGCTGCCCAGATCTCCCACCATTATTCCTACCTCTGTCCCTGGAACCTTTTCCACCTCTACCTCCTCTGCCAGATTCTTGGTTCTCATAATTAGTATTAGGTCTGTAATTAGGTCTTTGGCCTCCACTTTTCTAAGATGCATAGTGAGCAGAAGGTGCAGGAGCATCAAAAGTAATGGTAGGATTAAACCTAGCCAACAATTTCTCATGAGTAACCAATTGAGACTGAACTATTTGCCAGGACAAAGAGCCTATTCTGGAGGTGATATTCACAATCACTGACTCATAATCCTTCTCTAAACCACCAAGAGCAGCCAGTATGAGTTCTGCATTTGAGATTGGAAAACCAACAGCTGCCAGGCCATCCGAGTATGATTTCATCAAGGCAAGATAATCAATCATAGAACGAGTACCATTAATCTGTCCTAGTCAAAGCAACCTTGTATTCAAGCATTCTAGCTTCAGATTTGTTATTGAACAAGGTTTCAAGAGTATGCCACACTTCATACGCACTATTACAACCAATTAATTCAACCAGGGCCTGCTCAGTCATTGAGGCCATCAACCACCCAACCAGAAGAGAGTCCATAGAGGTCCATTCATCATACGCAAGATTAGGCAACTGGCCATACACAGAACTTGCAATAAACTGAGGTGGACAAGTAGTGGTGCCAAACAAGTTACCTTCTAAACGATGACCTCGAATAATGGGTAGTATAGTAGATTTCCAGAGAAGCTAGTTCTCTTCAGTGTGTTTCACAGTACAAGCCTGAGCAAGATTAGCACCAAAAAGGTGCAGTAGTCAAGGGACGAGGAGAAGATGACATACCTGACATGAAATTGGTCAAAGGAGGTAAGGTTGGACGAGGTGGATATGAAAGAGGTACATTTGAGCTCGGAAAAAACCAGATTCGGTGCAGGAGAAGCATGCATGTTCATTGCCGAAATCAATAGAGAAGACGGAGGAGCACCGGAGGACGAGCTTGTTAGGTGTGATGCCCGAAAGACAATTTTGTAATTGTTTTATTTAATAAATGAAATGATATTATCATTCATATTTATTATTCTCATAATCACCGATGTGACAATAGTATTTACACTACAGAAAACCCTAAGTATATCGTTTATGTAATCTCTTAACTCAGTGTATGGGATATACACAGGAGGATTGAGTTAGTGAAGATGTACTTAAAATACAATTAGCCCGTAGTGAAGTTAATCGAGAGTATCGGGTCTCTCCTTTAACGTGCTATTAATGCGCCCAGAACACAATAGGTGTGATTGTCTTATCCGGACTTTCGGTTAAGAGAACCTAATAGGGCATTTATATATGATAGATATATCATATAGGGCTGGACCGATTTGATTAGAGTTCACGATATAATTCCGTAATCGAGAAGTCTTATCGAATCAATGGATGATCATATTTATGGATATATATTAATCCCGAGGTGATCACGAAATCAACCGCTTGAATCGGTATGAAGTTTGACTTGACGGTTAAGGATTACACCGAGTCCGTGGTCCGAATTACCCCATCTTGGCATTGTACTTGGATTGAGTGAGTAGTCCGTGTTATCACGGATACGGAATCCATTCCTTCCATTTCGGGAAGTAGATAGACGAGTTCCCTTATTTGTTAATCCTAGAAACCGATCGATCCATGGAGTTCATATTACACCGATTAGCTACCGGTGAGTTGTATGAATTAATTGATCACTAGGGGTTAATGGTAAATAAGGATAAGAGGTTCTAAAAAGGGTTAACGGTAACTTCCCGATTTAGAATGAACGATCTATGGAGGATTAATCCATATGTAATGATTATATCAATGGACGCTTATTATTATTCTCGTGAGGAGATAAATATAATCTTGTAATCGGAGGAGTGCGATCACGGGATTATGGTGGCATATTCCCGTGATTGATTTATCGAATATAATTATTCGTTCGTAAGATAATTATTTATTTGATTTATCGGAGCCGCTGATTATTAGTCCATGGTCCCCGACGTGCCTCCTAATATAGCATAGCTATTCTCGGACGTCGAATCCTAATAATATTAATTTAGTTCTTGTTGGACTTTATTAAAATGATATGTGAATTAATTGTTTAGTGGACTATTAAATTAGTTGGGCTAAATAATTAAATATGTGGAAAAGACATTTTCCATAATCTTGGCCCAATTTAGTGTGTTAGTCGAAATTATTGTGACTAGGTCACAAGCTACAAATTTCGCCCCATAGCCTTGTTTTTGGAACAAGAAATTATTTTCTTGTGATTAATAAGATATGTGCACAAAATATTTATTGGATAAATATTTATGGTAAGAAATAAAGATAAATATTATTCTAGATTTGTTCTAGAATATTATGGAATTATCTTTTATTTAATGGGATTATTATAATTGATTTTGTATTAATTATTAAATCCTTGGAGGCTAAGTTTTACTCTCCTATATAAAGAGAGTTCTCCCAAGCCTTAGACACACAATAAATTTCGACCTACACCTCTTAGAGAGGAGAAGGTGAAAATTTTCGGCCAAGGGGAATAAGGGGAAAATCTTGGAGATTTTCCGGGTAGCATATCGGAAGGATTCGAGACGAGAATTTCCTTCCACCGGGAGTTGCTTGGATCACACGTACGGAAGATCGTGGTGCTCTTCACATCTTTCTTTGTTTTCTATTGCGGCTCTTCAACTTGGATTTTGAGATCCAAGAGGTATGTTCTACAACCCCCTTGTAGTTATAGATCTAGTTATTTTATTACGTGTATTTTATAGATCTAGATCCTTAAATCGCTTCCGCTGCGGATGATATTACTAACAGAGCTTGCACCGGATTTCACAGAGATAGAACTCTGTTGAAAAGATGACAATGGAACTTGTGTGGTAAAGCCTCCAATCAAAATAGATGTTACAGAAGAGGGAATTGAGCTCACCGGAGCAGAGCCCACGGCTGCGGTAGTGGCGTCGGCCATGAAAGGGCTCTAATACCAACTTGAAGAATAAGAAATGATTATGATTTCATTGATCATTCCAGAATGATAGTCTCAGTACATATATCAATGTGTACCCAACGGTTAGATTCTAACAAATCTAACAAACTACCACAAAGACTAATAGGTGTCCTATCTATAACTTAATGACAAAGAACACCTTACATTAATACAAAATAACACTTTAACCCTTTATTCTAACAGACACTCGTTGTTTCACAACGGTTGTGTCCGTATTACTCATTTTGAAGGGTCTACGGGTTGTGGCCTTATAGGCCTAGCTCTAATTTCCCAAAATATATATATATATATATATATTGGGAAATTAGGGATTAGTACACAATCTGAAACATTTTTAAGTAACGGGACAAATACATATTTTTTATAGGGAGAAGGACAACCGCATATTTTTATAGCGAGAAGGACAAACGAAGTGAATCCCGAAAATAATTTTAGTGAATCCCGAAATCGGTGAATTTCGACAGTGAATTTTGACAGTGAATCCCGAAAATCAGTGAATTTTGAAAATTAGTGAATTTCGACAGTGAATTTAAACAGTGAATTTCGACAGTGAATAAATAGTTTTGCCCTTTAAAAAGTTTCGTCCTTCTACTCAATTGATGGAATATTTACGATATTCCCTATATATATATATATATATATATATATATATATATATATATATATATGACCCCTTAACACATTAATCCAATCGAATAAGTTTTAAGAGTGGCCTTATAGGCCTAGCCCTCAGGACATATATATGTATATATATATATATATATATATATATATATATATGGGAAATTAGTGATAAGTACACAATTTATTTTTAAGAAAATTATAGTGAAATTTTTATAGCGAGAAGGACGAATCCCGAAAATCGGTGAATCCCGAAATCGGTGAATTTCGACAGTGAATTTTGACAAGAATTTCGAAAATCGGTGAATTTTGAAAATAAGTGAATTTCGACAATTTTGGCAAGTGAATTTAAACGACGAATTTCGACAAATGAATAAATAGTTTTATCCTTTATGCAAAAGTTTCAAAAACCGTCGCCTTCTACTCAATTGATGAAATATTTCGTCATTCTTCCTCATTCCCTATATATATATATATATATATATATATATATATATATATATATATATATATATATATGGCCCCTTAACACATTAATCCAATCGAATAAGTTTTAAGAGTGGTGTAAATTATTGTTACTTATACAGGTTCTTTATGATGAACTCCTGAAAATTGGGAAGCAAAAAATTGCATATAAGAGACAGAAAAGGCACTTTCGGAAAAAGATAGAAGCAGTGGAGAAAAAGATTAACGCTTTACGGAGCAAATTGGAGGATTTAAATAGCAAGCAAAGCAAAGTACATGCCTACTTGCTTCAACTCAAAAATGCTACCACAAGCTAAAAAGTTTATTACAGTTAATAATGTTGTCCAACAAAGTTAATTCTTTCATATTATAAGTACTCTACCTCTGTTAAGATATAGACTATGTACACATGGCATTATCCTAGTCCTTGTGGTGACACTTGTTATTCTTGTGAATTGGTTTGTTCAGAGAATACTCTCTCCATTCGATCACTAGGTCTTGGTAGTATTGGGAAATACTTGTGTAGCGTGTGAAGACACCATGTAGTTTAATATGAATCATACAGTTTTATTATATATTTAAACTTTATGGTTCTGATCGTTTCATCGTCATTTCACCTTAAAATCCCCTCTCCGAACGAGTATTTTCTGGTAGTATTAGTCTCATTTAAGGAAATCCTATGTAAACACTATGTATGTTGCAGCATTTCAATCAATAAATATACTGTGAATTATGGAATATGTATTTATCATTGTTAGTTTAATGGGCCAAAGTCCACATTCCCTTTAGTCCCATATTGGCAATAGAAAAAAGATGAGCTGACTTTGTTTTGTTTAAACAGGCATTTTAGCCTGTTGTCTTGAGACGTACCGATGTATGATTAAGTTTCAGTAGAGTTTATAATTTTGTATTTCTTAACTATAATGAATTCTCTATTTTGTTTGTGGACGTAGGTCACATTAACTTAACAACGTTAAATTGGATGTTATGTCTTTTATTTTTCTTTCGTTTGTTATTTTGTGTTATTGTTGTTAAGGGTCATCACTCGAATTTGTTTTTCTACTAACAATATGGTATCAGAGCTGAGGTTTTCGGAGCTTTTGAAAAGCCATAATGACGGTAACTAAGTATTATTTTGAGAAATTCAACAGAAGAAGTCTTCTTATGTGCAATGAACTTAGGTGGTTAAATTAAACTCTTAAATATGTACTTGCCTTGTATAAAAACAAAACATGTTGATCTTCGGTAATACACGTATTTACATCGCTTCAAGGAACTATTACACCTCCACATAATTTGGTATCAACCGGACTCATGTAATATTAAACATGGTTAAACACCATGCCCTAGAGGTGTTGAAGAAATGTCACGGTGCATTCTCACTCTGCAAAGTGTACGTAGATCGATGTGTAATAAATACATTCTTTGGTTGTGTCTACTAGTGAGACTAGTAGAGTGTTGTAAGCTAGTGAATCATATGTGTTATTATGTTTGTTTGATTTTCCCTGTGAAATTATTATAATTATTGATATTCCTTGTGATATAGCATGTGTAGATTCAGTGTTTCTACCGTTTATTAAGTACTTTTGTACTTACCCGGCCCGTTATTATTGTTCCCCACCCTGAGAAGGTGGTTTTGTTGTAGGTTGAGTTCGAGATCGATTAAAAGTGATTCCCGAAGTTGCAGCTGTCGAAGTTTATCTTTTTTTTTTTGTTGTATTAATGATATAGAATATTCTCTTTCCTTTTGTAATAGATTGAGATAGTGGTACATTTGGATTGTAAAAAAAGGATTGTAATAATTGATTGGACAATCGATCTTTTGTGTAACAGTTTTTGGGATGTTGTTTTAGTTGTGACATGTGTTACTTGTCGATCGTTTTGTAATCTTTTAAGCTTTCTAAGTCTATGTTTTCGTTTTCCGCTTGTTCTATGGTGTTGATGATGTCAGACTTACGTATATAATCGATTAAATATAATTATATACGTGCGGGACGTCATTTTCCGGTTAAAATCTTGATATCCGGATCACGATCGCCACATTAACGTTCAGCATTTATCATTACTCTAAAAAGAATTATGACAAAACATCAAACATGAAACCTAATCTTTATCACAATGTCAATCATATATATCTCAATGTCAATCTTTATCCTTGCACTAAATTAAAATAGAAAAAATTAGAAAAAATTAGGTATAAATCCACATTTTCTTTTTTTTTTAAGTTTTTTTGATATAAATATTTTTTTAGTTGCAATAAAGACAAAAAAAAAAAAAAAAATTCTATCATGACCATTTTACCCGTATTTTCAATTACACTTCCGTTTTATTCCTCTTCAAACTGATTGTGATTTAAATCTCTCCTTTCTTCTTCTCCAAAACGTTTCTTCCTCTTTCTTTAGACCCGTCCAAATGGTGGAACCAGAACCGGTAAACAGTGCCGGTTTGGACCAGTTTGACGAACCGGCGGTTTACTGTTCAAAACCGTCGGTTGCCGGTTTGGGCCGGTTCCGGTTTACCCCGATTTACTCTCGGTTCAGATCACGGTTCCGGCCACGGTTTTAAAATTTCATAAATTTTTTTTTTCATTTTCACATAATACTTATTATTTTCACTACAATAACAAATTATTATTCTTTTCACTATAATTACTAAAACGAGAGTAATATATATATTTTTTAAATAGTTTTATAATTCGGTGTTAAAAATAATATTAATATTGTGTTATTTTATTTATATGTAAATAATGTTATTTTAAAAAAATTGTGTTATTTTTCAACGCTTGTACCGGTAATTCGGTTGCCTACGTATTTTTTATATGTAATCGTGTCGGATGCACAACACATATAAAAAAATCAAAGCGAACGTAGTTCTTATTGTTTATTTTTTATTTTTTTATAGTTTGTTGTAAAAGTTTTTATAGTAATTTTTATTAATGTTTTTTTTAAAGTCTTTTATAGTTTTTGTTATAAATTTTTTGAGTCGGTTTTAAGTATACGTTGATTATAAATGTTGTTTTATTAAATATTAGGTGAGATATATTGTGTTGTTTTTTAATATGTAAATTGTATTATTTTTTCAACGCTTGTACCGGTAATTCGGTTGCCTACGTATTTTTTATATGTAATCGTGTCGGAGGCACAACACATATAAAAAAAATCAAAGCGAACGTAGTTCTTATTGTTTATTTTTTAGTCTTTTATCTAAATTTTTTTTAGTCATTTATAGTCTTCTTATATGTTTTTATAGTATTTAAAGGTTTTTAAAATGTTTGTTTTATTGTAGTCTTTTATAGTATATATATGTGTAATGTGTTTGTATTTTATAGTTTCATACAATTTTTTAGGTTTGTATATGGTTTGTTTGGGTGTTTTTATAGTTTCTTATAGTTTATTTTAGTTTTGTGTAGTGTAGTTATGGTTTGGTATAGGTTATTATTGTTTTTTTTATTCTTTATAGTATTTTTTTAAATGTTTGTTTTATTGTAGTCTTTTATAGTATTCTTATGTGTTTCGATTATATAGTTTCATATAATTTTTTTGGTTTGTATATGGTTTTTATGGTTTTTTTTAAAATAGTTTTATATACTTTTTTTTTAGTTTAAAGTAGTAGGTAATTTTTAGTTATTTTTAATAGGTTTTTATAGTTTCAATCGAGTTTTTTTTTAATGGTTTTTTTAATAGTTTTATATAGTTTTTTTTTTTTGTTTTTAGTAGAAGGTTTTTTATAGTTATTTTTAATAGGTTTTTTTTTAATCTTTTATAGTTGTAACATATATATAAGTAAGATATAAATTGCATACCTTTAATCGATGTCGGTATTTCGAGCGCTTGTTCCTCCTGAAGTTTCAGTGTCACCGCCTTCGAACTGTGACTCATCATCTTCTGACTCAATGTGTTGCACCCTCTTCTCGGCTCGTACCCAATCTTGACAAAGTATTTGCTTCTCTAAAGCGGTGGGATGAAGCGAACATCTTTTATTGGTAAGCACATATCCCGCCATGCTGAAACATCGTTCAACAGTGACGGTCGAAACAGGGCAACTTAAAAACTCGACCGCCACCATCATTGCTAGAACTGGATATTCTTTAACATGTCTCTTCCACCACTTCAATAAGTCGAACTCGAAATCATAGGTATCGATTTCACAGCCTTCAAATGTTGTGTTTAGAAATTTGGATATCTCTGTACGTTGATCGGATGACGATGTCGCTCCCTTCTATCGTTTAGAATTCATTTTATCCAGATTTTTTGAAGTCCCCGTACGAGACCTGTAGGTTTAGTAGAAGCACTTGCGGATGGATTGGGAACCGCTTCGTTTCTCAATCCATACATACGCTGATATTCAACATACAAAGCGTTTAATAAATTTTCTAGTCTAACTACTTCAACTGTAAAATCTACCGGGGGCACATTATGAGTAACAGAGAAAGCATCATAGTAAGCACCTAACATGTTAGACAAACCTACTAGTCTTATACGAGGGTCGAGCATAGAAGAAATGAGATAAGTGTCAGGAATATACAACATGTATTTATTCCATTTCTCCTTCATCGGCTCTAAACATTGAAATAATTCTGCGTCGTGTTCCATTGTTTCAAACTCGGCAGTTATTTCTATACAAGCAGGCAAGACTAAATGTGATGTGGGTTGATAACATTTTGAAAACAATACTTTAAATTTTTTGAATATTTCAAAAACATCCATCAGTTTCTTGCATGAAGTCCAAATAGAGGGATACAAACGATATTCGCTCGGACAGTGTTCATTTAAAAAATCACAAAATGTATTTTTAATTTTGTTTGTTTTTTTCCAAAGATCATGAGTCGTGTTCCACCTATGCGGTACATCTTGCAGCAGTTTGACAGGGCGATGACCTTTCTCTTTAAGAAATTTATACCACTTATTAAAAAGAATATTTCTACCTAACACATGTGAAATCGCAGTTTTTATCAAATTAATATTATGGTCAAAAACTCTTAGACCATCCTTTACACATAAATTAAAAATATGGCATAAACATCTAACATGAAAAAATTGACCGTTACAAAGAGGTTCACAATATCGGGATAAGTCGGGAATAGAAGCAGTGTTGTTTGAAGCATTGTCAAACGCAATAGAAAAAACTTTACCTTTTAAATCGTATTCCTCAAAAATATCAACTAATAAAGATACAATGTTAGAAGCAGTATGATTGTCGTTAAATAAACGAAAAGCAAGTAACCTTTTTTGGACAATCCAAGTGTTGTCAATCCAGTGACCCGACACGCCCAAATAATAATTGTTCGTCCTCATATCCTCCAAAATATCGGCACATACACATATTCGGAATTTATTTTTCTTCAAACTTTCTATAATAATATTTTGTCGTTTAATAAATTTATTTTTGAAATCCCTAGTAACCGTTGCACGAGGGATACGAGTAAAAGCCGGTACCGCAAAGCCCCTTGTACGTAGCTTTCGAAAATAGGATTCTCAGGAAAGCTAAAAGGAAGACCCATCCCCGCAACAAGATCCGTGGTTAGATCTCTACAGTTATCACGACTGTAAATAAAGAGTGGATTAGTGTTACCTCCGCTGGAGCTCGGCATGTTTAGCTGGGTTTGAGAAGCGCCGTCTTGCAATTTTTCTGGATGCTTAAAATGTGACCCCGCATCGTTCCATAACCACCGGAATGTTTAAATTGGTATTTTTGGCCACAGAAATTGCACACCCCGAAGAAATATATTCCGGGGTTAGCTAATGCTATTTCATCAGTCCGAGGAACCTTTGTGAAAAAATCCGTAAAAATTCTCCATCTTAACCTTTTTTCTTGTGCTTTGGATCGGGTACTTTCACCACCATCTAAATTGACTGACTCGGGAGTAGGAGTAGGATCAGCCAAACCACTAGCACTAGCACCACGCCGACTCCCACCACGTCCTCGTCTTGGACGGGAAGCATTCGGAAATACATCATGATCATCATCAACGTCAACTTCATCATTATCTTCATCTTCGTTAAGGTTGATGTTAAAATTTCCAGGTTGAGACATTATATCGTCGTAATGACTATCAAATACATCTTGATTGTAACCTGAAGGTGTGTCGAACTGAGGAATCGAAATGTGATTACCGGTGACAGGGTCTGTATAATATCGGGGTCTATAACCACCAGCAAGATCATCCGATTCCGGCACAACCGTGTCATCACGGAAAGTAACATTTCAATTGCCTTGTGTTGATGCACCTCTTCTTGACATTATACAAAATCTAAATTACATATAACGGTTATAAAAAAAATTAAATTAACTAACCAATTTTACTTATAACTAAAACCGAATTGAAGTAACGATTAAATCAGAACAACTTCAAATTTCGGTCTAGTAAAGTAATTTGATTATAAAATTTAAATTTTTTTTTACACTTGCAAAAAAATTAGTTGAATATAATACAAAACCAAATTTACTTATAACTAAAACCGAATTGAAGTAACGATTAAATCAGAACAACTTCAAAATTTCGGTATCGTAAAGTAAATTTGATTGTTGTTTTTAACAACTAAACAAACTTGATAATCAAAGAAATTAGTAGAAGATATAAGAAATGAGTAGAAGATTGAGAGAGATTGGTGTGAGATTGGTGTAGGAATGAGGTAGTATTTATAGGAATATTTTTGGGGTGTTTGGGAGAAAAATAAATAAATAAAAATTATAAAGAAAAAATTTAATAGCCGGTTCCGGTTCCGGCCGGTTTCACCCGGTTCCGGCCGGTTCAAACCGGCGGTTCCGGTTCCGGTTTCGGTTCCAATAATCACAAACCGATACAAACCGACCAAACGGCGGTTTCCCAAACCGACGGGCCAGGTTGTAGTTTGTAAAGGTCAGGGGGTTAAAGGATGGAGGTCGTAAGTTCGGTTTATGGCTTTTTGGCCAGGTTGTAGTTTGCAAAGGGATTTTTTGAGCTAGCTAGATACCCCAATTTCACATCTGCTATTTTATTTGATATATTTTCAAAACCACGGAAAAGATAGGAATTTGTGCAAATTGTGCAATTATTGTTGCCAAGATTGTGCTCAAATCATGTCCACGCAATGCTTGATAGGTAAATAGAGAAAAATAAAATGGGATTGTTCTGATTCTGCATCTAGTGGAACCCAATTTCTCTTGCGGAAATTGTTTTGTTATTATTTAATAGCAGATATTGCATTCATATATGCTGCAATGTCAATTCCAGAAGCCCATTTTTGGAAAGAGGCTATAAATAGTGAAATCCATCATACAAAACCATACTTGTGAGTTAGTTGATTTTCAACGGAAATAAACCACTCGGGTGCAAGTGGATCTTCAATGAGAAGATAAAGGTTGATGGATTTATTGTAAGGAGTTCGACAGAAAGAAGGCCTTGACTTCTTACTCACCAGTTACGAGAATTACTTATATAAGGGTTCTCGTCGGTATAGCTGGAGACTATAACCGGGAAATCCATCACATGGATGTTTGTGGTGAGTTGAAGGAAGAGATGTATTTGGAACAACCCGATGGGTTCATAGTTCCAGGCTAAGAGAGTAAGGTGTGTAGACTTGTTAAGTCTCTCTGTGGCTCGAATAATAGCCAGAGCAACGGCATATCAAGTTTGACAATGTCATGTTGTCAAGTGGGTAGGACATATATATATATATATCTACATTGAGAACACACATTTGTGATAGTATGTCTATGGCGTGCTAATAATGGGAAGTACTCATGAGAGTATCATGAATACGGAAAGGATGCTGGCAAGGAACTTCGATGTGAAGGGCCTGGGAGTTGCCGATGTGATACTAGGGATTAAGATCTCTAGTGTATCTGGTGGACTTGTGTTGTCACAAACTCATTATCATGAGTCTGTTTTAAAAAGACTTAATGTCTTTGATGAAAGTCCTGTGAGCACTCCACTTTACCTAAGTATACACTTGGTCAAGAACAGAGATGAACATGTGCATCAATTAAGATATTCTCAAGTGATCGGAAGTCTGATGTACATAACCAACTGTACACGACCAGACTTAGCATGTTCAGTGAAGAAACTGAGTAGGTTCACGAGTAATCCAGATCATAATCATGGGAAAGCCTTAAATAGGTTGTTGAGGTACATGAAGTACACTATGACTCTAGGACTACGATATACTAGATATCCATCAATATTATAAGGATACTGTGATGCCAACCGGATATCAGATATGGAAGATTCGAAGTCCACAAGTGGATACTTATCCACGATTGGTGGTGCTGCTGTGTCCTGGAAATCTATTACGCATGTTTCCTTGTAGTGGCAAACCAACCATGTTGACTTGAGATCCCAAGATCATGGTTCAAAAGGGACAACTAAGCTATAAGGAACGAGTCCAAAGACTTACCCATTCTGAGAGAATAAAAGTGCTATCTGCAAAGGGTGTGAGGTTAAGCTTAGCTTTTAATGATTCCTATATCTTGATATTCAAGTGGGGTAGGGCAGAATGCCCTTGATTGGAGGTCACCTATGTAAGTGCGAAGTGGGGCCGCTTCTATGAGAATTTTGAGGCTTGAATTCTCTAAAGCACTTTCTGAAACCAAGTGTTGTCCAGGGCCGAGATGGGCACAACCATGAGAACCGAAAGGTGCTAGGGGAAATATTGTGTGAGTGCTATTTACTTGGTTTACACTAAAGGCTGAACAGTTCAAGACCTAGTTCACTGATTAACCGAGTAAATCCGATAGTACTTCACTAAGGCAGGTTCAAGGCCAGAAGTTACCTCTCCTGATGCAATATTTTTCCGTCTGACTTCTCTTCAGAGTCCGCATTTGCATTTGCATTAATTTTCATTCATATGGGGGATTGTTGGAGAAAAAACCCTTTCTGAAGTGTTGAATAGTCAACTTTAGCGCTAAATACGGATAGGCTCCGATGTATGTCATCGAGAGTTAATGATATCATTAAATACTCCATACGGAGTAGTTGATGATAGGATTTTGAATCACTCGATTCGGATGTTGGGTGAATGAGAAATTAATGGATAAAATTGGTAGAAAATATATAGGAGATGGGAGTTGAAGAGAGGACCTCATCCCATTCTCCCACATTGGAAACTTGAGTGTTTGGAGCTCAAGTAATAAGAGCTAGTGTGTGCTCTTATAAATGTACCCCAAGGGGCAAGGCACTTTTGTACAGGAGGGAGGACTTAGATAATTCCACACGCGCGCGCCGCCGCCGCCGTCCGTCCGGCTCGGCTCGTACTCGAGCTCGGCTCAGATCGGATCGGTTCGGGTGTTACTATTAATTTTTTGGACAAAATTTCTATATGAAATTAACCATAAAATTCATTTTGGAATATTATTGTGTCATTCGACCAATCAGAATTAATTGAGTCATTCGACCAATCAGAATTCAGACGACACATCATCCGACCAATCAGAGGAGTTGATTATTTCGAAATTAACCTTATAATTTCGGCCTAGATGATTTCCTTGAGGGAAAATTCGGTTGTTACTTTTCCAAGGGGAAAAGTTTGAAGATGTGTTTCGGCCAATCAGATTTGAACATTGGCTCCTCATCTCCACTATATAAAGAACCTTATGGATGAAAGTTTAATCATCAAATTTCTCTTGTGTCTTTCTACCACAAAGAGTCAGTCATATAGATCGAGATATTGAGTCGAAGAGAAGTCGGAGCATCCGAGTAGTTCGCCGGAGCTCGGATTTTTGAAGTGCCTCTAAATCCGAGACGTAAAGCCGTTGTATCTTGGGAGCCAGTTGCTAGTACCGTGGGCACCATACCGGAGCAATTTGTCTTAAGAAAAGAGTTCTATATTCACCTTGGTTTGTCATTTATTTATGTTTCGCACTTTATTTTCTTTTACCTTCAAGTCAGATTTGTTCTATTATAGCTTATTTTTTCGATCTACGTGGTAATAGCCTTATTTCTTTAGATCTATCATGTAGTTTAGATCTACACCGTATTGCTTTAACTTCTTAGATCTACATAATAGAATAATATTTTATTTTTGAAGTTCTATTTTCTATATTTATTTATCCGTAATTTCATCCGTAGAATTACGGATCATGTTCCGTAGATCACTCCACACACGATACACTATACCAACAAGCTTAAGACAAATTTTTTTTTCTGTGTGTGTATCGTTGTATCGTTTTTTTTCCAAACCTGTTTATTTGTCGAACTGTGGTGTACAAGAATGTATTGGTTTAAATTTGGTTCGTTAATCTGACTGTGTTGTGTACCGCAATTGATTGTAATCCAAGTCACATCTGGTAAGTTGCGTGCAATTGGGTAGAGGAAAAAAATGTAATACATGTATATATATATTGGTCTCGGCTCATGGCTGCAGGTATTTCTTTTAATTCTGTTAAACATAGTTGCTTATATGTTAAGCAAAAGTCTTCTAGCTGCAACTTGCAGTTAATTGGTTGAACCTGTAAATAATTATTTTCCTATAGGAGATGCTAAAATACATCTTATTTGTTAATCTCAAAAATGATATATGGTCTTGGGCCTTGGTTTATAAATGGTAGTACAATATTATGCTACTTGCTTAAATTGCTTCGATTTGACGGGCGAAAGTTAAACCTTGTACATACATGGAATGTTTTGGTTCGAGTAAGGTCTTGAGATTAATGCCTATGATGACTACTCCTGGTACTTAGAAGCGCTTATGTACGATGTGATCGTACCAAAGATATGTATTGGTATATTGCTTCTGAATGTAATGATTGCCAATATTAATAACTGTATTCGTGAAGCTGTTTTATTTCATCGACTATACTTCGTTGGTCTTCGATAAATGGAAGATCGAGCATTGATGTTGGTGTAGTGATTCAACCTAATATTGGAAAGGTGCACCGGATGCATCTGTTCGGGGTGAGTTTATATATTTGTGTGTATTTCGATTCTCTTACACGTTGACTACACAAACTTTGTAATAATTTGGGGTCAAGTAGCTTATTATTTGCATCAAGGCTGTGTATGTAAAGTAATGTTTGGACGATAGTAGGTTTGGTTTATCAAGGTGTACTAGGCAAATATCTGTGATATTTAAGTATGTGTCTAAAGTATGAGTACGAAATCTCATAATATTTGGTGTGAGGTTTACGGTTGGATGTGTTACGAGTTACTTTCATTACTTCCCAAGGTCCACGATGGTAATTGGTGTATTGACTCCGATAAAATTTTGTTGTTTTATAGAAGCGTAAACCTAATTAAATATTGGTTTGACCGTTGACAACAAACCATGACTAAAAGTACGTTGATCTTCTGTTCACTGACAGAAATGAAAGGATACACCGAGGTGAATCCTATAAGACTGTGTCTTTTGTGACACAAGTGTACGTGCCTATTGTAGCACTAGACGTAGCACGTGTGACCGGTTAATCTCATCCCTTGAATGGAGAGGGACTAAGACTTGAGAAGGTCTATAGTGCCACGAACGATGCTCCGAATGATCAAACTGAACTGATCAGTATGTTGACAGTGAAACAGTTTGATGAGCACAAATGTGATGCTCCGTAAAGAGCCAGTGAGATTGGCTCTAAGATCGGTTTACGCATGAGTAATTTTTTCTTGTGACACTATGACTAGGACTTGCAAATTTCAAATATGTTTATCCATTGATGAACATGGAGTTTGAAATTTGATCCTAATCACAAATGTCAAGTATGTGTTGAAGCCATGTTGGCTAACTCACCGTTTGATCGGTAGAAAGGAACATAGAACCTCTAGATTCGTGTAAACTAAGGTTATTAACTATAGCACCGAATATTGTGATAAGGCTCGTAATGCCGTTTGGGTTGTCAGAATGAAGGTACAAATAAACATAGCAAACGGATGAGATGTATCCATAGTGATTGTGGCGGTGGATATGATGTATTGTTTCATGAGTCTTGCTAAGGGCCCGGCATCATTCATCAAACAACTACACCGTACACACCTCTACCAAACGGTATTGCTGCGTGCAAGAACCGAATTCTTGAAGAGTTGATGAATGCTATGTTTCTAAGTTCGGGTTTACCTCGGTGGGGGAAGTGCTCCTAATTTTCTGACCGAAATGGTAGAAAACGAACCCAGGAAATTTTGCTGAGGCAATGTCAATTCCAGAAGCCCATTTCTGGAAAGAGGCTATAAATAGTGAAATTCATTATGCAAAACCACACTTGGGAGTTGGTTGATTTTCCAACGGGAAATAAACCACTCCGGTGCAAGTGGATCTTCAATGAGAAGATAAAGGTTGATGGATTTATTGTAAGGAGTTCGACAGAAAGAAGGCCTTGACTTCTTACTCACCAGTTACGAGAATTACTTATATAAGGGTTCTCGTCGGTATAGTTGGAGACTATAACCGGGAAATCCATCACATGGATGTTTGTGGTGAGTTGAAGGAAGAGATGTACTTGGAACAACCCGATGGGTTCATAGTTCCAGGCTAAGAGAGTAAGGTGTGTAGACTTGTTAAGTCTCTCTGTGGCTCGAATAATAGCGAGCAACAAGATATCAAGTTTGACAATGTCATGTTGTCAAGTGGGTAGGAAAGTATACACTTTGTCAAGAACAGAGATGAACATGTGCATCAATTAAGATATTCTCAAGTTATCGGAAGTCTGATGTACATAACCAACTGTACACGACCAGACTTAGCATGTTCAGTGAAGAAACTGAGTAGGTTCACGAGTAATCCAGATCATATCCATGGGAAAGCCTTAAATAGGTTTTTGAGGTACATGAAGTACACTATGAGTCTGGGACTACGATATACTAGATATCCAGCAGTATTAGAAGGATACTGTGATGCCAACTGGATATCAGATACGGAAGATTCGAAGTCCACAAGTGGATACTTATCCACGATTGGTGGTTCTACTGTGTCCTGGAAGTCTACAAGACCAACGTGCATAGCTTGTTCCATAATGGAAGATGAGTTTATAGCATTGGATAATGATGGAGAACAAGTTGAACGGCTTGGAATTTCCAAGAGGAAATTTTGTATTGGCCTAAGACAGTGGCCGGCTATCAGCATACACTGCGGTAGTCAATCGGTCATAGGAAGGGCACAAAGTAGTATGTATAATGGTAAGTCCCGACACATATGCCGTAGACGCGCAACCATTAAACAAGTGATCTCTAATGGTTTGATTTCCGTCGATTATATACGATCGAAGGAGAATCGTGTGGATCCGCTTATATAAGGTTTAGCTAGAGATCAGATGTCAATTTTGACAACCAGAATGGGACTGAAGCCTATTACGCATGTTTCCTTGTAGTGGTAACCCAACTATGTTGACTGGAGATCCAAGATCAGGGTTCAAAAGGGACAACTAAGCTATAAGGAACAGTCGACCACTTACCCATTCTGAGAGAATAAAAGTGCTATCGGTAGAGGGTGTGAGGTTAAGCTTAGCTTTTAATGATTCCTATATCTTGATATTCAAGTGGGGTAGGGCAGAATACCCTTGATTGGAGGTCAACTATGTAAGTGCGAAGTTGGGCCGCTTCTATGAGAATTTTGAGGCTTGAAACCAAGTGTTGTCCAGGGCCGAGATGGGCACAACCATGAGAACCGAAAGGTGCTAGGGGAAATATTGTGTGAGTGCTATTGTCTTGGTTCACACTAAAGGCTGAACAGTTCAAGACCTAGTTCACTGATTAACCGAGTAAATCTGATAGTACTTCACTAAGGCAGGTTCAAGGCCAGAAGCTACCTCTCCTGATGCAATATTTTTCCGTCTGACTTCTCTTCAGAGTCTGCATTTGCATTTGCATTTGCATTAATTTTCATTCATGTGGGGGATTGATAGAGAAAAAGCTCTTTCTGACGGGTTGAATAGTCAACTTTAGTGCTAAATACGGATAGGCTCTGATGTATGTCATCGAGAGTTAATGATATCATTAAATACTCCATACGGAGTAGTTGATGATGGGCTTTTGAATCACTCGATTCGGATGTCGGGTGAATGAGAAATTAATGGCTAAAGTTGGTAGAAAATATGTAGGAGATGGGAGTTGAAGGGAGGACCTCACCCCATTCTCCCACATTGGAAACTTGAGTGTTGGGAGCTCAAGTAATAAGAGCTAGTGTGTGCTCTTATAGATGTGCCCCAAGGGGCAAGGCACTTTTGTGCATGAGGGATGGGTTAGATAATTCCACACGAGCGCGCGCGCCGCCGCCGTCCGTCCGGCTCGGCTCGTACTCGAGCTCGGCTCGGTTCGGATCGGTTCGGGTGTTACTATTAATTTTTTGGACAAAATTTCTTTATGAAATTAACCATAAAATTAATTTTGGAATATTATTGTGTCATTCGACCAATCAGAATTCATTGAGTCATTCGACCAATCAGAATTCAGACGACACATCATCCGACCAATCAGAGAGTTGATTATTTTGAAATTAACCTTAAAATTTCGGCCAAGATGATTTTCTTGAGGGAAAAGTCGGTTGTTACTTTTCCAAGGGGAAAGTTTGATGATGTGTTTCGTCCAATCAGATTTGAGCATTGGCTCCTCCTCTCCACTATATAAAGAACCCTATGGATGAAAGTTTAATCATCAAATTTCTCTTGTGTCTTTCCATCACAAAGAGTCAGTCATATAGATCTAGATATTGAGTCGAAGAGAAGTCGGAGCATCCGAGTAGTTCGCCGGAGCTCGGATTTTTAAAGTGCCTCTAAATCCGAGACGTAAAGCCGTTGTATCTTGGGAGACAGCTTGCTATTACCGTGGGCACCATACCGGAGCAATTTGTCTTAAGGAAAGAGTTCTATACTCACCTCGGTTTGTCATTTATTTATGCTTCGCACTTTATTTTCTTTTACCTTCAAGTCAGATTTGTTCTATTATAGCTTATTTTTTAGATCTACGTGGTAATAGCCTTATTTCTTTAGATCTATCATGTAGTTTAGATCTACACCATATTGCTTTAACTTCTCAGATCTACATAATAGAATAATATTTTATTTTTGAAGTTTTATTTTCTGTATTTTATTTATCCGTAATTTCATCCATAAATTACGGATCTGTTCCGTAGATCACTCCACACACGATACACTATCCCAACAAATTCAACACTAGAATCATATAATAGTTCAAGAGCACTACCTTAATTCTTATAATGTTGATTCAGTACCTGAATCAACTTATTTTTCAATGTTTTTCTACAACTACACACCCTGCTTTCAATGGAGCTGGGTTTTGATTATTTAGATTTGATCACACATCCTTAGTTGGCCGAGGGATCATCTTGTAACAACTTGGGTGTAACATTCAAGTTGTCCGGAGGATTCGGTTGTCTGTGGCCTATGAGGGTTGTTTACTTCAGAAATTTTTTGGAGTTCAAGATTCTGTTACGAGTGTACGTGGAATAGATTAGAGTGTGTTGTGTGAGCTTAGATTTGTAAATTTTATGAACATGTGGGCTTTTGATGTACTTTAGAAAACCAGAATTGCCGAAAGTTTATGGTGTTTTTGCATTTTACTTTTAAAGCCAGATTGAACGAGTAAATGCTCTTGTGAATGTTGTGTTGTTGTAATGACCTTTCCTCTATATGTATAAAAGAATTCTTCATCTAATTTTGTTCTATTGCGAAGAAATTAGTTGTAGCTTTTGTTTATGGAGTAATGCCTTAAGTGAGTTGTTCACTTGGTTCATATCATTAAGCTTTCTAAGACACTAGTGTTGGGGGTGTTACTGTTACTATAACTGTGTTACTGCTAATATCTTTATGTATTGTTAGTAAAAGGTGTTATTGCAGGCATATGGTATCTTTATTTGATTTTAATCTTTCCTTGCATTCCACTATTTGTTGTGGTGAGGTTTTGGCCCAGGTGATTGAAGGTTGTTGATTCAAAATGGTGAGGCAATGCTGGTGTCTTTTTGTCATTAGAAAAACGAAGAAGAAAGCATATAAATGTCAATAAGTGATTATATAAGCTGCTTTAATCAGAATATTCTTGTTTGTCAACCAAATTTTTGGTAAGTCATGAAAGTTGATTTAGGATTATTACAAAAATGCAAATAGCTAAGAATGCTTGTTATATTATGATTGAGCTGAATTGTGAGTTTATACGGCTATTTTAATGCTATATATTGAGATATTTGGCTGAGTTTGTGACATATGTGTGCCTTGAAGTAGTTCCTTGAATTGAGCCTTATATGAGCCAGACTATGATGCAACGACACTTCAATCTGGGCACCGTGCGCCGTGTCCAACACATTTCCGACACGACACACAACCGACACGCTCCGACACGTGTCGGCTGATTAAAATAATATTATTTAAAACTTTAATATCCGATACGCCTCCGACACGCTGTCGACACTTCCCGACACTCCTAAACCCAATTTTTTGAATTTTGTTTTTTTCTTTATTTAAGTTTTCTTCAATGGAAACGTTAAAATACATGATTTCTATTTCTATAATAATTTAATACATAGTACGTCGTATTAAGTTTATATGTTTTTCGTTGACAAACAATCATTTTTACAATTTGTAGTATTTTGAAGGTCAATCACAATTTCTTTTGACATCGTATAAAGGTCGAATATCTATTTTAGATATTCATAGAGTTCACGTATTGCCTATCTTATTTTCTCTAGTTTTTATAGATTTTTACGAATATTTTTTTTGATAAATTGAATCTTATATATATATATATATAATGTGTCGACGGCGTGTCGTGTTCTAAATTTCAGAATTAGACATATCGCCATGTCTGTATCGTGTCGTGCGGCGTATCCATGTCCGTGTCTGTGCAATATAGGAGCCATATATTAAGCTATGTTGAGGATGTTATTGAGTCGGTCTTCAGATGATGTACCTAAACGGAGTAATGCCTTAAATGTGTTGTTCACTTGGTTCATATAATTAAGCTTTCTAATACACTAGTTTTGGGGGTGTTACTGTGTTACTGATACTGTGTTACTAATACTGTGTTACTAATATTGTGTTACTGTTGCTGTGTTACTGACACTGATAATGTGTTACTGATACTGTAGGACCCTTCTCTCCTTTTTAATACAAAATGCAGTTCAATGTGGAAGCAATTGAAGTAAATGGAGAAAATGCAACTTCATTGTTTGAGTTTATGAAGAAATGCAACAAGTTCAATGGACTTTTGCAAAGTTCCTATCCAGTTGATATATAAGAATGGGCAACGTGTTCCCCGTCTGGTTTCCGTTTTGAGGGAGTGCAAAGAGTTTGGGGAATGTTGTACTTGATGTTGTTGCATCTAATAGACTTTTTCTTGGTGCTTTAGTTTATTTTCGGAGCTTTCATTTTGTCTTGCTGATGATTCTTCCCACATGTTGGTGGTTTTTTTTTTTTTTTTTTTTTTTTTTTTTTTTGTTTGCAGTAGATGAGACAAGTACTATATGTTCATTATAACCATATTTTTGCACTCTGGAAACTACTAGTATTATAATTAAATGTTTTAGATCAGACGTGATGCTATTGAACCCTGAACTACATCCGTTACTTTCTTGTGTTACTGTAAATGATACGATTAAATCTGGATTTCAAAAACAACGTCAAAAATGTATCATATGAGATATCAAAATGAAGAGAAAAAAAAATATAAATTTTGGTGAAAGAATTTTGATGATCGGTGTTCTATAATCAAAAGTGACGGTCGTTTATAAGAAAAATGTTATGATTAATGCAAATATTTTATCGTCTTTCAAAAATTGCGTCGGAAGGGTATCGTATGAGATCTCAAAATAAAGAGCAAAAAAAATATGAATTTCAGTGAAATTTTTTTTATGATCGGAGTTCTAAATCAAATGTTGCGGTTGTTTAAAATAATAAAATAAAATAAAAAATCTTACAGCTGATACGGAAGAATAAAAAGAAAAGGAGAGGAAGATAGCGGCGTGATCATCAAATGAGGAGCAGCGTGTTATATACTGAGGGCATTTTTGTCCGGGTGAATTTTTTTTTGTCTTTTTTACAAATTTTTCAAATTGTGTGTCCTGTTTATTTATTCTGTATTAAACAAGGTTGGCAAATTGCATTTGCAATTAGAGTTCTTTATTCTTCAAATCTTTTCCAAACAATGATTTGGTAAGTAAGTAAATAATTAACAATCTCTGAGTTGGTTGCACAGATATGGAACACATGGTTTTCCAGATTCTACGATGATCATCTAGGTGTAGATTATTATATATATAATGACCTGAAAAGTTTGAAATCTGTACGAATCGTATATATATTGATATAAATTAAGATACTAACTAGTGGAAGATATCTGGACAAATTTACACTGCACTCACCAAACCATGTATTATATTGACCACACCATCGACAAGAATGTGAATTGAATTTTATTACAATTAAACAAATCCACTATTAACATGCACCTGCCGGGAGCGTCCCTATGTAATCGGAGACTCTAAGTCAAAATTTTGCTTTAGGGTCTTTGAGAGTGCAATAAGTTATGGTGTAGCGTTTATTTTTAGACTACGCTATGTGAACATGTGTAGAAAAAAGTATAAAAGTTGGTTAAACCTTTTTTTTTTTTTTTTTTTTTTAATCTTTTTTGGCAAAACATACTTATTCATTTGAGTCTTACTATTTTTTCTTTAATTTAAGTAAAATAAAATATATCTAAAATATATTATAAAAATATAAAAGCAATTTTGAGGGGCGGCCTTATGGCCTTTGCCCAGTGACTCCCGTGCACCTGCACAGACTCGTTTAAAGATACCAACAAACATGGGCGGATGTACATGGACGGGAGGGGGGTAATCGCCTCCCCTCGGATCTGAAAAAATTCATTATTATATATGTTGTGTATTTTTTTGTCTCCTTTAAAAATTTACACTCGCTCATAGTATCGTCCCCCTGATCCGGGATCCTGCGTCCGCCCCTGCCAACGAAGATGAGAAAATTAAAATTTTGGACTCATAACTTTAGGGTCGTAACAATTTTGATCTAATACGATTCTAGTTTAGAAATTTTGGTCCAATGGAATAAAATTGAGCCGCTTTCTTAAATTAGGAGATTAAAATTGCTAAATTAAAATCTTATTAAAACAAATTTTGATATTATTTCAAAGTTATACGACCAACTTTATTTGCTAAATGAAAGTCGAATGATACTAAAATTGATATCACTTTAAAGTTATGAGCCCGATTTTATAATTTTCCGGATAAAGGTGGTAGTTAGTACTCCCTCCGTCCCGCAATATAAGTCTTTTTAACTTTTCTTGTGGTGTCCTAAAATATAAGTCCTTCTCACATTTCAATACAATATTAAATGCATTGTTTTTACTTTCACACTAAACAATGCAATATTATTAGTCAATCCCATAAAACAATACACTATTTTACATTGAAATATTAAAAAGTAACTCATTTATTATGTTTTCTTAAAATGTGTAAAATGGCCAAAAGTCCTTATATTGTGGGACGGAGGGAGTATATCTTGTGGTAACAAAATTATACTACCTACGTTCATAAAGAGTGTCTATTTTAAAAAATAAATTGCCTCATATAAAGTGTCAATTTAGAAAACCAATATATCAATTAATGTATTTTTCCAAACATATCCATATAATAACATGTAATGTTTATATATTCATTTCAAATTTTAAAAGAGTATTTATTATTTGATAGAGGTATATATGTTCAACACTACCTAAAATACAACATATTAATTATTTTCTTAATTTATATGTATCGTAAAAAATTGATATTTTTTGTGGGACGGAGGAGTTAGTATTTCACATCACTGATTGAGCCTCCAGATATCAAGATTTGCGCCTAACTTATAGTACAATATCGCACTCAGTGCGCATAATGTTGTTTTATTATCCGTTTGGATGTTGTGTAAACATTTGTTTATTTTGGATAAAATAAATCGTCATTAGTGAGGTAAGTTGGTCAACAGTTCAAGTGCATAACAACTCCATCATTGTAGAGAGTTGTTTAGCGTCGAAATCCGAGCTATAACAATTAACACGACAATAAGAAAATACAATGGAAGGAAGAATAAATAAATAAAGACACCAAATTTATGTGACTCAATCCATAGACATTAGCGAATAAATATGAGTATAGTGAAGAATACAAAAACACATACGAACCCTAACATTGGCTTTTGAACAATATAGTTTATCTAAATGATATATCTCACTGGTATAATTAATATAGAAGATGTTAGGTTTCCTATAATTAGAAGTTATGATAATATAAAAATAGTTCGTTTGAACACCAAGTATATGTTTTGTCTTCATAGTCTTACCACACATTGTATGGAATTTCAAATCACACTTGTAGTTGTAATAATGTAGTCTAAGCTAGTTAGGTCAGATGAGATCCAAAGGTTAGCTTTAGATCTACTTGAAGAACTTGAAGATTAGAAGATTTGAAGACCAAACTTGTAACTCAGACTAGACTTGTATCTGCTATTTGGACGTAAAGCAAACTCTAAGATCCAAAGGTATTCACGTCAGAAGACCAAGTTACTCTAGGAGAAGTCGGATGAAGTATAACTAATCAGACGAGACAAGAGATCAGACCAGATGTCTGCTGCATATACAGAAACTCAAATCTGGATCCGATTCATAATTAGATCAACAGATCTAATTCACAGCACCGATAGAGACGCTCGATCATGCACAGCAGAAGCTTACGAATTAAATTCGCATGCGATTTTACCACGATTTAATTCACATAATAAATTAATCTACAAGAAGGTTAGTAGATTTACCCAACCGGAGAGAAGCCGTGATCTTCCGGATTGTATCTCCAAGCGACGACTGGTGGACGTCGATCCTCGTAGTAGAACCTCCTCGAATATGCTAAAAAAAAACCCTAGTTTTTCTTCTCCCAATGCCTAAGACAAGAAAACAAAATTTCTCTATTTTTTCCGACTAAAGTGGCGCAATTTTGATCATAAAAAATGGCGTTGATATTGTTCTGGTTAAATTTTGTGTTGGGATAAACTCTCTTTTTATAGAAAAATAACTAATAATTTGAGATTTAAGAAAATAAAACATTTATCCACATTAATTAATTAGGAGAAAATTTCTTTTCCCAAAATCAAATAAAATGATGCCATTTTTTATGCCAATTGGGATAATAGAAAATGTCTTTTCTATTTATATATTATTTACCAAATAAATAATATTCGCATATTAATTAAATATACCAACTATTTAATTTATTTTCGATGTTCCATAAAACGAGAAAACACTCGCGTGTTAGGAGCCAACCCGGGGACCATTGACCTATAACCAGTAGCTACAATAAATTGAATAAAATATTCATCGAACAGAATATTCCTACTCAACTTATTAATTCCGGAATTACGCCACCATACATCCGAAACTGAACTCTATCGATTATAGATATAACTTATTCTCAAAACGTCGAGTCGATAAGTGTCCATTGATATAATCATTACATACAGACTAACCCTCCATAGACTATCCGTAACGAAGCGGGATTATTTCCGTAAACCTTCTTCACTACATCTTATCCTTATTTACCATTAACCCGGCCACTAGTGATCAATTAGTTCATAACCAATACGAACTCCCGGGATCGATCAGTTTCTAGGATTAACAAATAAGAGAATTGTCTTTCTACTTTCCGCAGGAAGGAATGGATTCCATATCTCTGAGACACACACTCCTCACTCATTCCAGAATAGTGACAACGTGAAAGTGATTCGGACCGCGCCTCTTAGCGATCCTTAGCGAACACATCAAACCCTATCCTGAAACAAGCAGGAGTCTGTAATCACTTCAGGATTAAGGTTAATCCATATATGATCATCTTGTGATTTAATAAGATTTCTCAATCACGGAATTATATAAGAAACTCAGATTAAATCGGTCCAGTCTTATATGACTACATCATATATAAATGCCCCACTTCACACCTTAAAGTGTTCTGGGCGCATTGATGGTGGTTTAATCAATAGACCCCATACTTTGATTAAGTTCACCACGGACTAATAGTTCAAGTGTATCACCATAAACATAATCATCATGTGTGACACACACTAAGTGATATGGCTACATATGATATGACTTGGGGTTTTCAGCAGTGTATTAAATATAAGCACGAAGCAAATAATAAGATGAGAATAAATCAGTCATTTATTAATCATAAAAACAATTACATAAATTGTCTTTCGGACGCTAGTTCCAACAATCTCCCACTTGCCCGTAAGGACAAGCAACAATTGTCTTTCGGGCACACTATATCTAACAATGTCATGGTACACTAAAAACCATATTTGCTCCGTCGTAGAAAAATATATGGGAAATTAGGGATAAGGACACAATCTGGAATATTTTTAAGTAACAGGACAGCTACATATTTTTTATAGGGAGAAGGACAAATGCATAATTTTTATAGCGAGAAGGACAAACAGTGATTCCCGAAAATCAGTGAATCTCCCCAGTGAATCCCGAAATCAGTGAATTTCGACAGTGAATCCCGAAAATCAGTGAATTTCGACAATGAATTTTGAAAATTAGTGAATTTCGACAGTGAATTTCGGTAGTGAATTTAAACAGTGAATTTCGAACACAAGTGAATTTCGACAGTGAATAAATAGTTTTGTCCTTTATGCAAAAGTTTCAAAAGACTGTCCTTCTACTCAATTGATGAAACATTTCTGTCCTTCTCCCTCATTCCCCCAAAAATATATTTCAAAGTGACTCAAATTATCTAAGTGGCTCAGAATATTTGTACGGAATAATTAAAGGTATAAAGTTGAATCATTGATCATCCATATATCAACGGGGTCGTTCTACTGTAGGGACTCCCTAGTAGGGAACTGCCTACGTGGCAGGATCTGGACCACACAGTTTCCTGAGGTGGAATACACAGTGCCCAGTGTGTGGAAATTGTGTGGTCCAGATGCTGCCACGTAGACAGTTCCCTAGTAGGGAGTCCCCTAGGATAGAATTTTCCATATCAACGATCACGAGCTTATTGAAGTTAAAGTTTTAGCATCTAATGCATGTCAGATACGTCAGAAGAATTATACAATCTAGGACAACTAAATGGACATTCGATGTCAAAGATCGGTACTTATTGAAGACTTTTGATGGGCTTTACTGAAGTAGCACATAATGCATTTGAAAATCACAACATGACATCGATATGGTCATTGCCAAAAATGGTTGTTTTTCAAATTTATGAAGAAATAAGTTAGAGAATCAAGGTGCCATAAATACAAGACCTCAAAGGAAGAAGAGGAGTACTGAAATTTTACATATTCTCATATTATTGCGCCCAATGGGAAACTCTACTCAAGTGAAAACTCTATATTCAAAATATCATACTGGCGATTCTCACACTTACCAAGAAACATCTAGAAAAAGACTTGATCTTAACCCAACACTCAATCTCACCATGATCTATCAAGAAAGGCTCTTCGTTGTATCAATTTTTGATACAGCACTGCATTCAATCACAACTTGTTCTATCAAGAAGGTGAATTTGTTGAAGCATCTTCTGGGTGCGAAGGAACAAAGGTTTAGCAGTTGAAGAAGAGATCTTCGAAGGAGCTGTCACTTGACCATTGAAGCAGCTGCGGGCTGTGAAAGATTGGCTTGTTGAAGTGTGAAGCATTTGTCGGGTGCCAAAGCCATTGTCTGTTGTATTGATGTAGAATACGATAGCGATACCTCCTAAGTCAAATGAGAAGCAGTCATGTAGAAGATTACACCATTCCGAAGATCGATAACAAATTGTTCTATGTGTTCTTTACTTTACGCACTTTACTGTGAGCATTTTGCTTTTGCATTACATCGATTTTTCTTTATGGATTTATTTAGCTCTTTGAAAACAAAGCTCAGGCTTGTAAATCTATTTTCCACTGCATATATTTGATTAGTCAGATTCATATGTGCTCATCAGACGAGTCCAACTGACTCATCTGATCTGACGACCGTTTTTCAGTAGAGTTAGCTTTAAAATCCAGAAGAGTTCATTCACCCCCCCTCTTAACTCTTTCCAAGTCTGACTCATGGACCAACATAAGATATAAGGTCTTATTTATATAATGAACAAAAAAAAGCCTCAACCAATATGTCGCCAATTTCGGACTTTTGATCTCACCGACTAACAAACCTCTCATTAAGACAAAAGTCCACTTTCTCCAAAGGCTTCCAAATTATGATGTCAAACGAGACTATTTTTTGTAATGATCTCTTAATATAAGTTGACTCCTGACAACCATTTCTTTGAATTCTTCTTACTCTCAAGCAAGACAATATCAGAGCCTCCGCCTTAAACTGATATGTCGAATTTCTCAAACAATACTAGTTAAATATCATCAAGATGGTTATTCTCATAAACTCAAACAACGAAGCTCTGATATCATATTGTTATGGATTAAAATCCGAGCTATAGCCCAAACCAACAATAATAGACAATTAAATGAAGAAAAGGAAAAGGAAAATGGAGATGAAGGCACCAATTTACATGGTTCGTCAAACTGACCAACATCCACAGACACAAAAGGAAAAAAAACCGTAACAAATATCACTATAATGGAGAATATAGCAAACTCTTTTTAATCTCAAATAACAATAATTCAAACAAAAGCTATAAGCAATTAAGTTTATCTAAAATGATACATCTCGCCGTATGCAATGTGAGTTTATTGTCCTCTAAAATAAAGTAATTTCATCTTGAAGAAAACAAAACGATACATCTCACGAGTGTGACTAATAGTCTAATACAGAAGACTTAAAATGTTTGTAATATGACTAAAAGACAAAACGAATAAGCCACAAATAAAGAAGGGTAAGCGTGAAGAGCAATATGGTATGCAGTTTTATACCTAGTAAGATTATTTACATAGTTTGTTTATAACTTTTATAAGTAGAAGATCTCAATTATCATTGTAATTAATAAATTTAAAAATCCCAATGGTCATATATTTTAGTACAACATTCACATTATTTTAGTTAAACTAAGCGTTTGAAGAATTCGCATAAAATCCACTTGGCTGGTCAAGTCTTCTATTCCCACGTAATTAAACTAAGGATCTTCCTGAATTTGAAAATTTATCTACTGAAAAAATAATCATAATAGCCGAAACAATGTAGCGTTAAACTATGATGCACATATCCTTCTGTCTGATAACTTGTTTCATATCTGAAACGTGTCCGATATCGATATGCACCGGATACTTAGATGTGCATCTAAGGACGAATTTGTAATTCTCAAAGTTTGATACGGGTCTGTATTTTCATATTTAGGCGGACCTACCCTAACCAAGAGGAGGCCACGTGACCTCACTGATATCTGAGATTTTGTTTAGTACTGTACTAATTAACACGATATAGTTTGCTGTTAAAAATATTGATATGTCGTTAAAATGTAGTTTTAGGTCTAATGACCCAACTCGAACAAATTTATGCATAAAAATATAGTTTTAGGCTCCGGAAACCCCACAGAAACTAATTCCTCGATCCGCCACTATGCATATTCATAACCAGGATATGTGAAATGAAAAACCATATTGAAAATTAAGTAAATACGGTCATATAGTGAATCAGAATCAGTACAAAACATTGAAATACTAAAATAATAAGGTTATTATATACTTATATTTATTATATTCACATAATTGCCCTCCTACCGTACGTATCGTATGTTGAGAATATTCTAGATACACAAAATCATGGAAATGAATTATTGTAATAATCGCATTTATTGTATATTATTGCGTTACATTATAGTTATGTAGTATAAATAGTCTACTATTGTACTCAATCAAATCAATGAAAAATAATTTCCCTCAATTGTTGTTATCGTATACT
The DNA here is from genome assembly GCA_036785695.1 of Gentiana straminea. Classification (NCBI taxonomy): domain Eukaryota; kingdom Viridiplantae; phylum Streptophyta; class Magnoliopsida; order Gentianales; family Gentianaceae; genus Gentiana; species Gentiana straminea. The sequence continues at coordinate 4,689,173 of JAVUPR010000327.1, read as the reverse complement.
TTTTTTTTAAATCATGCACCTGCATATTCCATATTTATTCGTACTCATGTATCCGTATCCGTGCATCCTAAACGTTAAATATGTGTTATATTTCCTTCACATAAGATTTAAGTTCGAGTCCTGCAATATTTAACAATAGAATAATTTAAAAAGCATGACAATAATTGGCTTTCTCATAATAAATTAAACAAGTCGTTGGAGACTCAAATTAACAATGACAATATGTGGGGTTTTTGGATTTATCTGAGTTGGGTATCCGAGTGGGTCTTCACGAATAAGATTTCATTATTAAGTCATTCAACATTTCTATATGAAATGTGATTTCATAATTGATTTTTCGTTTTTGCTATTGTTTTTATACTAATTTGCAGATTGACGTATAACTTAAATAGGTTTTTGACGGGAATGATGAATTAATTTATTTATCAGGCTCCAACGAAACTGATTATTAATTAGGACAAAACCTACATAAACTTACCAATGTACATTTTTTTCCAATTCTTATCTCCCCTTCATCCAGACTCAGCCACATCTCAAACCATAAAAAAACACCACAGCCGCCACTTCCGATCAAACTCACAAATCACAATCCAGTCGAACAACTCCTTGTGCCATGACAATAGTTTTGCAGATCTCAAGCACCATTTTCTCGTCGTACTCTTCAATCGGCCGGGATCCGAATCAAACAGCAGCGTCCGCGGCGGTCCTTGCCCACCGGCATTGAGGAACCGTGAGTTGGCCAGTTTCATCATCATACGAACGTAGCCGTTGCGGATTTTGATACGAAACTTCTTCAACGATCGGAAGATAAGTGGACTCGACGGAATGGAATGGAATGGAAGATGGGTGGACTCGAGGGAAATTTCTCGTCGATTGGTGGTGACGATTCCCGGCGGCCGGAATTGTCCATGGGAAGCGGTATATAGACAGTGTTTGAGAAGACGGACATAGTTATTTGCATAAAAGATCGGATTTGTATCACCAGAATCAGATTGAACGATTTGGTGATTAGGATTCGGGGAGGAGAAAGAGGGGTGACGGCTGTGCCGTCGGAGCTAAACGATCGGATTTGAACGATATCTCGGGCTGGGGCTGGGGCTGGGGCCATGTGCACCGGCGAAGGAGTTAACGGCGGCCATGGTTGCCGGAGAAGCAGGCTATATTATCTTTTTTTTTTTGAAAAGGTTTAGGGTTTAGGGTTGTTACTATTAATTTTTTAACGTTACTACATTTTTTGATGTAACTTTATCTATTGTATGGGCTGTTACTACTTGTTTATTGACCGTTACTACATTTTATGGGTTGTTACTACTTGTTTTTTGTCTGTTACTACTTGTTTATTGTCTGTTACTATTATTTCATTGGATGTTACTACATTTTATGGGCTGTTACTACTTGTTTCTTGGTGTTACTACTTGTTTTTTTGGTTGTTACTACACTTTACCTAGCATTACTACGTGTTTAATGTGTAAAAGGTATTTTTGTCTATTTATTATGAATTTGTCATTTTTAATAACATAAAATGTAGTAACGTCCTTCTATCCTCATTTATGATTTTTTTTTGTCTTCTCCTGCCCATTCCCCCTAAATTAAATCTCATTAAAGTTAAACAAATAATCATGTTTGCCCTTGTGTTCATTCTTGTTTACACGTGTCAAATTTGCAACTTTTAGTCGGATTTTATAGTTACCATCTCTTCCAAAACCTTAGCTTTTATAAAAATGGAGGTTCAACATGGTATCAGAACAGGCGATGAGACAATGACACGATGGTGATTGATGAGGCCTTGAGACCCGAAGATCCTGAGTTCGAGTCTCAATGGAGGGCAAAGTGTGCATATGTTTATAATTGTGTTATCGATTACGTCAAATAAAATAAAATAAAATAAAAAAATGTTGGGCCTCGATCTTTGAAATATAAAAGGCCTACACAGGAGATAACATGTTAATATATATATATATATAATACTACCTCCGTTTTAAAATATAAGTCATTTTAGGAGTTTTCACACAGTCTAAGGAAGTTATTGAATGTCATTAATTTAAAGGTTAATGTCTAAAATACCCCTTGACTATTATTATTGTAATAGTTGTTAGGTAAGTTGTTGGAATCATAATAAATTAGGGTAAGATAGAGAAAGAGCGATAAATTTTGCATTGATAATATAGAATAACTTATATTGTTAGACAAATCAAAAGATATAGAATAACTTATATTTTGGGACGAATGTAGTATTAATTATCTAACTTTCCATCCGTTTAAGTTTTGGGGGAGATGATAGTTCCACAAGATTGACATGGAAAAGACACAAGTGTTGGCATCTCTGATAATATAAAAAGACCACACTTGAGGAGCGTGTTGAAATATACTCCCTCCGTCGCATGATATAATTCTTTTAAGTTTTTACGCTCACTTTAAAATAATCCTAAATGAACAAATTTTTATGATTTCAAGACAGTTTTTTGCATTGTTTTTTTAAGACGACTTATAATATTGAATTGTTTAACATAAAAGTAAAATATATCATTTAATATTGTATTATTTTGTGAGAATGACTTATATTATGAAACACCACTAAAAGCCTAAAGACCCTATATAACGGGACGGAAGGAATATATAAAATATTAATTATATATCGGAGATGATAATTCAACATGATTGACATGGAAAAAACACAAATGTTGGGTATCCCTCAAAATATAAAAAGACAACGCTTGAGGGGCGTGTTGAAATTTATATAAAATGTTAATTATTTATTTCCCATCAGCTTGAGTGTTTGATGAACAAGATTAACACAATAAAATTAATTAACAAGACAAAATGGTACACAAACACTACAATTTTTTTTTTTTAATAAGCAACAACTTTATTAAAAAAATAGAAATACTTAAATAAAACTAAGAAGCCGAGTTTAATAGCTGAAACTTCAAAACCATCAATGTAATGTTTATTTTTCTTTTTCCTTTTTCTAGTCATCATATGTAATTTTTTTATTTCAAATGTATACTTTTTTAAATCAGAAGAGTAGTTTTTCTTTTTCTTGATTTTTTTTTTCAGGAGATGCATTTAAAATCTCTAGAAGTTCTGTTAATTAATTACGTCCGGAGATTCGAGAATCGGACACTGATCCGATTCACGCCTGCTTCTCAGGTGATGCATGCACATACTTTTACTCGAGCATTTTCGTTATTATACTACCAATATTATGTACTTTCCAAATATTTTGCATCCAAAGAGAACTGTGATAATATTTCCCGGATATTATAATTGTTTACTTTTGATTATATATGTTTTTCTTACTAAGGTATTGAGCTCACCCCTCCATTTTTTTAGAGGATGAAATGGTAGGTTACGAGGAGCCCGTAAAGGAGTCTATACCCCTTAGAAATCATGTTCAATAAGACTTTATCCCAATGCATTTATTTCAATTTTCAGGTTACGTCCTCTACTAAGGCATTGAGCCCACCTCTCCATTTTCCATTTTAGAGGATGAGATGGTAGGTCACGAGGTGCCCGTAAAGGAGTATTATACCCCTTAGAAATCATGTTCACTAAGACTTTTTCCCCAATACATTTATTTCAATTTTTGGGTTACGTCCACTATATATGCCAGGGGATCAATTTTCGGGTTACGTCATCTATATATGCCAGGGGATCGATGTTTATCTTTTAGCATGACAATAGTTTTATTCTAGCAATAGACATACATTCCTTATTAGACCTAGATCCCCTTAGAAATCATGTTCACTAAGACTTTATCCCCAGTACATTTATTTCAATTTTCAGGTTACGTCCTCTATATATGCTAGGGGATCGATGTTTATCTTTTAGCATGACAATAGTTTTATTCCAGCAATAGACATACAATCCATAGTAGACCTAGATCGAAAAATTTATGACGGGTTCCGTTTTATGTTACTAATGGATTATTTCACTTGTAGATTCCAGCACATAGTAGCACATATTAGGCATCTAAAGAGAACTGTGATAATATTTCTCACCGATGGATTATTTCACTTGGAGATTCTAGCACATATTAGTTGTAACACCCCAGCTAATAGTGATAATATTTCTCAATAATGGATTCTTTCACTTGGAGATTCTAGCACATATTAGTTGTAACACCCCGTCTAATAGTGATAATATTTCTCACTGATGGATTATTTGATGGATTATTTCACTGGGAGATTCGAGCACATACACACCCTAGCTTATCACTGACGGATTATTTCACTTGGAGATTCGAGCATAGTGATAATATTTCTCACTGATGGATTATTGCACTTGGAAATTCTAGCACATATTAGTTGTAACACCCCAGCTAATAGTGATAATATTTTTCACTGATGGATTATCTGATGCCATAAAGGATCCGATAACTGCTTAGACCGTCGTCCTCACTTGGTCTAAAAGTGCTAATCCGAATTGACAAGACCTATTATGTCTCACACTTATAATAAGGTAATGCGTTTCTCCAACATCCAATGTGGGATATCACATTCTCTCCCTATAAGCAATTGTCGTCATCGCCAGGACTTTGTCCCAGACTCGTCCCCAGCAGAGGAATCTAGAGGTGGCATCAACCGTCTCCCACGGTGTGGAACTTAGTCCCGTCTGGTAGTTGGCTCTGACACCAATTGTAACGCTCCAAAACCCTGGGCCTGATAGGTCTAAGTGAGCCATAAAGGATCCGATAAACTGCTTACAATATCATTATCGTTTAGTCAAAAAGGACTAACCCGAGTTGACAAGATCTTTATGTCTTAAAATTATAAAGAGATAAAGTTTTACATTCTCCCCCATTACAAACAAGTTTTTCCCATATTCGTGATGTGGAAAATCAAATTAGTGATAGAAAATAATGTCTCTCAACCTCTCAAAAATAGACATTGATCGTCTCTGATTGCGCAATGTAAAGTTCTTCCCAAATCATTCTATTTGCACCGTAGACACACGTGGATGGTTCTGGACCACATAGTTTCAATTCAAATTCAAACTGTGTGGTCTAAAATAATCCACGTATGTCTACAAAGCAAATGAAGTGATTATGAAAGAATTACCCGAATATGATACATACCGAGCGAATAGACAACGTCTACAATATTACATGCAGGTCATTACGAAACGGGTCTAATTTAACTCATTTGTATGTTTTTTTCCTTCTAATTATTCTCTTTTTCAGCAAGTTGTTTGAGACATTGAGTAGGTGTGCTAAATAAATAACAAGGAAAAGGGACTTAAAAAGGCCTTTACATTTATGAAGGGAAGAAAAAAAAGTTGCCAAGTGAAAGCTGTACGATGGTCCAAAGTGGCATATTTATGCCCACATTTCATGTGATTTAGAAAGCTGAGGTAGTCACCGTCGCCTCTATTGTATTCATGCACCTTTCAATACATACTTTTCTATTGATGCACTTATACTTTTAGAATATATATATATATATATATATATATATATATATATATATATATACACTAGTGAACGTGAGCCGTGCGTGCGCGCGGCTGCCCAATATAAATCATTACCAACGATAATATCAAAGAATAGATCTCCAACGTGAAATAAATCGCGTAAACTTAAACCGTAACAAATTCAAAGCACAAGACAAAGAGAGCAAGAGAAATATATCACATTCTCTCCAAGATGTAGCTCTTTCTTAGAGACGTGAAGATTGTGAATCACTTCTCTTCCAGCCCTATCGGGAGTTTCCATCTACAAAATAAACTACAATATGATGTATCGGAGAACAATGTCATACGATCACTTTAGCTTCGACTTTACGCAATGAACATTATAGAAAAACAATAAGCGGACCATAATACACGGTCAAATCTCCGGGGACGCCTTAGCTTCCAGATCATTAATATACTTGAAAATGTGTTTCACTCATTTTCTATACGACATTTCTCTTTCTTATCATTAATGAATACGTCATTTATCTCGTGTTCATTCATTTGGTGGGAAAAAAAACACGTGTCAAACGGTCTGAAGAATATAAAAAGTGATTTGGTATTCCAACGTCAATTTTGGTTGACGTTCGTACTGCAAATGGTTCCACCGACGTTGTTCAAAATAATAAAAACATTTAACGTGTTGTCCACGTGGTCACACTTTCTTGACGCGGATATTTGTTTGCCCTTATTTTTTTGTTGTTGTATTTTATAGCTAAAACTGACTCATCTTCCATAGTACACTACACAGTAGAACTTCAAATCCGTCGGTCTTTCCTTCTTTTTTTTTGCCTTTTTTTGTACAAACTACTAACGGTACACGTTTGATTAAAAAAGTTACACGGTTTTATTCAATTGTTGTGCTGAAATCGAATCGAAAATTTTCGGTTGATTGAAATTTAAAATTGAATCCGCACTGTCTGTTGGAGGTAATAAAAATAAACCGTATCGAAATATACACTTTGGTTCGGTTTATGTAACGGATAGTCGAACAAAAAATTTCGGTTTCTATATAACGCTAACCGAAATTCCGGTTTTTACCGAAGGGAAAAAAACCGCTGTTAAAAAAGGAAAAAAAAAAAAAAAAAAGAATCGTATCGAAATTTAAAAAAACAATACACGGATTTATTTGCCGAAATCGAATCGAAAATTTTCGGTTGATTTAAATTTAAAATTGAATCCGCACTGTCGATACGGTGGACGTGTCGATACGGTCCCAGACCGATGGCTTACTTTCGATATCCTGCCTCTTGGGCTGATTCCTGTTCGGACCTCGGGTATCCTTCTTGGATTCCATCCGGTCGGATTGGGTGTGCCGCCGCACCGCCTCTTCCCCTTGACGAGAATCTATGCACCACGTTGACACGTTCGTCCATGGTATGGGGAACGTCTCTCGCTCAACTTCATGTACAACTTAGTATTACGCGGCCCCTACGAACGATGTGATCGAAGTCGGTCATCCGCGTCCTTGACTCGCATGGCCTCGAGATTAAACCTCTTCAAATACTCCATTACCGTCTCATCTTTTTGCTGCCTCGCGTTCATGAGGTGCGTGGCACTCAGATGAAACTTCTTATTGACTATAAATGCATCTCGGAACTTTCGAGCGAGCATGGCAAAACTGGAGATTGACCCTGGTCGTAGCTTCGTGAACCATTCTCTTGCTCGACCCACGAGTAACGTCTCGAATGCCCGACAGCGCATTGCATCGGGGGCCCCATCCAACCTCATTTGAGATAGATACCTGTGGAGATGGTCCTCCGGGTCGGTGGTGCCATCATAAGGCTCTATCTTTGGTATCTTAAACCCTTTGGGTTTAGGGAAGCTCTCGATCTCCTTCGTGAAGGGAGACTCGAGCCACAACGACACCTGATTCTTTCCCAAGATTGCATTCAGCTCTTCCCTAGCGCTATCATCATCCCCTCTCTGGTGTTTTTGGTGGATCTCACGTCTCTTCCTTTCCACTGAGCTAGATGATGCGCTTATTTCGTCTCCAGGAGTCTGTTTAGGCTTGTCCACTATATCTTTCTGACCGCCTTCCGCCATTGCTTCTTTCTGGGCGGCATCTGCCTGCCTTCGCGCCGTAACTGCCTCGGCGATTATCCTGGACATTACCTCCAAATCTGCCCCTGCCAACTGATCCGCAAGCGCCCGATATTCTGGAGCAAGGGCTTGCTTTTCTGGTTGGTGGGTTTCCTGGATAGGGTTCAAAGCTTGATCTTTTTCCCCCCTGTTTCGCCGAGGATCGTGCTTGAATAAGATCCAAGGCGGGATCTTCGTCTCCTTGCATATCGGGATCGATCGGCTCGTTCATCCGGGAGCCTTGATCGACTTGCTTTGGATGCGCTTTTGGATGCGCTTTTCTTGGGAGGCATCGTGTTTCTTGCGTCTTCAATCAATAAAGCCCTCCTTCTAAGCGCCAATGACGATGACAAATTATGTCACCTTAATGATTTGAGCCCTAATTTAATCTAGTGATGAACACACAAGAACCCTAATGCCAAGAAGAGGAATGAGGGGGTGGATTTTATGTATGCGGCTGAGTCCAAGATTGTATCTTGGAGTGCCTACGTATCCTGTTAAATTCCAGGAATCAAGCCTTACGTAGTTCCTGGAATGGGGTATTTATAATGACAACACTTGCCTAAACCCTAAGGTTAGGTCGGCTTGTGTTATTGTCACCTTTACCCTTAAATGGGCCTTGACCCTTGCTCAAGCTATCGCTGTGGGTGGGCTTGGACAGCTGGTGCGGACTCTGTCCTCGGTGTCGATACTTCCGACTTGCAGTGATCGACCCCAGACTCATTGTCCTACACTGCTAGCTGGTGTGGACTCTATCCTTATGGACTTGTCATCTCACACTGCTCGGTACTCGATAGTCGATAGTCGTAGCCTGGCTTTTATATGATGGCCTTGGCCTCGAGCCTGGGCATCGACATGAACATACTGGCGTTATTTCACAGTGTGATGACCAACCGGTAGATGACACGTGGAGGGAGTGAAACCCTGTATCGTCAATACACTTTGGTTCAGTTTATGTAACGGAGAGTCGAACAAAAAATTTCAGTTTCTATACAACGCTAACCGAAATTCCGATTTTTACCGAAGGGAAAAAACCGCTGTTAAAAAATGAAAAAAAATGAATCGTATCGAAATTTTAAAAAAAAAAATACACGGTTTAATTCAATTGTTGTGCCGAAATCGTATCGAAAATTTCCGTTGATTGAAATTTAAAACTGAATCCGCACCGTCTGTTGGAGGTACTAAAAATGAACCGTATCGAAATATATACACTTTGGTTCGGTTTATGTAACGGAGAGTGGAACAAAAATTTTCGGTTTCTATACAACGCTAATCGAAATTCCGGTTTTTACCGAAGGGGAAAAAAAACCGCTGTTAAAAAAGGGAAAAAAAATTTAATCGTATCGAAATTTAAAAAAAAAAATACACGGTTTTATTCAATTGTTCTGCCGAAATCGAATCGAAAATTTTCGGTTGCTTGAAATTTAAAACTGAATCCGCACTGTCTGTTGGAGGTACTAAACATGAACCGTATCGAATTATATACACTTTGGTTCGGTTTATGTAACGGAGAGTCGAACAAAAAATTTCGATTTTTATACAACGCTAACCGAAATTCTGATTTTTACTGGGAAGAAAAAAACTGTTGTTAAAAAAAAAAAAAAAAAAAAAAAAAAAAAAAAAGGTGCCACGTGTCAGCCCCAATTTGGGGCTCACCCTCTTAACATCTTATAGATATAAGAAGATATATATATATATATATATATATATATATATATATAAATAAAGTTTCAATTTATGTGTAATCTTTTAATTACTACATTCTATATAGTGATCTTGAGTCGTTGATCTTATCGATTAATATTGATATCAATTGTGACGCCTCGTTTTCGAATACCGATACATTACCCGGAAAAAAATGGCTGGCACATACAATATTATATGCATCTAACATTATATGTACGCTCTTACGGCGTCGTATCAAAAATAAAAAGTCGCGGGAGATAAAAAGACTCGCTAAACCATATAAGGATCTAAAAACGAGTAACAATGTTGTCCAACTAAAGAAAGAAATGTAAAGTGAAATTAAAGCGAACGTTACATTATTATAAAAAGAAATCCAGAGGAACTTGTCTTACCAACATAAGACTTAAAATACAACCAAACTGAAATGAAAGCATGTCTTAAAACAACAAAAGTACAACTTCTGCCAAGTTACATTATTATAAAAAGTAACAATGAAAAGAACTCCAAGCATATGATAGCTCATTCAACGTCCTCAAAATCATCATCATCATCATCATCATCATCCTGCAAATCTTCTCGGGAAGGGGAAACATAAAAACATGCAAAGAGGGTAAGTACATAGCGTACTTAGCAAGAGGTTGAAGAAATTGAACAACGAATTTTATAATGAAAGGAAATCAATGCAATGACATTATTATTAAAGGTTATCTTTATGTAACATACAAAACTTCTAAAGATCACTTCATGCTCATAACATGTCGTGAGATTCCTAATTTATTTCTAGCTTAGCTTATCTTCGTTACATCATGCATTCAAGGGCACCACACTTGGTCTAGGAGCACCAAGCACTCATCGGGGTGCAACCTACTAGAGAACCGCTCTAATAGTCCCGGGCTAGTTCCGTTAGTGTGTGTGTTTGGCGGAGTTCATCCACTTTGATTGATCACTCAACACATTGCGATATTTCCAAATGCCTTATGTACCAAGAATAAACATGATGTTTATGATTTTATCTAGGCAATTATGTAAGTTATTAATGTTTAAGTAGCCACGTAAGTCAAACAATAAAAGGCTTTCCTAACATCTGTACTCCTCATCTTGAATCACTAGACTTTATCTTATACTTAGCACAATGATGAGTTCTAACTCATCAAAACAAGCTTCCAACGGTCCCATATTTCATCTTTTCAAGAATTCATTCGGTGTCGAAACTGAACGCGTTAGAAGCTTAATTATGAATGGTTTTGTCAAGTTATTTCATGTCTTATAAGTTCAATAGAAAGGTCTAGACTCAAACTAGAAGCAAAACAACATTTTCAACAAAAACTGGTCATAGGCGTATACCTACTCTTTCACGTATACACCTGAAATCTCAAAAACATTATGTCTGAGTCCAGGCGTATACAAGCTCATTCCAGGTATGCGCCTGAAACCTCCCAGAATCCTACCTACTCACTGCTTCAAACAGGCGTGACCTACCCTTTCATGTACGTGCCTGAAACCTCCCAGGATCCTATTTTCTCATTGTTTTGAACCAGGCATGTACCTGGCCTCTCCAGGTATACACCTGAGCCCGAAAAACAACCAAATTTTTCACAATTCATACATTCCAAAACCAAGCGATACAACCACAAAAATCCACAGAAACAACACCAAAACGACTCTAAATACCAACCAAAACATTAAAAAACATCAAAGTTCAATTTGAGCACCCTCTTACCTTGAATTCAAAGTAAATCTTCAAAGCAAACAACAAAAGACTTGAATTCTCCACACAAAACCTATATATTCACAATCTAACTACGAATTAGATATGATCAAAGTTTTCTAAATGATAAAATTACGAATTGAACCACTTTGAACCCAAGAACATGATCAAATCTTCAAAATTCCACAATTAAGGCAAATTTCATACCTTTTCAAAACTCTGAATTCTTGGTATCAAAACGACGCCCTCTTCACACATATTGCATACCTCTACTCGAATCTGAAAACCAATAAACGGTTGGTGAGATGCCTTGAAGATTTTATCGCCTTATTATTTTTCTCAGAGATCAAACTCTTTTGCTTTCGTTTATTTTTCCTTCTGATAACCACCATAATAATGAGAGGTTTTGTTTCCAAAGAAAAACAACCGTCATTGTTTTTTTTTTTTTTTTTTTGGAAAGTTCCTTTATAAGTGTTAATTATATTCTAATTTTTACCAATTAAAGGGTAAGTTTGCCCTTTTATAGAAATTCAGAATATCACATCAATGATTTCATATAATTGAATATCATTGAAGTGCTATTAACATAGTGCCCTAGTTTCCAAAAATCCTATAAAAACAAAACTAGAAAGAAAAAAAAAAAAATACAAAGACATCTAAACAAACGAACAAAATAAAGAAAAAAATATATATATATATATATATATATATATATATATATATATATATATATATATATATATATTGTTTATCTATTTTCTAATAACTTTGCCATTTGCACAATATGATATCCTTATCAATTTTTCAAATAACTTTGGCATTGCAGTTTATTGTACGGGTGACATCGACATATATAGATATTCTTTTTTAATAAAAAAACTAGAGTCATTCCTCTCCATAAATAAAGAATCTTTTACAAGGTGTCCTTTATAAGAATTAACGGTTTTCTTGTCTAACTTTTTTTTTTTTCTTTTTTAAAGGTATAAGTCTTACTTATTTATTGTACTATCACATAGGGTATAATTTTTATTTTATTTTATCTTATCTTATCTTATCTTACTCTTAGTAATAAGACCAAAAAATAGTGCCCCTATAATGGGGCACGATGGTGATGTTCAAAATGTGTCCTAATTTGTGTGCTTGACACCTGGCGTTTTCATTCTCTCTCTCTCTCTTTTTTTTTTTTTTTTTTAAGACTATTAGTATATAAGAGCAAGAAATGGTGTCCTTAATACAGAGATCTATGTTGCGCAGATATGGACACGGACACGTCGCGTCACGATACGATACGATACGGACACGGTGATACGGCTAATTACAAAATTTAAAAACACGACGCGTCACCGACACGTTAGATAAACTCTATGAGTATATAGAATATATATTCGACCTTTATAACAGTGACAACAGAATTTGTGGTTGATCTTCAAAAAAATTACAAATTGTAAAAATTATTGTTTGTCAACAAAAAAAACATATAAAATTGATATGACGTCTTGTTTATTTAGTTATTACATTGAAAAAAGTTAAATAAAGAAAAAAAAATTAATAAATGGGTGCATGAGTGTCGGTGTCGTGTCGGGGAATGTCGACAGTGTGTCGGAAGCGTGTCAGATATTTAAATTTTAAATAATAAAAATTTAATCGTCCGACACGTGTCGGACACGATGTCCGAGCGTGTTGTGTCGTGTTTTATGTTGGACACGACACACATCAACAATATTGAAATACCGGTGCATCGTAGACATATATAAATATAGAGGTGTCCTTTACGATTTAAAGTTATTTCCAAATTGCTTAGGTTCAGAAGTGTCGGGCAGTGTCGGTGAGTGTCGACAGTGTGTCAGAAGCGTGTCGGATATTTAAATTTTAAACAATATTAATTTAACCGTCCGACACATGACGGGCACGATGTCGAAGCGTGTCGTGTCGTGTCTTATGACGAACACGATGCACGGCGACCGGATTGAAGCGTCCGTGCATCGTACACAGAGATAAATATAGAGGTGCACCGCAATTACACGATGTATCGATGAGATAAAGAAGCATCATAGACAGAAATACAAAGAAGCATTTACAAGGATTTTCTACTCTTATTTCTTTTTCTTTTTTGCTTATGTGACTTGTATATTATTTTCACAATACTTCTTCTCGTATTTGTTTTTCTTTTTAGTTATGATAAATGAGATATAAATTAGAAGATAATGTTAGGCGCCCAAAAAAAAAAAATAATGTGAGCCTTATCTGAAAACTTCGCCCTCTTCTCTCGTCCGTCCACCTCCTGCCGTACATCTCTTCACATCAACAAGACAAGATCCAGCTTTTTCCATGCGGTTATGCGGCTGTTCGAAGATAGATCTGCTGGGTAATAGAACGACTCTGCTTTATTGATCAGAGGACATCTAATTAGAGCATTAATCGAGGAAGGTTTGTTCATCCAACCATGAAATTGCAATTACACGATGGATATATGGCAGCTGCGGTTTGAATCTCAGTTTCCAAGGCTTAAGTACCGGGTAAGCCTTTGATTTGTTGTGTAATGTCTTCAATTTCTCTTGCTTTTTAGTGCTTTATATTCTCTTCACTTGCTTACTACCAGCCACGAGAACTAAGCATTTGTTGTCTTCTGTAGAGAATATCCTCAAGAAATACTCACATCAATAAATATTCCTTCAACAGCCTATTTACTCTTCCATCATTGAAAGGTATTATTTTTGGCTCTTATAGTATTTATTGTTGGCTTGCATGTATATTGTGTGTGCATTTAAAGCTGATAGCTTCATGTTAAGATAACTTTTAGCAGTTATATCTACTGCTTTATGCTGTTTGTAGTGTCAGATTTCTTAAGATGGTCCAAGAATCCTACCTGGGTGACACTAATGTGCAGTTCCTGCACTTTTAAGGTGTTGCGGTGGTGTTACATTCCTAGATTCTTAGTCATACATAGTGAAACAGATTCTTTCTGTCTTCTAGAGTCTCTTTGAACTAAAAACTTGTGCTTGTGATAGGAAATAGTGTTACATCTTCTTAACTGCGGTTTTAGTAGAAAATACTTTCATGGACTGCTGTTTTCAGGCTTGTTAGCCCCTTTGGTACCGGAAATTTCTTGTAGCTTTTAAAAAAAGAAGGGCCTCTTTTGCATGTACAGAAGATAGGAAACTGTATTGTATTTCTTGCTGTTGTAGAGCTCTGTGTTGCGTTCAAAAAAAATGGGTTCAGAATGCAAAACAGTTTTACCCTTTTTGTTGCCTGCAATGAACAAACAATTTAGCTGTGTTCTTCTGCCTGCTTCCTATCGTTTTGCTTGCATTTCCATAGATTTTTTTAAGCCTTTGCTTGTATATATATACTGATTTACTTCACTATGTCTCATCTGCATTACAGGCTTTGTGCAGGTTAGAGTACTGGACTTTATACCTTAGGCTTAATGAGTATGGTTGCCCTTCAGGTAATGTGTTCATATATTGATCCTTTGACTTGTTAGCTATGCCACCAAACTGCTTCAGTTTTTAAGTGTTGTTATTTGTTTGTATTGCTTGACCTTCTTTCTATTTCATCCTCTGTTGCGTGTGTGTTTTGTTCACAGATTGTAGTGTGTTTCTATTTTCAAGTGGTTTGTTCATAAGCCTACGTTGCTTAAAGAATAGTATAGTGTGTTGCATTTTCAGGTGTTAAAATTAGGAAAACATAGTACTTGCTGCATGGGTGATGCATGGTCTTTCTTTCAATCTATGATGAGCAAAAAGTATATATCTGTTTCTAAGGCATATAGACATAATGCAATCCTTAGATGGAAGGCTACAAAAGGCAAAACAAAAGTATGTTCAAAACATCCAATCCTACATGTACTAGCCAGTACTAGGTTGCCTTCCATTCTTGTGGATCTGATTACAGTCCAAAATTCTGAATCTATAGATTTTAGAGCTTCTATTCGAACATATAATAACCATTTACATTTACATCTTTAAGAGCTATATATGACAAAGAACTACCTAAGCGAAATAAAGGGGTTTACACTTTTAGAGTGCAAGGTCAAGTATACCATTTCATGAATGATCTGATTGGAACTGATGATCAGTGCAATAACCTACAATTCTACTTTCATGATACCCAATATGAAAAAACAAACCGTCTTCATTGGTGTCCACGTCTCTTTGAGATGAATGTAGACAAAATTTTAACAGTGACTAGTGAGAACCCGTATGCTCGGTTTTTTAGAGACTTAAACGGCACTCCAAATCCTGATGAATTAGATATTGTGTTGTTTTGTAACAAACTATTGATCAAAGGGTTTATAATAAGCCTACAGTTCCCCAGGTTGCTGGTATATTAAGTGATTGTTTCGAAAACCAACAAAGAAGTATAAAAGTCTATGCACATAGTGGTCAATCACATTCTATCCAATATTATTATGGGTATTATGACCCTCTCCAATACCCTCTTATGTTTCATTATGGCCAGCTTGGCTGGCACCAAGGCATAGGTAAGCAAGGCTTTAAGGAAAAAAATAGGAAAAGAAAGAGAATGGATGAAAATTGTTTGCTTATTAAACCAAATAATGCTGAATCTGCTTATGATTTATTATAAAAAGAAGATGCTACATTAAACGCCTTGTCAGATGATCCATCATATGTGTCTATAAGAGAGTATTATTACTATAAGTTTCAAATTAGAGAAAACGATGCATCTTATTTACTGCACTTTGGTAGATTGTTTCAGCAATATGCTGTTGATATGTTTGTTAAACTAGAAACATAGTGATTAGATTATTTTAGGTTGCAACAAAAAAATATTAGGCAAGAATTTATGCAAGGCATTGTTGATGCTGTTGATAGTGGTGAGACCAATGCTTCCAATGTTGGTCAACGTATAACACTGCCTGCTGCTTTTACAGGAGGTCCAAGGCACATGCGGAAAAAAAATACTTACACGCAATGGCTTTAGTGAGAAAATTTGGATAACCCGACATTTTCTTAACAATCACTTGTAATCCTAACTGGCCTGAAGTTAAAGAATGTCTTAAACATGGAGAGCTAGCTCAAGATAGACCTGATTTATTAGACAAAGTGTTTAGGGTGAAACTTGAAGAACTGAAAGTAGAATTATTCAAACGTAATATTTTTGGTAAGGTTGCTGCTTACACATACGTTATTGAGTTCCAGAAATGCGGTTTGCCTCATGCTCATTTTTTATTAATCCTAAAACCTCATTATAAAATTTACAGGCCTGAAGATTTTGACAAAATAGTATGTGCTGAGTTGTCAGATAAAAACCTTAACCCTCACTTGTATAGGTTGGTTGTCAAACATATGTTACATGGACCATGTGGTCGTCTAAAGCCAAGTAATGTCTGTATGCAAAAGAATAGCTCACGCAAGGACTCTTACCTTAGGGATTTCTGTGAAGAAACTTTCGAAACAACTTATGCATATCCAACCTACAGACGTCGTAATAATGGCGCAAAAGCCAAAGTGTGTGGTTCTTTTCTAGATAACAGATGGGTTGTACCATATAATCCATACCTGCTTGCAAAATTTGATAGCCATATAAATGTGGAAATATGTTCTACAGTTAAGGCTGTGAAGTATATATATAAGTATATATGTAAAGGGAATGATGGGGTCATGTTTACTGTCACAGACCATGACTCTTCTCATGAACTAAATGAAATAAACCTATATCAATCAACTCGATGGGTTTCTCCTCCAGAAGCGTTGTGGAGAATATATAATTTTTGCTTTTGGGGACATGCGTCCAGCTGTGATACAACTTCAAGTTCACCTAGAAAATTGTCAGCCAATAACTTTTAATCAGAAACATAAGCTCAAAAATGATAGGACCAACCCGTTTAACCGAAAAACAATGCGTACAGAATATTCTTTTATGAATAGGACTGACCCTAATGCACAGGAATATCAATGCACATATGGAGACTTTCCTGACTACTTTGTATGGGAAAACGACAAAAAGCGCTGGAAAAATAGAGTGAAAGGAGATTATGTTGGTAGAATTGTATCGGTTAATCCGATTGAAGGGGAAAGATACTACTTAAAACTCTTATTGTCCAAGGTTAGATGCCCTTCATCTTTTATGGATCTCAAAATATTCAATGGCCAGGCATTTCTTTCTTACCATGAATCTGCCTTGGCTCGAGTATTCCTTGAACAAATAATAGCCAACAACAGTGTTTAAGTGAAGCAGCAACCTATGGAATACCTTGTGAATTCAGGCAACTATTTTCTACGCTCTTGGTTTATTCATGCCCTTCTGATCCTGTAAATTTGTGGAGACAGTTTGAACCACAATTATCTGAAGATATTTGTAGGCAAGCTCATTTATCCAAGGCTGAAGTTCAAAAAGTTGTTCTCCAACAAATAAATGGATTTCTACAGTCCATGGGAAAAGACCTTACTTCATACGGCTTGGTACCTCCTAACATGGACACTTCTCAATTCAATGATCCAACTAAAGAACTACGTATTGAACAAAATATTATTGTGTTGAGTAAGATTTGAATTCTATAGCTCTTTTAAATAAAGAACAATTATAAGCATTTGAAAACATTATTGCTGCTGTTTTTAACAATAAAGCCGAATGTTATTTCATAGACGGTCCAGGGGGGACAGGGAAAACCTTCTTATATAGAGCATTGTTAGCAGACGTAAGATCTAAAGGCCATATTGCACTTGCTACCGCTACTTCAGGAATAGTTGCTTCTCTTTTACCAGGGGGAGAACGACACATTCTAGATTTGAAATCCCTATAGACTTAAGTGAAGGACCGACATGCAGAATAAGTAAGCAAAGTCCATTGGCAACCCTTATTAAATAAGCTAAATTGATATTATGGGATGAGGCTCCCATGTGTAAGAGAACAGGAATTGAGGCATTGGACATTTTGCTAAAAGATATAACAGGGAATGAGCAGCTGTTTGGGGAAAGTTAGTTGTTCTAGGAGGGGATTTTAGGCAAACAATGCCGGTTGTACGAAGAGGAACAAAATCAGAAACAATAAATGTGGCATTAATTAGATCTTATTTGTGGCCACAGCTTAAGAAGATTAATTTAGTGCAAAACATGCGAGCACGACTTGACCCTGAATTTACTTCGTTCCTTTAAGGTGTTGGTGGAGGCCTTAATCAAGTTCACGATATTGCAAATATCCAATTACCTGAAAATATTATTATTCCATTTGTTAGTGCTAAAGATGGTTTAGAAAATCTAATAAAGCTTGTCTTTTCACAACCACATTCTGAGAACAATGAACATCAACACACTATTAATATAGCAATTTTTACTACAAAAATTGTTTTTTGTTGATGAAATAAATGATATGTTGATTAAAACTTTGCCGGGGCTTGTAACAGAATATATTATTTTTGATAAAACACTAAACCCAAGTGATCAAGGCCAATACAAAGATATGTTGAACAGCTTGTCTCCAAACGGTCTGCCGCCTCACACAAATTAATCCTCAAACCAAATGCGCCAACAATTTTATTAAGAAACCTGGACCCTTCAGAAGGTTTATGCAGCGGCACACGAATGATATGCAAAGTATTAGACAAGAATGTAACACAAGCTGAAATAGAGATTGGGGATCATGCTGGAAAAAGTGCCTTCATACATAGATTACCAATGCAACCATCAAATGATGAATTCTACCCAATTCCTTACAAAAGAATACAGTTTCCAATGAAGTTGTGTTTTGCAATGACTATTGTTATTACAGAACCGTCAGGGATAAATACGGATTGCAATAATCAAGAATAAACAAGAAAGCATAAATCACATAAGAAAACAATAACACAGAATTTAACATGGTTTCTGGAAATATGCCGACTAGTCCATGGGCAGAAACGAGGAGATTATATTATTACTGGAGATTTTACAGACTCTGCAATTGCATATGCAATTGCTCATGACGCCACTACAAATATTCTAGGTTACAATAGATGAATATTTATAGTCACAAAACGAGGAAATATTCATGCGGAAAATAACAAACTGAAGACTCAGGGTCCTCCGATAACAACCAACAACCAGAATACAATTGCTGTCAAACTAAATGATAAATAACTGAAGGCAAACTATTATCCATAACTTCATACTTGTCTAAAAAGAAAGAACAACTATAAAAGGAAACCAAAGCATAAAAGAATTCATTGCTCCATCCTAAGCTAGCACTCCAAGCTCGTCATCAAACCCAACATGTACATGCAAACTTCTTATTCCAAATTGATGGAGGTCAAGTTAAATTATTAACTCGATGCCTACTAACACACTAGCAAGAGAACTAGGTTCAATTGTAGTATAGCCAGATAGAGTCGAGGTCGATCCCACAGAGACTCGGCACAAATAAAACAACTTTATCCTATTAGAACTAAATTAAAAAGGCGGTCTACGACCAACTAAATGCGTAAAATAAAATAGTGACAACCACAAGACACAAAAGACCACAAAGACAAACTAAAGACTCCTAAAACACGGATAATACGGTTGATATTATCTAAACAAATAGTATTGATTACGCTAGTAGATTATAACTCCCCCATGTGAATTAGGATGATAACGAGATAAAACAAACGTTAAGGATTAATTATTATGACTACGGGAGTCATCCCCTAAGATAGATTTAGCCCCGTTTAGGTCATCTAAATCATCTTGCCTCCATTACGTGACTTCGCTTTTTAATGCCTCCATCTCATATAACTTCTGACACAATTACGAGACTAGGGATGCCGGTATAAACCGTAACCTCATCTAAGCAACATTCCTAGGGTAAGGCGTACTTCTTAGATGCCGATTCAATCTATATCCTAAGTAACAATCACTTTTTGGGTTTCATGTTAAATTATGATGACAAATAATTAAGTTGATCGTGTTTAATTACTCGTTTTAATTCCAAATCGAATCCGACGTAGTCGAAGCCGATCATAATATTGCCCTACACATTACCACACTCGGTCGACCGAACGACAGCACTCGGGCGACCGAGTGACATGTCTAGGTCGACCGAACACAGTTCTGTGTCGGAACAAATCATGATTACTTCTTAACGTTTCTAACCTAAACACATGGGTTCGTAAATTAATCTACATCACGCAATCAATACAAGAAAAACTACTCCATAATAAAATATATCAAATCTACAAATAAAGATTGCATAATTGAATAGTCATACCCTCGAAGACGAGAGTGACTCCCACTCTTTAATGCGCTCCCTAATTGGAGAATCCGATGAATTCACAATGAACGAACATAAAGAAAATAAAACTAAAACTTAAAAGCTAAAATTGTATGAATTGTTTTGTGTTGTAGTGGTGTGTCTCTCTCAAATCGTGGCCGCCGTTTATATGGAGTTGTAGCCGACATAGGGAGAATCCGAAGATTGACATGCATTTATCACATTAGGCTCGGGTGACCGAACCTACACGCTCGGTCGACCGAATGGCATGGCTCGGTCGACCGAGCCTCCCTCTTTACGCGTTTTCAAATTCGGTTCGTCTGACTTGTTCCCCACTCCATGCTTTTGAATTGATCTGATTAATCTTTTCTTCAATGCTCCGATTTTCTTCTCTTTTATCTTGAGATCTCTCGATTGCGTGATAATTATCTTCCCGATTTATCATGATCTGCAAAATCAGCATTTATCACACAATTAATTGCTCTTTTATAATAAAAACAGCTAGATACCAATTATCATATTAATAATCACTTATCATTAAATAATAAATATAAACACGTGATTAAATATGAAATATATGTAATTAACTCCGATTTAAGGTTATAATTGATGACATAAATGGGTATATTTTAACTGTCATCAAAATGCCCCCCACTTAAACTTTGCTTCGTCCCGAACAAAGCATCAACAAGTTATTCCCCAAGACAACATTTTCTGTGGTCAACTCATACTTACACAAGAAACCCGAGTCAACTCATACCAAATCATGCTCATAAGATAAGCATTATTCACTACTCGCTATGAATCGAAGTGATTGTGTGCATGTGCATTGGTTTTATATAAATGTAGCAAGATTAGAGTTTATGCGACTTCATATCTAAATTCACCAACATCGCATTCATACTTCTTATGCCTCGCAATGGTTAAAGCACTAGAACAATAAGCAAGAGCGTATCTATAGGTTTTTGGACTTGGAGACCGAGTACTACTCGAAGCCTCTAAAAATTTGAAAATTTTTTCAATTTTGCATATTTTTCGAATACTACTAATCTCAAAGAAGAAAACTTTTCATAGAGTACCCCCCTATCTTAGATTAAGCATAGCATCGAATATTACCACAAGCGCGAGGCTACTTTGGTAATGTTACTACAAGCCCAGTGTTTTAATACATTGTCAAAACACAGGTACGTCCCAAGCTTATTACTCCGCTTTTGTTGGCTAGAAGATCAGAATACATCAGTCGACAAATGTCGACACTAGGTCCTCATAACCAATTATCTACGCAATGTACACATACTTCTTTCAATTATTATAACTCATACGGTACTAAGCGATTCACATGTTGAGTAATTGAACAATACCTAACTACTTGCAATTGTTGGCATGAATATCCTTAAGTTTACTAACAATTTATCGCAAAAGTATAATATGACCACGTACTCACGCAACTTGGTTCATTTCCTATTAATTCTAAGTATAAGAACTTCACAAGTTTAAGGGTACGAGTTAAACATCTTGGCATTTATCCATAAAGTTTTTTAAATTTGGCTCAATATTGTCTCAGTATTCCGTTCCACCTTGACTTTTTCAACATATAGCACAATATATAGCTAAGTCCCCTGCCCCCCACTTAAACATGGCATTGTCCTCAATGACAAAAATAAATGAGAGTTCAAGATGAAAGACTTAGCACTGGAAACGGCTCCCAAGTAAAGGAACAATATCGGAGTAATCATCGGCACAAATGGAGAGACAGACACATCCCGTATAAACGTACAAGCTCCACGAAATCGTCAAATACCATGTCTATGGAAGTTATAAAATAACGTGGCGTAATTAGATATAGATATCTAAAAACAAGCTTTAAGCCACTTTATTTTATACTGCCATGGACAAGACTAAAAGGGATTTAAACCTAAATAAAAACTCACATGACGGTTATCAAGGAAAAAACCTCGTTTATTCCGAACTTAGACTCGGAACATGGCGAGATGAAAAAAACCGTGATAGGCGCATGCTACTTTATTAAAAAGAAAAACGAAAAAGATAGGTATAGGTAGGAGTTCTAAGTTTATAGTCGCTAGCTCGACTCAGCTCAAGATGGTTTATTCATAGACAGGGTCGTCGAGGTACAAAACCTCCTCCTCAGCAGCAGGCGGAAGCCCGTGATAATGCTTAAGACGATGTCCATTGACCACAAATCTGGACTCGTCTTTAAAATTCAATAGCTCCACCGCTCCAGAAGGAAAGACTTGTTGTACTTGAAATGGGCCATACCATCTTGATTTCAACTTACCCGGGAAGAGTCTTAAGCGCGAATTGTACAAGAGAACCAGATCACCCTCTTGAAAGGTCCTCTCCAGAATCTTTTTGTCATGAAACTTCTTCGTGCGCTCCTTGAAAATCTTGGCATTCTCATATGCCTCTAAACGAAACTTGTTAAGGGTGAAAATCTATGAATTATAAGGATATATTTTACGATGTTTCCCCTCTATATTGTGTAATTTGCATAATAATTGGTCTTTATATTGAAATATTGAGCAAACGATATTTTTATAGACTTAATCGCAATATTGATATGTTTATGTGATTTTATGGTTGAAATATAATTATTTGAATACTATTACAGTTTGCGATGTTTTCCATGTGTTATAGGTATGTTTATTGTGCTCAAATGATGATTTAAAGAAATTAAAAGTCGAGCTAAGTTGATTGAAGAAAGAGATAATGATGATTTGGAAGGAAGGAAAGAGATAAGTATGCAAGAATCCCATTCAAGGCGCATGAACGTTCGTCCATGAAGCGTCCATACCGAACGAGCGTCCGGCAATTCGGACGGGCGTCCATGAAAGCGATTTTGATACGAGAGTTTGAACGGAAGCCGGACGAGCGTCCGAGGGAGTTCAAGAATGTCGGACGAGCGGCCATTATAGTGAACGCTCGTCCATCCGACCGACTTAGAGAAACCGACTTTGGAGGCTATAAATACCCGCCCGTTTTCACACATTGGGGATACCAATTGATAATTCTCGAACCCTAAACCCTGGGGCGGCTATAGGCTCGCGCTTTTACTCGTTTTTCCAGCTTTTTTATGTTCTTCAATTCCTAGATACAATTAGTTTAGTTTATGCAATTTATTTCAACAATTCGAGCTATTCAAGGATGCTAAGAGGCTAGGCTTCAATCAAACGAGCATTGTGAAGCCATCCAACTTTCATTAATTTTGATTCTTCGGTTATATTGTAAGTTTTTAATCAAGTTGTTTCCTTTATCATGTCTTATGTTGATTAATTGCATTTATATCGAAAGATGTGCATGTATGATGTTTTATATTTGATGAAAGTCTTTATAAACATTAGATCACCATGATTTAGGAATAGATCTTTGATCTATGTCAAACGAAAGTTGATAGGTTGAATATCTAGGTTAAAACGTTAAAGTTTACATCTTTGTTTATGTTATGACGCGTTAATTTCCGTAAATCGAAAGATAGAAATTAATAGGCGAATCATCTACGAAAGTAGGATTCATACCTTTGATAAGATGAATCACAACTTGATAGAAACTGCAATATAATCGGGATGAGAGATTAGTGTTTGTTGGATAGGTGGATCAATACTCGTTTGTCCGTTTTAAATTTGATTTAACCCTTGAAACTTGAACTCGTTTAGTTAGTCTATTTCCTATTGCACCTTTAGATTAATTTGTTCGCAACCAAACCTTCCTAGCTTTGGATTTTCGTCCTCTCGTCTAGTTTATTTTCAAGCATATATGTGTAGTTTAGTTTTGTTTTACTCGCTGTTTAGTTTAGTTTTTCGTGACATAGTTTAGTTAGACAAAAACTAGGAACCACAATCGTCTAGTTCCCCGTAGGATCGACCCGGCATTAACCACTAGTACTACGATCCTTATACTTGGGGTTAACCGGATTATAAATTTATTACTTGTTTGTTTTGCATAGATAAAATCCGTAGACAAGTTTTTGGCGCCGTTGCCGGGGAACCGGACGGTTGCTTAGTTTTTGTTCTAGTTTTTATTTTGTTTTCAATTCCTGTTTTTAGGTTAGATCTTTTCGTTTCTGTTTGTGGTTAATAGTTTAGTTGTTTTTTGTTCAATTGTCTGTCGTTTTAATTGTGTTTTTGTTAGTAGTTAATATAAAATCTTTGCTCCTAATTTATACTCGTTTTCTCGTTTACCACGCTCTCGTTTTTCTAATCGTTTCTCGCCTTGCTTGACGAGCGTCCGTTTTACCGTACGCCCGTCCAGCTTTGCTTTTAGTCGGACGAGCGTTTAGTTTATCGGACGCCCGTCCGCTGAAAATTCTTCAATCCTGAATCAAATTCCGACCTGCAGACAAGCGTTCATACTTCTGGACGCCCGTCCAAAGGAATTCTGAAAAAGCGGACGAGCGTTCATATTTTGAACGCCCGTCCATCCTGAAAAACTGGTCAGACGCTCGTCCATAATTTTGGACGTTCGTCCGTTCCTCTTTCCCTCTATCATCTTCTTCTTTTCTTCTTTTCTTTTCTCTAGGTTTTGATCTTAGATTAGATTATAAGTCTTTAGTTTAAGTTGTTAGTTTCGTAGTTTATAGTTCTCTTTCTCTCCTTCTTTCTTTCTTGCTCAACAACTTGATCTTGGATCTCGGTGTATGCAAACTCGTAGTCAGAAGGGACCACTAATCTACTCTCCTGACCCCGAGCGGACCATAGTCCGACCCAATAGGCGGAGACTTCGTTTTGACGAAGGAAACGCTCTTGATCAAGAATTTGAGCAAAATCTTGCAAAGAAATCAAAGAAATAGTAATAATGGCAATGAAGATAGACGGACGTTGGCCGATTATGCCATGCCCGGTACAAGCCACCATCAACCCGGCTATCGTTATGCCGGCCATTACCGCTCCAACTTTCGAGCTAAAGCCAGGACTTATTCGATGATGCAAGCATGCATCAATTTTTCACGGCTATCAATCGTAGAACCCCCATACTCACCTACACACATTTCTACATATATGCGGTACTACCCGTATCCAAGGTGTAAGTGAGGACGCAATCAAGCTCAAACTTTTCCCATTTTCCTTGCGAGGGGAAGCACTAGAGTGGTATCACTCTCTCCCTTCGGAATCCATTACGACCTCGGGCCGGACTTGAAAAAGAATTTTTGAGTCAATATTTCCCTCCATCAAAGACGGCCCAAGTTGTTTGAACGAAATCTTCACATTCCATCGCCAGGAAAATGAATCTTTCTTTGATTGCCGGAAAAGGTTCAAGTCCCTCCTCCGAAAATGTCCCCACCACGGCTTGCCGATGCAAAGGCAAGTCAATACATTCTTTAGCGGATTGACCGAGCTCACTAAGGGCATGGTCAATAGTTCATCAAAGTGGGGCGTTTTTGAAGAAGACTCCGTACGAAGGATGGGCATTGTTTGAAGACATTGCCAAATATAACTATGCCCCATCCTATCAAGCTATTCGTGCACCTCCTCCTCCTCCCAAGGTCGAGGAAGTGACTATGCAGACCGATTGCCATGTTGCAAAAGCAAATGGCTAATTCTCACCGACAACATCCCAAACTCGTTCCTAATCCGAGTAATCGACTCTTTTCGTTTCCACGAACTCTCGTGTTCCGTATTGCGAAAATTGTTGTCGACCGGCCACATGTCCGGCCGTTGTCAATTTCAACCCCCTTCGCTCATCAAGTCAACGCCGTTCATAATAATGGACAAGATAATCCAATCACATGCCAAGTGTGTGATGATCCGGGGCACACTGCTCGTTTCTGTCCCATGATTGGACAAAATGCAGAAGTGAATGCTTTTTCTGGCCAGTCTAATCCGAGGTTCAATAACCAATTCTCTGGCCGAATAATGCTCAAAATCGTGGCTTCGGCCGTAATCCGAGCTTTAATCGTAGTCCAAACTTCAACGTAAATCCCGGATTCAATCGTAACCAAAACTCGAATTTTTCCAATTCCACACCAAGGTTCAATCGAATTGGCCTTCTAATTCCAATTCTAATTATCAAAGTCGGCCTAGCCAGCCATACCCTTCAAATTTCCCAAACTCTCAAGGCACTTCAAGTTCAACTGATCTTAAAGCCGAATGGAACTCATTTAGAGAGGAGCAAAACAAGAATATTCAACTCCTAATGAGTACGAATAAAAATCTTGAGAGACAGATAGGGCAGCTGGCTGAGCAGTTAGCATCGAGACCCCAAGGGCACTTGCCCAGCTTTACTGAGAAAAATCCTAAGGGTGGTCATGTTGCTCAGGCTGACTTAAGCAGCGGCCAGTGTACTGACCTCGTGCCATCAATGCAATATGGTAAAGAGGAGGCCGCACTATGAGTTTAAGAAGCGGTACACGCCTTAGTGGTCCCCCCGCTTCCAGGGAAACCACTAGCCCCTCCCCGCCACCGATAAGGCAGAGGGGAAGCCGAGCACCAACAATCCCCTTCGCCGCAAAGAAATACTCGTGTGGCCGACCCCCGAGAGGTGCAGAAGAAACGCATCCTCAAGTGGCCGACCCCGAGGACCGAGAACTCAAGAGAAAGTCGGAGGTTGATCCCCCGACTAAGAAAAATTCGAAAAGACTCGTTCGGTGGAAAGACTTGGAGGATAAAGCCGTAAGTGCATCCTCAAAGAAGATTTTTTCGAGAGTGATCTCGAAGAAACTCCCTTTTCCACCGAGAAAGAGCAACATCCCTCCGAGTGAAGATAAGAAATATGAAAAAGTGCTTAACCTTTTGAAAAATACTCAAGTAAATCTCGCCATTATCCGAGGTCTTGGTCGAGATGCCTAAGTATACAAAATTCATCAAGGATGTTGTGTCTTCGAAAAAGAAGTTAGCAGCATGGAAAGGCAAATTGGTGAGGATTGTTCCCCGATAAATTATGAAGACTTACCAACAAAACGAGGTGACCCCGGAAAGTTCGTGCTTACAAAGTTGTTAATGGGAGGCCTAGTCTTCCCTAATTCTTTGTGCGATCTAGGTGCCTCTATAAGCCTTATGCCCATGTCCGTGTGCAAACAAATCGGTCCGCAAAGCCTTCTAGAACCCACAACTATGAGCTTACAATTCGGTGATCGATCTTCTAAGAAAGCTTCAGGGATCCTGAAGGACGTTCTAGTTCAGATTGATAGATTTACCTTTCCAATAGATTGGTACGTCTTAGATATGGAGAAAGATGAAAACGTTCCCCTGATTCTTGGAAGACCTTTCCTATCTACAGCCAGAGCCCTCATCGATTGTGATGGTGGGCAAGTGACAATCCGAGTTGGTGACAAAGAGGTGAGTTACAATGTTACCAAATCTAGTCAAGTACCCTCTGGATCCCCAACCAGCTTTTCCATAGATGATATGACTGACGATTTCACTGATTTTATGGATAAACAAGTCATGGCCGTAGAGGAAGAATATGAGCGACTAATGGATAAATTGAATACTCATGGTGTGGTAAGTCTAGAAAATCTAGAAGCTGATGAGTTGTTATACGGAGAAGCTGAGGCGGTGGGACCACTAAGTAAGCTCAGTGATGTTGAGTTGAAAGGTGGAGATCTTAAATCGAGTTTAGAGGACCCCCCTGCTGATTTGGTTCTGAAGCCGTTGCCCAAGCATTTGAAATATGTGTTTTTAAGAGAAGGCGACAAGCTTCCACTAATTATTTCCGCCAAGTTGTCTCGCTTAGAGGAGATGAAATTAATCAACGTCTTGAAGAGAAATGAAAAAGCTTTTGGTTGGCAAGTAGTAGATATAAGAGGTATATCGCCCGACATCCGCATGCACAAGATCAAGACGAATGAGGGTGCGAAGTGTGTACGACAGCCCCGAGAGGCTCAACCCTCATATGCAGGAAGTTGTTAAAAAGGAAATCATCAAACTTCGGACATGGGAATCATTTACGCTATAGCCGATAGTGAATGGGTTTCCCCGACTCAAGTAGTTCCCAAGAAAGGTGGAATTACTATTGAGAAGAATGAGAAGGGAGAGGAGATAGCATTGAGGCTCGTTACTGGATACAGAGTATGTATCGATTATCGAAAGCTCAATGAGGTCACACTGAAAGATCATTTCCCGCTTCCATTCATTGACCAGATGCTTGAGCGTCTGGCGGGGCACGCATTCTACTGCTTCCTGGATGGATATTCGTGATACTTCCGTATACCCATTGATCCCGTTGACCAAGAGAAGACCACTTTCACTTGCCCTTACGGGACATTCGCCTACAGGCGGATGCCATTTGGTCTCTCGTAATGCCCCACCACCTTTCAAAGGTGTATGATGGCAATCTTTGACGGGCTAGTTGAAAAGTGCATGGAGATTTTTATGGATGATTTCTCGGTCTTTGGTCAATCCTTCGATGATTGCCTCGATAATCTTGATCGTGTGTTGTCTAGATGTGTGGAAAAGGACTTAGTGCTTAATTGGGAAAAATGCCATTTCATGGTAGATGAAGGCATAGTCCTTGGTCACAAAGTGTCGCCCAAAGGTATAGAAGTAGATAGGGCCAAGGTTGAAGCTATTGAGAAGATGAGTTATCCTAAGAATGTTCGGGAAGTCCGAGGTTTTCTCGGACATGTCGGCTTCTATAGGAGGTTCATCCAGGACTTTTCAAAGATTGCCAAGCCCCGTCTACTTTACTCAAAGAAGACGTTGAGTTCGATTTTGATGATAGCTGCAAGCACGCGTTTGAGGAGCTCAAAAATCGTCTGATCTCTGCTCCAATTCTTATTTCACCTGACTGGAACTTACCCTTTGAGCTTATGTGTGACGCATCAAACTATGCAGTTGGTGCAGTCTTAGGGCAAAAGCTTAATGGAAAGTTCCAACCTATCTATTACGCCAGTCACACACTGAATCCTTCTCAAGTTAACTACACGACAACTGAAAAGGAATTATTAGCCGTAGTCTTTGCTATGGATAAGTTTCGTAGTTACTTGCTGGGTGCTCAAGTGATTGTGTGGACTGACCACGCTGCTTTGCGTTATCTCATGACCAAAAAGGAAGCTAAACCGCGCTTACTGCGTTGGATACTGACCCTCCAAGAGTTTGACGTTCAAATTAAAGATAAAAAGGGCAGTGAGAACGTAGTGGCGGATCATGTTTCTAGGATGTTAAGTGAGGAAAAGGG
The DNA here is from genome assembly GCA_036785695.1 of Gentiana straminea. NCBI lineage: Eukaryota > Viridiplantae > Streptophyta > Magnoliopsida > Gentianales > Gentianaceae > Gentiana > Gentiana straminea. The sequence goes on along the minus strand of JAVUPR010000327.1, from coordinate 4,659,931 downwards.
TGATCCTGATGATATAGATCTTTACTTTCCTCTAGAAAACATCATGTTGATCGATGGCCGCTCTCCAGACGTCCCATGGTATTCTTCCATCGTCAATTATCTTCATTCCCAATATCTTGACCCTGAAATGTCTTATCAAGAGAAGAAGAAGTTCTTCTCTGATATGAAATATTTCGTTTGGGATGAACCTTATCTTTTTAAAATCCGCAAAGATGGTTTGCTTAGGAGATGCGTTCCCGAATCCGAGCAACAAGAGATTATCGAGCAACGCCACGCTGGACCCACCGGAGGTCACTTTGGTCCTTGGAAAACGGTTGCTAAGATCTTCCAAATCCGGTTTCTATTGGCCTACGATCTTTAAGGATACAGAAGCCTTCTGTAAAGCTTGCGATAGGTGTCAAAGAATCGGAACTCTGACAAGGCGTTTTGACATGCCTTTAAAACCCATCTTAGAGTGCGAAGTCTTTGATGTATGGGGCATCGATTTTATGGGACCTTTCCCATCATCGTGTGGCAACAAATACATCTTAGTCTGCGTCGACTATGTTTCGAAATGGGTGGAGGCTCAAGCCACAACTCACAATGACCATAAAACGGTCATGAAATTCCTAAAGAAAAATATCTTTGTGAGATTTGGATGTCCTCGAGCCTTGATCAGTGATGAAGGAACGCATTTCTGCAACCGACCTCTAGAGAAAGTTCTTGAAAAGTATGGTGTTCGCCATAAGACCGGCACACCATACCATCCGATGACTAGCGGTCGTTGGTTGAGCGAAGCAACCGAGCATCAAGCAAATCCCGGAAAAGACAAAGGAACAACATAGAAAGGACCGGAGTTTGAAATTGGATGATGCACTATGGGCGTATAGAATCGCCTATAAAACCCCTATGGGTACATCTCCATATCGATGGTTTACGGCAAGCCATGTCATCCGCCGCTTGAGTTAGAGCATAGGGCTTATTGGGCGACAAAGTTTCTTAACTTTGATTCCCAAACTTGTGGAAAACATCGACCGCAGCAGCTACGCATGAGTTAGACGAGTTCCGACTCCAGGCTTACGAAAGCGCCGGATAAGCAAGGATAAGATGAAACTCCTCCATGACGCCAAAATTAAGAAAAGAGAATTTCAAGTAGGGGAACAAGTTCTTCTTTATAATTCCGCATTACATTTGTTTTCCGGAAAGCCGAGGACACGATGGTCCGGCCCCTTTACGATTCTCAAAATCATTCCCGGAGGCGTTCTAGAACTACTCGGTTATAAAGATCACCGTTTCGAGTTAATGGTCGCAGGTGCAAACACTACATTGGTGAACCTACGTACAAGCCTTTGATTGTTAAATTTCTCGATATCCTTGGATGTGGTGTTAATGAAGTCGATGACTCTGACGAGATCTCACCTAATCTGTTTTCTGAGGATAACGGTAGTGGTCTATCACAAGAAGTTCTAGCCGGTAGTTGGGATATGGAGGAATATGAAAGGGAGCAACAACTTAAACGTCATCGAGAAATCTACAAAGGAGAAAGTCAACCATGGGAAAGGTTCAACGTATCCGGAAAACTCGTCAAAGCTTTAATTCCATGCGTTAAGTGTCGTTTCGCGCCCACAATCCCGATCGAACTTAGACGAGGTAATGGCGGCGTAAAAGTAAAATGGCCTGATCCAGGCTGAGCTTAAATGGTGTCGAGCTAACGACATAAACCAAAAGCGCCACTAGGGGGCATCCTAGATATCCAATCTTGTTTTAGTTTTCCTTAGTTCTTTTCGTCTTCGTATGTTGTTTTAGTTAGTTTTACTAAGCTTTTATGTTTCTATCTGTCAGTAGTTGCTTTCTAGATATGGATCTTTACGGAGTTCGCCCTGAGGAGTTGCAGGAGGCCATAGGACGTCCTTACACGATCCTCAATGATCCTATGCTGACGGATTTGGCACTAGTGCTGCGGGCTGAGCATTTCAGAGGTGTTGAGGTAGCTGGTGAAGATTGGTGTTTGCAGGATGAGTACGACTTTCCTCCGGCTATCGACATGCTTCGGCGTCTCATTTGCTTAGTGGATTGGGACGAGATCTACGCAGATTAGTGATTTCTTAGTTAGTTTTGCTTTCGTCGAGCCCCGACGTAAAACGGAAGCGCTAGGTGGGAGGCAACCCACTGCTTTATTTGTGTTTGTTTTATTTTCAAGTTCTTTTAAGTTCGTTGCGTTTCCGTATTGTACTTTTGAATTTGAGATTATCGATAATAAAAGTTTCGCATTTAGTTGTTTTATATGATAATTTTTATAAAAAAAGGACAATTTTGCATTTTTCCTGACTGGACGCCCGTTCATGAATATGAACGCCCGTCCGGACTACTGTTTTTATGGACGTTCGTCCAATATAATGGACGCCCGTCTACAAAAGTTCCTCCTATCCTGTATTCAAAAATGCCCCATGGACGAGCGTCTGAATTTATGGACGCCCGTCCAGTTCATGCGGTTACTAGTGAACGCCCGTCCGTAAGGATGGACGAGCGTCCACTCTGAGCCTATATATACCTGTTCTAGGCGTGAACCCTCATTTCCCTGCGATTTTCAAAAGTGAAACCCGACTTTCCCCCTTCTCCAAACCTAAAATCTTCGTTTCTGAACCAAATTTGGCGATTCTTGTTGCAAAAGAACGGTCTTTGCACCCTCTTTTCATTTATCCACCCATTTCCTCCAACAATCAACGAGATTTGAAGAATCGAGTTTATTCAAGGCGGCCATTTTGACAAAAGTTGGCATTTTGGTGGCCAATCTTGGTGTTTCGGGCTCTAATTGTTCAATCATCATCCTCTCATAGCGTTGGGTAAGTCTATAGCAACTTTTCTCGTTTCCATTCAAGTTTTTGTGAGTTCGATCTTCGGCTCGACTCATTTTCTTGAATATGCACTCATACCGTTCTATTTTCTCGTTTGTTGCCCTTTTCTTCCCCGAATTCGGTTGTGTGATGATGTGGTGCGTTTGTGGTGGTTGTTGGTGGTATGCTTTGTTTGAAATCCCGATTTGGACGATAAACGGGTAACCATTTGTGTGAATTGTTTGGTTTAGATAGAAGTTTGACAATGGGGCGTGAGAAGGCGGTTGTGAAAAGTTATGGTAAAGGGTTAGCTAGGGAGAGCGGTAAGCGGAAGCGTTTAGAGTTTGATCCCTCCACAATTGTTCCAAACCAAGGTGTTGTCCTCCGAGAGCAACCTCCTAGGGCGTCTCAGCAACGTAGGACTGAATTAAGAGATGCTTCCCCTTCCGATTCTGAAACTGAGGAAGATGATGAGGTCCCTCTCGTTAGGATGTCTCGAGGCACTCGGGGTGGTGAATCTTCTGAGCCGAGGTTGGTACCGAGGATGTCGTCGGGGAGGAGGCTGAAACCGAAGCTACACATGCACCCCCTAAGAAGAAAGCTAAGAATGTTGTCCCTCTTGCTATGCCCCGTCGATTCGTAAATCCACGAGCTCATAGTGCCTACACTAAGGATTATGTGACTAGGAGTATGATCTTTGACAGAGAGGTCAAGACACAACAAGTTGATCCCGCCTTCGTGAAGATGTTAAAGGCTCGGAAATGGGATGAGTTACTGAAAATTCCTCCTACCCCGGTCAATGATTCTATAGTGAGAGAGTTTTATGCGAATTGTTCTGAGACGGATTTGGATGACGGTTTTGTGATGGTTCGAGGTGTCAAAGTTCCTTTTTCCACCAAGGTGATCAACCCGAAATATAAGTTGCCGGCATTTAGCGGCTTGGATTACAAGGAGGAGATCGCTAGACGGCAAAATGAGGAGGGTAAGGATCCGATGGAGGAGCTGCGATTGAAAGTTTGTCCGGATGTGGCATGGGTGTTGAGACCGAATGGTGATAGGAAGGAGTTAATCACCACGACTTGGACTGAGGATTGGAGGGTCTACTGTCGGTTTATCCGTAGTCGGTTGATTCCTAAGAATAATCTCACACATTTCTATATCGTTGATCTTGGGATGTTGTATGCATTGGTTTTCGGGTTGAATGTTGATGTCGGGCAAGCTTTGTTTGATGACATTTTGGCGAACCGTAAGGTATCTACCCGGAGTTTGATAGTGCCCCATTTGATACATCGCTTATGTTTGGATGCCGGGGTTGCCGAGTATACATCGGATCACAAGACAAAGAGTTACCCCCCATTCGTAGAGAAAGCTCCGCCTCGCGGGTGAGTCCGCGGCGCCCCACCTCCGGTACCTCCCCGTCCCTACCATTTCTCCATCGCTGCGGATGCGGCTCGGCATGGCCCACGCTTTAGGCGGTGGATGCTTGATCGCCGGAACATACGTAACAACCTTGTCACCTTACTTCGCGTGTGTGCTTGAGGGTAGATCGCCGAGGGATGAGCGGATTTATGACCACAGCCTTGATGGATTATAGTTTCGATGACGACATGAGCGTGCGATTGCACCGTGATTCGAGAGTCATCCGACGATGAGGAGGATGAGCCCCCGGTAGACCCCGCTACTACTTCTACTACACAAACCGGGACCTTCTTCGACTACTGCTGCTGCTATTCCTCCGTCTGATGATCCGATTCCTCCGCCCGAGCGATCTTGAGATTTTTATGCATTTTCTGCTTGTTGTATTTCTTACTTTTCTCCACATTCGATCTGGTTGTACGATGACTTTGACTACTTTACTTTTGATGCTTTCATGATTTCTGTACCTTCTACTTTTCTCGCTACTGTCGTTTATCGTAGGCGTGATTTTATTTGCTGAAATCATGTAAGCTGTCTAGCATCCCGTGCTTAGGTTTGAACTTGGTTGCCATTATGATGATTTTTGGAGGACGCTTATTGTTATATCTCTTTATTCTATTCCGTTTCACTTTATTATTATGTTATTATACCCCGTTTTTTTCCCCCCGAGATTCTGTTGTTTTGTCGAGTGTTGCAGATCTAGTTTTTGTCGAGCTCTCGGTTGAGTTCGGTTTGGACGTTTTTCCGACGCTTTTGCGAGCGTTGTTTCTTTCATGCTCCGGCCCGACCAACATCTCGGTTTTCTACGCGCATACAAACTGAGTTTCTTATCCTTTTACTTTTCTCGCACAACATGAGGACATGTTGCATTTTTAAGTGTGGGGGAGGGGATAGTTCGATTTGTACCTATGCGTATACGTTTGTTTAATACGTTAGATTGTTTTTTATGCAAAATGAGCGTAATTTTTCGAAATTTTCCGACACTTTTGTTTTTGTTTTGTCCCGAGTAGGCAATTCAATTTGAAGTTCGTTGTTTTTATAGTCATCTATGCGATATTTCATGTACTTGATAAGTTAGTTGCTTCACCTGACACTATTTTTCACGAGCCATAGTTAATGATGAGCTACTTTTATAAAGTTATACCCCGTTTTGGATTAGTAGTTTTTGATTATCTCATAAGTCATGTGCTTAGTGCTACGTATATATCGTGAGACTTATGATAGTTTGTATTTAGTTCCGTAGTATGTTATACTGTGAATATCTAGAAGTTTGAATGTGATAAGTAACACGGGGCTAATGTCAATTAAAAGGATAAGTTAATAGTTGATTAAAAAGGGTGTGTCGAAAGCTAGTCGATGATTTGAGTGAGGTAGGGTATACCACGTATGTCCTATTCCACCATGATGACCAAGAGCTCACGACAGCTAGAAAAAGCCGCCTTATGATTGGAGTACGGTAGGGGATTATCTCGAAATGTCCTATTCTCGCTATGAGGGCAATAGCTTCTTCTAATGTGTGTTCAAAAAAGTGAATGAATTCAATCAACTTAAGATATGTTATGAAATGAATAAGGCTTAGTTTTCGTTAATCTTATCCCCGCATAAACCGATAGATATGCTCGTAGGGATTATCCTCCGAGTATTTCGTAAGGGTCCTAGGTATATTCGATCATTCTTTTCGGGATATGTCACGTTTGTAGGGTACATCTTATGAGTGTCATTTATTACTATTCTACGAGGGGGTATTAGCTAGTTTTGCTTTGAGTTATTCAAGTTTGGTTTTAGTGGAAGTTTCCTATGGCTATGCACTTACACGATGGTGAACACCTAAGTTATTGAATATATGTTATATTTGTCTAGATGCCCGTTTTCCTTTCTCGAGCCTAATTTTTCGTTTTGTTTTGCTCGGGACGAGCAAAGTCTAAGTGTGGGGGAGTTGTTAAGGGTGAAAATCTATGAATTATAAGGATATATTTTACGATGTTTCCCCTCTATATTGTGTAATTTGCATAATAATTGGTCTTTATATTGAAATATTGAGCAAACGATATTTTTATAGACTTAATCGCAATATTGATATGTTTATGTGATTTTATGGTTGAAATATACTTATTTGAATACTATTACAAGCTTTTGCGATGTTTTCCATGTGTTATAGGTATGTTTATTGTGCTCAAATGATGATTTAAAGAAATTAAAAGTCGAGCTAAGTTGATTGAAGAAAGAGATAATGATGATTTGGAAGGAAGGAAAGAGATAAGTATGCAAGAATCCCATTCAAGGCAAAGCATGAACGTTCGTCCATGAAGCGTCCATACCGAACGAGCGTCCGGCAATTCGGACGGGCGTCCATGAAAGCGATTTTGATACGTAGAGTTTGAACGGAAGCCGGACGAGCGTCCGAGGGGAGTTCAAGAATGTCGGACGAGCGGCCATTATAGTGAACGCTCGTCCATCCGACCGACTTAGAGAAACCGACTTTGGAGGCTATAAATACCCGCCTGTTTTCACACATTGGGGATACCAATTGATAATTCTCGAACCCTAAACCCTAGGGGCGGCTATAGGCGCGCTTTTACTCGTTTTTCCAGCTTTTTATGTTCTTCAATTCCTAGATACAATTAGTTTAGTTTATGCAATTTATTTCAACAATTCGAGCTATTCAAGGATGCTAAGAGGCTAGGCTTCAATCAAACGAGCATTGTGAAGCCATCCAACTTTCATTAATTTTGATTCTTCGGTTATATTGTAAGTTTTTAATCAAGTTGTTTCCTTTATCATGTCTTATGTTGATTAATTGCATTTATATCGAAAGATGTGCATGTATGATGTTTTATATTTGATGAAAGTCTTTATAAACATTAGATCACCATGATTTAGGAATAGATCTTTGATCTATGTCAAACGAAAGTTGATAGGTTGAATATCTAGGTTAAAACGTTAAAGTTTACATCTTTGTTTATGTTATGACGCGTTAATTTCCGTAAATCGAAAGATAGAAATTAATAGGCGAATCATCTACGAAAGTAGGATTCATACCTTTGATAAGATGAATCACAACTTGATAGAAACTGCAATATAATCGGGATGAGAGATTAGTGTTTGTTGGATAGGTGGATCAATACTCGTTTGTCCGTTTTAAATTTGATTTAACCCTTGAAACTTGAACTGTTTAGTTAGTCTATTTCCTATTGCACCTTTAGATTAATTTGTTCGCAACCAAACCTTCCTAGCTTTGGATTTTCGTCCTCTGTCTAGTTTATTTTCAGCATATATGTGTAGTTTAGTTTTGTTTTACTCGCTGTTTAGTTTAGTTTTTCGTGACATAGTTTAGTTAGACAAAAACTAGGAACCACAATCGTCTAGTTCCCCGTAGGATCGACCCGGCATTAACCACTAGTACTACGATCCTTATACTTGGGGTTAACCGGATTATAAATTTATTACTTGTTTGTTTTGCATAGATAAAATCCGTAGACAAAACTCCTCCAGGCGAGTTAATTCTAACATCCTTTTCTCACCGGCCAACGTCTAGTCAAAATTTAGCATCCTTGTTGCCCACATGGCCCGGTGCTCCACTTCTACAGGTAGATGACATGCCTTTCCAAAAACAATCCTATATGGTGACATTCCAATCGAGGTTTTATATGCAGTCCTATAAGCCCATAAAGCGTCGTCTAAACGTAACGACCAATCCTTCCTAGTCGTATTAACAGTTTTTTCCAGGATACGCTTTATCTCTCGATTGGTGACTTCTACCTGGCCACTAGTCTGGGGGTGATATGCTGATGCTAGCTTATGTCGAACCCCATACTTAATCATCATCCGTTCAAAAGGTTTATTACAAAAATGACTACCATTGTCGCTTATAATTGCCCTAGGCGTCCCAAACCTTGTAAAAATATTCTTCTTCAAGAATCTAACCTCAACCCTAGCATCGTTAGTAGGGGAAGCAATGGCCTCAACCCATTTGGATACATAATCTACAGCAACTAAGATATATCGGTTAGATAATGATGAAGTGAAGGTCCAACAAAATCTATTCCCCAAACGTCAAAAAGCTCCACTTCTAAGATGCTCTTGAGTGGCATCTCATTCCTCCTTGAAATATTACCCGTCATTTGACAAGCATGACATGCCTTTGCATATTGGTGTGCATCCTTAAACAATGTCGGCCAATAAAAACCGCATTGGAGGACTTTGGCCGCAGCTTTATCTCCCCCGTAGTGTCCTCCAACTTCATAAGAATGACAATGCTTCAGGATATCATTATACTCTTCCTCTCGGCACACATCTTCGAAAAACATTATCGCATCCTAGCTTAAACAAGTACGGTTCATCCCAATAATAATGTCTAAGATCTTTAAAGAACTTTCTCCTTTCTTGGACAAGTGAGATTTGGTGGCGTACTTTGCGGATAGATAATTGACAAACAAACTAAACCATGGTTGCTTCTTCTCCTTCACAACCTCTATTCGCGAAGAAACTGCAAAGACAATCATTATGTCCCCTGATGGTGGTGATGGAGAAAAGTTGTTCATCAGGAAAAGATTCTCCTATCTCAGGTAATTCCTCACCATCCTCTAATTATAAGCGCGATAGATGATCGGCCACCACGTTCTCACTTCCTTTCTTATCTCGGATTTCTACGTCAAATTCTTGCAGCAGTAGAATCCATCTCAACAGTCTCGGCTTTGAATCTTGCTTTGCTAGGAGATATTTAAGAGCCGCATGGTCATTCCACACAGTGACTTTAGATCCCACTAAGTAAGATCTAAATTTGTCAAAAGCAAAGATAACGGCCAAAAGTTCCTTCTCCGTTGTGGCGTAATTTCTTTGGGCAGCATTCAAAGTCCGACTTGCATAATAAATAGGTCTGAAGATCATATCTTTTCTTTGACCCAAAGCGGCGCCAACAGCAGTATCACTTGCATCACACATCGGTTCAAACGGAAGATCCCAATCCGGTGCGACCAGAACGGGTGCAGTGATCAGTCTACTTTTTATTTCGTTGAAAGCTTTTATGCACTCATTAGAAAACACGAATGGCACATCCTTGGCCAATAATTCGGTAAGAGGTCTAGAGACCAAGGAAAAGTCCTTGATAAACCTACGATAAAATCCGGCGTGGCCTAAAAAACCTCGCAAAGTTTTAAGATTAGTAGGTGGAGGTAATTTCTCGATCACCTCAACTTTGGCTCTATCCACCTCTATACCGTTCTTTGATATGCGGTGGCCTAGTACTATACCTTCCGTAACCATCAAATGACATTTCTCCCGCTAAGCACAAGATTTGTCTCTTCACATCTCTTCAACACTCGTGCTAGATGTGCGAGACATGAATCGAAATCGTCTCCAAACACGGAGAAATCATCCATAAAGATTTCCAAGAAGTCTTCAACCATATCCGCAAATAATGACATCATACACCGTTGAAATGTTGCGGGGGCGTTGCACAATCCAAATGGCATTCGATTGTACGCAAATGTCCCATATGGGCATGTAAATGTTGTTTTCTCACGATCTTCGGGCGAGATGTGGATTTGATAGTATCCCGAATATCCGTCAAGAAAACAATAGAAAGCATGCCCGCTCGCCTCTCGAGCATTTGATCGATGAAGGGAAGAGGAAAGTGGTCCTTACGAGTCGCATCATTTAGTTTCCTAAAGTCTATGCATACTCGATGACCGGTGATTAGCCTCACAGGAATTAACTCATTCAACTCATTGGCTTGCACCGTCAATCCTAACTTTTTGGGAACTACGTGGATAGGGCTTACCCATTCGCTATCAGCAATTGGAAATATAATTCCCATTTCTAGCATTTTTATAACCTCATCCCTAACCACTTCCTTTAATTGTGGGGTTAAACGCCTCGAGGTTGTGCAACCGCTTTCTTTTCGTGGGTCCACGGAGATCTTGTGCATACGTACGCTAGGACTAATGCCCTTAACGTCGCCTATGGTCCATCCAAATGCTCCGCGGTACTCTCTCGAACTCTCATTAGTTTCTCCTCTTGTAAGTCCGTCAAGGAAGAAGATATGATTAGCGGCAAAGTCTCATCTTGAAGAAACACATACTTCAAATTCGCAGGAAGAGGTTTTAAATTCAAATTTGTGGGAGGTTCTTCCAAAGAGGTCTTCAACTTTTGACCAGTGAGTTTAAGTTCGAAGTACTTATGCCACGTTGGTCTATGACAGAACCTTTCAATCTCCGCAAAGACTTACTTCCTCTACAGGTCTCTGGGGTCCCTCTACTACATCCCGGCCATATCATCTTCTCCTCCTCACTACTCACGTACTTGACTTCATCTTCTTCTTCTAAGACAAGATATCCAAGAAATCCTTGATACTTTCATGTTGTTGAAATTCTTGAACGATCCTATCAATGGAATCCAACATGAAACATGCATCCTCTCCATCATCAGGTTGCTTCATAGTGTCGAAGACATTGAATGCAACTCTCTCTTCGTTCACTCTTAACAACAACTCGCCTTTGTAAACATCAATTAGCGTTCTACTAGTAGCCATGAAAGGTCTCCCTAATATCAAGGGCACTTCGTAGTTAGCTTCCATATCTAATACCACAAAGTCGACAGGGAATACAAATTTTTCAACTCTTACTAGTACATCTTCAACCACTCCACACGGTTCCTTGACAGAACGGTCAGCTAACTGCAATGTGATTGAGGTCTTCTTAAGATCTTTCATGCCTAGCTTCCGAAAAATAGATAGTGGCATCAGGTTCACGCTTGCTCCTAGATCACACAAAGCTTTGTTCAAACATACGTTACCTATGGTGCAGGGAATGAGAAAGCTTCCCGGATCTTTGCATTTTGGGGGTAACTTATGTTGAAGAATGGCTGAGCACTCCTCATTAAGGCATATGGTCTCTAAATCTAGAAGTTTCCTTTTAGTTGAGACGGCGTCTTTTAAAAACTTGGTGTACTCAGGCATTTCAGCTAGTGCTTCAACTAGGGGTATATTGATTTATAACTTACTGAACATATCCACGAACTTCTTATACCTCTTATTATCAAACTTAGGCTTCGGCTTTGGTGGAGGATAAGGTAGAGTTGAAGGATCGACATCAGTGAAAATTGGATACTTTTTGTTGTAAAGTTCAACTCTAGGGCCAGCAGGTTCTTTATACGTTCTTTGCTCAGGCAAAGTCTCGGAAGTATTAGTCTCATTGCTTGGCTCACCATCCTTATTCTTTGTGACTTTCTCTTGCAGGGATGGTGGAGTTACCTCTTTTCCACTTCTTGTCATGATCGCATTCAAATCCTTAGGGTTTTTCTCAGTGTTGCTTGGCAACCCTCCAGGAGGTCTAGTTGAGACTTGCTCAGCTAGTTGTCCTACCTGGTGCGTGAGATTTTGAACTAAAGCTTCCTGATTGGTTACTTTGGCATCTGTCTTCTGACAATATTGGCTAAAGTTAGTGGCTAACTCAAAGAATAGATTTTAAAAGTTGACCCATATTGTCGTGACGACATTACTCGGTTTTCTATCGCAGCCTTCCCAACCAAAAGTTTCGATCCATGTGTGGTACATAAGGGTAGGCGGTTTAGGCCTCTCTCCCGCATTAATGTCACTATATCGGAATCCAGGATGGTTATGGTTAGGCCTGTACCCTCCCCCCGACATAATTGGCTTCTTCAAGTACCGCTCGTTCTCACTTTGAGGTGCTACCTCGATTCCACCCCCTTCTCTACTCTTGTCATCCTCTCTTGCATCCCATCTACCTTATTGTTGATAACGTAAAGTTGTTCTAAGATTTTGGTAGATGCACTATCATCAAATATGTCGGCGGCCATCTTCACAAGTAGCTATGTCATTGCCTCCCCATTGGCTATTCATTGCTATTTGCTCCATCTTCCCTTGTGCCTCCTCGGAGATAAAAGAACAAACGCTCCATTGCTTTGGAGGCGTCTACTCTAATTTTCTCAGTCTCTCTCAACCCATGGTAAAAAGTTTGCATTAAAAGCCAAAGAGAGATGTCATGATGAGGACACTTCCTCATAGCTTCCTTAAAACGCTCCCAAGCTTGATCAAAACTGTCCCCAGGTTATTGCTTAAATCCTAGGATGTCTTGGCGTAACTTAAAAGTTTTTCCTAAGGGAAAATACTTATTCATGAACTTTGCAACAATTGTTCCCAAGTAGTGATAGATCCAGCCTCTAAAGAGAGAAGCCATTGCTTAGCTTTATCTTTCAAAGTGAAAGGGAAAAGCTTAAGACGAATGTTCCCCTCCGGGATTAATTCTGGTTTCACAGTGCTAACGATTTCCAAGAAATTCGTCATGTGAACACCAGGGATCCTCGTTTTGGACTCCATGAAAAGTAGAATAATTGGTCACCATTTGAATTACATTAGGCCTAGGGTGATAGACTTCCGCAGCATCTTGTGGTGCTACGATAGCGGGAATGAATTGTTCAATAGTGGGCGTTGCATAACTTTGCAAAGTGCGCCTCGCTCCTTGAACTAGGGCTTGGTTCTCATTATTAGCATTTGCATTCACATTATTGGCATTATTAATAACAGGATTAGGTACCTGGTTTGGATTGACTGGATTGCCTTCCATTTCTGTTTCAGATTCGGAATGCTCAGAATGATCGGTTGTATGTCCTTCTTCCACTCCTTGCTCGCTTTCCTCAAGATTCGGATCCTCTTCTCCTTGCTTAGCCAGCTCCCTAGCTAACTTCCTATTCCTTCTTGCAAATTTCTCTATCTCAGGATTATAAGGCTCAAGCGGTTCCTTCGATTTCCGAGTAGCGTACTATAAAATAATAAACAACAATAAAACAATTAATCACTAGTAAAGGCTAGGCCTTTAACTAACTAAATAAAACTAAAACAGACTCGAAATAAGTTTGAGAAAAGAAAACGTAAATAAAACAGAAACAGAATATTGTAAAACTGATACAGAACAGAAACAGAAATGAAAACTAATTCTCGGTCGACCGAGGGATAGTGTTCGGTCGACCGAACACCCTTTTTTTTATTTTTTATTTATGACACTGTTTAATATACAGACTCTTATTCACAGAATATTCACGAATCCAGTTCTAACAAAATAAGCTATATCTTAATTTAATGACTCGAGTCCCCGGCAACGGCGCCAAAAACTTGATGGAGGTCAAGTTAAATTATTAACTCGATGCCTACTAACACACTAGCAAGAGAACTAGGTTCAATTGTAGTATAGCCAGATAAAGTCGAGGTCGATCCCACAGAGACTCGGCACAAATAAAACACAACTTTATCCTATTAGAACTAAATTAAAAAGGCGGTCTACGACCAACTAAATGCGAAAAAATAAAATAGTGACAACCACAAGACACAAAAGACCACAAAGACAAACTAAAGACTCCTAAAACACGGATAATACGGTTGATATTATCTAAACAAATAGTATTGATTACGCTAGTAGATTATAACTCCCCCATGTGAATTAGGATGATAACGAGATAAAACAAACGTTAAGGATTAATTATTATGACTACGGGAGTCATCCCCTAAGATAGATTTAGCCCCGTTTAGGTCATCTAAATCATCGTGCCTCCATTACGTGACTTCACTTTTTAATGCCTCCATCTCATATAACTTCTGACACAATTACGAGACTAGGGATGCCGGTATAAACCGTAACCTCATCTAAGCAACATTCCTAGGGTAAGGCGTACTTCTTAGATGCCGATTCAATCTATATCCTAAGTAACAATCACTTTTTAAGTTTCATGTTAAATTATGATGACAAATAATTAAGTTGATCGGGTTTAATTACTCGTTTTAATTCCAAATCGTAGAAATCGACGTAGTCGAAGCCGATCATAATATTGCCCTACACATTACCACACTCGGTCGACCGAACGACGACTCGGGCGACCGAGTGACATGTCTAGGTCGACCGAACACAGTTCTGTGTCGGAACAAATCATGATTACTTAACGTTTCTAACCTAAACACATGGGTTCGTAAATTAATCTACATCACGCAATCAATACAAGAAAAACTACTCCATAATAAAATATATCAAATCTACAAATAAAGATTGCATAATTGAATAGTCATACCCTCGAAGACGAGAGTGACTCCCACTCTTTAATGCGCTCCCTAATTGGAGAATCCGATGAATCCACAATGAACGAACATAAAGAAAATAAAACTAAAACTTAAAAGCTAAAATTGTATGAATTGTTTTGTGTTGTAGTGGTGTGTCTCTCTCAGCATCGTGGCTGCTGTTTATATAGGAGTTGTAGCCGACATAGGGAGAATCCAGAAGATTGACATGCATTTATCACATTAGGCTCGGGTGACCGAACCTACACGCTCGGTCGACCGAATGGCATGGCTCGGTCGACCGAGCCTCCCTCTTTACGCGTTTTCAAATTCGGTTCGTCTGACTTGTTCCCCACTCCATGCTTTTGAATTGATCTGATTAATCTTTTCTTCAATGCTCCGATTTTCTTCTCTTTTATCTTGAGATCTCTCGATTGCGTGATAATTATCTTCCCGATTTATCATGATCTGCAAAATCAGCATTTATCACACAATTAATTGCTCTTTTATAATAAAAACAGCTTGATACCAATTATCATATTAATAATCACTTATCATTAAATAATAAATATAAACACGTGATTAAATATGAAATATATATAATTAACTCCGATTTAAGGTTATAATTGATGACATAAATGG